>JAGKPW010002539.1:3600000-4200000 GCA_019926035.1 Melaleuca alternifolia | reverse complement strand
AACGCTTCCTGGCTTCATGTCATTTTTGCAAAAATCTATCAAGGGAAACTTTGAAGGTGAGAGAGCTCCCATGTCGGCTTTTCCTTTATGGGTTTTCTCTTCTGTGATGATTTTTCATGGGCATATTGAAGATATTAAAGAGGCCAATAAGGTTGCTACTGGAGTCTTCTTATATTACATTTTTCTATGTATCCTTACCCAATAATTGTTAGTCCGTGATTCGGTTGGGTTCTGTCCAATTATTTGTCTACTTTATTCCATACCGTTTGACAAAGCTTCGTAGTCGCCTTCTGCCTTGTCATGAAATGACAGATCGAAATATTGAAATAAGAAACAATTGGAATTATCTTATTTGTGGGCGCATTATGGAAAGATTAGCTTTTCTAGATGGCTATAGATATACGTCATGCCTTCTCGTGAAGGGAATTAACAATATAGCACATATAGTGACCCATTTTCACACATGCACGGATCTATCTAGATCTGCATATTTCAAGATTGAAAAAGTTTGTGCCACTGCATTAGGTTCTATTCAATGATGGGACGGAGTGAGTATGCACACTCAATTTATGTGAAAGTGGGTCACTAACGCGTGAATCATTCGGGTGACAATTCTATTACCAAATGAAAACGAACCTAATCAAGACGGGACAATTCATTTAAAGAAATCCTAACCTGACTTTGCATGATATGACTCGAGTTGTGTCAGTAATTATGATATTCGGGGTTCGTTGATAGGAAGAGTTAAGTGATAAAATTCTCCAAAATGTCTTAAATTTATTGTACTTTCGCCAATTCAAACCTAAACCTTTAAATTTTGCCAATTTAGTCCTAAACCTTTTAAAATCTTGCAAATTTAGTCATTCCGGCAACTCCATCTCAAAAAATGCCTACGTTGATGTTTGGTCAGTGCCGGTTATCTTACGTATAAGACGTTGGCACTAGTGTGGTCGCTGAAGATCAAAATGACATTGTTTCATGCTTGGAGACCACCCTTCTTGCCCTAAATTGAATGCTCCAACGAGCTCCAACAACAGCGACCAATGAGCTCCAGCAACAACAACCTCCAGCAAGCTCAACAAGACCAATGATTTTAGCTTGCTCCATAGGACCGATTTGATGAAAGAATGAAGAAAATTAAGCGATTTGAGCTAGGGCTCACCAATTTGGGCCGAACGAGAAGAAGGGGCTTCAATGATGGTGAGAGCTTGTGTTTTGAGCTTGTGCTCAGCTTGCTTCTTGCGTTTCAGCTTGCTCCAAGAACGAGGGGTCTCTAACAAGCTTGTTGCATTTGAGTCTTCAAGTCTTTAAGGGTTTTCAAGTCTTGCGTGGGTCTTCAAGTCTTCAAGGGTCCTATTGCAACAAGTCTCCAGCCAGCGAGCTCCACTCAGCTAGGGTTTTCTTTTTCTTTTTCAATTATTTTCATCTCTGGTGACCACATCAGCACCGACGTCCTACACGTAAGATAGTTGGCGCTAATCGGACATCCACATAGGTAATTTTCAAAACAGAGTTGCCAGAAGAATTGGATTGGCAAGATTTTTAAAAGTTTAGGACTGAATTGGTAAAATTTAAAGGTTTAGGACTGAATTGGCAAAAAGACAACGAGCTTAGGACTTTTTGGACAATTTTCCTGAAGTTCACTTATCCGATCAAAGATAGACTATCCATTGCATTCACATCAGACCATTATCAGAACAACGGTGCGAGAGACTCCACAGTACTATTATTCAAGAAACTACGTCCAATTGAAATCAAATTTAGCACTAGACAGTTCTTAAGATGCAAGTCCCAATCATACCATCCCACTATCGTACTTCTTTTTCATAATTTACGTGGATATATTGTGACAAAAAAAAATCCAACTTTTGATTTATGCTCGATCTAATGAAAAAAAAAAAACATAATAACATGTTTGCCATGTATAACCAAAAAAGAATTAAAACGTGGAAATAACGCCGACGAAGATGGAGACATATAAGGTGGAAATCATGGGCATGATTAGTTCACCTTACGAGGAGACATTAAGAAAAAAGAAAACCCTAAATATTCCAATCACATTTCTCGCACATAGCAATTTCCATTTTCAACTTTTCAGACCTCCGAAATTACTGCAATGGTGAGTTGAAAATTCTGGGCGCCAAGTACATATAAACTTAATAATATATAAATGCGGGTAATGTCTATGTTTGAAAATCGATTAATCATAAGGACTAATTGGACGAAGTTTTCTCAAATTAAGGATGTAGGAAAAGGGGAATTTGTCAAACCAATGAAAGGAGCGTTTTCAATTAGGGTTACAGTCATTTGATGTCAATTATAAGAAGGGCCCATCTACGAACACAGATTATCTCAATTATTGGAGAGGCGGGTCCATCATCAAACTTATACGTTCCAGAAATCTCTTCCTTCGAGTCTTATCTTTCCGGAGAGGAATTGAAGTGGGATGATAGTACTTCTATTGTTTTAGTCAATTGAAAAATTTATTCGTCGTCTATGTGGTTCTTCACATCATGGTAAGTTGCAAATAGTGATGAATCACGACGAAACAGCGTAGGACTTGAATAGCTACGCGAGGCACAAGCAATGATAGAATTACTCTTTATCTTTACCGACGAGCAGCCACCAAAATGATAATCGTGAAAACTGTTGCAATTTTTCGGAATTAAGTATGGCGGAAAATTGGTCGGAAGGCATTATCTTCCTCCTCTGATATGATCAACACGCTCGAATAAGCTGTATAAGAAGAATGACTTTGCCATTTTAGAACACGCATCATTAAAATCAAGTCATCTAATCAATCGAACACGCATACACATTACTCTAGGCTTCATGCATTTGGGTCATCATGTGACATATCATTACATGATAGTTGGCCACATTATGCATGTCATCACATGGCATGTTGTCAATGCAACAACATGTTGTCATATTATACTAAATGCCGTAACGTGACTTGACATGTCATCACATGGTATGTTATATATGGGTCCACTAGTAAAAAAAAACCCTAACTTTAACTCTAGTCTCGCTTCTACCCTAAACTTTTTTTGTCTCATAAAAAATCTTAAACTTTTGGTCCAGTTTCAATTCTTCTCTAAACTTTTCTTATAGTTTATAAAAGGGTTAATACTACGAAAACCCCAAACTATACCTCACACATTTACCCTAAACTTTTTTTGTGACACCAAAAACCCCAAACTATATCTCCCGCGACACATCTACCCCATAACTTTTTTTTTTCTTTTTCTCTTATCTTTTTCTTCTAAAAAAAAGAACTTGGCTGGTGTCACAAAAAAAAAAATTAGAGTAAATGTGTCATATGAGGTATAGTTTGAGGTTTTTAGTGTCATAAAAAAAGTTTGTGGTAAATGTGACACATGGGGTATAGTTTAGAACTTTTCATGATATTAACCCTTTATAAAAAACACCAAATTTTGGTGTAATCTCAATTTTACTTTAAACTTATTTGTCTCGTAAAGATACTAACTTTTACTTGAGTCTCATATGCCCTTGTTACTCTTCCGTCCAAAATTGATCTTAGTTATGTGGTATCTTTCAATTTCTCTTTGTTAAGAGAGTCTTCATTCCGTCTTGCTCGGGAATCTTTGATTTGCATCAGTCTTCCATCTCTTGTGCTTGGGAGTCTTCCATTTCTCGCGGTTTGAGAGCTCCTACTCAAGCCACTCAGCTTGGGATGCTTGAACAACTCACTCAAGAGTTTTCTATCTCTTGTCAAGATGAGTTTTGGATAGAGGATCAACGAGATGGATTTGAGACTCAAGTAAAAATTGGTAGTTTTTTATGAGATAAAAAAATTTAGGAAATAATTGGGACTAGACCTAAAGTTTATATTTTTTATGAGACAAAAAATATTTAAGATAGAATTGGTACCGTCCCTAAAGTTGAAGTTCTTTTATGGGATAAAAAAGTAAAATTATAACTAGATCTAAATTTGGAATTTTTTATATAGAAAATTAGACTATTATATATGCCTCGTCATCATGATTTCAAAGCACAACTACACGGGGGTACAAGCACTCCATGCTAGACAAATACGCACTCTCAAGAACAAGACGCTCCGATGTTGCAAGATTGGTGATCACCGATAACTCTCTCCAATAAAAAGAATAACATTTCACAAAAAAGTAATGTATATGCATACTCATGGTTTCTAAACACAACTCCATGGGGTACAAGCACCCCGTTTTAGACAATTACACTCAGTCACAAACAATGACGTTCCGATGTTGCAATATAAGTTGTTAAGAATATAGCGAACAAGCGAATCAAATAGAATAGTCAGGATAAAGGAAGGGAAATTGGATATCGGATTTATGTGATTCGGTTTGAACGTCAGAAATTACATTCCTGATGAGAGTGGTATGTGATTCTAATATAAAAACAAGCAACACAATGGATATTATAATTATCCGGGCAAACAAACACTCTCTTGGTGTTTTTTCGCCCTGGTTACACCTAATAACTCACACAGTATTTAACCCCTCTCTGTCCCTAGTGAAATCTCACTCAACGAATTATACAAATTCTACTCACAAGAATTTAACTGGTTAAATCACTATGGGTGTAATTACAACAAACTAATCCTCACAAGAATAACTCTCTCTTGACCACCGAATAGAACTTGGTGCGCTTCTACTGTAACAACCCGTTTTGGGCCCCTTTTAAAGGATTAATTGCATGAATTTTTGGGTTTTGTTAGCAGCCCGTTAGCCCGGGGAATTCTCCTGACTAAACCGTGAAATTTCGTTTTGGGATTTCGGATTTTTTGAAAATTGTGTTTTGGTCCCCTGGAATTTAGTTATTTGAGTTTTAGCCCCAAAAATCTTGAAATGGAGGTTTATGGAAATTTTTATAATTTTCGAGAATTTTTGGTGATTTTAATGATTTCATTATTTATTTCCGTTGACCAGTGACCGGTCAACTTGGCTTTCTTCTTCATTTTGGTATTTCCCCAAACACGTGGCGTGCACGCAAGAGGAAGGGCCCCACCGCCGGCCATCTACTGGCAAGACCTGCCAGTTTCCTCAGGCATCTCGTCTGAGGATGCCACGGCCACTAGTTGGCCACCACCCGTCACCGGCTTGACGTTGTTTCCTCTGTCCAAGACCCCCTGTTTTTGAACCCGTGCGATCCCTCCCCTTTAGACGGCGATAACTTTTAGCTCCGACCTATGTTTGGCGCGCCGTTGGTACCATTGTCTTCCTTGTCACGCCCTCTTTTCGTAATGACCAGCCACTGCCTCCTTTTTCGCTATTATAACCTCCGGGAGCAGCTGAAAGAAGCCCTCATGGATAAGTTTTTTTCCTATTTTTCCAGCAACTTCAACGAACTTCCTTGCCGTCGTTGGTCACGCCATTGCTTCCAATGGATTCATAGGCGTTCCTCCAGATTATTGGAGGCCTTGGTTGCAATTGTTTTGGTCAAGAATCGTCATTTCAAGCAAAACCCCATTCTCGGCCCAAACCCTCGCCGCTGGAGCTTTGTCCGGCCACCACGCCTCCTCTGGTAGGCCGCCTCGAAGTGTCAAAGCCTCAAAGCCGGAGCACTTCCCCAGAACCCTAACCCACAAACTAGCAACTTCGACAAGCAATTTCTCGTCGCTCCGGCCACTTCAGCTACCGCCACCACCACCACCACCAATCGACTCGTTGGAGTCCCCTCTTCAAGGCCTAGCTGGTCGCCGACATTGATTTGGCTCAGAATGAGTGAATCGAACCCCGACCCTACAGCCCTTCGCTCGACCTGGTTTGGACCCAACACCTGGTTTTCTGATTGAGCGATTTTAGCCCCGATTGACGTCGTTCCTCCACCACCCACGGCCACCCACGACCCCCTCAACCTCCTAGGATCACCCACGACGAAGCCTAGCTACTGTGGAGCCACCAATCGCCGTCTAGGAGCTTGAATGACCCCGTTTCCTGTCCCAATCAGCTTGAACCGGGTCTGTGGACTTATCGAGGGAGCTGTCCGGGCCCGTTGTTTGCCTTGCCGCTTAACCTACGAGCTGTCTCAATCTTACGAGTTGACCGGTGTGATTGTTGACCCCGGTTTGCCTTGGAGGCCAATGAGCCCTACTTAATTGTGGAAGTCGATGGAACCTGATAGGGTGTCAACAGGACTGCGATGAATTAGCTTGATGGTTGAATTAACAAGCGTGATCAATGACCCTGGTAGATCATCGTAATCCAGCTTTAAGCCAAGGAAATTAATTAGAGTCTCAGGTTGGTTGTGGACAACCTTATTTACTTCAATTGCATATTAGTTAGGGTCTCAGGTTGGTCGTGGACAACCTTATTTACTTTAATTGCAATTTATATATGATTAATTAGTTTTATTATTATTGTGGTGAATGTAATTGACAAGTTCAATGATTTTGGGCCAAGTCTCGATTTTGGGCCAAGTCTCGATATTGGACCGATTGACTCATAGGTAAACCGGTTAGCATAGAGATGGACTCTGAATTGACTTTGTGATGGAAAATGGGAATCTTTGGAGCAGTTAGGGCTATTGAGTTGAGCTAATTGAGGGCTAGTCAGTGGCTATGGTAGCAGTAAGAGTTGTAGTAGGGACCCTAATGCGATGATGTTCCTATTTCTGGCATAAAGGTAGACTCACTAAGATGTTTATATCCCAACCGATTGTTTTAACCATTTTTCAGGTACTGGGTTGAAGGAGGAGGTTTGGAGGTGAGTCTTGAGGAGGACGGGAGATTCGCGCCTCCGTTGTGCAAAAGGCCGGCGTCCTACCTGTGCGTCGCTACACATCGGTCGAAGGGAAGAAGAAAATTAGGGAATCTTGTGCGTTCGGGAGCGGGGTGTGCCATCTACCACTAGAGCTCTCGTCTATTTATAACCAAGAGAAGCCTCCCATCACTTATTGCAAGAGCCCTCTTTCTGAGAAGAAAAACACGTACTCCATTTGGCTTCCACGGCATGTAAGGCATTATTGTTCTCCTTTTTTGTTTATTTTCCTTTCGTCAAACATTGTGTACTACAGCTTCAGAGAGTCGAATAAAACACACATATTCCTCCCACTTTAATTTCTTCGTGGACCTGCTTCAACTTCCGGCGCGCATGCAGAAGGGACTCTCAGCTTGGAATTATACGGCCACATGTGTGTGCTGTAATTTGGATTGTGTTCATTTAATGAGTTTCGACTCGAAACATATTTTAATAATGATTATCAATAATTCTTTTTTCAATAGAAGCAGAGCATTTCGCGAAGAATAATAGTTAAACACGTTCAAATACCGCAATAGGCATCGAGAGAGTCGACTCGACCTTGAGGCCTTGCTGTGTTTGGTAGAGTCAGAGCAACCCAATTTCATCAACAGGCTGGAATAGCAATGGCTTTGCTCGTAAGCCAGCTCCTATGGGCATCGGATCACTCCTACTATGGAGGAGAACGAGCAGATCGAATACCTCGCCTCGTTCCCACTCATCATCACGAGGCAGTGCAATCGGTCATTGCACCGTGCTTAACCAGCGGTTCATTTCAAACACGTTGTTGACAAGACATCGTTCCTTGGATGTACTTTGTCTCGCAACTAACTGTGGCAGTGTCAACATTGTGAGGACAATTCTAGATCCCACATATTTTTAAATCAAAGCACTTTACTTTAACACTTAGATGAATTGGAACCCGTGATTTTACATGTCCGAGATCCCATTCCGAGGCGATTCCTAGCTACGGACGCGCTCTTAGGTTAAGTGGCAACCACTTGGTTCCAAGAAGTTCAAGAGCTATGACAGAGGGGGTTTCACAAGAAAAAGACATCGCCACTTATTATATCTTGATGGTCCGCGGTATAGATAATCAGAGGATGAATAGTAGATCGAGACACGTATCGACACTTCCTTAATGGGAATTGATAATATACATAAGTTACATTAAAAGAACCAGCGATAAAAAAGGAATTACCAAAGTCTTGTGTATCCCCTTGGCCACATGAGATCAGCTAATCTTTTGATTGAGCCCGAGTTGGGGGTGTAGCCCATTCCAAACGCCTCATAGAGAGGCGCAAGAGGATGATTCGTGAGGTAGCCGTTGGATGGCACATCCAGGACAACGAAACGGCGCTTCACATCGGTCGGAAGCTCGAGCAATTCCTACAATTCTTAGAACACATCATTGTGAAGCTCCAAGGTCATCTTATCGTACAAAGCTTCGAAGCAACCGAATTCTTCAAGGGCTTGTCGGACTTAACTTTGCAACGAGTCCATCGACCTGTCCGAGGTCTTGAGCCATCTAATTTGGACAGATCTATCCGGGGAAGTTTCAGAGTGGAATTAGAGGTCATGATCAATTTGTCTTTCCTTCTCAGTACTTTTTCTAAAAAATTTCTATTTTTTTCTTGGGGTGATTCTTTGCTTGTTTTATAGGGGTTGGGCATTCTCGTAGTATCCGCTGTAGCAATTCTAAAGTTGCAATCTCTACAAGAAGAGGTGAATGTTTTCCTTCCGCTCTCCGCCCACCTCCCCCCCCCCCCCCCCCCCCTCTCCTCTCTTTTTGTGGTTTAAGGCAGAGTTCACTAGTCAATTCAAGTTCTCTAATTTGGGGCATAGAGCTTTTGGATGGTTAGTGACTTGACTTTAACTCAAGCAATGATGATGGCGGTCTTTCTCTTCCGCATGTATTCTGCAAGGAATACTTGGAAACAAATTAGTAATAAGGTGAAAATTGAAGCCTAATGTTGATGCCACACTCGGAAACAGAAACCCCCGCAAGCAAAGAAGTGAGACTTGCTCTTTGAATATTGCTGTCTTATGATTCTTTTAAATATTGCATGACATGCTGGCAATATATCATTCATCAACTAAATATTGACTTTTGAAAAAAGAAAAATTACTTGTGTTTATTAGTTTTTGGAACAAAATATGGTAGCGAAAATTGGAAAAGAATACGAGTGATTGAATTGATGATGTAATAGCGTGTCTACCTTACATAAGTGTAAACTTAAAGCATTTAAATATTTGAGATCTTAGATGTTTTGGAAAGACTAAATCAAAAGGTGGTCGCCCATTTAGAGATTAGGAGGGAATCGAAGAAAATACTTCACTCGTGAAGTTCAATAGTAGGAGGATAGGGTATATCTTCACTCTCTTATGTTGAAGAATAATCAAAATATAAAGGCCTAAAGTCTTCTTCACCCACCTAGAGAAGATGGATGATCTATAATCATCTTAAGATGATCACGTCAATGCTAGTGGCGCCATATAGTACGGCCAACATAGACAACCGGCATTCATATCGACAATTTCTGATCAAAATTGACGGATAGACTGAATTGATAAATTATCAAAAGTTCTAGGATTTAATTAGCCAAATTAATACTTATGACTGAATTTACATAATTATAATAACTTTATGACCCTTTTAATAATTTTCCAATGGATAATCATTTTAAGGTGGTCATGGTGTTGCTGTGCACTAGGGTGACAACGTGACTAGTGGGCTGTAAATGACTGAGGCACGCATGATCTTTGCTGTTCAAATCATGGTAATTGAAGTGTTAATATGTATGTATGAGTTGTGTTAGCCGCATAGTTGTTGTGATATGGAGTAGTCAATACATTCAAGTTGACTTATAGCTCATTTGCTCAAGTTTTTGAGTAGAGATGTGTCCAATTGAATAAATTGACGGTCTTGGACTTAGCTCTTTCAGTGATCTCCATGAATACAAAGTTTAATCCTCACATTCACAAAGCAATCTATTGATTTCTTAGATGAGTTACATAAAATCCTATCACAAGATATTCGCTGCTTTAGATTCTCGTGATGTAATTCAAGAGCAAGCCGCACAATTGATTGTCACAGAAAGAAGTTTCTTTTGGATGCAATTTACAAAGAAGACTCACTTCTTGTATGAAAAGATTTATATCCAAAATATGAATTCTACTCAAACTAGAAATCTAACTCCAGCTAGAAAATCTACCTAGGTCATGTTTTCTTTGCGGGATCAACTCGAAACATATTTTCAATAAGGTCTAGGTGCTTACTAAGACATTAGTCCTCCATGAGTTAGTAGGATGAAAGGCTGATGTTTCTAGAGACCTTTTGGCTCCTGTATTTTAGTACAATTCACGTGAGGTAAGTAGTAGAATGCCTTTTGCTGATAGTAGGAAATAATTTAAGAGCTTTTTTAGTTAAAGAAGAGAAAAGAGAGAAAATTTCTTCATGGAACACCCATTTCTTTGTCATTTTTTTTAATACAATACTTGCTTGCTAGAAGCAATCTCATCACATCAACAGCCTGAAGCACATATAGCTCCAAGGACCTGCATTTGGGTCAGATGATACAACCTAAACAAGCTCCAAAAGAAAGGGAAACTTGATATGATTCTCAAATACTGTGCGACCGTCCACTCAATTAATTATTAACGACGGTAAAACATATGCCTCAGGACTTGACTCGCATTTGATTATTGTAGGGGCGAAAAGACACGCAATGCCTCGAAAGCACCTCGATTTCAAATTCTGTAATAAGCATCCATTGCCGAAGCTCCATTTTCGGCCTCTTTGGTCTTGTAGATGCGAGTGAGACCGGCAATATCAAAGGGCTTAAAAAGCAAAGGGTTTTGGTCGTCCACAAGCTCATCAGGACACTGAATCGTGCCTTGAACGGAAGAGAAGAGCCCTAGGCAATATCTTGGCTCGTGCCCGCTCATCATTACACTGTGACAAGGGCTGTGTAATCTCCCATTGCTCCATCCCTGCGGGCAAAAAGAAAAAAAGAGAGAGGGAGGCTCACAATGATGGAGGTCAATTATCCAGTAGATTATATCGGACGAGTTGTCCATCTTACCACAAGCTACCGTCAATCTTGACATATCATATGCATTCAACCATACGAATCTAAGGTTCGCACGGCTTAATAAGAATTTCACAAAGAAATCAGCTCTAATGTCATAATTTTAGCTATTACCCGAAGTGATGATCAATACTATATATATGAACAACAATTTACAATAGATGTCGAAAGTCATGTGCCCGAATTCTTATTCGATGCTCATAGCACGTTACCTACTTCTTCCACCAAATTCAATAGAGAGAGGATGGGAGGACTCACGTAGAATGACTCGCCAGCGATGACAATGAAAGAGGAAGCTGAGGAAGGGGCGACCTCGATCCAACGTCCGTCCTTGGTTTGCACTTTCAGTCCGTTCACAGGATTCTGGTGAAGTATTGTCACGAAGTTTGCGTCCCGATGATCCCTAGTTCCGCGCTTCTTGGACTCCTCGGTCCCAGGAGCTGCATATCTCATGAGACGGAAATTGTAATTGGTCGACTTGGCTAGCGATTCGACGTACTTGTCCACGCCCAAGCTTCCCAAAACCAGCTTCCTCACCAGTGAATCCAACTCCAAAACCCTCGCAACATACGTGTTCATTGTCTCGCTGCATGTTCAAAGGCACACGTCGAACTACAGTTTTAATATAAGGGTGTGGACTGGCTTCTTCATGTTTTGTTTCAATGTACGCCGTGAAAGATGATTCATTTTAGATTTTCTTCTTCCATCAAAGTAATAGAAATTCAACTTCACGTCTTTGGTTATCCATTTGATAAACATTAATCTCTCAATACTTCCTTAATGGGAAACGATAATATAATTACAGTAATAAAAAAAGTATTACCAAAATCTTTTGTTTCCATCCGGCCACATGAGATCCGCTAATTCTTCGATCGCACCTGAGTTGGGGGTGTAACCCACTCCAAACGCCTCGTAGAGAGGCGCATAAGGAAGATTCGCAAGGTAGCCAACATACGGCTTACTCGGGACATCGAACCGGCGCTTCACATCGGTTGGAAGCTCAAGCAATTCCTCCAATGCTTCGAACACCTCATTGTCAAGCTTCAAGGTCATCTTATCATACAAAGCTTCGAAGCAACCGAATTCTTCGAGGGCTTGTCGGATTTGACATTGCAAGGACTCCCATCCTTCCGTCCCTGGCTTCGAGCCATCTAATTTGGACAGATCTATCAGGGGAAGCTTCAGTGTTGAAATAGAGCTCATGATCAAGTTGTCTTTCTGTGTCGGTAGGTTTTCTATAACTTTTCTCCTATTTGGGGTGGTTCTCTGCTGGATTTATAGGGCTTGGGCAACCTCGTAGTGGCCGCTGTAGCAATTTTATAGTTACAATATTCTCATGAAGAGTTGAATATTTTCCTTTCCCCCTCGCCCCACTTTTTTTTGGTGGTTTAAACAAGAGTTGACGGCTAATACAAGTTTCTTCTTTTATTTGTGGGCATATAGCTTTTGGATAGTTAGGGTGCATTCAGTAATTTTGTTGTTCTAGAGAATAATTTCTTTCTTGAATAATTTTTCTATATCTATTCCCTGCACGAATTGTTAAGCAAAAGAATGTGCTTGGTAACAATGTTGAATTTGTCAAAGTTCAACTAGTCAATAAGCTGGAAAATGAGCTGAAAAATGATTAGGTTGCTATTTTTCAAGAATTTGTTGAAGTACATTGCTGCACATTAGTGAGTCACTTCTGTTGCTATTGTCTTGGCTATGTTTTAGCTATTTTCTATTGATGTTCTACATATATAAAGAGATTGTGTCAGATGAAGTCATGATGTAAATGGGCAATAAAACATTTGTTGTCTCCTCTATTTGTTTCCATTGAGTGCTATTATTTAAAAAAACAATACAAAGTTTCCATGATATTTATTAATTAAATATTAAAATTTGACCAAAGGAAAACTACTTGTGCTTATTTAATTTTTGGATTGAAATATAACAGTGAAAATTGACAAAAAAAAAAGGAGTGATTAGATTGATGTCATGACAGTGTTTCTACTTTATAATAGTGTGAACTTAGATCATTATAATGTTTGAGCTCTTAGATGTTTTGAAAATCTTAAACCAAAAGCTAGTGCCCCACTTAGAGGTTTGGAGGGAATTGAAAAAAAATATATTCACTCTTGAAGTTCAATTGTAGAAGAATAGGGAATTTCTTCATACTCTAATAATGAAGAGAAGACTAAAATATAAGAGCCCACAGTCTTTTTCACCTAAGGAAAACCGGTGTGATGACATGATTAGTGGACTATAAATGATGAGGTGCTCTCGATATTTAGTGTTCAAATCACTATGTTTAAAAGTGTGGAATTGCACATATGAATTATGTTAGAGTAGTCCCGCATCGAATAATTGGTGCAATAAGAATTAGTTGATACATTCAAGTTGGCGTATAATTTACTAGTTCAAGTTTTTGAGTGAAGTTGGGTCCGATTGAATGTGTTAAAGGGTTCAGATTTGGCTCTCTTTTGAAGATGTCCTCATATAAAGTTGTCAAATTGCTGTCGCACGCTCCCAATAAGAAAATGGTGCGAGAGCGAGATAGAGATTGATGAAGATATTTGCTGGCGATGAATGCAAGTAAAGAAAATGGAATTTAGCGATGAAAGGAAGTCAAAGGAATTGTAAAATTCCAATTGAATTTGGAGATGAGTTGGGCATTGGTGGACGGTGGAATCTAAGTGAAGAAGCGGAGAAAGCTGCGAAGAATGAGATGCCGCGATGGAATCAAGGAAAGAAAATAGACGATGCGTTTCTTGTGTCCATCGTGAAGGAGAATCCACGGAAGATGTCAGACAATTCTGATGTCACGCAATGTCACCAAGTCATCCAGACAAATCGATCGGAATCAGCGGTTAAATCGATTCGGAAGCCTCTGAACCGTCGTCCCTGACAAGATGCATGAATGACAATATTTGAAAATTATACATATTCTGTCAAAATTTGTCCGGCAAATTACAATTTTATCGTCAGTCTACAGAACTAAACGTACAGTCTTAAGTAAATCTAATCATTACTCAGCTAAATTTATCATTCATGCATAAGTGAACCCCTAACTTTCGACCCCCAAAAAAAAAAACCCTAACTAAATAAGACTAATCCTAGTCTGAAACTCAAGGCAAATTGGTTTTTAGTCGAAAATCCAAGGACTCACATATGCTCGCGTTTCCAAATGGAATCACGATTATAAGACGATTGTTGGCTTTTGAAATCAAGCATTGTGGAACATCGGTTGAAACTTGGAAGGGATCATTTGCCTCATCCGACGCAATTAATGCCCAAATAAGCCGTATAAGAAAAATGACCCCTCCACTTTAAAGCATCATTAAGGATCAAATCGTTCAGTCAAATGGACGTGCAAACACATCACACTAAGATACATGCATTCACGTGATCACGCAAAATATCGTCACATGATACTTCACCACATGATATATGTTATTACATGGCACATCGTCATAGGACACAACACGTCGTCACTCTATATAGAACATTGTCATGACACAACATGTTAGGATGTTGTGTTTTACACAGTCACATAATCATGCATAGAATTACAATCTTGATTGCCAGATGAGCTTGCTTAGAAAATATGCCCTCCTTATGCCATTTAAAAATGGATCTAGTGAATCAAACTAAGGCTAAAAAGCCTCAAGCCTTGGAACAATGGTATAAGGGACTAACCGACAACCCCATTAATATCCAAGAGGAAGGGCCTATGTGATTGGGATATCATACCTATCTCAAATCTTATCAAGTCTTACTACTGTTGGAGGATTTGCTCAAATCTCCTTCGAATCTGCTTAGAGATTACTGAACAATTACAATTCAAAATGACATCAAAGATACAACAACATAATTGGAAGAACTGGAATTAGGAAACTGAGGCATGTGTTCCACACAGTTTCCTTAAAACAAATTCGTCCCCTCCAGTACACAATGAAGCTTTGTCTCTTCCAGTACACGTGAGGTTGCTAGACGTCTGTCTCCCAGGATACAACGGTTAGCAGCAACGAAGAACACTTCGGAGCTTTCGGCGAACTTGAACAACTTCTTTGGTGAACACTCTCAAAACAATGCAATGCTCTTTCGAAGACAATGTATCGTCTGAATAATTTCGAAATCAGTCTGTGTGTCCGGGCAAAAAGAATGAAAACAGATTATAAAATCAAAGGAGAAATATTTCGGAATTAACATTACAGTTACAAGCGTTTTGGGTTTAATTGCCAATTTAAATATGCCGTTACAACCTTAAAACGCTGACTAAATCAGCCGTTACAATATAACTCTGTAACTAGTAGTTACAAAAAGACAGATTAAATTCGTCATTAAGACAGACCCAGACGGTCTCCAAACCTTGTATGTTCTGGACGCTGACCCAGAAGGTCTCCAGACCTAGTACGTTCTGGACGCTGACCCAGAAGGTGTCCATTACAATTAACTCGCAGCTTTTGAGTTGGAAGAAATTAATCCATAAGGCAAAAAGTGACTTGTCGCTAAGCTCACTTTTCGGGGTTGCACTCATGTATGCAAGTCGCACGCTAGCGCCCAAGTTCAGGTTCGTCGGGAACCGAATTTGCACCCCCCTGCGCGTGCGCGCAAGGTATAGTGCTTGTGCTTTTAACGTTACCACTCTAAAAGAGTGTAATCATATATAAAGCACTCCAAAGCCTTATTCCTTTCCAATGTGGGATTAGTGCTTTTCACTTCCTACTTCCAACTCTTCTTGCTTTCCAATATGGGACTTTCACTACCCACACAAGTGGGTTCTTTGAGAAACAATTTCTCATTCACCCTTCCATAATTCCAACAATCCCCCACATGAATGAAAATTGTTTTGATTTTGACTTTATGACAGAGTTCAGCATCCGAAACCTACATAGGATAGGTAGGAGTCTCCCTTTGAACCTTCCCTTGTGAAAGTATACTTATTTCACTAGTTGTCTAGTAGACACGATGTCCTTGAACTGTCCCACTTTCTTATGTAAAGAGCCATACACTTCACACAGGATTCAATCGTTTGTTTAGTTCTCATGATTATGTTCGTTTTGGCCCTGAACATCGTCCTGGTTCTGCAAGAGTTTAGGTAGAATTTAGCCCTCAAATTCTCCTTTGAAGCGGCCCCACTTCACTTTCACATAGGTGATTTCTAAAGTCTTGAGCAATTCATTTGCTCCGCTTCATTATCATTAAAGCAAAATTGCCTTAAGTCGTGAGCACAACGTTTGCTCCACTTAATTCTCATTTTGCTAACCTTTTTCCCCGTATAAAGTCACTTTCATACATAGGAATGGGTTGAGGTTTATCCCCCACAGTGACCTCATTGAGTCTGTATAATTAGGTTGTCCCTTTGAACCTGGATCTTGGGATCTCCAGTCAACTAGGTATGGTTTTCCTCCATACTCCTCATTCCTTATGGGCTTAAGTCCCATTCCTCTTGTCAGCTTCTCAACTAAGTCTCTGTTTAACCCTTTGGTTAATGGATCCGCTATATTATCCTTTGACCTTACGTAGTCAATAGAGATAATTCCAGTTGAGAGTAGTTGTCTAATGGTATTATGTCTATGACGTATATGTCTAGACTTACCATTGTACATGTTACTCTGTGCTCTTCCAATCGCAGATTGGCTATCACAATGTATACTGATAGGTGGCACAGGTTTTTCCCATTTTGGAATATCCTCTAAGAAATGGCGTAGCCATTCAGCTTCTTCTCCACATTTATCCAAAGCTATAAACTCGGATTCCATAGTGGATCTGGCTATCACAGTCTGTTTATAGGATTTTCAAGATACGGCTGCACTCCTTAGTGTGAAAATATATCCACTTATAGATGTCGAGTCTTTCACATCAGATATCTAGTTTGCATCACTATATCCTTCCAGAACACTTAGGTATCTGGTATAGTGCAAACCATAATTCCGAGTATATCGCAAGTACCTCAATACTCTTACTATTGCTTTCCAATGGTCAGCACTCGGATTGCTCGTATATCTACTCAATTTGCCAACCGTATAGGCAATGTCTGGTCTCATACAACTCATTAAGTACATCAGACTGCCAATAACTCTCAAGTATTCTACTTGAGAAACACCATCTCCTCTGTTCTTAGACAGATGAAGACTATTGTCTAAAGGTGTTCTGGCAATACCGGAGTCATTCATGTTGAATTTCTCAAGAATCTTGTCCACATAGTGTGACTGGTCTAAAATAAGACCTTCTGACATTCTTGTGATTTTTATTCTCAAAATCACATCAGCATGACCCAAATCTTTCATGTCAAATCTTGAATTCAACATACTCTTGGTAGATTTGATGATTTTATCATCACTACTAACAACCAATATGTCATCTACATAAAGACATAGAATGACATAACTATCTTCTGTCTCTTTGATATAGACACATCTATCAGATCCATTGATCTAAAAACCATTGGTAATCATTGTTGTATCAAACTTTTCATGCCACTGCTTTAACGCTTGCTTTAGGCCATACAATGATTTCACCAATCTACAGACTTTCCTCTCTTGTCCTGGAACTTTAAAACCCTCAGGTTGTTCCATATAGATTTCTTCATTCAAATCACCATTTATGAAAGCTGTTTTCACATCCATTTGATGTACTTCTAGATTTCGCAATGCATCTATTGCAAGTATCATCCTTATGGAGTTTATTCTCGACGCGGGAGAATATGTGTCAAAGTAATTTAAGCCTTCTCGTTGCTCGTATCCTTTGATTACAAGTCTAGCTTTATACTTATCAATAGAGCCATCAGCATTCATCTTCCTTTTAAAGATCCATTTGGACCTTAAAGGCTTACAATCAGGAGGAAGATCTACTAGCTCCCAAGTGTGATTCTGCAGAATAGAATCCACTTCACTTTTTATTGCTTCTTTCCATAAAAGTCCCTCGGAAGACGTCACAGCTTCTGCATAATTGAGTGGTTCTTTCTCTAACAAATAAGTTAGAAAGTCATCCCCAAAGGATTTTTCCACTCTTACTCGTTTGTTGCGTCTCAGTTCTAGTTCATTGTCATCGTCTTCAGACTCAGACGATCTAACATTTTCAGACTCATACGGTCTGACACCTCCAGACTCATACAGTCTGACACCTCCAGACGGTCTGGACATTCTGAGTCTGGCCTCATGACTTTCATAATCCGAATTATTCATAGTCTCATTCGAACCAAATCCATCATTGGATTTACATGGAAATACATCTTCGAAGAATGACGCATCCCTCGATTCCATGACCGTATTCTTGTGTATATCTGAGATTTTAGAATCATGCATAAGAAATCGATTTGCATTACTATTATGTGCATAGCCTATAAAGATGCAATCCACCATTTTAGGACCTATCTTTATCTTCTTTGGTGTTGGAACCGTTACTTTTGCAAGACACCCCCACACTCGCAAGTGTTCGTAGGATGGCTTCTTACCTTTCCATAGTTCATAAGGGGTTTTAACCTCTTTCTTTCGAGGTACTTTATTTAAAAGGTAATTGCTTGACAAAATAGCTTCTCCCCACATGTTCTGGGGTAAACCAGAACTTAGTAACATCGCATTCATCATCTCTTTCGATGTGCGATTTTTACGTTCTGCAGCACCATTTGATTGAGGAGAGTAAGATGCCATTACTTCATGCACAATTCCGTGTCGTTCACAGAATTCACCAAATGGTGGTACATACTCACCACCTCTATCACTTCTCAATCTTTTAATTTTCCGATTGAGTTGATTCTCAACTTCATTCTTAAAAAGAACGAATTTCTCTAAAGCTTCACTTTTGCTTTAAAGCAAATACACATAGCAGTATTTCGTGCTATCATCAATAAAGGTAATAAAATACTTATTACCACCTCTCGTTTGTACGAATTTCAAATCGCAAACGTCACTATGAATTAATTCAAAAGGCTCGGTATTTCTTTCAACCATTTGAAATGATGATCTCGTTAATTTTGCCTCAACACAAATTCCACACTTGTGCTTTGAATCAATTTGGAATGCGAGTATATGTTCCAAGTCCATTAGTCTACGCAATGTATTATAATTGACGTGGCCAAGTCTACCATGCCATAAATAGGAAGACTCAAGCAAATAAACAAAAGACTTCTTGTCTTTATTCATAATTGCTATTACATTGAGCTTAAAAAGCCCATTGGATACATATCCCTTCCCCACATACATTCCAGACTTTGACAAAATAACTTTGTCTGACTCAAATACCATTCGAAATCCATGCTTATTCAGCAAAGACCTAGAAACTAGGTTCTTTCGGATTTCTGGCACATACAGAACATTATTGAGAGTCAGCTCTTTCCCTGAAGTCATCTTTAGCAACACCGTCCCTTGGCCTTCAACCGTAGACGTAGCAGAATTTCCCATGAAGACTTTTTCTCCATGAACTGGTTCAAATTTAGTGAACATCTCCATGTTAGAGCATACATGCCTAGTGGCACCAGTGTCAATCTACCATTATCTCGGATTAGACCCAACAAAGTTCACTTCAGAAATCATTGCAGAAAGATTTATGGTTGACACATCTTTGGTAACCTCATTCACCATATTCGTCTCATGATTTCTTTTTTTGGGAAGTCTGCACTCAACAGATCTATGTCCCACCTTGCCACAATTGAAGCATTTTCCTTGAAACTTGTTCTTGAAACATCTCCCTTCGGTCCCAGCTTTGCCTTGGCAACCTTCTTGTTCTTGTGGCCTTTCTTATGTTCTACAACATTCGCCTTAGCTTCAGAAGGATTGAACCACTTGCGTTCAAAGCTACTGTTGTCTTCTTCAATTCGAAGTCTAACAATAAGTTCTTCAATGTTCATCTCCTTTCGCTTATGTTTTAGGTAGTTCTTGAAATCCTTCCATGCAGAAGGTAGCTTCTCGATAATAGCAGCCACTTGGAAGGTTTCACTCAGATTCATTCCTTTAGCTTGAATCTCGTGCAAAATCAATTGGATTTCTTGCACCTGACTGATCACAGTCTTGAAATCAACCATTTTATAATCGAGGAACCATTCGACAACAAATTTCTTTGCTCCGGCATCCTCTGATTTATATTTGTGGTCCAACGATTCCCACAGCTCTTTCGATGTTTGTTTTGCACAATAAACATTTTACAACGAATCGTGCAAGCCATTCAAGACATAATTCCTACAAAGGAAGTCAGAATGCTTCCAAGCTTCAATCGCATTGAAAGCTTGCTGATCCGTTTCGCCATCAGACAACACAGGAGCCTCCTTAGTTAAGAATCTCGCAAGATTCAACGTTGTTAAGTAAAACAACATCTTTTGTTGCCACCTTTTGAAGTTCGATCCTTTGAACTTCTTTGGCTTCTCACCATGGTGGACAGAAACCGCAGCAAGGGCCTCAAACGTTCCAGACTTTTGGACCGCAGTAGGGACAGCTTCTTTGGTGATGGAGGCAGTAGCAACATCAACCACGTTCTTTCCAATAGCCATTTGAATCACCAAAATCTGTTTTAAGATTGTTGGAGGATTTGCTCAAATCTCCTTCGAATCTGCTTAGAGATTACTGAACAATTACAATTCAAAATGACATCAAAGATACAACAACAGAATTAGAAGATTTGGAATTAGCAAACCGAGGCCTGTGTTCCACACAGTTTCCTTAAAACAGATTCGTCCCCTCCAGTACACAATGAAGCTTTGTCTCTTCTAGTACACGTGAGGTTGCTAGACGTCTGTCTCCCAGGATACAACGGTTAGAAGCAACGAAGAACACTTCGGAGCTTTCGACGAACTTGAACAACTTCTTTGGTGAACACTCTCAAAACAATGCAATGTTCTTTCGAAGACAATGTATCGTCTGAATAATTTTGAAATCAGTCTGTGTGCCCGGGCAAAAGAATGAAAACAGATTATAAAACCAAAGGGGAAATATTTCGGAATTAACATTACCGTTACAAGCGTTTAGGGTTTAATTGCCAATTTAAATCTGCCGTTACAACCTTAAAACGCTGATTAAATCAGCCGTTACAATATAACTCTGTAACCAGTAGTTACAAAAAGGTAGATTAAATTCGTCATTAAGACAGACCCAGATGGTCTCCAGACCTTGTACGTTTTGGACGCTGACCCAGAAGGTCTCCAGACCTAGTACGTTTTGGATGCTGACCCAGAAGGTCTCCATTACAATTAACCCGCAGCTTTTGAGTTGGAAAAAATTAATCCATAAGGCAAAATGTGACTTGTCGCTAAGCTCACTTTTCGTGGTTGCACTCGTGTACGCAGGTCGCACGCTCGCGCCCAAGGTCAAGTACGTCGGGAACCGAATTTGCACCCCCTGCGCGTGCGCGCGAGGCATAGTGCTTGTGCTTTTAACGTTACCACTCTAAAAGAGTGTAACCATATATAAAGCACTTCAAAGCCTTATTCCTTTCCAATGTGGGACTAGTGCTTTTCACTTCCCACTTCCAACTCTTCTTGCTTTCCAATGTGGGACTTTCACTACCCACACAAGTGGGTTCTTTGAAAAACAATTTCTCATTCACCCTTCCATAATTCCAACAACTACTACTAGCTTCTGATGTTACTTGGATGGGACAATTCATTTTTGGAGTGGGTTCATTTTAAAATTTATCTTGTATAGAAAGTCGTGTTTCGAACTTTTATTAAATAAGATAATTTTTTTTATAATTCTTGAAAAGAAATACATCGTATAGACAAGAGCATCAATTACTTTACTTCAAACATAACTAAATGCACACAAATTTTGCCTGAATTTAGACAACAATAAAGTTTAATAACTTAGTTACTTCATATTGGAACCAAATGTACACCAACTATGCTGAAATTTACTTGGTGAGCCGATACGTGAATTAATTAATGACGAGGCACCCAAGATACAATAAAGATATACGCTAGAATTTAAGCGGCAATGCAAATTCGAAAACTACAGTTAAGAAACAAATGGAAATTTAGCAAGTCCGGTAATTTAATCTGAAGTGCATGAATTGATGTTCGTTTGTGCGCGCAGATACGAATGGAGGGGGGTCTCCAATAATTTATTACTAGTGGCTGTGATGTAATTGCTCCAAAGCAATTTTCTTGCAGTTTTAGCCATGCCTCCGTATCTCTAAGAATCTCAATCCCATAGTCTCACGATGCCACGATCTTGTGTTCAGGTGGTCTCTCCTTTCAAAAATCACACCATGATCGTTCACCCTGCCGAGTTAACTTTATCTCTTTTACACAATCTGCTAGACTTCAACTCTATCTCTTCTGCAAACGATTTCAAATTAGACTATTACAACTGTTTCTTGGCAACTCTCAGAAATCCTTTCTATAATCGAAATTTCAATCTTGAGTTTTTTTAAATGGTATCTTTGTTACACTCGTCATCATTATAGTACATCAGAATTAGTAACAATTCTTTTGGTCATTAATGATGGCTCACACATTTAATAGTGACTTACAATCTAGTCGAGTGCCTATCTATATTGACAACCCAACTAATTTATTGTGCAAATAGGGAAAACCACACTAGAATTGCCATATCTATTTTTTTTTAATTCTCTTTGGTGTCAAAACTTTTGCAGTGGATCACTACCACTTTCGAAAAAAAAGCAACAATCATTTAAGTGCCAATTCCAATTTGGGACGCCGAAAATTCGACATGAAGTTTTTTCATTAGTTTTTCCTACTCCTGTGGCTCGTGGGTGTGAGTAATTAGTATCAATAGTCTCACGCAACGTAGTTTTAAATGTTTTCCCTAGACATAAACATTAATTTGGACAAATCAAGCAATTTTCCCAAAATTTTCATACCCTTTTATGCAAGACTAGATGAAACCAAGCACGATTGGTTGAGTATAGGACTACTTAACGCAATGAAGGACTGAACCTAAACAAGACAGTCGGAAAAGTAACTTTGAGGATTGGATTTAACAAGTGAAGCAATGGTGGTCTCGGCATGAGCTGTTAAGCGACGGCATTCGAAAACAAGGGCAGAGAAAGGTCGGCTTGGCATGGGTATGGCGCGATGGAGAGAAGTAACGGTGGCGGCTTTCTGGCGACTTGAGATCAATGAATAAGACCCAAGATGAATCATTATCTTGAACAAAAGCTCCTTGAAATGGAGTTCAGCTTGGTCAATCCATTGAACATCTTCATGCAAGCTCAATTTCCCCCTACACAGCACAACCAATGGCAGTAGGATTTGGCAAACATCGCGAAGACGGGAAGAAAGAAAACGAAATAGAAAATAGAAGATAAATGAAGAAGGAATCGAAGTCATATTTAGAATTGATTGAATTCCATGGAGAAACTCTGAACTGCAGTGCACTGGAAAAGGCTTTCCTTTGTCTTCGTTGAAACCGGACGGGTTAAATCAACTGCTCAGTGACTAGCGCTATCATAACGAGAAGACTCATCGATACAGTAGCGTCAAAGGCCGCTTGAAGAAGAATCGCTAAGCCTTTGACCGTTTTCTCCGTGTGAGCTTCTCGTCCAAAGCTGCTCGGCTTCATTGCCATGACTCCAGATCTGGTCGGCCAGATCTGATCTGCCACATCGAAGGCGGAGGGAGGATGACCCACCTCGTCGCTCGTGAATTAGCTACCGTGGCGATGGACGATGGCTCGTTCGATGTCTTGAATGACGTCAATGGTGTGGTTTTATTGTCTGTATAGATTTGATTGACCAAAGATGTAGACGAAGTGGACTTTCCTTTTTCTTATAAAGAAATCCACATAGACAATAATATCTAATTGACCCAACAGTTGGTAGCCGTGTCGGTTAAAAACCTATCCATCATTGTCGAGGTTGCCGGTTTGAAATCCGTAGTTGCTAGCATCTTAAGTGAGGGGGCTTTGGTGTTAGGGTCATGTGCAAGTCTCCCTTGAGATATAAAGGTCCGACCCTTTAGTGCCGTTCGGGTATGAGGGCTCGTGGTGGAGTCCTTGGTTACAAAAAAGAAAAGAAAAGAATAATATCTAATAGAAATAGCCACGTAGGAATCATGATTATAATTTGTTAGGGAAGCACTTAAGTAATCGTTCTTTTCTCGGATTTGACACTTTAAGTGATCTCATGAAAAGTCTTAGCATTAAAGTAAGTATAGTATGAAAATTTTGACACTTTTGATGTCTTTCTTCCAAACATTTTGTACATTGTGATGACGACTTTCAAAACTAATCAGTTAAGTCCATTCACTGTCGATCCAATTCAAAATGCAATTAATAATTAAACTCTAAATGAATGCTCCTAGAAACTATACATTAAGAAAATTTAATTATAATAATTTTGTTTAGGAGTTAAAAATGAGTCCCTAATTTTTCATGCCTATAAATGATTAGTCAAAATTTAGATGTCAACACCGATATCCATATATGAAGATTGAAAGTGTTAGTACAATTGCATTTCATAGGTTGTTTTTGGACTTAGATTGAATTTTGTACAATAGCTTCATGATTAGTTATGCAATTTTCCTCTTGAACTTTGAGATAGCTTGCTTGAAGAGGCAATAACTTTACAATAAAAAATAAGTGATCGAATAACAAAATAATTAGAGTAAATATATCAAATGAGAAACGAATTTATAATGTTCAGTTGGTAGGACCTACCTTGTGGAGAGAGCAGGACAATGTTCTACTTTAGATCAAGCGATACAGCAGAGACGACAATCACACTCAAATTACTCAAACGCCTCCAGTGTTGCAACTTTTTATTACACCAAATAATACCGTGTTTAACCCTCACATTTTCTTGCAAAACTATGTCTGAATTCCACATACGAGTTAGTACAAAATCTTAATACAGGATTTTCACAACTACAATTCTCGTGATGCAATTCATGAGCAAAATGCACAATTGATTGTCACATAAAGAAGTTTCTTTTGGATGCAATTTACAAAGAAAACTCACTTTTTACATTAAAAAAAAAGATTAGGATCCAAAATAGGATATCTACTCAAATTAGGAATCCAACTCCAACTATGAAATCTTCCTAGATCATGTTTCCTCTATTGAATACTTCAAGACAAATTTTCAACAAGTTCTAGACACCTTACTAAGGCATCAATCCTCCACGAGTTACTGAGATGAAAGACTGGCCTTTGTAGAGACGCTTTTTGGTTCCTATTTAATAGTACAATTCACGTGAGCCAACCTTATTTCATTTACACAAAGACTTCTTTTTCCTTGAATTTTTTGGGAAGTAGTAGAATGCTTTTTGCTGCTAGTAGGAAATAAGTTAAGAGTGTTTTCCTTAGAAGAGAGAAAAGAGAGAAGTTCTTCATGAACCCCCATTTCTTTGTCATTTTCTCTTACAATACTTGCTTGCTAGAAGCAATCTCATCATTAACAGCCCGAAGCACATATAGCTCAGAGGATCTGCACTTGGGTCGGATTATTGTAACCTAAACAGGCTCGAAAGCGGGTAAGAAAGGGAAACTTGATATGCTTCTCAGATACTGAGCGACCGTTCACTCAATTTATTGTTAACGACGGTAAAAACATATGCCTTAAAGACATGGCTCGCAACTGATTGATGTGATGAAAGGACACGCGATGTTTCCAAAGCACCTCAGTTTCAAACTTTGTAGAAAGTATCCATCGGCGAAGCTCCATTTAGGCCCTCTGGGGTCTTGTAGATGCGGGTGAGACCGGCCATATCAAAGGGCTTAAAAAGCAAAGGGTGTTGGTCGTCCACAAGCTCCTCCGGACACTGAAGCGTGCCATGATAGGAAGAGAAGAGTCCTATGGAATATCGTGGCTCGAGGCCTCTTGTGTTTACACGGTGACAAGGGCTGCGTAATCTCCCATTGCTCCAGCCCTGCTTGCAAAAAGAATAAAGGGAGAGACTCACAATGATCAAGGTCAATTATTCAGAAGATTATTACTCTCAAGAGACTTAAATCTTGACTTCTTTTGACCGATTATACAAGGTCCACATGTTTAGGTTATATCAAACAAGATATCTATCTCACCACAAGCTAGCATCAATCTCGTCATATCGATATGCCTTCAACCATCGGAATCTATGGTTCACATGGGGACCAGTCAACAAGAATTTCAAGAAGAAATCAGTTTTGATGTCGGAATTTTAGCTATCACCATACGTGATGATCGATACTAGAAATATAAACAATAATTTACAATTTATACTTTAAGTCATGTGCCCGAATTCTTGTTCGATGCTTATAGCATGTAACCTACTTTTTGAACCAAATTCAATAGAGAGGGTGATAGGGGGGACTCACGTAGAAAGACTCCCCAGCGAGGACAATGAAAGAGGAAGCTGAGGAAGGGGCGACCCGGATCCAACGTCCATCCTTAGTCTGCACTTCCAGTCCATTCACATGATTTTGCTGAAGTATGGTCACGAAGTTCGCGTCCCGATGGCACCCGGTCCCGGGATCCTCGGACTCCTCGGTCCCAGGAGCTGCATATCTCATGAGACGGAAACTGTATCTGACCGACTTGGCTAGTGAATCCACGTACTTGTCTATGCCCAAGCTTCCCAAAACCAGCTTCTTCACCAGTGCATCCAACGCCGAAACCCTCATAGCATACGTATTCATTGTCTCACTGCACGTTCATAAGAAAAGCACGCATCGAATCTCCATGTTATCGTCACAAGAATCACAGATTCATAGATAGGGGTGTGGAATGGCATCTTCATGTGGCCCGTGTTGTTAGGTATTTCTAGAACTCGATAATATTCGCTTTTGTAAACGATGATTTATTTTGGACCGCTTTTCAATTCGAACTCGCTCCATTAGTGATCCATTTGATAAACATTAACCTAGCCGATAATCTAACTAAGCTACAATAAAAACCAGCAATGAAAAAGGAATTACCAAAATCTTGTGTTTCCATCCGGCCACATGAGATCCGCTAATTTTTCGATCGTATCCGAATTGGGGGAGTAGCCCATTCCAAACGCCTCATAGAGAGGAGAAAGAGGAAGATTCGTGCTGTAACCATCAAACGGCTTATTCGGGACGTCAAACCGACGCTTCACATCGATCGGGAGTTTGAACAACTCCTCCGCCTCTTGGAACACCTCGTTGTGAAGCTCCAAGGTCATCGTAGGATCCAAAGCTTCGAAGCAACCGAATTCTTCGAGGGCTTGTCGGATTTGACATTGCAAGGACTCCCATCGATCCGTCCCTGGCTTCGAGCCATCTAATTTGGATAGATCTATCAGGGGAAGCTTCAGTGTTGAAACAGAGCTCATGATCAAGTTGTCTTTCTTTCTCAGTAGTTTTTCTGAAAAAATTTATCCTGTTCTTTTCTTGGAGGGTTCTCTGCTGGATTTATAGGGCTTGTGCATCCTCGTAATAGCCGCTGTAGCAATTTTGAAGCTACAATTTGAGTCCTAAAATGCCTCTGATTTTAGATCTAATCTCGAGATTACCCTAAACTTTTTTTTGTCCTAAGAAAAACCTTAACTTTAAGCCCATTCTCAATTCCACCTTAAACTTTATTTATCTAATAAAAACTTCCCACGATAGGTCCAATCCCAATTCTATCTTAATAGAAAATTAGGATTCGATGTAAAACTAGAGGTTTTTTAGGATATTAGCTAGATCCAATCTTTCCATGAAGAGTTGAATATTTTTCTTTTTAACCCCTCTTTTTGTGGTTTAAACAAGCGTTGACTAGTCAATGCAAGGTCCCCCCCCCCCCCCCCCCCCTTTCTTTGTTCCGGCATATAATGACGCCGGCTGTCTTTCTCTTCTGGAATGTCTTGTACGTGGAATATATGGAAACAAATCGGCGGCAAGGTGATGTCACACACAGAAACAACAATCCCTGCAAACAAAGAAGTAATTCTTACGTTTTAAAAATTGATATATCATGATCTTTTCAATTATCACAGGACATGCTGGCAACATATCATTCATCAATTGAATATTGACATTTGAAAAAAGAAAAATTACTTGCATTTATTTAGTTTATGGAACAAAATACAGTAGTGAAAATTGGAAAACGATCCAAGTGATTGAATCGATGATGTGACAGTATGCCTACTTCCTCTAAGTATAAACTTACAGCCATTAAATGTTGAGCTCTTAGATGTTTCTAAAAGCTTAGAGCAAAACCTAATGGCCCATTCAGAGTTTTGGAGGGAATCGAAGAAAATACTTAACTGAGTGAAATTCAACGCAGGACAATACAGAATTTCTTCATACTATGACGAAGGACAGACCAAAATATGAGAGCCCAAAAGTCTTCTTCATCTGGGGATGATTGATTATGAGGAATCATCTTAAGGTGGTCACGGTGTTGCTGTGCACTGGGGTGACGACGTGACTAGTGGGCTGTAAATGAGGTGTGCTCGACTGAAATGTTGAAATACATGTGTGGATTGTGTAGAATACATTCCCTGGAACGGTTAATATATCCAAATTTGCTCATAACTATTGGCTCAAGTTTCAAGTAAAAGTGAAGTAAATGTGAGTTTAGCTGAACATGTTGGCGAATTCTTTTTTTTTTTTTTGGTCAAAATATTGGCGAATTCAAACTTGACTTTTTCTTGGTGATATTCTCAGGCAAAGGTATCAAGCTTTTGCCGTGCAGTCCCAATAGGAAAGTGGTGCCTCAGAGAGAGAGACAGAGACAGAGACAGAGACAGAGACAGACAGAGACAGAGACAGACAGAGTTTGGTGAAGATGTTTGCTGGCGATGAAAGCAAGTAATGGGAGTTGTCAAATTCCAATTGAATTCGGAGATTAGCTGGACGCCTTTGGGTGGTGTAATCTAAGTGGGGAAGCGGATGAAGTGGCCAAGAATGGGATGCAACGACGGAACCAAGGAGAAGAAAAAGAGATGGATGCCTTCTACGTAAATCGATCAAAATCAGCGGTTAAATCGATTCGGAAGCCTTTGAACTATAGACAGGATTTCATCATAATAATCGTTCCTGACTAGATGCATTAAATGACAATGTTTGAAAATATAATTTAGGTCAATATTTTGTCAAAACCAGTCTAGAAGATTAGAATTCTATCGTCACTCTAGAGAAATAAATATAGCTTTTAGTCAATCCAGTCGCTACCCTGCTAAAATTATCATTCATGCATAAAGTAAATCCCTCACTAAATAAGGCTAACACTAGTCTCATAGACAAATCATTTTGCAACAAAATCAAACTCTAGCCGAATTGGCTTATGGTCGAGAATCCAAGGGCTCACATATGTCACGTTTAAAAAATATTGTAGAACCATAATCATAGAACAGTCGTAAGCTTTTGAAAGCATGTATTATGAAAAATCAGTCAAAAGGGATTATTTGCCTCCTTCGAGACAATTAATGCCCGAATAACTCGTATAAGAAATGTCACGCCCCGCGCTCGAGCACATGACAGTCCCCGAAGACGGTCCTCACCGGTCGACAAAACATTCGATAATCCCAGGTGTTATCGATGGTCAAATGAACATACTCTCAATAAAAGTTAATACATAAGGAAATGTAGCGGAATTTATTAAATAAAACCCCGACCAAATCCTGAGGTAATTTATTTATTACAACAACTCCAACAAACTAATCGATATCTAAAAAGAATTCAAAAAGGTCAACATATTAATTAATTCAAACTAAAAGATAATTAGGAAAAATAATTTCCTCATAACCAAAATCCTTCTAATCAAACATAATTTAAATAAACTATTATCATCTGGCTGCGCCTTCTGCATTACCTGATCCCCAAGGAGGAGCTGCAATATTAGGACCTGTACAAATAATTTTAAGATGAGATAACTCATGGAGTTTGCCCCTTACTTCTCAATTAGGTGGATATTCACTCTAGGGTCCCTATCCTAACAATTAATTTAGTCCTCCATCTCACAACCCGTGATCTTGCCAAGTCACTAACCCCTCATAATAGATTATTCTCCAAATAAATCAATTTAATTGACACAATATCAATTTCTAAAAAAAATCCAACGTAAAGTCAATTATAATCAGCACCAATAATTAAATAAATAAATTTCATTAATAAAACAATCAATATCCACTCGCAATTAATAAATCATTCTCAATCAATCGAACAATCAATAATAACAAATAGATCTCCACAACTAAGACATAAGCAATTTGAGCTAACTTCTCAAAGTATCCAAAAATCGACTACCTAGACCTACCAATTAGGGATTCATTCGGGTTCCTATATCGAATTCAGAGTGTTCAATTCGATCAACTATGGGTGTCATCACCTTAATTAGTAGCCACTTAGCCAATCACACAATTTCTGAAATTTATTCCAAAATATTGCAAATTTCCTAAATTATGTAACTTAATCCCTAAATTAAGCAAAAAACGGAGTAAATACTCGTAATTACTCGAATGTCAATCTAATCCCTCACTAATAACGATTTGATACCATCGCAACCAACGTTTCACACATTTTTCTCTAAACTGCCAAATTTACACTTTTACCCTCAAACTTCCAAAATTACATTTTTGTCCCTAAAAAACCTAATTATACTATAATAGGACAAAATCATTATATCACCCCCAAAATATTCCGAATTTCCAAAATTTCTACCATTCGCTAATTTAATAATTTCCGAAACTAATTAAACTGGTGATTATTCTCTCGGCCAACCAAATTTATCCGTTTACCCTTAAATTCCTAATTTAGGCCTAATTGGACCAAAATTAGTAAATTGTCCCTAATTTCACAAAATTACAAATTCACACCTCAATAATTAATAATCCATTAAACTAAACTTAGTGACTTGCCAATTAATTGTCTAACTATTCAATTTCACAATTCAACCCCTAACTAATTAAATTTACAAAATCGCCCCTATTTCAATAAAAATCTCTAATCAAGCTATAATCCCCAAATTAATCATCAATCAAGTCCAATCCTCACAAATTATAGTTACTAGGGCAATTAACCCCCCCTAATTGGGAGTTAGGGAGCAAACTCACATAAATCTAAGCTTTAGGGTCCAATTGGCGACGACGAACCCAATTAATCCTCAGATTTCGCACTTTGAACACACGATTGGGTCCCAAAACTTCACGGCATGGCTCGGCGTGACACGACGGTGACGACAGTGGATTTTTCGGCGAGTCGCCGGCGAGTTTTTGGCTGGTTGCCAGCGAGGTCTCCAGCGAAGTTTCCGGCGAGCAACCTTGGACTTCCGGCGAGCTGAGATTAACTCCGGCTAGCTGACCATGCGTTCCGGTGAGGCAACATAGGCGATTGGACAGCTGGGTAACTCGGATTAAGGGTCGACGGTGGCTGCTCGTGGTCAGAGATCGAGCTAGGAGACACCGGTGAGCTGCAGGTTGAGCTAATTCGAGCTGGGATGGGCCCAAGCGACTCTAGTGATGATGTGGAGCTGTTAGACGACGTCCGAAGGGTCCTTGGGCGGTGGCGAGCTCCGAGCAAAAGCCACAAGTTCATCCGTGCAATGGAGGTCCAGCGAGAAGGAAAAACAGGGGAGTGCTAGGCGTGAGCAAGTCGGCGTGGGCTATGGCCGAGATTCGTGCTGGAGACTTCATTTCATCGAGTCCGGCGTCGAGGTGGCGTCTGGGAGGGGTTGTCGTGGTGACGAGCTGAGATCATGAGTTGGGTCGTGGTCGAGGAGGCGGTCCTATGAATGGGGGCTAAGGTTCGCAGACTAGAAGTGTCACGCGACATGATGGCGTCCTCGAGCAGTACGGCGGCAGTGGCGAGTCACGACGATTTGAGGTGACATCTCCTGAACTAAGCTGCTGGGGCGAGCTATGGACAGAACAGTGAGGGAGTCGCAAGGAAGATGATGAACAGTGGCCTAAAAAAAGATATCTTCAGCCGAGGGAAAGAAGCAAAAAGGGAAGAGAAATAGAGATGACTTGGCGTGAGGGGGCATCTCAGGTGGGTCCCCTTCGTGCGTACGTGCGCCAGGGAGAGAGAGGGTGAGAGACGTGCAAGTGGTCTGCTTGCCCCGATTGGACCTTACATGAGGTGGGCCCCCTTCACCAAGGAGAAAGAGGCAGGGTCAATGGTCAAAGAAAGTGAACTCAGCGCATAATGAGGAAAAATGAGGGAAAAAGAAGGGAGAGAGAAAGAAAGATAGTGGGAGAGAGAAGAAGTCGACAGAGAGGGATAGGAGGAGAGAGAAATGTCAGAAAAAATGGGGTTGTTACAAGAAAAATGACTAATGCTCTCGCGCTTTTGACGAGTTCCTCTCTGTCGAGTGGCAGCTTGAAAACCTTAGCCACCTTCTGCCGAAACTATGCCGGAGAAACACTATTCCATTGCAGCTCTCTCCATAGCTGATGACCATCACTACTCTCACTACTTCATTATACACTCCATCCCTTAACTAGCATTTCCACAAGCATGGAAACCCCATGAAGCCTTAAGCCCTAAACCCCCAATTTCTTCCCCACGTTCCCTAGTAAAATCGCACTTACACCAAATCCATCTCACCCCTATTCACCTTCATTCTCTTTTGTACCTATGTGACAGTTCTAGAAAGTATTTACACTACTCGAACTCTAACGCTCATCTGATGGAAGAAGAAGATGAGGCTACATTTCGCCTGGCTGCTCTTTACAAGAGACTTGGCGGGCTCTAGTCGCAGAAGCAGATTATTGCGATAGATGAGGAAATTTCTGCAGAAAAAGTCCAACAATTTTAATTATCACTCATTGGACAGATGTTTCAGAACCCTAAAATCAATCTTCAGGCATTCCAAAATACTATGCACAAAGCTTGGAGAACTGAGAATGTGGAGATATCCATTATTTCTCCTAGCGTTTTTGACTTTAAATTTGGGTCTGAGATGGAGAAAAGAAGGGTGTTGGAACAGGGTCCGTGGTCTTTTGCTAATAATCTCCTTATGCTAAAAGAATGGGAACCTAACACACCCCCAACGTGCTATGACTTTTCTGTGTGTGAGTTCTAGGTCCACATTCTTGGGTTACCGACTGAATGGATTACGAAGAATGTTATTTCTAAGGTGGCTTCTATCATAGGAAAAGTCATAGCCACGAGAATAAAGACTAGAGGACTCACAGCTTGCAAAATTGGCAAAGCTAGGGTACAACTTGACATTTCAGCACCATTAATGTCAGGGTCAATATTTAGTGATAAAGGGAAGAACTTATGGCTGGAGTTTAGATATGAGAGACTCCCTTATTACTGCTATTGGTGTGGTAGGATGGGACACTATGCACAATATTGTGTAGAGAAGAATGATTGTGGTAAAACCATCGAAAATACAAAAAACTTTCCTTATGATGCGTGGTTGAAGTTTGAGGCTATGAGTTTAGCCCATACTGGAAAACTTTCTATGGAAAGGTGTTAGATGAACAAGTGGAGGAGGAGGAAATACCTGAAACACCTACTGATTCAGGGCAAGTTGTTCTATATGATGGCCCTTTTAAAACCTGCAAAGAGAAGACAGTGGTTGATAAAGGAAAGTCAGTACAACTAGATGAAGATGATGAGGAGACGATTATGATGATGAATGTGGAGGAACAGCTATGTTCGCATGGGCAGAAGGGGATAATTATTTCTGAGAATCACTTTGAAAGGCAGATGATTGATTGTGCCCAAGTTAAAACCCCAAAGTCTAATAGTGGGAAGAGGAGAAAAAGATTTGCTCCCTATGATGTGAGACCAACCGGCAGAGAGATATGGGTGCTGGATGAGACTAAGTTAATGGATACAGAGATTTACACAGTTGGAGAAGCATACAATCGGGCTCTGGTAGCTAGCCCTTTAAAGCCAATAGGTTACAAATGAAGTTTATATGTTGCAATTATCAAGGGTTGGGCTCTCCCTTGACAATTCAAGCACTAAGAACCTTAGTGATTCAAGAGAAGCCCACGGTCTTATATTTATTGGAAACTAAAAATAAGGAGAATGTAGTGAGGAGGGTGCAGCGCAGACTGCACTTTCAGGAATGCTTTTTAGTGGATCCAGTGGGGATTGCAGGAGGTATGGCCTTACTATGGAATGATAGGGTAACTCTCAGCTTTGAGTGTAGTTCAATGTTCATGATTGATGTGATATGTGTAGTAGAGGAGATTAAACAGAAAATGATAGTAACTTTTATTCATGCACCAAATGATTTTCAGCAGAGATTGAGACTATGGCAGCAAATCCAGTATATAAGCCAGGTCAATAACCTTCCCTGGCTATGTATTGGAGACTTTAACGAAGTTCTATATCAATGGGAGAAGATGGGGAAGAAGAGGGTGGAGAATTACATAATTAATGCATTTCAAGAATTTTTGAATACTTGTAGTTTTATGGACATGGAGAGTAAAGGCTGTACCTTCACTTGGGCGAATAATAGGGAAGGAGAACATTTGGTGAAAGAGAGGCTGGATAGAGCGTTGTGTACCTTAGAATGGAGGATTATCTTTCCTAACGCTTCAATTTTAGCTTTGCCTGCCATAGGGTCTGATCATAGTCCTCTTGTATTGAACCTGTTTACAGAAAGTAAAAAGAGAAACATGGCTTTTAAATATAAAACTTTCTGGTCTGAAGATGAGGAATATGTAAGCATTGTCAGAGAGTCATGGAACTCAGTTGAAGACATTAATCATTTACCCCTACTGAATGAGAGATTAAATAAAGTGGCTGAGAACCTGTCGGCTTGGAGTAAGAAGACATTCTTCAATGGCCATAAACAGAGTACCTCAAAAGGGAGATGCAGCAAATTACCAACAGTCAAAATCCTTTCATTGGTAAGAGCAGAATAGAATGGCTGAAAAAAAAATTGAAAAGCTGTGGAGACAAGAAGAGATGTACTGGTGGATGAGAGCAAGGATTAAGTGGCTGAAATGGGGTGATAAGAACACGAAGTTTTTCCATGCTACCACTGTGCAAAGAAGAATTAGAAATAGGATTGCTCTGTTAAAAAATGAGAATGATGAGTGGATCAGAGAACCATCTCAGTTACAAGAAATGGGCATCAATTTTTTCCATGAGCTATACAAGACAGCAGGCAATAGAAATATTGATCCTATTATAGAGAAAATCCCAACCTCTGTCAATGATGAAATGAATCGATGTCTAACTGAAGAAGTCACCATGGCAGAAGTCTCACAAGCCTACTTTCAGTTAGGTGCCTTAAAAGCACCTGGCCCGGATGGTCTGAGTAGGAAATTTTATCAGTTGCATTGGGAGGAAATTAAAGAAGTAATATTTAAAGAAGTGCAACTTTTCTTTAGCACATGGTATTTAAATCCAGAGTTAAACAGAACTCATATTACTTTGATACCTAAGGTGCAGAATCCAGAGAAGCTTAACCAGTTTAGACCTATTAGCCTTTGTAACTTCAGCTACAAAATCATTTCAAAAGTTCTAGCGAATAGATTGAAATAGTGTATTCCAGAACTTATAGCTGAAGAGCAAAGTGCATTTGTCGATGCAAAGCAGATACAGGACAATATATTCATTGTACAAGAGGTACTTCACCAACTCAGAATTAAGAATAGAAAGAAAAAATGTAATGCAGTGCTCAAAGTAGACATGAAGAAGGCGTATGACCGTGTGGAGTGGGATTTTCTGAAAGCATGCTTACTGAAAATGGGGTTTTGTGAATTATGGGTATCATGGATAATGATATCTGTCTCTACAGTCTCCTATAGCCTTAAAATGAATGGTGAAGGATTACCTTTCTTTCAGCCATCTTGGAGATTAAGACAAGGTGATCCGCTTTCCCCTTATCTTTTTATCATTATAGCCAATACTCTGTCTGCCCTATTGAAACAAAGTGTGGAGAATGGTTGTATTAAGGGGATAAAACTTAATCCAAATTGCCCTACTCTATCTCACCTACTTTTTGCCGACGACCTGATAATTTTTCTGGATGGGAGGGTGGAGGAATGCCAGAATGTTGCAGATGTTTTGAATCAGTACTGCTACTCATCGGGCCAAACTATTAACCTGAATAAGTCAGGAATCTTCTTCAGTAAAAATTGTCGTGAAACATTGAGAAGTAATATGTCAAATGTGTTGAGAGTCCCAGAAATAGCAAGAACAGGGCGGTACCTTGGAATCCCCTCAGACTGGGGGGAATCAAAGAGAAATATGTTCTCATGGATTATGGAGAGAGTGAACAAGAAATTAGAGGGATGGAAGGAGAACTTACTTTCCAAAGCAGGCAAGGAAATCCTCCTTAAAACTGTTGTTCAGGCGTTACCATAGTACGTTATGTCTATATTTAAAATCCATAATTCTATTTGTAGAGCAATAGAAAGGAAAATATATGCTTTCTAGTAGAAGAATATTGAAACTAAAAAAGGGATCTACTGGAAAGATTGGGAAACTATGAAGAAGAGGAAGGATGCTGGAGGGCTCAGTTTCAGAGATCTTACTGTCTTTAATCAAGCTATGCTGGGTAAACAGGCGTGGAGGCTAATGCAAAAGCCTGATTCTCTTTGGGGAAAAGTACTCAAAGGTCTGTATTTCTCAAATAAAAACCTCCTACATGCTACTAAAGGATCAAGACCCTCATGGGAGTGGCAGAACTTAATTGTGGGCAGAGATGCAATGAGAAATTCTGTCTGTTCGGAGGTAGGAGATGGTACAAAAATCAACATCCGGGAAGATAAATGGGTGAGAAAAGGTGTACTTGGAGGGCCAGCAAATCTGTCTAATCCAGTTATGGTATCGACGCTGATTGATAAAGAAGAGTTTAAATGGGCTGAAAGCACTGTGGAAAAAAATATGGGCTTCTAACATCTCACCTAAAGTTCGTAACTTTATGTGGCAAGTCACACAAAATGCTCTAGCCACTAAAGAGAATTTATTTCGAAGGAGATTAATACCAGAAAACGTCTGCCCAGTATGCAGACAAGTACCCGAGTCCACCGAACACCTCTTTCTCCTGTGTCCATGGACTTAGATTATATGGCAAGAGGCAGCAATCAACGTTGTAAACACTCATGACGTGGTTACAAGGATGGATAAATTGTTAGCAAATTTCTCACATACCTCTGTTTCCTTTAAACTTATGGCAATGATCTTGTGGCAGATCTGGAAATCCTAAAACAGTATGGTGTTCCGTACACAACCAGCAAACCTGCAACAAGTAATTGTTTCGGCGAAAAATTGAAATTGTGAACTATCAACGCTGGTCAAAGAACATACCTGGGGGAAGGGCTTCCACAACCTCTGTTTCCTCAAGCTAGATTCCTCCGCCAATTGGAGTAATAAAAGTAAATATCGACGAATCTTTTGATGTAGAATCAGGTGAAGCTGCGATGGCTTGTATATGTAGAGACAACAGGGGTCTGCTCACCAATGGTTTCGCAAAGACTCTCCGAGTTGCATCGGCGTTTCAGGCGGAAGTCGCGGACTTGGTGGAAACCCTAGAATTGTTAGAGGAGAGAAGAGAAGTGCGGTATATCGTGGAGTCTGACTGCCTTGAACTGGTCGGAGTGATCTGTAGGCATACAGATCAGATAGCTTGGGACGCAGAAGCTCTTATCCATGAAGCCATGGGCCGAAAGGAAAAATTCGGCCTTCTCCAACTGATCCATTGCCCCAGAACTCATAATATGGTAGCTGACTGGGCCGCGAAAGCCCAAAGATTGAAAATCCTTCATAGAACGTGGCTGAGCAATCCTCCTACAACTCTCCAAAATTTGCTTTGTGCTGAAGGTTGTAATCTGTTACACCAAACATTATCGGTGCCAAGTTTATGATATTTCTGTTTTTTCGACCAAAAAAAAAACAAGAAAAATGACTCTATTACTTGAAAACATGCATCTTTAAGGATCAAATAATCTAGTCAAATGGACATGCATACATATCACACTAAGAGTCATTGTCACGCCCCGATCCTGAGCTCGCGACAGTCCCCGATAATAGTCCTTACTGTTCAATAAATTTGCGACGTTCCCAGGAATAATCGTTGACCAATTAAATACTCACTAAATAATTAATTAATTAATTAATTAACTATGCAGCAGAAACAAATAGATAATCCCGGATAAATCCTGAGGTGTCTGAAAATTCCTTAATTTAAACAAACTAATTCAGTATTTATAAACAAACCGTACGACGATTAAACCCATTGATAATACAATCAAAAATCATGGGTAAAGGGTTGATTAATTGTCTCTCAAAAATACCCCTAACTACTTACAACAAAATAAACTAACTTCAAGGCATCCCTAAGCTCCTCCAGCCTCACCTGGCCCTCGAGGAGGGACTCCACGGTCTGGACCTGTAAAAAGGGGTTAACAACAATAATGAGATAAATCTCAATGAATCTACCACCTAATCCTCGATTAGGAAAGCCCTCACTCTAGGATTCCTATCCGATTAGGTAACCTAACTCTCGTATCATGGTTGCTTGGTTCTAATGTCTAATTAGCTCACTAGTCCTCGATCAATAATTAAACGATTAATTCTACAATCAATAAATTAATCAATTAATAATTGACTTAAATAAATAACAATCGCAATCAATTAGCAACCACAACCAATTATCAACCACAATCAATATCAACCACAGTCAATTGTCAATCACAATCAATTATCAATCACATCCAATTGCGCAATCAATTATATTAAATAACCAATATAACAATATAATTAAATTTCCAGAAGAAATCCGAATTTAGATAATCCATCCTTAATTAGGCAAAACTACAGTAAATAAATTCTAATTGCGCAAATTACCAATCTAATTTCACGCCGCTAATTATCAAAGTTAACCAAGGCCATTAAATTACTAAATTATCATCAAATTCTATAATTCAGTAAATTATTACTTAAAATCCTAATTAGGCTGTAAATAGCCGAAATTAGGAAAAAACCAACGGTAGTCCTAGAAATTAATAAATCAACACCAATAACTAATAAACCACATAACTAGAGCTAACAATTCATCAATTGCCCTCTAGCTATCCAATTTTTACCAAATCACCCATATTTGGTTAAAATTACCAATTTACCCCTAAATCCTCCAAAATTACTAAATTGAATCCCTAATCAACCAACCGACCTCCTAATCAATCAATTGGCTATTAATTATGCCCAATTAAGCCAATAATTAACTACTAGAGCGTGTAACTGCCCTAATTGGGGATTAGGAGACGACTCACCTCCAATCCAAGCTTTCGAGTGTAATTGGCGACGGCGAGCCCAATTAGTCCACGAATTTCGCACTTTGAACGCTCGTTTAGGTCCCAAACACCACGGCACGGCTCGGCACAATGTAGCAGTGATGACGGTGGCGATGGCAAACTTTCAGGCGAGTTTTTGGCCGGTCGCCTGCGAAGTTTCTGGTTAGATATTCAGCAAGTTGTTCTGGCGAGCTGAGCTTGGCTCCGGCGAGGCTGGCAAGCTGCTGAGTTGACTCGGCGGCTCGAATCAGGGGCTGGTCGGCTCGATTCAAGGCCGAACAGGGCCAACCGTGGCCAAACTCGGTGAGCCGAGGTGATGGAAAGCTGGAAGCAGAGCAGGGGAGGTTCGCCGGTGAGCAAGGAAGAAGATGAAAACCCCCGCGAGAGAGGGAGGGAGCGAGAAAATGAATGAAAAGATAAGAGAGAGAGAGAGAGAGAGAAATGGGACAGGGGCGGTTTGCAGAGGGAAATGGCGTGCGGCAGAGAGAGAGAGAGAGAGAAAAGAAAGAAAAGAGAGGGGAGGAGAGAGAGAAGAAAAATCAAATGTTGAGGGAAAGAGGGGATGTTACAATTCTTCTCCCCTTAAAAGAATTTCGTCCTCGAAATTTTCAGTACTAGTCCCCTCAAACAAATAAGGATATTGACGTCTCATGGTTTCTTCACTCTCTCAAGTCGCTCCTTCAGTATCATGGTGCTGCCAAACCACTTTGACCAAGGGGATGACCTTATTTCTCAAGCGTTGTTCTCTGCGATCTTCGTTCCTGATCGATCTCTCCACGTATGACACCCTATCATCAACTTCGATCTCCTCAAAACTCAGGACAAGAGATGGATCAGGTTCGTACTTCCTCAGCATCGACACGTGGAAGACGTTGTGAATCTGAGCTAAATTCGACGGTAGAGCAAGACGATAGGCTGCGGCTCCAATCTTCCCCAGGATCTCAAATGGTCCGACATATCTTGGACTCAATTTCCCCTTCTTGCCAAAACGAGACATCCCTCTCTTAGGTGACACCTTCAAGAACACATGGTCACCTTCCTGGAACTCCAAGGGTCTGCGTCTCTTGTCTGCGTAGCTCTTCTGGCAACTCTGAGCTGTCTTCATTCTAGCCCTGATGATCTTGACAGCCTCTACTGACTGTTATACCAACTCTGGACCAATAATCTTTCGCTCTCCTACCTCATCCCAACAGATAGGAGTCCTACAGGCACGACCATATAAGGCTTCATAGGGGGCCATTCCTATACTCTGCTGGAAGCTGTTGTTATAAGCAAACTCCACCAAATGTAACTGATCTTCCCAGCTACCCTTAAAATCCAAGACACAAGCTCGTAGCATGTCTTCCAGAGTCTAGATGGTCCTCTCAGACTGTCCATCTGTCTGTGGATGGTAGGCGGTACTAAACTGCAATTTCGTCCCCAAAGCGGTCTGCAAGCTCTTCTAGAAAGTAGCTATAAATCTTGGGTCACGATCAGAAGTGACCGTCACTGGTACTCCATGAAGTCTGACGATCTGGCGAACATACAACTCAGCCAATCTATCCAAGGCAAAGTCCTTCCTTACTGCAATGAAATGTGTAGACTTAGTCAGTCTGTCTACTATAACCCAGATAGCATCACGACCTCGCTGACTCCTGGGTAGACCTGTCACGAAGTCCATCGTAATATGCTCCCACTTCCATTTTGGAATCTCCAAGGGTCTCAGCAGACCTCCTGGTTTACAGTGCTGCGCCTTCACCTGCTGACATGTCAGACACTTAGCCACATGTTTGGCTACATCAGCCTTCATACCAGACCACCAATAATGTGGTCTCAGATTCTGATACATCTTAGTACTCCCAGGGTGGATGCTGTAGTTACTCCTGTGGGCCTCAGCTAATAATTCTTCCTTAAGTGCAGTATCATTAGGCACACAGAGTCTTCCCCTGAACTTCAGAATCCCATTCTCTGAGATTTGGAAGTCTGGCTTCCTCTGATCCTCATTCATCTGTATAATCTTCTGAAGAGCTAGGTCTGTAGGCTGTAGGGACTTAATCCTTGACTGAATCTGCGGTTCCACAAGCAAGGTAGCCATCAAACAGGTAAGATGACTCACCTCAAACTTAAAGTCTGAATCCCTGACTCCTTCAAGTAGAAGCCATTCCTTCACCATCAGGTGTGCCATCGATGACTTGCGACTGAGGGCGTCAGCCACCCTATTAGCCTTCCCCGGATGATATAGAATGTCACAGTCATAATCCTTCAGTAATTCCATCCACCTACGATGCCTCATGTTCAATTCCTTCTGAGAAAATATGTATTTGAGACTCCGATGATCTGTATAAATAGTGAACTTCTCTCCACACAGGTAATGCCTCCAAATCTTGAGAGTGAAGATAATTGCAGCTAGTTCTAAATCATGTGTCGGATAATTCTGCTCATGAGGCCTCAATTGTCTCGATGCATATGCTACAACCCGTCCATGTTGCATTAAAACACATCCTAACCCCTGATAAGATGCATCACTGTAAATCTCATACCCACCTGGACCTGATGGGATCGTCAGTATTGGAGCAGTGGTCAACCTTCTCTTCAATTCCTGGAAGCTCTTCTCACATTTGTTGGTCCACTCAAACTTAGTATCCTTCTTCAATAAATTGGTCAGTGGCGCCGCTATACTCGAGAACTTCTCCACAAAACGACGGTAGTAGCCAGCCAAACCCAAGAAACTCCGGATTTCAGTCACTGTCGTGGGGCTCGGCCACTCCATGACTGCTTCTATCTTCGCTGGATCCACAGATATACCTTCACCTGAAATCACATGACCCAAGAAAGCGACGCGACCTAACCAGAACTCACATTTACTAAGCTTAGCATACAATCCGTGTTCTCGAAGGATCATCAGTACTATCCTCAAATGCTGTTCATGCTCCTCTGGACTCCTCGAGTACACCAGGATGTCGTCAATAAATACTATGACAAACTAGTCCAAATACTCCTTAAAATACGATTCATCATATCCATGAATGCAGCAGGGGCATTAGTCAATCCAAAAGGCATCACTGTGAACTCATAATGACCATACCTCGTGCGAAACGCGGTCTTCGGGACATCCTCCTTCTTGATCCTCAGCTGATGATAACCAGTCCTCAGGTCAATTTTAGAAAACACCGAGGCACCCTGCAGCTGATCAAATAGGTCATCAATCCTCAGCAGAGGATACTTATTCTGAATCGTCACATGATTCAACTATCTGTAGTCGATGCACAATCGCATAGACCCATCATTCTTCTTCACAAATAGTACCGGTGCACCCCAAGGTGAGGCACTAGGACGGATGAATCCCTTATCCAACAATTCCTGCATCTGTACCTTCAATTCTTTCAACTCTGACAGCGACATCCGATAAGGAGGCTTAGAGTTAGGTTCAGTACCAGGAGCTAGTTCGATAACAAATTCAATCTCCCTCTCCGGGGGTAGTCCTGGTAATTCCTTTGGAAATACATCAGCAAATTCTCGCACCACGGCGATTTCTTCAATTGTCGGCCCTTCCACCGACAAGTCTATCACGGCTGCTAAGAAACTCTGACATCCATCCTCGAGCAGCTTCATTGCCTCGAGAGATGAGATCAATGGTATAGAAGAACCTCCTCTACTTCCTACAAATCCATAGCTAGGAAAATCCAACGGTTGGAACTGAATCACTTGATTATAATAGTCCACCGTGGCTCTCTATTTCCTCAACCAGTCCATCCCAATAATAACATCAAAATCAAACATAGTCAATACAGCCAAATCAATCAGTCCCTTAACCCCACTAATCACTATCTCACATCCTTTACACCCATCAACTGATAATACCCTATCTTTCATAGGAGTAGTAACACTAAGGACTGCACTCAACGGTTCCAGGTCTAACTCAACTAATTTAGCAAACTGAGCAGCTACAAACGAATGTGTGGCTCCAGTATCAAATAATGCATACGCAGCATCCTGATGTAAGGAAACAGTACCTGCAATCACTCCGCCTGCATTCTGAGCCTCTGCACGAGTCACAGCATACACTCTCCCCTAAGCTGGGGGTCTCTCCATCCTAGCAGGCTGTCCTATGCGTAGTGGTGGTTGCGCCCCAGCTGGGCGACGTGGACAGTCTCTCTGCATATGGCCCTGCTGACCACAACCATAGCAAGCTCCAGCAATGCGAGGACAGGCTCTAGGTCCATGATGTCTACCGCACTGGCGACACTTATCTTCTACACGAGGTGCCGGTCTCCCAAAGTTTCCTCTCCGGATAGGCGGTGTCGGGTACCTGCTCCCAGTCATAGGCCTCTTCCCCTGTCTACGGCTATTTCGACCAGGGGTGAATCGCGATGCAGATGCGGCGGCTCTCTCCGCCATGTCTCTCTCCACAGACAGTGCCTTACTCAACACCTCGTCATAACTGCGCAACTCCAGGGGTGATAGCTGACTCCTAATGTCTGGCCTCAATCCATCTCTGAGTCTGATAGCTCTATCCTTAGGGTCTTCCACCATCCTCCTGCCATATCTGGACAGCTCAACAAACTTAGCCTCGTACTCCTCCACTGACATCTGATTCTGACGGAGCTTCAGGAATTCCGCCATCTTCTGGTCCCTTGCAATGTTAGAAAAATACTTGTGGTTAAAAGCTTCCACAAATGCTCGCCAAGTAGGTACTGTCCCTGCAAGAAATACTCGATCCTTGGTGGCATCCCACCAGTGGCTGGCGTTGTCCTCCAGCTGGTACACGGCCAAGACCACCTTATCAGAGTTAGAACACCTCGGTACTATGAATACCTTCTCAATATTCCGAAGCCAAGAAGTAGCGGCCTCCGGATCACCTCTTCCATGAAACTGGGGAGGCTGTAACCTCAGGAACTACTCTACCTGCTTCTGGATCCTCCTCTCCTCATTCCTACCTACAGCTGCAGGAATAGGAGCGTCCACCACATCATTGAATACCTCCTCCTCGGGTACATGAGCTGTGATACCCACCTCATGGGGAGAAGCATTAGCATTCAGAAATGCAGCAACAGCAGCATTCGCCGCAGCAGCAGCGGCAGATGTGATAGCAGTCTCTTGATTCTGTGCAGTGGCGGCGGCGGCTGCAGCAGCAGCTTCCTGTTCTGAGCCTGTTGGTCTACCCTATCCCTAAGAGCCTCTAGGGACTGCATAAGGGCCTCGATCCTCGGATCTGCTGGAGCCTCAGCTCCTCCACCAAAGCGACCCAAGGTCACTCTTCTCCTAGGCTGTCTCTGGTCCCCACTCATTCTTACAACCTGATCAAAAGAGGGTTAGCAAACCGATAACACAGCAGTGCTTCCCAAAGGCAAGCGATAACACAGCAAGCCTCAATAGCAAAGCGATAACACAGCAATGCTTTCAAATGGCAAGCGATAACACAGCAAGCCAACGGCGAGCGATAACACAGCAAGCCTCAAGTAGCAGAGCGATAACACAGCAATGCTTTCCAATGTCATTTATCAGTAGAATATCCAAATCAACAAAAACAGGGTCAAACATCCGGCCTTGTTGTACACGTCCCATACCGTGTCAACGCGGCTAAATGTAAGACCATACAATCACAGATAAAGGACAATCACAGATCAAATGCAATCACAAATCATAAACAATCACAAATCAGTTGCAATTAATTAATAATCATTAAAAACCGCGTCAAACAACACAAATCACCCTAGGAAAGCACACCTTAACCTTATTACTCCAATTTCTAACCCCGCTCTGATACCAATACAACAAAAAGCTATCACGCCCCGGTCCTGAGCTTGCGACAGTCCCCGATAATAGTCCTTACCGTTCAATAAATTTGCGACGTTCCCAGGAATAATCGTCAACCAATTAAATACTCACTAAATAATTAATTAATTAATTAACTACGCAGCAGAAACAAATAGATAATCCCGGACAAATCCTAAGGTGTCTGAAAATTCCTTAATTTAAACAAACTAATTCAATATTTACAAACAAACCATACGACGGTTAAACCCATTGATAATACAATCAAAAATCATGGGTAAAGGGTTGATTAATTGTCTCTCAAAAATACCCCTAACTACTTACAACAAAATAAACTAACTTCACGGCATCCCTAGGCTCCTCCAGCCTCACCTGGCCCTCGAGGAGGGACTCCACGGTCTGGACCTGTAAAAAGGGGTTAACAACAACAATGAGATAAATCTCAATGAATCTACCACCTAATCCTCGATTAGGAGAGCCCTCACTCTAGGGTTCCTATCCGATTAGGTAACCTAACTCTCGTATCATGGTTGCTTGGTTCTAATGTCTAATTAGCTCACTAGTCCTCGATCAATAATTAAACAATTAATTCTACAATCAATAAATTAATCAATTAATAATTGATTTAAATAAATAACAATCGCAATCAATTAGCAACCACAACCAATTATCAACCACAATCAATATCAACCACAGTCAATTGTCAATCACAATCAATTATCAATCACATCTAATTGTGCAATCAATTATACTCTCGTATCATGGTTGCTTGGTTCTAATGTCTAATTAGCTCACCAGTCCTCGATCAATAATTAAATGATTAATTCTACAATCAATAAATTAATCAATTAATAATTGACTTAAATAAATAACAATCGCAATCAATTAGCAACCACAACCAATTATCAACCACAATCAATATCAACCACAGTCAATTGTCAATCACAATCAATTATCAATCACATTTAATTGCACAATCAATTATATTAAATAACCAATATAACAATATAATTAAATTTCCAGAAGAAATCCGAATTTAGATAATCCATCCTTAATTAGGCAAAACTACAGTAAATAAATTCTAATTGTGCAAATTACCAATCTAATTTCACGCCGCTAATTATCAAAGTTAACCAAGGCCATTAAATTACTAAATTATCATCAAATTCTATAATTCAGTAAATTATTACTTAAAATCCTAATTAGGCTGTAAATAGCCAAAATTAGGAAAAAACCAACGATAGTCCTAGAAATTAATAAATCAACACCAATAACTAATAAACCACATAACTAGAGCTAACAATTCTTCAATTGCCCTCTAGCTATCCAATTTTTACCAAATCACCCCTATTTGGCTAAAATTACCAATTTACCCCTAAATCCTCCAAAATTACTAAATTGAATCCCTAATCAACCAACCAACCCCCTAATCAATCAATTGGCTATTAATTATGCCCAATTAAGCTAATAATTAACTACTAGAGCGTGTAACCGCCCTAATTGGGGATTAGAAAGTGACTCACCTCCAATCCAAGCTTTCGAGTGTAATTGGCAACGGCGAGCCCAATTAGTCCACGAATTTCGCACTTTCAACGCGCAATTGGGTCCCAAACACCACGGCGCGGCTCGGCACAACGTAGCGGTGACGACGGCGGCGATGGCAAACTTTCAGGCGAGTTTTTGGCCGGTCGCCGGCGAAGTTTCCGGTTAGAAATCCGGGAAGTTGTTCCGGCGAGCTGAGCTTGGCTCCGGCGAGGCTGGCGAGCTGCTGAGTTGACTCGGCGGCTCGAATCAGGGGCTGGTCGGCTCGATTCAAGGCCGAACAGGGCCAACCGTGGCCAAACTCGGTGAGCCGAGGCGACGGAAAGCTGGAAGCAGAGCAGGGGAGGTTCGCCGTTGAGCTTGATCTCGGTCTGGGACGAAGTTGGTGACGACGCCGACGGCGAGGCTGCTGGACGCCTTCTGGGGGCTCCCTGAGCGACGGCGAGGCTCGGCAAGAGACGGCGAGCCACGATTTGCTCCGACGAGAGAGTTGCAGGCGAGGGCTCGGACGAGGGATTAGGGCTCGGTTCTTGGAGCGATCTAGGGCTCCACGGCGTCCATGGCGGCGGGGAAGAGCTCCGGTGGTCAACGCGAGGCGTCACGGTGAAGCTGGCGTCCGTCTCTGGTCAAGCAGCACCTACCTGAAGCTCATCCCTGGCGGCTCGTGCGGGGGAGGAAGAAAAGAGACGAGGAAGAAGATGAAAACCCCCGCGAGAGAGGGAGGGAGCGAGAAAATGAATGAAAAGATGAGAGAGAGAGAGAGAGAGAGAGATGGGACAGGGGCGGTTTGCAGAGGGAAATGGCGTGCGGCAGAGTAGAAAAGAAAGGAGAGAGAGAGAGAAAAGAAAGAAAAGAGAGGGGAGGAGAGAGAAGAAAAATCAAATGTTGGGGGAAAGAGGGGATGTTACAGTCATGCATTCACGTGATCATGCGACATATCATCACATGACATTTTGCACATAATGCATGTTATTACACGGCATGTCATAATAAGACACAACACCTCTTCACGACTCACAAACTACGACGCTCCAATATTGCTAGAGTAGCAATCACCAATAACTCTTTCACTAATAAAAGCATAGCATTCGTGAAGAACACTAGTTAAACATGTTCAGACTTTAAAAAAGGTCTCGAGAGTCGACTCAGTCTTGAGTTCTTGCTTAGTTATGTACAATTGGAGCAGATCAACTTCGTCGAAGGGATTGAAGAGCAAGGGATGTTGCTCATCCACCAGTTCCGCTGGGCATTTGATCAGTCCCCTTATGGCCGAGAACAAACCGATCGAATACCTTGCCTCGTTCCCACTGATCATCACCTGGTGTTTAGGACTGTGAAATCGGCCGTTGCTCCATCCCTAACCAACGATCCATTTCAAGTTATTTCACAGTTCGCACTTTATCAACGAGACATTTTTAGATGGACAAACTTGTCTTATAGCTAACTGTGGCAACGTGTGTGATGACAATTTTGGATCATGATTTTTTTTAAATCGAAGTATGTTTTTTTAATGTTTGGATGAATCATGAATTCAGACCTTAACGTTATGTATGGTGCGTAGGAGTGGAACGATGGATGCTGGGATTAAATGGAGGAAGGAATCCAACGGAACAAAAAATTACAATTCTTGTATATGTTAGTCATGAAGACATGAGGTGGAAAGGATATGATGACCCTCTGAAATAGGAAGGAATGGCATTGAAGCATCTGAATTGGACTCAAAGTATGTAATGAGTGAGAGAAAAATAAAAGGTAAACTTGAATTAATTGGGTCTAATATGCCTGAGGAAGTCAAGAAACGGCCATTCTCCTTGTTTGGTAGTATGCTCCTCTTTTTGAAGAAACAAGCTAAAGAGAAGGAGTCGCACTTGGAATGACGATTCCATTCTGGGGCTATTCATGGCTACTAAATGTGCTCTTAGGTTAAGCAGCATTAGCATGGTTTGAAAAGGTCCAAGAGCTATGACAAAAGTGGTGCCACACCATATAGAATAATCACATCATCTCATTTAGTATCTCGATACGGTCTGCGATAGAATTAGTCCCAGTACAAAAAATCTATGAAGAAATGTAGTTTCTTGCGAGTCCTAATGGGATTCAAATATAGAGTATGTTGAACTATAATTTGGTTGACATGGTAGAATGAGTATTGGCATGAGAAAAGGGAAGGAAACTCACCACAAACGACTCTCCAACCTGGACTATGACGGTGGAAGCCGAAGGCGCGACTTGAAACCACTTCCCATCCTTTGTTTGTAGCTCCAATCCCTTCACATGGTTTTGTTGAAGGAACGTCAAGAAGTTCTTATCTACGTGCGCTCTTCCCCCGGTCTGAGTCTCCTTGCTCATCGGCGCTTTGTATCTCATGGCACGGATCGAGTGGTTCAAGGATTTGGTATGCAAATCCAGATATTTCTCCACGCCAAAGCTTCGAAACACCATCCTGGTGATCAGTGATTCCAACTCGGAGAGCCTCATTGCATACGAATTCAATGTTTCACTGCATAAATATTTGACTATGTTCAGGGATAGCACAGTTATTGTTTCCAAAATATAAAGCTCATAAAAATAGAAAATATACCTAGTTTTTCAACACCAACATCAAAAGAACCACAAGATTAAAATTACATGAATATTAACATTCAAATAGTAATATGACTTTGAAACACACATGCCGCGATCATGAGGCTGCTACTGGACTACCAATTTCAAATAAAGTATATGTACCAGAATTTGGGATTTCCCTGAGGCCACATGAGATTGGCTAACTTCCCAATATTTCCCGAGTCCAGCACAGAGGTGATTCCCATCCCTTCATAGAGAGGTGAATCGGGTCGGTCTGCGAGGTAACCGTCAAATGGCTTTCGGGGGTCGACGAAACTGCGCTTCGTCTCTGCGGGAAGATTGAATAAATCTTCCAATTGTTTGAAGATATCATTGTGAAGCTCACCACCGACTTTGTCGTATAGAGCCTCGAAACAACCATACTCTTCAAGTGCTTTGACAACCTCTTTTTGCACTGAATCCCAGTCAGTGCTTCCTGGTTTCATGTCATTTTTGCAGAAATCTATCAAGGGAAGCTGTGGAGATGAGAGAGAGCCCATGTCGGCTTTTCCTTTTGCGTTTTTTTTTTCTTTTTTTGGTTCGTGATGTTTTTTCCTTGTGTATGCTGAAGAATTTATAGAGGCCAGAAAGGGTATGTTGAAGAGTTTTGAGTGCATGGTTCGGTCGGGTTTCGTCTAATCATTTGTTTTCTTTATCCCACACTGTCACCTTCTGGCTTGGCATCTTCGCACGACAAGCTAGAATCTTCATGAATTTTAGTTTTGATGTAAATCCTAATCTCAGTCCAGAAAATGAGCATGTTATTCTTCAATGGCAACCGGATTTTAGCTATTTTTTCCCAGTGATGTCTTTTCATGTGCACATTGAGTCAGACAGATATTTAATGTATCCGTGCCCGACAAAGTGACAGCATGATTAGTAGGACTTTGTTTTATAATTTGTTCACTTCATCCCAAGTGACAAAAGCTTTGCTGTCGCCTTCTGGCTTGACATCTTAGCAAGAGTATTTAATTCTGATGATATATGGCAACCAAATTTATTGTTATTTTACACAGAGATCCACCAACGAAGAAGTCAACTATAAATCTAGAGAATACATAGTTTATAATTGTTCAACCACTCAAGTGTTTTCTAGCCTAATTACACCTAAAACAAGGCCACAAGTATTATTTCAGTCTCTCACAAAGAGCTCGATCAATCATTCATTATCTTTTTCCATTATTCAACAATCTGACAATTTGAAAAAACCAAAAGTTCCGCCTTCTCTCTCTATCTATCTATCGAATTGGATCAACACCATCCCTAGTAATATGACTTTCTCTCATACCTTTCTTCGTTTATGGGTGCAACGGAGCCATGCTAATACATCCCGAACTATGTGGTTAAACTCTATTATTGTGACAATACTATAATGGAGACAATAACTCAATGCCGCTTAGCACCTCTCATTCTTATTACGTAGAAAACTTAAAAAGAAAAAAATGCTAAAACTACTTTTGTTTGTTATAATATATAAAAACCAAGTGTAATTCCACCTATTATATTTATGATATTTGTATACAAAATAGGAAATTCCTTTTGGTCCACTTAAATCAGGAATGCAACGAACTCTAACATAAAAAGTATGTCAATCAATTATTTCTCGTTCAGAAGTTAAATCACGAGTCCCATATAAATTTGGAACTTCTATTTGGATCGGATTTCTCTCGTGGAGTTAAACTCAAGACATAAGCTCAACGTAATCATCATATTTTGAATGCAGTTTCTATTTGATACAATATTCGAGTTCTCCCTAGCTAGTTGAATTTTCTTTTTCTTTCTTTTAAACTTTGGGTAAAGTAGGGAGTGAAGTAGATCATTGCATTACCAAAGACAAAATCGAATCAATTGGTAGGACTCCAAAAGTGGCAAAGGTATTTTGAGGCGAATCTGACCAACTCATCACTACTTCTATAATAAGAAAACGAATCTTCCCAATTAATTTATATTTTTTTCATGACCTAAAATGGAAGTGGAAATAATCAATTTAAAATTGACAACGTGATTATCCTTAAGCCGCGGTCGCTGCATCATCTCTGCCATCACTGTGAGTAGTATTAACTATATCAACTTTGACAGGATACTAGACAGCCGCGCGAGGGGTCATGCCATTTCCATTTGTTCTTAATTGATGATGACGTACACTCTATATTTGTCACTAATGGCGAGCATGAACAATCTTGTTTAGCTCTTGGGTACTTCACAGTGATAATCAGTTTACATAAGTGCAATACTATGAATGTTTAAAATGATTTATCAAATTGACCCATTCACGGAATATAACTAAACCATATAACAACTCAACTCCTTAAATATAGATCCAAAAATGGGGCCACTGAAGATAATGGATATTGCAATTCAAGCACAATACGAGAAGAAGATATTACCAAGGAAATCGATAATGCATGATAAAGAACAATAGAAGTTTACATGATACAATATGACTTGATTCTTATTTTATGTGGAGATCTAGCAACCAAGAAGTCTACTATAAATTTGGGGAATGTAAGGTTTACAGACACTCAACCTCAAGTGTTTCCTAGCTCTAATTACACCCAAAGCAATGCCACAAGTGTTATCTCACAATCTCTTGCAGAGAGCTTGATCAGTCATCCTTTATCTTTTTTCATTATTCAACTGTCTAACAATATGAAAAAATCAAAAGTTCTGCCCTTCCTCTCTATCTTTCCAAGAGATGGAAAGACAAAGGCCTTTAGTTTCCCTGCCAATTAAGAATTGGAGCTTCACCATCACTGGTTAATGTGTTTTTCTTTCTCGTACCTTTCTTCGTTTATGGGTGTAAAGGAGCCACACTAATCTATTCCGAACTTGGTGGTTAAACTTTATTGTGGTAACAATGTTGTGCGTGAGGTCCTTTGCAAAAATAACTCAAGTTATTAAGAAAAAAACCCTAAAACTCTTTTTGTTTGCTCTAATATATAAAAAACCGAGTAGAATTCCACCTATGTATATAGGAAATTCCTTTTAATCCTATCTTGCTTGTTGGGAAGTTAAATCATAAGTCCTATATAAATTTGAAATTTCTATTTGGATCGGACTTCTTTCATAGAGTTAAGCTCGACACTTATACTCAACACAATCATTATATTTTGAGTGGCGTTTATACGTTTTACCGTTTCGGAGTTCCTCTCGGCTAGTTGATGTTTTCTCCTCTCTAATCGAGTTGATTGTTGCATCACAAACGACAAAATCGCAAAATTGAGTACAAAACTGCAATACTAAGAATGTTTAAAATGAGCTACCAAACTGATTATGGAAAATTGCCAAAATTTAGTGACTCAAATTGACCTGTTTAACTAGCTTTGACAAAGTAAGTAAAAATAACCGCTCCTCCATGGAGATTTCTCTCTCGCCGATGGTGAGTTTTCCCCTATCCCCCAGGTGATAGTTCCTAGGATTCTCTGATTTTCTCAGCAATCCTTTCCTGCAAAATACAGAAATCCCTTCATTCCCTTACCCTACCGAAAATTTACATTCCATCCCCACTCATTTACAAACCCTAACTCTCACGTTTTTCTCAAACCTAGCGATTGTTCATCCATGGAATCCAACGATGATAACCATATCAGAATGCTGGCGCTGTGCAGACGTATGGGGGATCTCTAGTGTGCGGATGATGTCACAGAGTTGAACACCAATATCCCTAAGGCAAATGAACGTACCGATGAGTTCCTTCTGTATGGAAAATTATGTTCAAAGGCAAATGTCAATTTCCAAACATTTTGGGCAACAATGAAGAAGGCATGGAAAGTAGATGACGTCAAATGCGAGGTAATAGAACAAGGCTTCTTCGTTTTCATATTTAAATCAGAGGAAGAACAAAAGAAGGTATTAAAGACAGGTCCCTGGTCTTTTGCTAGTAATTTACTTGTTCTAAAAGAGAGGGACACTACTGTACCTGAACACTGCTATGATTTCACCCATTGTTTCTTCTGGGTACGCCTTGTGGGACTTCCACGTGCTGCTATGATGGAGGACTGCATTCGTCTGATTGTTGGAAAATTGGGTGAGATAGAGGAAGTCAGAATAGAAGCCAGAAATAGTAGCTCGCACAAAACAGGGAAAGCAAGAGTGAAATTGAATTTGCTCAATCCACTAAAAACGGGTACAATAATTCATGTTGGAAATAGGAATTTGTGGATTGATTTTAAATATGAAAGGTTACCTCATTTTTGCTACTCATGTGGTCTTATAGGGCATTATGCTTATTTTTGCCCAAGCATCCCATATGAAGATTCAGGAATAACTCAAGACAAACCCGGTAGATATGGGTCATGGTTATAAGCTGAGGTCAGAAACCTCAGTTCTTGCTGGAACACGTTCTATGGAGAATTGGATTCTTTTCTAGAAGTTGATGACATGGTACCAAAAACCCCAATGGCTTATACTGGTATGACCGAAACAGTAATAATGATTCAGATGGTAGTCAAGCTATAGTGCTCTATAATCCCATCACACAGCCTATTATGGAAGTCTCCTCTACTTTAGAACTTGGGGAACAAAAGAAGGGAAAGAGAGTACAGCAACCTAAGGAACAACTTAATGTTTTTATTCAGTGTGAAACAACAACTGAAAGTAAGGGGACAACAAAGCTCAATTCGAAGAAACTAACTCCCAAGAAGCCAAGAAGGTTTGCTCCCTATGAAAAGAGAAGCTCTCTAACCAATCTTGCTGATTCGGCAACGCTGTTGGATACACCTATCCGGTTGTTGGAAGGTAAAATGATAGGGGCTCTGGTGGCTGGCCCTAATAAGCCACCAAGGAAGCCATGAAAATCCGAAGTTGGAACTATCAAGGTTTAGGCTCTCCCTTGACAGTCCCACATTTGCAGGCTTTAGTAGCCCAAGAGAGACCTAATATGATTTTTCTTATGAAAACCAAAAATCAACTAAACGTGATGGAGAACGTTAAAAGAAGAATCAATTTCTCCTCTATGTTTGTTATTGATCCTAATGGTTTGGCGGGAGGATTGGCCTTATTGTGGGATGACTCGTTGCAGATTACTATTGAATATAGCGATCAGAATATTATTGATCTATCTTGCAGGGATAATGGAAATAGGCTTCAAATGAAGATTTCCTTTTTACATGCCTCTACGAACTTTCAAGACAGGCTATCTCTTTGGAATAGGATCAGAGCTAGAAACGGAGGAATAACCACTTCTTGGCTATGTATGGGCGATTTTAATGAAGTCTTATACCATTGGGAGAAGGTGGGTCGACGTGAGGTGGAAAGGTTCGGGATAACAGCATTTAGGGAGTTTATTGATAAGTGCTTTCTCTTCAACATTGAAAGTAAATGCCGTGCATACACGTGGACAAACAACCGTGAAGAAGATGAGCTAGTGAAGAAGTGCCTTCATTGAGCACTATGTAATCTAGAATGGAGTGAAGGGTGCTCTTCCCTAATGTAGAAGCTTATGTGTTCCCAGCTATTGGATCTGATCATGGGCCTTTGTTACTTTGTATAGATAACATTGAACCGAAGAAACAGAAAGTTTTCAGATTCGAGGCCTACTGGCTTGATCATCCTGATTGTGAATCGGTTGTAGTTAAGGCTTGGAAGATGGAAGATGGGCAGCAGAGGGGTATGACTGAAAAGACACTACAGGTGGCTAAAGATTTGAGTCAATGGAGTAGGAAGAACTTTCAAAATGCATCAAAACAGATCAACAACCTCAGCAAACATTTGACCCTCATGATGAATAGGACAGACTCAGACGATATGGGAGGAGGTTATAAAGCAACTGTCAAGAAAATTGAAAGACTTTGGCGGCAGGAGGAATTATATTGGAGTTTCAGGTCCAGAATTAATTGGCTTAAAGGGGGTGATCGCAATACAAAGTTCTTCCATGCCGCTACTATCCAAAGAAGACAGAGAAATAGAATAACTGTGTTAAAGCTTGAAGAGAACGTCTGGTGTCGTGAGCCTTGTACAATTAAACAGCATATTAAAGACTTTTACAATGACTTGTACAAATCTATTGGTTCTAGATACTACCAACCTATCCTAGAGCAATGTCCTGTGGTTGTTACTAAGGAAATAAATGAAGCCCTAATGAGACAAATCACTAGAGAGGAGGTTAAGAAGGCTATTTTCCAAATGGGGGCAACTAAAGCCCCTGGACCAGATGGCTTAAATGGTCTTTTCTATCAAAGTCAGTGGCACATAATTGAAGAGGATGTCTTCAAGTTGGTGGAATATTTTTTCAATGAAGGCAGATTTGAACCTGATTTGAATGAGACTCATGTAATACTCATCCCTAAAGTAGCAAACCCGGAAAGTGTAACTGAATTTCGTCCAATCAGTCTATGTAACTTTAATTACAAAATCATTACAACGGTGATGGCCAACAGACTGAAATGCTGGCTTCCTCACATTATTTCCTTAGAACAGAGTGCTTTTCTAGAAGGCAGGCAAATACAAGACAACATTCTTATTGTTCAAGAAGTCCTACATCAGCTACGGGTCAAAAAAAGAAGGAAAAAATTTCAAGTTGTGCTGAAACTAGATATGCAGAAGGCCTATGACAGAGTTGAGTGGGACTTTCTTTGTGATTGTATGAAGAGAATGGGCTTTTGTGATAAGTGGGTGAGTCTGGTTAGATTTTGTATCTCGTCAATCAAATTTCAAGTCCTAGTTAATAGCGAAGCTGGCGAAACTTTTAATCTGACCAGAGGCATTCAACAAGGTGATCCCCTATCGCCCTATTCGTTTATCATACTGGCCAATGTCCTATCCCAAATGGTAAACAGAGTTGTACAGGATGGAAACATAAAAGGAATTAAGCTGAATCCCCACTGCCCAACTCTATCTCATTTATTTTTTGCTGACGATGCCATTTATTTCCTGGATGGTTCTATTAAGGAAGCACAGAACATTGCAAATCTGTTGAATTGTTACTATTTTGCCTCGGGACAGTCAATTAATCTTAACAAGTCGAGTGTATTTTTTGGGAAATGCTGTCTATAGAGTTTGAAGAACAATATAGTCGCAGAACTGAGAGTGCCTATACTATAGAAAACCGGGAAATACCTAGGAATTCCATATGATTGGGGACAAACAAAAAAACATATGTTTTTGTGGATCCTAGCTAGGGTGGACAGAAAATTGGAGGGATGGAAAGAATACCTTATTTCTAAGGCAGGCAAGGAAATTCTGATTAAAACTATCGTTCAAGCACTTCCGCAATACGCTATGAATATATTCAAAATTCCTAAATCTATATGCCAAGCAATTGAAAGGAAAATCTCAGCCTTTTGGTGGAAGCATAATGCTAGAAAGAGAGGAATTCACTGGAAGAATTGAGATTTTCTGAAGCAAAGGAAGGAATATGGGGGATTAGGTTTCAAAGATTTAGTGGATTTCAATAAGGCGATGTTGGGAAAACAAGCTTGGAGAGTGAGTCTAGATCCAGAGGCACTATGGTGCAGAATCTTTCGAGGGCTATATTTTCCTCAAGAGACATTCTGGACTACAACTAAAGGAGCTCGACCATCATGGGGATGGCAAAGTATCTTAGCAGGCCGAGAGGCTATTGAGGCTGATATGAAATGGGAGGTTGGGGATGGAAAGTCTATCAATGTAAGGGAGGATCGATGGTTGAAGTCAGGTAAGATTGGGGGTCCAGCGAATAGGAATGATCCTATAGTGGTGGCAGACATTATTGATCTTAGCACGCGTACATGGGATACTCAAATCATTCACAACTTGTTTGACAGGAGAATTACAGAGGAAATTCTAGCCACTCCCTCAGTATTTTGACAAGACCTGACAAACTAATATTGTCAGGACATATAACTAGGAAACACAAAGTCAAGAGTGGTTACTACAGGCTTAGAGAGGCAAACGATACATTCAACCAAAATAGAGCTTCTACATCTCACATAGCCCCTAAATGTCCATGGACCGAAATTTGGAAGCTTCGCACTTACCCAAAGATCAAACAGTTCATGTGGAATTTATGTAATGAAAGCCTCCCCACAAGATCTAATCTACAAAGGAGAGATATCATACTTGAGATGTTATGCCCTTTCTGCAACCAGTGTCCAGAAACCTCTGAACATCTCTTTGTGCTGTGTAATTGGACAAAAAACCTGTGGTCAAGCCTTAATGTAGATAGTGATATTTCATCAAGACCCATCACACGAATTGATATATGGATTAGTGAGTACCTCCAGTCAGGGATTTCGGCGAGTAAAAAAGGGCTCTTCACACACTTACTCTAGTCCCTGTGGAAAGCTCGTAACTCTCTGCTTTTCCAAGGTCGACAACCTCGACAAGAACAGATGATTAGTGAAGCTTCTCTTCAACATGGGCTGTATGAGAAATGGTTTTCAACTAAGGAAAATAACAAAAGGGGTTTTACCTCGGACCCGACATACTGGAAACCTCCGGACCCAGGTTCCTTGAAGCTGAACGTGGATTGCGCGTGGAAGGAGGATAGATTAGCGAACTTTGTTGCTGGAATTTGTAGAGGAGCAGATGCAATATGCATAGACGGATTTGCGCAGCAGGTTGAAGCTCGATCGGCTCAGATGGCCGAAACCCTAGCTATTCTCCATGGGCTGATTTGGCTGAAAGATTGCGAATATGATCTAAGGAGGAGATATGCACGAAGTGATCTACACTTATGCGTATCTAGTGACTACCTTTCAGCTATACAAGCTATCATGGGCCGATGTTAAGTACCATGGGCTTTATCTTCTTATGTTTTCGACTGCCAACAGTTATTAGGCCAGATGGAAAATGTGGCTTTGATTTTCGAATCTTGAGAAAGGAATAGGGCTGTTGATTGGATTCCGATTAATTGGGTTTCAAGACCTCTGCAAGAACTCTACCTTATTTTATGTTTGGATTTTAGCAATACTTGTTATCCACCATCTTAGTTTCTCAATGAAGAATTTTTCATCCAAAAAAAAAAAAACTAGCTTTGACATATTTCTGTTCATTGTACTCAAATTCAATAATAATGCCCAACCGAACTCACACCTAAAATGACTCATATGCTAAAACACTTCTATCTTTAATATGATATTGGAAAACTCATATCCAAATTAAGATGAGCAAGCGCGAGATCGAATGAGGGCAAAATGCAATAATGCAAGAGTCATAGTAGCTTCAATCTGTGTAAGACACATATTATGCTGGGGCTTTACTCATCTAAACTTATTTATGACATATTTGTTGACTATAGGTAACTCATATAACAACTCGGCCCTTTAAATACGGGTTAGAATGACCCATCTTGATAGGTTTACACTGAATATAACAGATCCTACAATTTAAATGCAACGTGAGAAGAAAAGGTTACCGGGGAAATCAATAATGGATGATAAAGAACAATAGAAGTTTACATGAATCAATAGGAGTTATCCATATTTTACGGGCAGATCCAGCAACCAAGAAGTCTATAAATCGAGAGATTATAGAATTTATAGCCGCTTATCACTCAAGTGCTTCCTAGCTATAACTATATTCAAAGCAATGCCACAAGTGTTATCTTGTAATTTCTCACAGAGAGCTCGATCAATCATTCATTATTATTATTTTCATTATTCAAATGTCTAACAATGTGAAAAAACCAGAAGTCCGCCCTCCCTCTCTATCTAAGCCATACGTAGAGAGGTGGATAAGGCCAACGCCTCACTACTTTTATAATCGAAAACGAGTCTTCTCAATTAATTTTTATATTATCTCATGACCTAAAATTGGTGTATAAACAATCGATTTGTCACTAGTGCCAATTTCTAATTAAATTTGATAATCAGTTACTAAAGTTATCAGAATGCCGTCTAGTCATGAAATTTTTTTGAGAGAATAAACATAGCCATAGCAAATTTGGACTATGAGCGGCACCATACAACCAAAATTTGATGTCTCCCTCTAAGTACATGAGACCGGCTAATTCGTCAGTCGCACGTGAATTCAGCGTATCACCCATCCCGATGGCCTCATGAAGAGGGGAAGTGGGAGATTCGCAAGGCATCCATTGCATGGATACTTCTGATCGATGAACAGGCAATTAGTCTTGGCCGGGAGATCGAACAACTCCTCCAATGCCTCAAAGATTTTGTCACAAAGCTCGACAGAGATCTTATCATACAATGCCTCGAAGCATCCATAATCTCCAAGCCCTTGCTGAACCGTCATTTCCAAGCGCGACTTCCCAGCTCCAAGGTTTCTAATCTAGAAAGATCTATCAAGGAAAGCTTGAGCATTGAATTTGAACCCATGAAACGACTTAGTTTTTGTCCTGATATTACGTTGATTCCCTTCTGGATTCTAATCTTCCCTGCAATTTTCTTTTTGCGGCATCAAAAGGGCTTTGCTGGATACTGTGACTAACGCATCACACTTGGCATGTTGCTAGATCATTAACTGTATTGACAGGACTACGTTAGCACTGTAGTGTGTTGGCTTGTTGCATGGCTCGAAGGTGTAAGCATGTACATATGCAGCAGTAGAGTGGTTGGGGAAAGAGACCAGCTTCCCATTTATTGCCTAATTCAGCAGTGGCAATTCTTTGCAAGCAAAAATAAGATGCAAATTTGTCATTGGGTCTATGTGTAGTGAGACATCACATAGCACAAGCAATACTCTTCGGGTCTTGAAATAGCTACTACTTGTTAGGTTAGCTCGTTTTGAAGTCTTATGGCAGCTCAAAGTGTCATTTATTAAGTAGCTAACTATTGCATAGCTTATGGATTTATTCTGGCCGGCAATTCATGTTGCCAACTATGAGCAGTCGATTTAAGAAAAGACAATGATAGATTGCAATGATTTCGGAGCTAAGGAACATTTTTGCTAACATGATTGATTTAGAAGAGGAAGAAGAGTATGAGGTAGGAGGGGCAAAAAGTTTGAACGTTGGTAAAGTGTATTGAGTGTTCGGCACATGGGTCAAAATGGGCAAAAGAAACAGTAATGTCTAAGCCGAAGGATAGCCAACACTTCTCCGATCAGACTTTTGACGTGTTGCTGAGATCTAGGCAACTGCAATTGCCTGAGAGTCATAAGATCTCAACAGCAAAGGAAATGAAGAATAACAATTATTGCAAGAGGCACCATTCTTCATGCCATGACACTAACAATTGTATTGTGTCCAGAAAGATGATATAGCGAGTGCTTTCAAGGGTCAACTGAAATTTGCTATAGTAGGAAAAGAAAAGAAGGATGTGAACGAGATTTCATTTCTGGTGAACGTTGGTATGTGCGGCTCATTCTCTATGTGCGCTCGATGCCAACACGATGCTCGAGGTCCAGGAAGGGCAATCCAAGCTACCACGGAGAATATCAGTACCAAACAAAGGTTAGCATTCTCACTCACTCGGCCAAACTTACGAATCGGTATCATCTGCCAAATTACGGCCTTGGAGGGCCTTCCAAGAGTGTCTCTTCGAGGCTCTATTATCCAACAGTGAACAAAAAATGTGAATGTTCTATTTAGGATGGTTAAACCTACTCGATGCCATCTCCCTCCTCGATGCTCGCTCTCGTCTGCACACCACCCTAACGCGAGTGGAAAAGCGGAGGTATAGTGTGGCCGTGAGGAGAGAGGCGCCGGTGGAGGAGAAGCGAGGGGTTGGTAGACACGGCTCTCATGGTGGTGGTTGAGGGCGGAAGCAACAATTATTGACAGTGGTGGTAGAGGTCCGGAGCAGTGGTCAGTGATTGTGTCGTTGGAGACAGAAAACGAGCTTCAGAGATGCGCGGTGACTTGGATGGACAAGGAGGTGGAGAGGGAAGTGCAGCGGCCATCGGATCGTGCCTCAAAATGAACACCTGTCGGCCAAGGAGATGCTTGGATGAGTCCGACTTGACTTTTATCTCTTCCTTCCTTACCTTGAACATGCAACCCGACTTTCCATCCTTTCTTCTCTGTGGAGGTCGTAGCTTCTCATCGTAGACATCTAATCCATAAGTCGCAACATTCGTACCTAATGAACTTCGAATTTGATTGATCAGGCTAAGATTACATGACATAGAGGAATTTTAACAATGGATAAACTTAGATCTGTCATTCATCCAATCTTAAACTTTATCACCAGATCACATATTGAAGTCGCGTTGGTAAGGGAAGGTCACAAAAAGGAGAAAAGGAAGATCACACGCATCCAGTTAAAGCTTGTAAATGTTTGGAATAATCTAAAGAAGATCACGTTCAATTAGAAACGCTGTAAAAGGTTTTGAGAGCTGAAGCTCCGTTCTGTCCCTCCGGCGTGGCGAAGATACGGACGAGACCATCCGCGTCGAAGGGCTTGAAAAGCAGAGGGTGGTGCTCGTCCACGAGCTCATCGGGGCACCGGATAGTTCCTTCAACATGGGAGAAGACCCCGATGGAGTGTCTGGCCTCGTAACCGCTCATCGTCACGCGGTGTCGAGGGCAGTGTAATCTTCCGTTGCTCCATCCCTTAGAAAAAGACCACGAACGAGCTCAAGAACAAACGCGAAGCTACACACACAAGCATGCATTCATCTCTTAATCAAGGAGATGATCCTAGAATCTCTACATGGTGCACATCCTATCTACTATCTGACTTGCATCGACGAGCTCTGCCACCACTTATTGGGTAGTAATAATTTGAAAATTTGACCAAGTATCAAAATCAGTGATAATGAATGTGGATTGTGCAAGAGTTTTCAGGTTATGTAAAGAATGTTGTTCCTTATTGCATTCGTAAATCGTAGATCGGATTTATTTGGGCTGAGCAGTAAGTATAAAAGGTGAGACTCGTACGAGAACCCAAAGTAAAGCCACAGATCTATTTCAAATGGCAATTTGCCAACACCCAATTTTTAATAATTGTACTTGTCTCTTTTGTAATGAATTAAGGTATAGTTTTTTTAAGCTTCCCGGTGATTTGTAGAAAGTGGATATGTTTCAAAATCGCTTGTAACTGTGTCAATAGCGAAAAAAATTAATGGTAGGTACATCAAAAAATGGTTCTCAATAGTACAAAATGATGCGACAAATTCTTCAAAAGTCATAAACCTATTATAAGACAGATGATCGATCATAAAATTTTTATTTAAATAATTTAATCATAAACATTTTTTACCAATATAATCCTTCTGACCCATTTTAGCAAGATATCGCCAATGTGGACATCAGTGATAATGGCAGAGGAAAATAGGGGAAAATGAAAAAAGAGAAACTTCTTAAAAATTACAAAAATCATTCATGCTATCGCCAAACATGCAATATATCATAGTTGACATCTAGGTCAGCGATTTTTGACCAAAATTGATGGAAAAGATTGTATAGCTAATCGCAAAAAGTTCGAATTGACTAAATTGAAATATGTAAAACTAAATCGACCGCAATTCAATGAGTTTAGAATTTTTTTTGGATAATGATCCCAATATTAAATGAGTGAGTAACTTCCAAAATACGATACCAACATTTTAAATTATGCTTATTGTGTTGCTAGTTGTACTCATTTGATTATATCCACTAGAAAGCTAATAAAAATAACTTAAGAGTGGTCCTTGCATAGGTCAAGCATAATAGACCAAACATTATATCACAACAGATACCGTTCCCACGACATCAACAACACAAAATGATTGGTCCAAGAAAAAAAAAATTCCCCGTGGGACAGATATAAAAATAAATAAATAAACAATTAAGCATTACCATAAATGTAAAGGGAATTTTACACAATTGACCTTCAATACCATTGATATAAAAGATTATAACTATCTAATTCTCTCAAATTCTTTCAAATTAATGACGCAGAAAATCTCTTATGCGAAAGAAAAAAATTTAGGATGTCAGAGTGTGTTTAATAATTCAGAAAAATTTCATGAGTTGTCCTCCTAAAATCAATAGCATGTGTTTACATTTACTATATTAAAAGTTACTTTGCAATGGTAGGACATAATAATGAGATTATTTGGAAATATTGAATCTTTCCTCATGGAAGCGAGAGAGAGAGAGAGAGCGAGGGAGACTCACAAGGAATGCCTCTCCAATCATGACAACAGAAGAGGAAGCTGAAGGCGCCACTTTAATCCAATCTCCACTCTTAGTCTGCACTTCCAATCCGTTCACATGATTTTGCTGGAGTATGGTTACAAAGTTTATGTCGTAATGAGTTATCGATCCGGATCTAGTCTCCTCCGTCTCCGGCGCTCCATATTTCATTAGTCGAAGAGAATATTTAGTCGACTCGGCATGTGAATCAAGATAATGCTCGACCCCGAAGCTTCGAAAAACCATCTTCTTGATCAAATGGTCCAACTCAGATAGCCTCCTCAAGTACGTATCCAGCAACTCACTGCAAGTGAATCAGAGAGGCAACCGATGACATTGTTGAGTTTTCTTTTTCTTGTTTTGGCCCAAAGAAAAGCTTAAAAATGTCAAATCTGCCAGTTTTCTAGTTCAAGTTCTTCATGAGATCAGGTATCAAAGGTCTGGAATATCTTTTAGTGGTGAACATATTTCGGAGCATAATTGACTCAAGCATGGTCAATGGAAGTTGGGAAGGTAATTTGCAGCCTTACGTACCAGAATTTGGTATTTCCCTCCGGCCACAGGAAGTCAGCCAACCGTTCGATCGCACCCGATTTTAGGGCGTCGTTCATTCCCATGGCCTCATTAAGAGGGTAAGGCGGGAGATCAACAAGGTAACCATCGTACAGTTTTGCCGGGTCGACAAACCGGCGCTTGGTCTCGGCCGGAAGATTGAACATCTCCTCCATTTCATTGAAGACCTCATCATGAAGCTCCACGGTGACCTTGTCATACAAAGCCTCGAAGCAGCCGTACTCTTCAAGTGCTCGCCGGACGGCGTTTTGGGCAGAATCCCAGCTGCCGCTTCCCGGCTCTGAACCGCCCAATTCGGAAAAATCTACCGAGGGAAACAGGAGCACTGAATCCGAACCCATGCGAAAGACTTCGTTTTTCTTGCAAGACTTCGATTCTCCGGCCATCGTTTCTTCAGATTCTTCGTTTCCGCCGGATTTAAAGGGCCTCGTTTTGACTTAGAGTGCAAATTTGCAGCGAACATGGATGAAGCTTCCTTGAAGAGTGCCTATAAATTAATGCACCACTTGGCATTTTGCTAGGATCATTAACGTCTGCATTAGAATAACAACGTAGTCTATTGACAAGAGCTGTCTTGTTGCATGATGTGAATGGCGTACGTAAGCATGGGTAAGATAAGACAAGAAAGAGTAGTTGGGAAACAGACGAGCTTCACATTTTCGTTTTTTTTTTTTTTTGGGCTTAAAATTTGTCATAAACACAAGCAAAGATGATAAATAAAGGTGCGTTTATTTCACACAAAAAAAAGCGAATGATTTAAAAAATATTTTTTTAAAAGATAATCACTTATATCGTGTATAAAATGAATGAATAAACGAAAAATAAGTTAGCTAACATGCCGATTGACCAATTAACAATATTCGAGTTTTTAGGTACAAGATTTATAGAGGAAAGATAAATAATTTTGCCAGTCTCAACACTATAATCGTGACAGCTAAACATAATGTAAAGCGGATTGGAATGTAGAGTTGACCACGTCATGTATTTATGGCAATAGCCAGCGAATAGCTTTGATTAAACTATACTCCTAGAGGTTACGACTATTAATTGCATCCTTGATTGACTTAAGCACATGATATTGGCCTTCATGGGCATTGTCGAATTGTTTAGTATCGTCTGTCGAATGTGGCCTTCCTTCAAAGGTGGAAAAACGATCTCGTCATGCGTGATAAATCTGTATCAAACAATCAATGCAATGTTTGTATTTTTGCAATGAAGCACGCAATTAGCGTATTTCGTATTTTATCTATCAGCATATATGCTATATTGGCCGGGGAAATTATCCATTCAATCTATTCAAATAACAAGGAGCTGGGTCAATTATTCTATCAAATGATATCGAAATTTTTCAGTTTTTAGTAGATATAATCCTAAACGTTTGCATGAAAGTCCAACGTAGTTTTTCCAACAAACTGCGAACAAAAATTGATGATGTGGCGATCCACAAGTTGTCCATGTTAGAAAGTCATGTAGGATAGCGACTGATGACTATATGCCACATTGGTAATTCCCAATAGCAATTGACTGAAAGAAATTTATTGATGTTTGCATAAAAGTTTATGCCTATATTGACAAGATTAAAAAGTTCATAATTGAATCAATATATGTACAATAAGTTTAAGACTAATTGAATAGTTATACTTATATACACCTAATAACTAGGCAGGCTAATTCCTTAAAAATAAAATCTCAAATTTAGGTCCAATCTCAATTGTGAACCCAAACTTTCTTTATCTTAAAAAAAAGAAAGCTTCAAATGTTAGCCCAGTCCCTATTCTTTCCCAAACTAATTTTTGTCTAAAACAATTCATCAACTTGACTTCAGTTCTAAATCTGCCCTCAACTTTTTTCGTTAAAAAAAAAATCACCAACTTTTAATCCAATCTCAAATTTGTCACCATTAACCCTCCATTCAAAAATTGTCATTAATTGTTTGATGTGGCAATTTGACATTAGTAATGAATTCGCATTAGTAGGGTGACATGGAAAATTATCTTTAAAATGAAACAATATAAAAATTAAGAAAATTAAAAGAGATGCCTAACGGTGATTTTTGAATGGATGACTAACGGGGACGGATTTGGAACTAGAGTTAAATTTTCTGATTTTTTTAGACAAAAGAAATGTTCGAGGTAGATTTAAACTGAATCTACCTAAAGTGGATGGTGTTTTAGGGGTTGGCCACATGGCACATGACATGATTGCATCTGCAATTTGTAATATGCCTCTCAAATGTATAATCTGAATCGATTATGCATGTGGCTTGAATGAACGTAGATTAAGGGGCCCGGCATCTTTACTCCATTGCGTTGACAAGATGTCAATATTTTATTTTTAGGAAAAGCAATTTATAATGCAAAGCTAGAACTTCGGGTTATATCATATATTACGAGCTAATAAGGTTAGAATATTCTCAAATGTATTTATTACACTAGGACTGAACAGATATCGCGAAATAAGCAAAACTTCATATCTTAATTTCTGTAATTCATTCGAAAAAATTGTAAAAGCACATGATATAATGCAAGTTACGTTGTACAACTTGATTGACTATATTTTTGTGGCCAATATTTCGAGAGGTTTCACATTCTTTAGCTCGACTCAAGTTTGAGTCACTCCCATAAAAAAAAAATTAGAATTTGAACAATACAACTATTTAAGGGTCCACTTTTTTTTTTCATATGGATACATAAATATACGATAATGATGGCTATATTATTATCATGATTGTGCATCTTTAGAAATAACTGGAAATTTTCATAAATCCGTAACCACGTTTTTTTTTCATATCTACACTTATTAATTCGGAATAAGTCTTTCATAATGGAAATCGATATCATGGACATATCTTAAATCAATCTTTTAACAAAATCTGTGTTTTGTAAGATGAAAATATTTACTTCTACATGCATCAACGTTCTCATTTTACTCTATTGAGACTCGTGATGTCTTTTGAAAGAGAAATTTTTACATAATTTGATCCACCTCATGATAAATGGATAACTTCTTTTTTTAATATAAATAATGAAAAGCTCATCGTATTTTGTACTCCAGCATTGGGATGAATGTGTGTCAAAGAACAATACCCAAGTGACACCTACCCAAACTATCAATAAAGCATGTTATTTATACTCATGGAGATTAATCACAACGCAATACATATTGACTCAAATAAGTACAATGACTCATCCATTGGTAACGTTTGATTGCGTAGATTTCTTATTAGAATGGGATTTGATAGATTAGGATATGAAATTCCAAGATTTTACCATATACTATCCATTGTTTGATGAATCACATAAATAAAATTGGATATTTCCATATTCAATCATATCAAATATTTGATAGTTATTGTCTACCGGTGTAAATAAAATCAAAAATGCATAAACGGAGTGTAAGCTTTTAATGGGCAATAATTTTAATCTGAAATATTAATTTGAAAATTATTTTCCTAGAAGTTTCATTAATAGTTCCTCAACTTTGGGATCTAAAAAAATTTAAAAAAATGGGCAAATGAAACGGTTCCCAACTTTTGACCTAATATGCTATATGATTCTTACATTTTTAATTTGTTTAATATGGCAGTTAATTTTTATACATTAATTTAATTTTTATACTTATTGTACATATTCCATTTTCATATAGTCTAGAGATCACATTAAGTATGTGCAAAAAATCTATGGATTACATCGAATAAATTAGAAGTTCATGGAACACATCAAATATTGAGTTAAAGTTCAAAGTCCACTTTCAACAAATTAAAGTTCATGGAACAAATTACCCATTGTGTCATCATTCCTACAAAAGTTGGGGGCCTAGTTTATAAGTAAACATCTTCTTTTCCTAATCAGGGTCTAATGGCAATTTAGGGGGCGTAGACCCACCCTGTCCTGTGTTAAACTTGCCCCTTCGATTAGACATGATCATGAGCGTAGCGATATGGTGGCCCCAGCTCGGCCCATCAAGCCCAAAACAACTAGGCCTAGCGGGTTTGGACAATCCGGGCTTGTTCAGTTGGGCACGTCCAAATCCGACTATTTCGTACAGAAAATCTAATCTTTTCCTTGATCGTGGGCCGCCATGTGGGCCAACCTGCAAGCCCGCAACTCGCGGACTCAGGCTGATCGGACGGCCCGTAATTCGCTTCCTTCCTTGAGTGATGGCATCGCCCGCAACAAAACGTGGTGGCGGAGCTTTTTCACTTTGGACAGGATTCTCTCGAGATGGAACCGAGCTCTTCCTCTGCTCCTGCTCCTGCTCCTTCTCCGTCGCCGTTTTCTCCCTCGGAAGCTGCGGTGGTAGAGACGCTCCTGAAGCGAGGATGGTCCTTCGACAACGCATCCCACGTCAGAGCGATCATCACGATCCAGCGCGCTCTGATCGACGACCCGTCGGACGTGGCTGCTCTCGCCGGCGCCGTCGAATCGGACCTTCTCAACACCGACTTGAGGTCCATCGGGTCCAAGACCCTGCCCGACCGCAAGGCCCCGTACCTCCACGGCCCTATGGTCCTCCAGGTTACGACCGACGTTCGCTTTCCTTTTAGGTTACGGTTTTGATCGCCTCCGTTGTGTTTGGTGTGAGGTTGCTCTTACTTTGGTTGCCCACTCGTCATGATTAGTTAGTCTCTAGTGACGTTGTTTTCTGTTCCGACAGATTTCTGCAGTGAGGGACGTCGCCAGAAGTAGTATTGAGGACGTCGCAAAGAGCTCTGGAAGTAATCGTATGTTGAGATTGACACTGACGGACGGCCACAGTGAGATGACTGCAATAGAGTATTCTCATATTCCGTCGCTTCCTGATGATGTCGTTCCCGGTACTAAGGTAATCTATAAATTGCCTTGTCTCTAACCGATATGCGTTTAAATGTGGGAGTTGATTGCGATAACTGTGGCATGGGGGAGATATGTAAAACTTTTATAGAATCTAGTTCGTTTCGGTTTATGGTCTTAGAGAATACCATTTGAGTTTATTAGTCGCAATTAAAGCTTCCGGTCAATTGCTGATTTGGCTTGGATGGTTCGTCTAGTACAACTGATTCAGATAATATATGGTTGAACTAAATGTAGGAAGTGGGACACGGTAGCTTCACTATCTCATTGAATTGAAGTCCACAGGGGCGTTCAGTTGTAGTTGCGAAGTTTGTATCTAGATTTTGTCGATTCTAAATAGGAAGAATTGTTCAAAGTTAATTGCTTGGTCAGGATAGGAGATAGAGATGAAGACCTTTGGGAGGATGGCTCCATTTATTTCATGGAAAATAAATTATTTGAAAAATATAGTTTTCAAAATGTTCCTTTTATCGCTTGAGATAATTAGTCTATCGATAATAACTTAATTAAAAAATTTCAGGAGCAATGAAAATATTAATCATTTATTCATTTTTGTAAGCGATACAAACAATCATTTTTAAGAAAGTGTCTTCCAAATCGTTCATTTTCCTTGAAACAAACACACCCTTAGATCACAATAAGTCCATGCCAGGGCTGTTTTTCTCATAGATGCTCCCTTAAGTTATCGAACGGAATTGAAACTTCTTGTTGCCAGCTGTGAGGACGTTATTCTGTGAGCGTGCTGCCATTTCCTTTCACCAACATAGGAGAAGGATTGAGATCCTAATATGAGTTCCAAAATTTACTCTTTCCATCTCCAGGGTTGTTTGCACTGAAATATGTCTATAGTCTTCTAGAGTCTGGTTACTTGTTGGTTCTGCAAGTGGATGGAAGGGGATCCCAGGGAATTACAAATCAGATGTTGCCCATACCCGAAATTCCCGTTTCTGCAATTCTACTATAACTTTCATGCTTGCATGTGTTATGTCTTGGACGAGTGCCTTCTTTGCCCATACCCGAGATTCCTTCTTCTGCAATTCTAGTATGACTTTCATTTTTGCATATGTTATGTCTTGGACAAATGTCCTTCTTCACCCATATGTGAGGTTCCTGTTTCTGCAATTCTATTATGACATTGATGTTCACATATGTTATGTTTGGACAAATGTCCTTCTTATGTGGCTCTTTTTGACAACGTAGTACAGTTCTTCTGTAGAATCCGATATCTCTCTACAAGCATTTATTGAACTTATTGGGTCATATCCACTAAAAACCGGCTGATTTTACCTACTAATTTGGAGATTGTGCATTAGTAAATCGGCCTCTTGTCTAAAACCATTAAATATAAATGGCTCTAGTCTCATTAATTTTATTGTCAGAACTTGCATAATGCAAGTTCCTGTCATTTCCTCACTTTGTAGTGCTGCCGAAGAAATCAACTTCAGCTGCTTCTGATGTTGTTTCTGGTGCCTGCTGTGTGATCAGGTGCGGCTGGAGAAGAAAGTTGCGGTATATAGTGGGATTCTGTGTCTAACTCCAACGACGTTAACCGTCTTAGGTGGTGTTGTTCAGTCTCTATTTGACGAGTGGCAAATGAACAGAAAATACTCTGGCATCTCTCGTGATACTTTAAAACAATCACAGCAAAGTGATGCAGGCGGCCCTCCCCCATTTGAGAGGCTGCAGATCAGGGCTTCCGCACATCAGTCCACTCATCAAAGAAGATATTCATGTCAGTCTTCATGTGCTTTCTTGTCTGCGAAAGTCATGCGTGCTTCTGTTTGAAGGACTTCTCTTTTCTTTTTATGGACATTAAAGACACACTTGCACAATGTTAACTCGAAGTGGTAAATCTGCAGACCATCCTGAAACCTCCAATGTCAAGCAATCTGAAGGCAGGGAGTCTCGCATGCCATTGGAAAATAGATCTGTTGTTGGACAGAAGAATCTTGAAATAAAGGAAGGTGCTGTGGGAAATGGCTCAGTAACCACTCCACCTACTGGAAAAGATGAGGAAAGACCTACTCAGTCTGAGTCAAGGCCAAAAGAAGGTTGGAATTTTTAAAAGTGGGGTAACATTGCATGTTTGTGTAGGTTGCATAATTGCTGCTTGCTTTCTACAGAGTAACATGGTAATAATAATACTGCTTTGGGCAGCATGATGTAGCTACTCATTCTACTTCGAAACATCATAATCCTTTCTCTCATCTTCTCTGTTTTTTCTTTTTTTAAATATCACAAAAGGGATATGGTGGCAAATCATCTTATTGCAGTTTTTGAAATATCATCAGCTACAGAGGATGTGGTGGTAAATCATCTTTGTGCAGTTTTACCAACTTAAGTATGCGAGGCTAGTTGTATGGAATGAATTCAGAGGATGACAATAGGTGAACTGCAAAAGTGAGTTCACAACATTATTAATGAAAATTGTTGAAGTTGTTGTCTTGTCCTTGAAGACTCAAAGTAGTTTAAAATAGGCAGACCAGAATCTTCTCTAACCATATGATTAAGCTCCTAAGAAGGGTAATAGATGCATTTATCACTGTCTAAGTCATTTTTTAGCCTTTCTACATGTGAGGCATTTTACTCCTATTGATTGGAAGCTGATGTTGTTTTCAGTTGCTGATTCTGCACCTGTTCAAAATCAAGCGGCTGCACAGAAACTCCTTCAAAAGGTGAACCAACAAGGGATGCAGAATCAGCATTTTAGAGGTCGAAAATATAGAGGGAAGGGTAAACAAGAAGAGGCTCCAGTTTTTACTCTAGATGAATGGCAACAGAGATATGGTGTTGGGAAGCTGCCAAATAGGAGCCATGATGAGGAATTGGCAAGGCAGCTTCAGAATCAATTTGACTTGGAAGATGCTCATCACGTTAGTATATTTCCTTCATCGAGTGTGTTTTTTCTCCACTGGCAGAATTCGATGTCATGACTCACTAGTATTTTAACCTTTCAGGTACTAGAGGGTCCTAATGAGACAGAAGCAGAAAAAATCAGGAGGAGCATGTTCAGTTACGAAAGAGACAATGATTCAACTTATTCGGCAGGACATGGAGGTGGATGGAGGGGTAGAGGGAGAGGAAGAGGGAGGGGAAGATCCCGTAGGAGGGGAAGACGTGGTTGATTTTCTGCCTCTTCTCGTCTTTCATGGGTTTGATGTTCACAACTTCATTTCGGGTACTCTTCTAGTGTTCAGATAACTAATTGGTGATATTTTCAAGCTTTAGATGGCAAAGTTCTAAAATTTCTTTTGGCTGCACGCAGTTGCTTGGAAGTGCTACAACCATCACTGGAATTATCTTTTTGAATATTCTGAGAAAGAGATAACGACCTTGTATGATGGTTTGGTTTCTTATAGCAGTGGCCTGTCATTAAATCCAGCCAGCATCATGTTTACTTACTCATGGAAGTAACTTTCTCGTTCTTGGAGGAAGGGTTTATAACTCTTTATTCTGAAATAAGCACAGCTGAACTAAGAAAGACATGAGATAAATGGAATAGAAATAGGCTGCTGACCCTTGAGATAAGGCGCTTGTAGAAGGCACTAACGGTGGCTATATCTCACGATTCATATGTCAAACAATCAGAGAATATATGAATGGAAGTACCAATGCTGGGTACTGAATGATGGTACGGTGGCATAATATACTCAGGTGATGAATTTTTTCCAGGTCAAATTTGCTTTGGAGCAGCATCCTCTCACCAACCTTGACCCCACTTAACTTTGTTTAAGTTTTTATTATACCATCATTAATTAAGATGAGCTGTAGATCATTTTTATCTTGGGAACTTCTTTGAATATTTCAATCCAATTGATTGTCTATTCCCTTTGCATTGCAGTGGTTGTGGTGCCAGTCAGTGAGGCTAATCTGTCTGCAATTGAGGAGTATGATTGGTCATTCAACATCATTGTTGACGTTGGATCGATGCTGAGATATAATAGGGTAATGAATTGGAGGCAGCTAGATAGTTTGTTTGAGGAAGGAAGACAGATGAGTTATACAATTGAAATCCTTGCCTTTTGATTGTCATCGTAGCCATAGACTTGGTGTTTTACAAATTGGCCAAGCAAATCGGGATTTGTTAGAACCATGTCATGGAATGAGTTTGTACGTTGGATAAACATTTGACGCACGGAATGCCAACACAATTTTGGTTTTGGTTTAATTTCGTCAATCTTGAAGAGAGTACTTGTTACCTTGTATAGCTGGGTAGAGACTGGAGAGTGGCTTTTAGTAGGTTTTGATGCTGTTGTCAGAGTGATGGTCGTGTCTTTGACCAGATTAATGTCGGTGCAGATTGCTCGTAAAGGTCTCCAATTGTTATTCAATTTTCATGCTGATATGGTAGAGTTTGAAGCATCTTCTGGTAACTGCCATTACACATATTGATCTCATCATCCATGATTATTGATTCTTTCTCTTTAATTATGTGCAATCACTGCTGAAAGCGCTAGCGCATGGTGGAAATGCCGCGTTTTATCTAGCAAAAGTCGAAAAGGTGGCATTTTCCGACTGCCGGAGTTGAGTAAATGCTTGTTAGAAGCAATCAGAACTGATTTATTTCATGCTGTACCTACAAAAAGAAGAAGGGTGTGCGGCTTCACATATTACAGACGTTGGTAGCTAAACTAGAAGGCTATGAGAGAACCAGAATCTCCCCATTTCAGATGCTCTGGCCAGCGAATTGGCCTCAGCCCCCACATTTTGGAGTTCTTGGAGCTGCAAAAATATGAATCTCGATCAGTGTAACCGTCGTCGAAAATGTCTTAAATACCCGGATCGACAAATAAGTCATGAGAGATAAAGGGAATCTACCGAGCCCAGCTGCGTCCGAGCTCCTCATCAACCGAATGCGTTTACACGACTCGGAGAACATTCTGCAATTTTACATAAGTACAGCAAAAGTCAATCCTAATCAAAACGATAAACTTTCTAATGGTCGGCTAGCAGGCTAAAGAAAGAACGCTCAGCGGCTGGTTTTTCGACAAGAGTTGAAGCAAAATGAGAACAAATCTGTACTTTCTACCCTGAATTCTCCTATCCAGTTGTAAAAATATTCGTCTTGCATACTTTAGTGTCTTTTAATATGACTTTATCAATACAATTCGAAGTTCTAGCCCGAAATGCAAGCGCGCCCCACAAACTCAAGAATGTACTGAAAATCACTATGGTCATTACTTCCAAGGAACATCACCGACGAGCATCCAATCACCGTCGTCGTCCTCATATGTGGGCACATGCTCCATTCCCTTGGCCGGATCCATGACCTTGCTCTCTTCCAAATAATTACCTAAACAACGATCCGACGGCACCATGAGAGCATGAACGAATCAAACTAGCATGACTGAAACAGAGACATACGCTCACCGCCGGCGGTAAAGCAATTGAACATGCCCTCCAATGCCTTCAAGAGCTCTTCGTAGCTGTTGAATGTCCGAAGGTCGACTTTGCGCAGATATGGAGCTCCATCCACTGCCACCTTCACGTATTTGCGGCTCTCCAGTGTCTTCTTCCTGAATGACCTCACCGGTGGCCACCCCACCACTTGTGCCCTTCACATGAATAGGAGACTGACAAAGTCAATTTGATTACATCTACCATATCTTTCTGAAGCTCATAAAGTTTATACAGAAACTTACAGCGTTAAAAATTAACTAATCAAACTCCCGAAGAATACCGAGTCTTCTATTTGATTTTGTTCGTCATTTACTCTTGTATTGGGTAGTGCATTATATGCACACTAGGACAGTGAGGTTGTATAAAATCCGATCTAAGTTTTTGTCTAGGCAAGTAGAGAAGATGCTATATATCAAACTGGCGCTTCAGCGACGCACATCTACCACATCATTTTGTGTATTAAATCTTCTGTAAACATTAGAATCCCTTGCAACAAGCCAACACAGCTCGAATCTTACTTGGATGCTCGGACTTTTCCTGCACTGAGCACCTGAGAGGCTGCGGATTTCTCAGCTGCATCAACCTCCGAATCACCACTTTGCTTGCTGTTGCCGCTTCCGAGGCAAAGACTAACAGTTGTGGCGTACGCCCTCTTCGCTCCGGCAACCGCCGCCTTTGAACTGCTGTCCCTGGGCAAACCCAAGGTCAACTCTGTGTCCATGCCGGTAACGTCAGAATCCGACGACCCGTCAGCTGTTACCGGTGACATTTAATCGTCCTCCGCTTCTTCACTAGTGAGTCTTTATGTCCGGTTGCACTTCATGTAGCACGACATATATATAGGGAGTAGTGTACGGATCAAATGGGTTGAGGCCACGTGGGGATGGGAAAGAAGGGGTCGGTATTCGTCCATGTAGGTGAATTTCACTGTGGAGGAAGGAAACAACGTTTGAAGCGGAGCTGTCAGACATGTCGGTTCATGGAATCCTGAATTCTTGTCTACGCTAGAATCTTTCGCACTATTTTGTCAGGCAACCTTGGGTCAATTATTCCTTTCTATAACTTCGATGAAACTCGTGGGTTTGGGAGCGGAAAGATGTGGTGGATTCACAGAATCTTGAGCAGGGTGGTGTTCCCGCAGTCAAACTTGAGCTATAAGCAAAAGCCTCAGTTCTAGAAAATGCCACTCTCCCCGGCCGACCTTTGACAAATTCGAAAATTACACGAATCGACATTAAAAGGGTTATAATGTTTTCCAATTACAAGATTCTACCAGAACTATAAAACTTGAATTTGACATGTCAACACGAGTTGTCTGCTCAAGCTTTCACGAAGGAATTGTGCGCATGAGGAGTCGGTCATATTATTGAATTATAGAGAACAAGAATCCGCAAGAGCTTCGTAACTCTCCATATCAGTTGTCCGCACCACTGCGACTCTCTCTCTCTCTCTCTCCATGCAATGGATGTCATAGGTGAGCATGGTCATGGTGGAGGTGAGGAGATAGAGAGGGATTGCGTTTTTATGCGGTATCCTTTCAGAAAGTTTAGAGACATTTTAGATAGTGCTTGTTTTGCGAAAGATAAACAATTCACCAAATATTCTCCTAAAATTAATCGGCTATATCGCTGAAAAAGAAGAAAATGAACAAAACATATTCTCATCATCTTCACAGTATATGTAATCATTCTTTTAACAGGACATGTAGATCACTCATTTTTCGCAAAACCACCGGAGCTTAACTCAATTGAAAAGTGACAGTTGCTTAATCTAAATTACATCATAAGTGGTCTTTGTCGTTCGATATCAGCGACAAAGCACGTGATGGTTGCCTGGCTGTGGGCAGAGCGTCGCCTTCGTCGTCTTCCCCCATAGATGACTTGGATGAAAAACAAAGGGGTTTGGAATATGTTCCCAAAAGTTTTTCACTAAGTTCTGTGTGCTGGGCTGCCAGTATTCCTCCCATGAAGTGTTTTGGGAAGAATTTGTGCACTAAAAAAGCTGCACGCGCCTTTTAACAAAACAAAAGTGATTAACATCGGAGGAAATTTCAAATTAGCAGCACGCTGCGACACGCGTTTATTCCAAATTAACTATTGAATTCCAAATTAACTGTTGGGTCGCTAAAATCCTGGACTAGCACGTCGTAACACATTTATTCCATACCAATCTTTGTGCCTCGAAAGATTTCGAACCTATACAATCTTGACAAATCCCCTCTGTTAACTTTTGTCTTATAAAGACATTTAATGACTTGGCGTAGAAATACACATGGCAAGCAACTCGACTGATGTGGATCTGACGTGGAAATTCAGTATATTGCTCTTTAAAATGGCGTCCTTATGAGGGAACCGGATCTAAAGAAAATGAGCTGAGATGGGGAATTATGGCAGAATTCAATTCGCACTTTCTCTCCCTTATCAAAATCTTAGGATAAAAATTAGGGATTTCAATAGATTTTCGAAAGGCAAGGGAGCACTTATTTGGAAGAGAAGCTGCTAGAGATGGCAAGAATGGAGAGGAGTGACTATCCGAAGATGGAGGATTTGGAAAAGTGAGTATACATAAAATACGAATAGGAATTAAATATGCTAGATCTTACAACATGCTTATGTGTTATATATACGAGTAAGATGCCTTCGTATATGTAATTAATCTAACATGATGTATTCATCGATTTCAAGTTGTCATACCGAGTGTGTCGATTCAATTTTGACACTTGTGAAATTAAATATAACAAATATTTGATAACTTTTAAGTTGTTCGATAAAATTGCTAACTTTATGTTAAGATCAAGATTTCATCCTTTATGTCAAGTCAAGTTGAATATTACCGGATATTACTCCTTAGTGACGCCTTATCATAGTCGACTTCGCGCGTATGGAACTATGTTATGTACATGGGTGAACCAACACTTGCAGTCACCTCAGATTGCCAAGCCCCACGACTTTAGATCGAGGTCATTGAAGCCACGAACAACCACGGCAGCCTCGCCATGGTACCTGTGGCTTTCCTAGAAGCGGTGGCGGCGTGCCTGAGGTGGGTGTGCTGGGGGATGTCAGCCGAGCGCGGCAGACATGAGGGCTAATGGTGGTGTACGGCGGGAGGAGAGACGAGGGCTTGAGGTTATTCTTCTAAGGGAGAGTGAGTGTAGTTTGGTCCTTTGATTCATTTACTTTGTATGGAGGTGTGAGTTATGCATATATGTAGATAGTCAATGGATGGAAAACTCATGGATGCTTTTATAGTATTTTCTCTGGTAACAATCTTTCCCTGTCCGGTTTCTTGTGGCAAAATTTATCATGCAGCGTACCTATACGTTCATGCGTTGGCCCACGTCCCATCATCGGATATGACAAACCCGGGTCATCCGACGTTTAGGCGACCAAACATAGTCCAACATCATTAAAAACTAAAGCACGGAACATCGAGATACAAATGTAGACAATTTTTAGGTACGCGGCGGAAAATTTCAAAGGAAGGAGAAGCCAAACGGGAAAAGAAGTGCCCCTCGTTTGGATTCGGGCACCCTTTTGAAGCTGTTCACCAGGCTTCGGAACCCATCTGTGTAACGCGGGGAATTCGGCTGCGCTTTGGAGGGAAAAATCTAGTTTAGACATTCGCCTGGCGAGAGTTAGCTCGAAGGGGGGTTTTATGTGAACTGGGTGGTATTTCTAGCGACCATAGATTACTGCAGATATACATTATCTTACAAAAGAAAGATTTTGCAATGCTTTGGGATGTTATATAATATGTTCAAACGAGTGACCAAATTCGTTTGAACCAAATATTTAGTCCCTAGGAATCGATGCCCTTAATCAGTCTTCATAACCATGTGAGCAGGGAACTCAAGGTCGGAGACGTGAATGTCCATGTGCGTGCATGAACTGATGTCGCAAATCTAGGGGCCAAGATTTACTATAGTCATACAAACCTGCTTCGACTCTTCTTTCCGAGAGAGTTTTTAGCCCTTTTGAAGCCGGTGGAGGTTACGTGCAATGCATCTGAGACGGAGATTACTTTATCCATCGACCCAAGAAGGATCATTGACTTGAGTCGATTGAGTTGCTCCTGCGATGAATGAGCGTACAATCTGATTGGACAAATGGATATGGGACCGGGCCCGCCGGGACACGTCCGATGACAACCGCTCTGACCGGGTCGCTCCACCACTGGTGAATCTTATGCAGCAGTCGCCGAAAGGCGCGATCAGGTAGCTCAAATTCAGAGGAGGTGCCGAATTTTCCAGAGCCGCGTTTGGCTTTTGAGTTGACGTATTTCGCATGTTTTTGTTCCTACTACGAGCGAAACGCGTAATTGCCTGCGTTGTGCAAATAAATGTCAATGCAAGCACGCACCTATACACAGATTGTCTAGAGGATTTCGATCTCATCGCTTAGAGTAAAGACTCGCCTTATGATGTCAAAGCCACCATTTTAAGCCCATTGAGCTAATGCTTCAGTCTCGGGTCGCAAACCCGGGAAACTCTTCCATTTCCACAGCAACATAAGCGCACATCTGCTCGCCCGAGCAAGAAAATAATGAGGACGTACCGGGAAATCCGATTTGCTCCCACGAAATTTTGACACGATCGTACAAGGAGCTCGCATGAAGGCGGAGAGAGTAGACTTAACATGTGGATGCCGACCGAAGCTAATTACAATTGGGATTACAATATAGTCCAATCTTTTCTTCCCTCCCGAAGACAAATCAGGACATATATATATAGATATAAAGAAGAAAGAAATAGATCTGGAAACGAAGGCATGAGCACGAGGAAGACTTTCAACATGGGCAGTCCAGGCGGCGAACTCCTGGCTAGCTCAGAAGACCTCAAACCAGGCATCAAGCGTTTTCTGCTGAAACTTCACCCGCCATTTCTGGGTCGTTGGCAGGTTTCGGCCTCCACTCGGTCCTGGCCCGCACAATTTCAGCCCCACTCTCAAGTCGAAGCAAGTGCTGGCACTCAACTTTAGCAGAGTTTTCGAGGTCATCAACGCCGTTGCCAGAAAGAGCAGTCAGGGACTGCAGCATGCTGTCCCTCCCGCATTCCCTCCGGTACTCCAAGGTTATGGCAGAGAGCTCCCGAGTCTCCAAAATGGGCAGTGGAGCACTCTGCAATTAGCAACATGAACCCGTCAGCAAATGAAACAAGTGAAAAACAAAATCTCCAAAGAGCAAAGTTAGCAACAGACGACTGGGAATGCGTTGAGTTAATTCATAAATACGTTGCCAACGCTAAGCTGATGTAAAGAAAAGTTCTTTAATCCTTGAGTTAATACCAGCATAAATCACAAACCAGTACACACCCGTACCACAATTATCACAAACTGATTTGTCTCAAAAATCCTTGAACCGGTAGAATCATGCCACATTTACCCCGAACTAGTGTACTCACATCACATTTACACCAAACTAATTCTTATGTCACAAAAAATCCCAAATCAGTACATCCATGCTACATTTACCCCAAAATTTAGGGTAAATATGATACGGGTATATCAGATCGGGATAAATGTGGCACAAGTGTAACACTTTGAGAATCTTTGTGACTTGAAAATTAGTTTAGGAAAAATGTGGCACGTGTACTTTTTTGGGAGTTGTCGTGAGACATTCGTTTTCGTTATATGTGGCAAGGATGTACCGATTTGGGGTTTTCATTGAATATTAGCCCCTAATCCTTCCTTCTTTTTCTCTCATATTTGAGAAAGGAGGGTAGCTTCCAGGAGAACACATCCTTGAAGGCACTTCTTGCCTGATTATCTATTAATTTATTGATCTCAGGAGCATTTGTGGAAGCCCCGTGTGCCTAGCAATCAAAAGCTGCCCAATCATGCGTAAAATGAGAGCTCTGGATAAACTTCACCAACAATGATCATCAAAATGGAAATGCAACAATGATGGTGATGCTAACTGAAACATGGACAGCTATGCATACAAATGTGTTGCGCTCCACCAACATATTATTGATGCAGAACGAATCCCCCATTAATCTATTTGGACAGCAAAGCAGATGGCGGTCAAATTTTATCCTTATCCACACTTGTCTACAGACGGGACGCTAACTCTTTTAGGACGGATAGCACACTGGATAGCATGCGTTGACTATTATTGAAACAGTAAGACACAGAAGGAGAGAATGAGAGATGGGGCAAAATAGGGCTTATCACGCTTTAAGCCAATACCTCAAGAATCCAGCCTATGTACTTCACGTTGTTGACATGCTGGTTGACATCTAAATCATTCCACCTAGGCTGCATGAAGTAAACAAGAGAACAAAGGAATCTTAACACTTTTAAACATGATTCTGCCAGTAAATCTACAAAGAAAATGCCAGAACTTACAGTTAAAATCTACAAAAAAGACATGAACTTACAGTTAAACCCGACCGGACGAAATCTGCAGTGCACTCATCCAGCTTCGGTAACTTCCTACTGTCCTCAGCTACCACAGGAGGAGAGTTCAGAAAAAAAGGTTCTATTTCTCCCCGAACTTCTTCCGGAAGTTTTGATAATCTCCTTGTATGTTTATTCATCATCACCCACACACTGCGGTTATCAACCCAGAAATACCAAAAGATGCTCATGTTATTGTCCCTTTATTACATAACCAATCTCAGAGGAAAAGCTAAAATATCGATTGCTCATCTGTTAAATCGTTGTGCATGTCTCTTAACAAAATATATTGATTATGAAGACCGATTTGATAGCATGATGTGAAAAGGAAACATCTATGCTTAATATGAAGCCCATGGTCAGAGACTCTTAACTGCAGAATGCTGAAATTGATTTACAATTTAACAGGCTTTTCTTCCATCAGTTATGGAAACTTGAGTCGTTGAAAAGGCCAAGTCAAATTGTATTCACTCCAGACATTCATACCTGGAAGCTCTTGTAAGAGTTTCTCCCGTTATCATATCATAAACATGCCAATCTCGCCGCATGCCATTTTTTCCAGACTCACAAACCCATGTGTCTACTTGAACGACATCTCCCCTGCAAGCAATATAAACAAGCAATAAGTTGTCATGTGCCTGTGTTGACCCAGATATGAGCATTATAAACAAGCAATAAGTTGTCATATTTGCCTGCATTGACCCAGATATGAGCATTAAAAAACATTGAACCTTCTCATGCATTACATAGAACTTATGGTTGGTTACAACAACCAAATCCCATGGTACAAGTCTTTGCTTGCCAAAAACAATATGGTGGTCACCAGTCTCCTAATACTATAGACGAGACTCAACTTCTGGAAGGTCGCCAAACTTCAAAATTTCAGCATTTACAACAGAATGATCAGAGGCGTATATAGACTTCAAAGAGATGCAAGCTTGTGCACAACTAAAAGTTATAGGTAGTAGGAAAGAATGCACGTCTAACACCATGTAGATTACATACTTGCACATTTCAACAACTAAGCCCTAAATTTTGAGGTCTAGCCAGTGTAAACATTCAAGATCCAAAAGCACCTTACAACGTAAGGTTAAGAATAACAAATTGGCTTGACTTTAAACCTGTCCAATGCTTCAGATGTGCATGAAAACCATAGTACAGGTTTTAGCTTAAAAGAGTCACTGGAAAGGTAAGCTAATTCTCCATTCACAAGCAACATGTCAAAAACATAAAATATCATTGTCCTTTACATGGACGCAGTTGCGCACAGTTAATTATCACTACTTAAACTAGCTTAGGCTAACTGTCATTTCTTATTCTCAAGGCTAAAAAAACCTAGTAAAAGATCAATCCTTAGCAACAAGAAAATCATGAACCACAGAATGGCTCAAAATACCAAGCCAAGAATACATCTTCCATCTTTGCCGTATATATTTTGCTTACCAGCTGGGATATCGATCTACCAAAATCTGCATTTTAGTAACAACCCAGATCAGGTTTCTTTTACTCATCTCTGGGGTAGAACCAAAGCCATCAACAAGAAGTCCAGCAGTCTTAACATGGTTAAGAGCTGTCTCCTGCGAGGAAAAGATTAAAAAAAAAAGTCTCAAGCGAAAGACAAATAGTAACTACCAAATAGTGGCTTTACTTTTATTAAAAAAAAATGCTTGCCGTCCTGCATAAGTAAATAAACTGAAGCTCGTAAATTACAATTTCAGATTGTAAATAAGGTCCATACCTGTAAGTGATTCATTAGCGTCTCTATAGATGCTGTCCTATCGGCACCTATCTCATAAGATCTGATCGAAAAATTCTGTCTGAACACAAGACCATCTTGAACAATTCTCCCTAGACCAAATGGATCCATTAGCATATCCGCTCGTCTTGGTTTCCAATCAAGCATCATCCATTGCTTTTCTGCTGCCAAGAAGATGGTTGTGATAGCGGCAAGAAGCATGCTCCAGTCGGGCAACTGGTTAATAAAGGTCCTTGGGGGATGTGATGGTGTCCCATCCTCAGTCTTCTTGCTGTCAGGAAATGTTGTCAAACTGACAGAGCTACCATTTATCTTAGGAGGTGCTTGTGCATTGGCCTTCACCTGCAAACCACCAGAAGCAGATTTCGACTTCATTGGCCCCACACTTGCCGCACCATTCCCCGGTCTGGTGGTCCTGGCGATGGAATCTGGCGAAGGAACTGTGAAGAAAGAAGAAGTTGCAGCCGTGGCAACCATTATGACACTATACAGCTTAGGTGCCAAATAAAAACATTCAAAGCAGCGCTTCAACTGGATGGTCTGTCAGCCAGTGAAGCAAATCCTCAAACAGGAGGTATCACACAGAGAGATTGTCCCACTGCAAAACAGGTCAAAAAGCCATCAGTATTGCCATTCAATACAATTTGACAAAACCAGTACTGATAAATCAAGTGATGGTCCACCCATGCACATTCTACCGACAAAGAGAGACATAGAGTCCATTCAATCTCTAGGTGAAGTTCTGGTATCAGAATTACAATGAAAACCACCAGAAAAAGCAGTAATTTCTGGCTTGAGAATGGAGCAATGTACTGAGACTAACGCAAAGAAATCATTACGCATTGCGGATTGGATAGATCACCAAATTCCCTTAAAAACAGCATTTTTTTCAGAGAGCAGGAAAAAACCCTGCTCAAGTTGTAAACCTTCCGCAGGTACGGGACGGACATCTTCTCCTAAAAATCTCATCTTCTGTGCTTCCACAGAAGCACCCTCTCCTTGAGCGAAGGGCAACGTGAAACGCAGCCAAATTGTTGCTTAAATCTCAGACTTGTGTCCATTACAAAACTGTGCTTTAACTAAATGCAAAAATAGAACGCCGCATCAACGAAGTAGAAGGAAGAAAGCGAAAAAATTTAAACACGTACGGACCAGAGACACGACCTCAGGAAAATAGTAAAAATATAGGATGCTTCAGAAGTGCTAAGACGAGTGGATCTGGCCTTAAAACCTGGAAAACTAACGTAGGAATCAGGAGTTTTCGTGCCTAATGCAATATCCGACCTTATAAAACCAAAATAAAAGAAAATGCCAGATTCAGGCGGTGATAAAACCGAAGAAACGCAGCGAAGAAGAAGGCGGATGCTCAGCGCCCGAGGGAACAGACGAAAGCGAAGTCCACCAATTCCTATAAGCGGCCAACTAAGTGGCAATATGCTATCTCCGTGCCGCAGGTTCCCCAAGCGGCCAAGCGCTCCAGATCAAAATACAAAAGGAGACGAGAGAAAACCCGAGGAGGACGAAGGAGAACAAGAACGAGAGAGATCGTACCTCGATCTCGACCAAGCTCGGCAAATGCAAAAGAAGCACAAAACAAGAGACCCAAAAGGCGAGGGAGACTTAAAGGGACATGTCAGATCTGAAGGAGAGATAAGAAAATGGAGAACGCCCTCCTCCTCCCGTCCCTTTCTTCTTCTTCCCCTCGCACAACCGTCTCTGTTTTCGCCGTTACTTCTGAAGCGAACCGATTCCTCTTTCTCTCTCTCTCTCTCTCTCCTACGCCCCACAAGCTCTCTGTTTCCTCTCTGCTTTTTTCCAAATCTCTCTCTCTCTCTCCTTCCTTTCGGCTCCGGTTGCTGTTTCGGGATTCGGACACTTTTCCCTTTAAATTATACGTGGGGGGTTTGGTTTCGCCGAAGCCCAAGAAAGATGAAGATCTAGAGCGAGAGATAGAGAGGAGAGGAGAGAGAGAGAGACAGAGGGACAGGGAGAGAAAGGGATGGGATCGAGTGGCCAGCAAATAGGGAGCGGATGTGTAATGGCTGTTGAGCAGCTTCTTTTTGAGTATTTATAGCCATCTCCCTTTCCCTCGCGCTCGGCCACCTCCCCTGCCTCCCGCCTCCCTTTCAAAGTTTCCATTTTGCGTTCTCTGTTGCCTTCCCTCGTCCCTTGCTCATCTCAGGGAAAGCCACTCCATACCTACGTCTAAGCTCGACGTGCGGCGCCATACCGGGCCGTAGCCAAAACTTTTGATTCATTCAATGTTGGTCCTCGAATTATCACTAAATGGACGTACTTGTCTCCAGACTGTAACGAGGCATTCGATACCGACGCCATCTCCTAGATGGGTCATATTCACGTGACGTGCTCTCCTACAGGCCAATCAAACCATCTTCGACCGTTAGGCTTTTGATGACTATTTCGACCCTTCCTCTCTTTTTTTCCATCTTAAAGTATATGAAAAGGCCGACACATCATTTTCTCACTTAGCGTATAATAATTGAACTTATCAAGTAATGTCTAATTTGTCAGTTGAACAGATGGAAATGTCATAATTTTAGGACAACATTAAAACCGTTTGGCTCGTTTTCTCTTGATTTGATTTGATTTTTTTTTCTATTTGGCAAGGCACATGGGGGGCGCTTAAATTGGGTTTGATACTAATTACTATTATTACTCCCAGACTCTATGGAGAGATACTCTTACATCTATTATTTGTTATTCGATTTTAAATGGAGATTACGATTGTTTTTTGGTATAAATAGGAATGTCCCGTCTATTGGATTAAGATCTAATTGTTACGAATGGTGTTGAAATCTAATCATTTCGTAAATCAATTTCGACTATATGGACCGAGTCTTAATCCCAATCGGCATAATTATTTTTGTTCATCGATGATGTTATATCATTTCATTTTTACCAATTAAAGAGAAAATAGCGTAAATAATTATATAAAACTGTAGGTAGATAAAGGAATATATTTGAACGCGTTTGGTATTTTTTTTCCTAAATAAGAAATTTAAATCTTTGTAAAATCAAGAACCATTTAAATCTAATTTCAATAAGTAAGAGATTTCATAAAAAAAAAATCGTCCCATAATTACTTTTAATGCAGCTGCGATTTTATTAATAATTTGTTAATGATCGATAATAGTAATAAATCATCTCAACATCTTAATTCATGCTGATTACACTAGCTTTTGTCTACAGATAAATTGAAATATTATGTCGCTAACGAGGAAAATAGCTCCGCGATTTATTCGATTGAATTAATTATATAATTCCCCATTTACCTGAAATCATAAAATATACGCAGCTAAATAAACTTAAATTATCATGGGAACAATTGATTCGTTCGGATTCTTGCTTAATCATTCATTCGTCACTGTTCAGAAAGCTCATGAATTATGCTCCCCCACATAGAGCACAACTGGCCAAAGAAATTCAAATTACAAAGCTCCTTTCATTCCCCATAATTTGCTGAACAATCATGAACCCAGACCTACTTTATATAAAATTGTCAAATCAAATCAACTTCGTCTCTTACCGAGGAGCCTAGACAAACATATATGTTGGCCAGGATAAACCATAGTTGGTGACTAAAAATATATGTTTATTTTCTTTGTCTAGCTTCCACTGAACTTTTTCTTTTTCAATGGAAACCGGGCAATAAGAATGACTTGCAAAGGACGGGTTAGAGAATTCTCGAGAGTTTTGGCGATGACTTCTAGACAAGTATAAACAACATAGCCTCTAAAAATTAATGCAAGCAGGCGAGGTGATGACTTCAAGGAGAGATGAAAGCAGCAGGAAGTTAATTGCTCTTTGACTTTTTGCACGAGAACCATTCATTTATGGAGATTCAAAGCGGTTTGACAAACAGAAAGTTACTTCTAAATTTATAATCATACATTTATTTGTTTTATAACATGTTTATATGTTAGGGACACATCGTTTTGAAATTATCACAATGTGCATATTGATGCAATGACGTTCGAAATGGAGAATCGTCTCTTGAGAAACCATAAAAGCAAAGTCTGACTTTTTTTTTCTCTCTTCAAAGGGTAATCATCCAATGCATTCCTAAAAGATGAAGGAAATTGATTATCGACGTCCTAAATCGGAACCTTAATTTTTCGAGCAACTATGTTTGATGTGTATGCGGACTGAACTTGCTTTTGGAATAATACTTGGTTTTCTTAAATCGTGCAAAAAGGGTTGTCCAATCAAAACCGTTAATTAACTAAGCTTTAGATTTTCACTGAGTGTAGAATAGGAATTCAAGTATCAACTTATTTATTCAGTACCCAAAAGAAAACTCTTGAAATTGTAATTGAAAAGTGTTTAATTTTCCAATTTCCAAGTGTAAAACGCTCTTGCATATATAATTTCCTCATGCTATTTCTTTGAGAATAATAACCTTAAATAACCAATTTATGCAACATGTATACACATATATTATCTATGCCGTGCATGTTTAAAGGAGTTAGGTGCATGATCATGATGATCCTTCTGTCCATGCGTGAACAACACAAGCCATCTGAATCAAATCCATATCCAAAACCTTGTGTAAACTATTTTTTATAGTTCTTTGTTTCCCCTGTTTTCTCTTCTATATTGATTTTATATGCTGTCGGCTTTGCTTTGTCAATGGAAATTCAGGAGACCGGGAAGAGAAGCAAAATAAGTATTGAAACGATAGATTTTGACAACAGTATGGAGATCCCACATTAAATAGAAAGTAGTTCAACCGCTTCATTTGCATGGACTTTATGCAATACACGTTTGAGTTCATCGCCATCGGTTTTCCCCAAGGACACCTAAAATAGACACCCGTCCAGATCATTGCTGTCCTAGCTCACAAACGAATCTGACTTCTTTCGCGATCCAACATGATTTTGCCCCGTGGAATGTTTTCCTAACGTTGATTCCGTCGCGTTTCTTCATGTTCTTCAAGCCAATAATGTCAACAAGATATCGGGGGAAAACAAACCAAGGACAGCATACCCAGCATTTGTTACGTGTGTGCAATTCTCTGGCCTGTTGCTTGCTTAAATAGGGTTTTAATTATTATTAGGTGGAGCTTGCATCTTTGGGAGCAAAGACATCTCAGTTTGTCAGAAGCTACGATTTAACAGAGAAATGATTGATGTTTGCAAGGATGACTGTGGATGAGAATGGACGGTGACGAAGCTAAACCTTCTTCAACAAGTTTGAGCAAATGGGCGTGTACTTCCCACGTGTGAAGAATCAGAAGACTGTTATATGATGAAAGCGGTCGGTCATGGCACATGATCATACATTATTTCGAGATCTAAACAAGTAGAAGTTGGTGAATGACCAAACTCATCAAACTTCGTGCAGCAATACACGCCATGTTAGCCCTTCTTTATTTATATCCAAATGTGAACACCATGAAACCGCATTCAAATGACTTACTCCTAATATACCGATACAAGCAAGCATCAGGCATCTCGATAAGCATTGAGCAACCCAATCAGTCGAGTTGTCCAAGACTTGGTTTGCAAGTCAAACGTTATAGGTTGGAGACCTCAAATTATTGGTCTCGGAAAAACTGGGTTAACTTGGAGAGATTAGGCTTGGGCTTATGTGTATTATCGGTTTTGGGCTTTTCCAATCAAGCTTGGTAACCAAGCAGTGACGGGATCCCAGTAGGCAGTTTATACTTCGTTAGCATCTTGACTTAAACATTTCAAGAGTGAATGAGATATGTCCTAATCTTATCCAAATCATTTTTATTATGCAAAAAGCATAGGGCATCCAAACATCATAAGAGTTCACGTTCAAACAATCAAGTCGACAACATAAAAAGGAATAATGGGTTATCACGAGTAATTTGTTCTAAAGCAACCTGTCGTGGGGTTAACGACATTAACGTAGAAAAGCTCGCGCTAAAAAGGATTTGGGTCAACAACTAGTCAATCAACAGTTCAAAGCCTGCGTAGTTGGGTCAAGTGGTTTTGTCAGAAAGAAGAAAAACGTTAGCAAATTTACTCCCGAAGTTCAACGAAGATCTCTCGGACCGTAAGGCGCCCACAGATTCAAGAGAATGGCGGCAATCAATCGCCGCTCGTGGGGGCATCCTCTCTGCCGCTGCTCCCCATCTAATTCCTCGTACTTCATCTTCCTTAAACAATCACAGTTCAGCTTCTGATCAGAACTGTTCCTCTGCACTCTTTCTGTCAGCAAATGCCCTACCGAAGCACCCACAGAATTTACTCTGACGCGTCCCCAGCGATCATCACTGAAAATATTCAACATTCCATTCCATTCTTTTTATTATATTCAGGTGAGTTTTGTGTTAAGATCGCATCAATTAAATTATCACATGTTGTGGGGTACTTCCTTCGATGTCTCATCAATATGCTTTGGAGAAGTATTTTGCGGGTAGCCATTCCGAGCAGTGACTCGTTATTTATAAACTCAATGTCGGACTTTTTATTAATGCCGTACGTTTTCCCTCGATGAAATTATTATGGGCACTCACAACCTACATCGAATGAACGAGATTCGCTATTAACAAAAGTTGTTGTGTCCGACTGTTGGATAATGTCATGCTAATTTTGTCTACCTCATCATTTGCTTCTTTTCAAATTTAATAGCTTACTCATACTTATACGTACATATATATATATGGAAATATTCAAATAATGAGTATTATAAAGGGGACTCTATTTGTATGATCCCGCTTAGACTTTATAATTAATTGAGTAAGTGCATTAGAAGTCATAAAACTTATCAATCGAATCGTAAAATTTACAAAAAATGCAATCAAATCATTTCGTCAACTCCATCCAACTTGATTGATGGAAAATAGTGATATGGTTTCTTATTATCATTTCTCTATTCTACGTCGGACGTGACCAAAACGATGTCTTTTTTTATCAAAATTTGATTTTAATACAAAGTTTATTCAAATTTCAAATTATATTAAAAAAGGCTACAGCTGCCCCACTATCATCAAGAAGGGCCGAGGAGGTTGGGGGATGGTCGAACGGATCACCGGGCCCCGATTGGTGACTAATGAGCCGAATAATGGTGGGGCAAAAACAACGAGGGTTGCATGGTTCCTCACTTCTCCTTCCTGTTTTGTTTATTTATAAACTTAGATTATTTTTTAAAAAATTTGATTTAAATACAACTTGTACTGAAAAATCAAATTTAGACCAAAATGATCTCGTTTTAACCTTATCTTTCATGTTTTAGTCATGTCACCGCCTTATAGAAAAGATAAACTATTAGAAAAGGCCAATTAAGCATTATTCGCTAGTCAAATTGAATTCTTAATGAAGGACTTTAATGCATCAATTTGACAAGTTTAGGAATTGATTACATTTTTTTATAAGTTTTGGAACTTTCAATACACTTATCCCAAATAAATTTAATGGTCTCATTGATATTGACCCTTATTCATACAATCATACTCGACAAATAGGATTTGTAAACTGTGCCATCTAATTTCATGAGGAAAATTATCAAAAAAGCACTAAACCGATTTCGGTTGTACCAATTTGGTCTTAAACCTCTCGATGATTTGCTAATATAGTCTTGTTTGTCAATTTTGACCTGAAATCATTAATGTGGCGGTCCAATCAACGCTTGATGTACTACATGACATGCCTCGCACTAATCTTGATGATTTTAAAACAATTTTCTGATTTTATTTTTTTACTTATATTACTTAAGCAATGACTAGTGAAGGTTGCCTTGTTTGCGCAAGGGTCATTAGTCACTCGTTGGTCATAATGAAAAAAGAAGAAAAAAAGAGCAAACAAATAAATTTAAAAAACTTATGGAGAATTTTTAAAAAGCTACAAAAATTATTCATTTTAAAGCCAGTCGTGCCATGTAGGACAACCAACGTTCATAATAGTTTTTTGGCTAAATTAGCCAAAATAAATACATTGGAAATTGTAAAAAAATTTAGGACTGAATTAGTATTCTACAATAGATTTATGACATTTTTCAGGTAATTTTCTCCAATTTCACGAGATAGCATGACCTAGAAAATTAACTTCATAATAATTAATTCATTTGGAGGCTCCGTAGAAAATATCTAGATGCTAACCTCTCCTATTCATATGTAGGATTGGACGGGGATCCTCCCCATTGATTACTGGAGAAACCGTAGTTAAAACGAAGAGTTCCTATTCAATTTAATAAATCACTTCCTCAAAAAAAAAAAAAAAAAGAATCTCGAATCATCCAACTTCCTTCATCTTTTCTTGCTTCCAACCCCAACAACAATCGATGCGCCTATCGCCTTGTTGAACCACTAGCATCCTCCATCCATCATCTGTCGAGATCGTGCCTCTGCTTGGAGCCACCACCTAGCTCCAATGGCGCTTGCTATCTCCGTTCACCTTCCTCTCTCTCTCTCTCTCTCTCTCTCTCTCTAAAAGAAAATTAGAGGAAAATTTCCACCGAGCACGATTTATTAGTACATTATAAATCGATGGGTATCACTCACATGCAAATTTGAAACCCACCGATGAAACGAGCGGTTGGAGTAAATGTCCTCCAATTAGGGATGTACATGAACATGACGAGCATATATGTCACAATCAATTTTCTTCACGATCGATGTACTCACTGCTCGGGCAACGGACATTCAAGTAGGTAAGGAAAACTTACGACGAGACATCCATGCAAATGTAGTCCATTTCTCAAACATTTCACGTGCATCGATCATCCGTCTGCGGGAAATTGTTTCAAGCAGTTAATTGAATTGCCGGCAAACCATTTTCTTTTCACGGGAAATCAATTCTTGCTGCGGTGAGCCGAACTCCAAATCATAAGGGTAAGCAAAAAGTTATTTAAAAAAAACAATAGCCTAACACAATACATACAAGTCGACTCGCGTCGGATTCTAATTAGATTAACTTTGACATTAGCCAAAACTTTGAATAATGAAAAATACCATGCATATGTCATAAGGTAAATTCTTGATTATTATGAGAAATTATCTCTTGAAAAAAATTATAAATTAATTCCATATTTGCGTCATATTAACTCTCAAGGAAGGGATTTCCAACTCAAGAATTGGAGACTCTTATTCCAAATGAATTTCTGAAAATTCTTTTTTATTTTTGATTTCGAGAAGCCATTTTGTTTATTGGTTTTGTTTATTGGTGTCAAAAAAGGAGGTCACCTACTTTTCTTTTCTTTTTTTTCTTTTTTTTATCAAAGAGGTCACCTACTCAAATCTTGCAAATTGCATACAAATTACTCCAGTCGGGGTCGCTTGCATAAGCCAAAGCCATGGACTGAATCGATTTATGGGGCTTGCAGGATGTTCCTCGCCGAAATAATACTTCCATACTCTCACCTTTCTTGCTGCAACCCTGAACAGACACAAACCTTGTGTGCTTTTCTTCTTGGCCGCACAAAGTTTGTATATTTGCAGCTGCGTAATGTATTCGAGGTGATGGTGTGTACAGTAAGCAGTCATAATAATCCACTCTATTTGTGCCAACGTAATGGTAAAATGAAGACAAAACAAAGCAGACCTTTTCTGTTCATCTGACATCTCTCCTTTGACCCTGAACACACGAAAGAAAGATCAGTCTATGGTTCGACCACATCATTGTCCGTGTCAGCGATATGCTCTTGGCGTAGGAGAAGACGATCCCCGCGTTGACCCCGCTTTTCCATTAGACCTCTCCTCAACATGCACATGCATGTCCGCGTACGTTGACATCGTGATTTCTTTGCATGGCTGAATAGTCCCCTCTTCTTCTTCCTCCTCTTTATTTTCCTTTTCGTTTTTGCCTTACCAGCTTCTTTTTCTTCTCTTTTCTTTCTTTGAATTTCTGGTTATATTACGATTCTACCGTTGAATGCACGTCAGAAGCTGATGATCATTGTTATGACACTATTTAAAGTTCACACAGAGGAACCTTCATTCGCCGCGATGAGGGCATCGCACAAAATCACTTGCATGTCATGTGTAATAGTCGGAAATGAATATTCGAATTTATTAGGGATATAATTGGTCGGTCGAAAGATGCTATAAATCATGATTTGTGTGGCTGCAAGATTGCATTGGGGTTAGCTAGGCCCTTTCTATCTAGGCTATTTAAGCTTTGCAAAAGGAGTCGTAACACAAACTCCTTGGAGCATATGCTCTTGATCTGCATGGCAAAGCTCACTCCAAGACGCAAGTTCGTTCAACCAGATCAGCTCCACTGCACATGCGCCAAACTAGACTTTCCGCAACGCGGATTCGGAAAGAGAGAAGGCAATCTTCTAGAGCCGGGTAGATATGTGAAAAGCCTCAGGCCGGTGCGAACATCGGTAGGCCATGACCTTGAGGTTGCCAAAAACAGTACATTCTTTTAAGACTGCAGCCCACGCCAAGGTTAAGGTCACAAGATAACATGAAGAGACATGACAAAACTGTCCATCACATTTCATCGCTGTCGATCGGCATGGACAATCAAGAATAAGCCGTGTTCTCATTAAATCCAACTGTTGGGGGGTTTTAAAGATCATGGGGGTGCACGAGAAGATCGAGAATTGAAATTCAACCAATTTTGCCCATCCTCATTGAATCAAGACACCCCAAAATTTCAGTTTCCTATTTAGCACAAGACGTGTTCCGAAATGATTCCTTTGTTCTAGGGGAGGTGCCAACGCAAAAAAGTAGGTTTGAATTTGTGGAACCAGCTTGCTTTATTTCGCACGATTTATTGTATCTAGGTGGCCTATGTGGTCCATCGAAGGAGCTTCTTTCTAATTAATTTAAAGCCGACATAACAGTTATCAGGCAGATGGCACATAGCACTAGCTGGGGCGACCATGGCATCAACATAGAGAAATTCCAAATCTACTTTAGAGAAAGTCCTCGTGGTTCGTGATGCATATGTTGCAATTTCGCGACAAGAGAGGAACTTAGAACGCAACGTGACAAATGGCAGATTGCAACGTTGATTTACATGGCTGAACACATAAATTGGACGGCACATGCACGAAAAGAGAACGGGATGGCGATGTCGGAATTCGTGGCGATACAATGATGCGCCTGCATTTTCATAGACCATCATGTTAGATTAGATGATCAATGGCTAGCGACCCCCATAACCTTGACCTTTGTGAGCCATTTGTGTTTGGTGGATCTCAATTTTGCTTGATCGGAATCGTCGCGCGTTTTGGTCGAGGGTCAGGCGTTGAAATCGAAAATCCCGACATCTCGAGCCTCCAAAGTATGTAGAAGTTCTAGCTATCTCACAAATCAATCAAACATCCATTTCTTTCGATATTAGGACATCGTTTTCTAACTCTTTCTTCACCATTCGTTAATTACGGAACTTCTCTGCTATCTTTTTAGGGAAGAAGTACCGGCGTGTCATCTATAACTTAAATGCCATTTCCAGCTAAGCTACGCCTAACCAGCCCTTGGTTGGTATTAGCTCCTTAGCACTTCAGCAGCATCGATGCAGCTTTGAGAGATGGCCCCAGTCTTATGTCTATGCTACCCAAAAGGACGAAACTTTGCATATTTTGGAGATTAAGTGAGTTGACTCTGATACTCAATCTAAAAGAGATCTTCATCAGCAAAGCCAGATCAAGATTCGAAAACAGACGCGAGTGCAAAAAGAATAATAGAAAGGAATGTCCAGTCACTCTCGAGACGGTCTTCCATTCGACAATCGAGATCCTCTCAATCGAAGGCACATTTTATCTCTTGATATAATACCTTTTATTTCCGTAGGCATGATATCCTTAAACATTTATCTGGTTTCTTTAGAAAATTAAAGTAGCATGATCTGGGAAATTTAGATTGTTTCATGAAATTGTCAAGGTATTTCCGTTGATTGTCGATATAACTAGCTTTAATTTCGCTATTATCTTCTATTAACAAGCCAAAATATAATCACCGAATATCCCGTTGTTTGCTTTGATATCTAGGCTAGAAATATCATTACCTTAGCATTTATATCATGGGTGTTAGAGGAAGCTCTATTAATGATTTTGAAGATGACAAAACTCTATGACAAAAGGACAAAACTTCGTGATTTGACTTGAAGTCAAGTGATTAGTCGTAGCCAAATCTTATATCATCTGAGAGATAGCAGATCTTTAACATTTGGGAGATGGCAGATCTTTGACATGTGGAAGTTGTTAGATCTTTAACGTTTGGAGATGTCAGACGTGTATCGTCTGAGGTATCAGACACCTATCGTCTGGGAAGTCAGATTTGGTAAAATCTGAGAAGTCGGATTTATGACGACTATTTGAGTAAGAGAATATTCTTACAACTCTAATACTCGTGGATTTCAGACAATATTCAAGATTGATCATTCTCAAGTTATGAAGTTTATGATTGGCATATTGGATTCTCTGAAGATCAGGTAAATATGGCAAGTATTCACTTATGAAAACCGAGATCCTGATTGTATGGGCGACTAGGATTGACAGGCTCTTAACACGATCTGAAGATTACTTGAGATATTCCCGATTCTATCCAACGAGTTGATTGGAAGAATTACTTTGGAAAGTGCCAACGGTCATATTGGCATGAAAGAGTATTTAAGGGAGATATTTCAAGTCTTTTAGAAGAACGCTGACGATAATATAATTCCAAAGTTTAGAGTTGTTCATTTACTGTGCATTTACATTGTAAACAAAAGAGTGTTACATATACTTGTTGTGAGAGAGCAAAAGACTCTGTGAAGTCTTAAGATTGATTTGTAACTCTTTTGATTCATAGTGAAATCCAACCAATAGGCTGTTAGCTCGAGAGAATGGACGTAAGCTAAAGTTAAGCCGAACCACTATAAACCTTGTGTCTTATTCTCTACTCTCTTAACTTTCTAGTTGTCCTTATAGTTCTTCGTATATCATTCAAATATCAGCTTCACACACTGTGTTTTACATACTTCCGCAAAAGTTTTTAAAATCACATATTCACCCCCCTCTAGGTGATCCCACTTGATCCTTCAATTGGTATCAGAGCCTCGTGTTTGTTTTTGAAGTGTTCTACTTCTGAGTTAAAGATCTATGTCTAGTGCTTTTGCTTCATGTTTGATACAAGGATACAGCACCACCAGACTTCCTTACTTTGACGGCTTTGATTACAATGTCTGGAAGAACTATATGAGGGCATTCCTAAGATCAAAAGATCCGATAGAATGGAATGTGGTTGACAGGAGGATAAAACCTAAAACTGCATCAAATTCAAAGAAAAACGCTGTAAAAGCCGGAGAAATGACATAAGCTGATTTCACCAAAAGACAACATATTGATGCTAAAGCTATTTATACTTTATACTGTGCTTTATCTCCTACTGAGTATAATCGTACTTGTTTATGTGAAACAACGAAGGAAATATGGGACACATTGAATGTCACATATGAAGGAACCGACCGTGTAAATGAGACAAAGATCAACATTCTTCTCGGTCAATATGAAGCATTCAAGATGGAACATGGAGAGAGCATTTCTGACATCCTCAACCGATTTACTAAAATAGTAAACGGGCTAACATATCATGGCCAACCTATCTCTGGACCTATGAAGGTCAACAAGCTGTTACGTAGATTATCCAATGAGTAGAATCACGTGAAGACTTCTATTAGAGAAACACGGAGGATTAAGCCTCTCTCTATAGACGAACTTGTCGAAATTCTTCAATCCTATGAAGTTGAAAAAATCAATAAAGAAGAAGATCCAAAAGAGTATGAAGACAATGATGACGAGTATACAAATTTATGCCTAATGGCATATTCCGATTCTGAATCAAAAGCAAACTCGGACTCAGATTCAGTTTGAGATGACCAAACTCGACAAAGTCTCACACATCACAACATCTCAAAGGACACAATGTTTAAGGTAACTCGTATCATGGCATTATATTTTAAGCAAGTTAAGGTACGTTTATGAAAATGTCGCTTACCTAATATATAATATGAGATATTACTTGCTTAATTTATTTGTCAGAATATTATTTGAATCTTCTCTTGATTGTTTGAATATTCTATGAACCGTTGTTTTTGAAAGTTTTACTTTCCGATTTTAATTTCTTTTTGAAATTTTAAAAAGGACTTTCTCTTAAAACCATTCGATTATCTCTTTGTTTACATTCCATCTTTAACTTTGAAACCCTTGAGCTTCGTTTTTCTCTCAAGCATTATTTTCAAAAGTTTTCAACTTTCTGATCAAACAACGAAGATTTCTTCGACTGCCATAATGTCTACTTCAAGGAAGTTTTTGCAAAGGACCTTGGCCAAGCCAGTGTTAGGCTGAATCTTATCAAAGATGCTTCTCAATCATCAAATACAGAAAAAAAAAAAAACAGAATGAAGCTGGAAGGTCTAACTTCGACGAATGGACAAACAAGAGCAGAGTTTATAGCCTCAAGACAGGGGGAGTTAGTACATCTTTTCCTACAATTCAACAGGAGTTATATCAGCAATTGATAAAGAAAGTGGATGTTGAACAATGGAAGGAGACAATCAAGAAGTTGGAACAGATGGTGTAGTCGTTGGACCATCTCTACTTTGTTCGAGTTTCCTCTCCCTCTTAAACTTTTTGATTATGACAAAAATAGAGAGAAAGTGCAGATTTTGTTTTTGAGTTTGTTTTAAATTGTTTTTTATTTGGTCGACTCTTTGACTGGATGATTTTGATTGCTTTGACTGGATGGATTGAAATGTTGATTGAGATGTTAATTCGTGATATATATGACTGATTAAGATGTTCTAAAAGTTGATCATGATTTATCAAGATTAACATGTGTCTTGTGAATGCAGATTTTTTTTGTCAAGACTAACATGTGTCTTGTGAATGCATATTTTTTTGTCAAGACTAATCTTTGTCTTGTGGATGCAGATTGCAAATTCGCTTAAATATTTTCTAGATGCTGCTAATGTGATATGTTGCAACAAATAAAATCTCAATTTTACAAGATAGTCTCGCTCAAGAGATATTGCATACGGCTAATGTTTTGTGTTGTAGAATATATCTTCAAAAATCTGCATTATGGTTTTGTCATCATAAAAAAGGGGGAGATTGTTAGAGGAAGCTCTGTTGATTTTGAAAATGACAAAGAGCAGATTTTAGACGATAAAATGTTGTCATACTGCTGAAGTATTATGTTGCATGATATATAATCTCAAATCTGCAGGATTGTTTTGTCATCATCAAAAAGGGGGAGATTGTTAGAGGAAGCTTTATCGATGATTTTGAAAATGATAAAACTCTATGACAAAAGGACAAAACTCAGTGATTTGACTTGAAGTCAAGTGATTAGTCGTAGCTAGATCTTATATCATCTAAGAGATGGCAGATCTTTAACATCTGGGAGATGACGGATCTTTAACATTTGGAAGTTGCCAGATCTTTAATATCTGGAGATGTCAGACGTGTATTGTCTGAGGTATCAAACACCTATCGTCTGGGAAGTCAGATTTGGTAAAATCAAAGAAGCCGGATTTATGACGACTATTTGAGTAAGAGAATATTTTACGACTCTGATACTCGTGGATTTCAAACAGTATTCAAGATTGATTATTCTCAAGTTATGAAGTTTATTACTGGCATATTGGATTCTCTGAAAATCGGGTAAATGTGGCAAGTATTCACTTATGAAAACCAAGATCCTGATTGTATGGGCGACCAAGATTGACAGGCTCTTAACACGATCTGAAGATTGCTTGAGATATTTCTGATTATGTCCAACGGGTTGATTGGAAGAATTCTTTTAGAAAGTGCCAACGGTCGTATTGGCATGAAAGAGTATTTAAGGGAGATATTTCAAGTCTTTTAGAAGAACGCTAACGATAGTATAATTCCAAAGTTTAGAGCTGCTCATTTACTATGCACTTACATTATAAACAAAAGAGTGTTACATATACTTGCTGTGAGAGAGTAAAAGACTTTGTGAAGTCTTAAGAGTGATTTGTAACTTTTTTGATTCATAGTGAAATCCAGCCAATAGGCTGTCAGCTCGAGAGAGTGGACGTAAGCTTGAGCTAAGCCGAACCACTATAAACCTTGTGTCTTATTCTCTACTCTCTTAACTTTCTAGCTGTGCTTATAGTTCTTCGTATATCACTCAAATATCACGCTTCACACCTGTGTTTTACATACTTCCGCAAAAGTTTTTAAAATCACATATTCACCCCCCTCTAGGTGATCCCACTATATCCTTTAATGGGTCTTGCGAACAAATGCCTCCGAGACACTAATTAACCATATCGAAAATGTTTGATTTCCTGTCCTTTGAATACATACATCATGCAAAATAACAATCAATCGGAAAATAGGGGTAAGCAAAAGAATTGGGAACCACCCGAATTAGCCATTTCTAGGCAGCTCCAAATTCCTAAAAATTTGAACCGATGAATATCAGCTTGGTTCTCAATTCCAAATGTGAATCCACCAATCCGAACCATCGTAACCAACAAATATATATAATAATTATTATAAAACTAAAAATCCTGTTTCCTAACAATTTGGTTGCATCAAGCTTATTGGATCCTAGCTATGGATTAGGTTTCCGGTTTTGTTTTTTTTTTCTTTGGGTACTTTGCTATGACTTGCCAGAGTTTCAATGATGCAAAACACAGAAATACTGTAATTCCTAAAGTTACTGGATAATCTGTTAGCCTTTTGGTTGTGAAACTTGTGAACTTGCAGGAAAGAGAAAAAAAAATTATCACGATCGGTCCTGCTAGACACACCTGAGAACCATATTACACTGATTCGATTCCTGGGTGGGTCTAAGACCAAGCGGGTCGATTCTTGGTTCCACAAACCCACCCTTTTTATTTCGATTATTGGCTCCAAAAAGGTTATTGATTCGTCTTGAAAGTGATAATCGCTAGCCAGTAATTATAAACATTTCCTAAAGAGGTACTTGGTGAATATTTCCAATATATTCTCTTACAAAAAAAAAAAACCTGTCATTACTGGAAACTCGTATTAAATGGTAAGGCATTGAAAACACTAACCAGCAACAAACTAAATCCTAGTCAATGGGGAGGGCTTTAACTTTTCCGAGAACCTAATTAAGAACACTACTTATATCTTCTTTTCTCAAACGTCCACGAGGCCTTAAGACCCAATAAAGCAAATCCTGAAGGTACCAGAAAGAGCTAATGTCCCTCATATCATTCGAACTACTTTTCGGGTCGAACCTGTCTAATGTTTCCACACAGTAATTATTAATGCGCGCATAGCAAGGTCGAGAAACACGCCGAACAAATTGAAAAAGGTCCAAATCACAATTAAGAAGGACCTAAGCCTTCACGAATTTGTGGGTATGTCATCGATGCGACTTTGACATCAGAAACAACCTCCCCAAAGAAAAGCTCAAGACCAAGGGGTTTTCAACATTCATAATTCCTAATGTAGATGGACCACCCTCCTCACATGTGCTGTTTGTTGTAAATGCTGTGGGAACTTCCCAATGAACACATTCCAATCAAATACGGGTAATATTGATTATATCATATGTACATTGTTGACGTGAAAATTTGTTTGAAGATGAGAAAAATGGACGCATAAAAGGGCGCCATCTATTAGAAGACCCATACGATGCCTTAGGAAGACAGCAACCAGAAAGAGATTGGCATATACAAGAACAACTTCCAATTTGATCATTGCAAAACCTCTAATTAAACCCAGCAATTAAACACTGACCCAAGAAAAGTACAGTGATTAAGCATATGACAAACGCAAACCATTATGCAACACTTTAGAATGAAAAATATAGTAGATTTTGATTTGAGCTAATAACTTTATAAACCCATACATTCTCGAGTTTAAACCACAAAAGTTAAGGCTCTATTTCTTTTATAGAAAAATGAATGATTTGATAAATATTTTCTTAAAAACGATTGTCGTCGTCGCTTGAAATTATTAGTCAATGGAAAATATGTTCACTACCAACTACCATTTGCGCCCAAATATTCTCGTGAACAGTAATAATATCCTTAATTCGTTCTTTTATCTTTATAAGCAATACAAATGATCAAGTTTAAGAAGGGATTTTCCAAATTTATTCCGCAAAACAAACAGAGCCTAAAAGGAAAAAAAAATAACCCTTATGTTTTTCCTCTTTGAGAAAAAGAAAAATAGTTCATCGCATGATTTTCGAGTAAGCAAAGAATATTGTCATTTTTCCAACTGGAGGCTACTGTGTTATTGTCGCTTTTGATTCAAATTAAAAGGTTGTCGTTCCCGGACCGTTCGGAAACATGAAAAACATACCTTTTCTCTTTATGGGCCATCGAATTAAATTGAATATTCTAACTAGAGGCTCAATGGGTTCTTTGCATTTTGTGGTAGGGGAATTGGAATCGACTATGTTCAGCATCCTCCACATTTACATCTAAGTTACCCCTTGGACTAGAATGCCTTGTGCTTTAGGAAATTTACACCGATTACCAACCCCTCTCTCTCCTCCACCTCCGCCATCGATGCACCGGCGTGCCGCCAAGTAATTGCCTTCTAGCTTGCGCTCATCAGCAAGCCCTTGTGCTCACTCTCCCTTCCTCTGTTAGGGCTTGGTGGTCTCTCCTCCTTTGTCCCAAGTATCCTCTCTCTCTCTCTCTCTCTCTCTCTCTCTCTCTCTCTCTCTCTCTCTCTCTCTCTCATAACTTGCATATGCATCGGGGGTCACTTGGCATTGCCCAAATCCGGTGAGGTTGGGCCTAACCACGACGATGTAGTATTACGTTTGCACTCGTTGAACTCATGTGCAACGCAAGGTTTTAAAAATAATTTTTTTGGTTGACTTTTGAGAAAAATCTTAAATAAGGGTCTGCAAAGATTTTATTTTCTCAAACAATGGCCTGAAATGGACCTTATTTTAAACAATAGCATGAAGTGCCATTATTTTCTCAAATGAGGATATAAAATGGATCTTATTTCAAATAAGGACATTAAGTGATTATGTCAATTTTAAAACAAAAGTCCGACCTTACTTGCTGGTCAAGCGCATTTTTTTCATTTACTTTTTCCATTATTTTTCTATATTTCTATATATTAAAAAGACATAGTAAAAAATGAAAAAATTTAAACTCAAAATGAAAAATTCAAGAAGGAGGGTTGGTAGCCCTCCCTCACCTGTGGCCGCTCCCCCATCACCATGGGGCATCATCAACCCTTTCTAGAATCAAGAGAGGGCCACAATCCTCTCTCAAATTCAGATGTGGCAAGGTTTGCTGCCCTTGCCTAGGGCTTAGGGAGGGCGCAAATGGCCCTCGTCGAGGCATTCAGTTTTGGCAAGGGTCACTAGTCCTCCCGAACCCACGGGCGAGGGCCAATGACCCTCACCCAAATCACAAAGAAGGTTGTGGTCCTTTACCCCTCGTTAAGGTACCAAAGAACTTGCTTAGGGGTGAGTTGTTCCCCAAGTGGTCCAGTTCCCCCTGCGAACTAGACCAGCCAATCTTGGGACTTGATTGGACCAAACCGGATCGAACCAATCGGTTCGGTCCGATTTTCGGCTGGTCCAATGGGACCATAACAAATTCAAACAAAAGTATCGCTCCTAACTTCCATAAAGTTGCGATTTGGAAAACACCGACCTTCAAAACCTGGACATAAAATTTAGATGGACTCTGCTGTATGCTCCAAGCTAAGTTGGCATGGAGGGCCAGATTGAATTGTGACAAGCTTAACTCCAAACCGCCCCCACATACTCCAAGCTAAGTTGAGTCTCTACCAGCCCTTCCCATAAACCCTAGATTAATAATTCTGTTGTCCCCACAAAATTTAAAAGAAGTTACGTATGCCTCATCTATTCTATTCTTTAGGGAAAAAAACAAGGCATTGAATATGTAACTAAGACATAAGAAACTGTTTTTTAACAATTTAAAAATTGCATCCTGACCTCCCCAACAAAGTAGGAAGCCCAATATACTTCCTAAGGGCAAGGATAACAAGGATCCGTAGCACTTTGCTCACTGCTTGTCTCGTGGCTTCATCTACGTTAGGACTAATAAAGATGCTTGATTTTTGCAAGTTAACTAGTTGCCCCGATGGATGACACTAACCATGTAAGATCTCCTTCCTGATTTTTGGTTGCTTGAGTTGTAGAAGACCCAATTACATCCGAGATTTCCGATTAAAAGATTCCACGAAAGCTATCCGGAAGAGGAGCTTCAAGAGGACTCATTTGGAGCATTACAGTCCTCACCTCTTCCTCGGCAACTTCATAAATTAGAAAATGGTTAATTTCTTGACTGTACATAATCAACTGCAGTGGTGGTACGGTTCAGTCCCGCCCTCCTAAGATTCGAGAATAATATTGCCCGAGAATCTTTTCCATTTTTAGGAACTGTGGACCAAACTAAAACTTCGAAGAATCGGATCAACCCAACTAATCTGGTCCGGTCTCGACAGTTCCCGAGTTGAGCGATCCATTGTGCTCAGCCCTAATCTTATCAACCATGGTCGATACCCATCCGAGAATGGGGTGGCAACCACATCTTTTTTTTTGTTTAATTTTTTTTAAGTTTTAGCCTCTTTCCTTTTTTTGCATTTGTCCTTTTTTATGGAAAGAAAATAAAGAAAAAAAGGAAAAAAAATGTAAAGTACCAGTAAGGCAGATCCTATTTTGATATTGATACGGCCACTTCATATATTTATTTGAAAAAATATCTATTTCAGGCTCTTATTTAAGAAAATGATGACGTTGTAGGCCTTTATTTAAAACAAAGTATAATTCAGACTCTTATTTAGAGAAAATGAGAGAACTTCATGCCCTCACCTGAAATTTTTTCGAAATTTAATTTGAGGTTATTTTAAAATTACGGTTGCATTCAAGCAGCCCTTATTCAAATGAATGCATGATTTTTAAGTAGATTATTAGATGAAGAATGGCAGCCTATTACATAACGAGAGAGCTTGGACAGATGTTACTATGAAGCTTGGAGTGAAAAGCAAATAAGAACAGGAGACCCAACAAAATAACTCATTCACTAACCATTTCCTCCGCGCAGTCTCTCCGTGTTCCTCTTGTCCAGCCACGATCAGAACCCAAGAAGCAATCATCACCAGGACAATTGCAATTCCAGATGACTTCAATATCGTGCTCGATCCTGACTTAGCAGTCGGCAAATCGCCTTTCATGGTCGTGGTGGCTGAATCTGCACTGGGTTGTTCGAATTAGATCATTGCCTCAGGGAATCAGGCGACAGATTTAGTATACCTAGGCAGACCAAACTAATCCATCACGAGATGATACTGATAAAAAAGTATAATGTAGCTTGCCAGGAGATTTTCGCCTTTAAATATGCAAGACCGATCACGATTGTGACATAAGAATAAGTATAGTTTAGTTCGCCTAAAGATATCACAAAAAGATTGAAAAGCAAAATGTTTCCTTTAACGCACTTTGTCCTGCCTACTCGTTTTGGACTGGTCCTGATGCAGTTGCTGCATTTACTTGGAGACCTAATTGTTTGAGAGTTTGATTGTGGAAAAAGGATAGTGGGAGAGAAAATTTCGATTACTTGGACAATCAATGACTTTGGCATCGATTTTGCAGATGGACGGCATTTGAAGTCCAAGGCTATGTTGGCAGGGAGTCCCACGGAGGAATCAGCACTTTCCTCAGTAAGGACACAGGCACTTGGGCTTGCTCGCCTTCACTTCCTGCGTGTCCTTACAGCACTTGAGCGTCGGCTTCTTCGCATTCACGCTCACGAAGGGGATGCAGGGAGCAAGGTTGGCCATTTAGTCCGTGCACTCCTGCTCATCCTCCTCCATAGTTGAGATTGACGCCACGCTCAACAAGGCTACCGCAATGGAAAAGACTGTTGAGCTCTTGCTCAGGGTGATCCTCATGTTTTCCACATAAAAAATTCCGCTCCCTATGAGCAACAGTTGGTCTTCTAATAATTTTTGGAGCTCCCATAATATTTATAGAGACTGGAGTTTCAGGACTAAAAATGGACCTGAAGTCTTTCTGATCGTGGCCATGCTGGTCTGCTTTCACTGGCCGCATCCACATAAATAGGATACTCTCATTTAAGCAGCTTTTTTATCAGACAAAAATGGCAGTTCGAGAGTGCCCAGAGAGATGGAAATTCCAGATTCCAAGGGGAATTCAATTTCTTGAGCTTGAGACTCCCAATGATATCCTTATTCAATTCTCAGGTATCACCTGTAATTTTCACTAGGCTTTGTGGCAGCAATGTCCATCGGTGGCCTAAAGGAAAACCATTTTGGTTATTATAACAGCACGTATATCCTCTGTTAGATTCACTAAAGCCAAAGAAAAGAGGAACTCATCTCTAATCAAGAATTCTACCAATTCAGGAATAGAGTTCACAGACATCACTGCTTAGCGAATTTGAGCCTTTTGACAGTTGCCAGTTTTTAGGGTCCGTTAGAATTTGAATAAGAACAAGCAAGCCGATTTGAGTAATACGAGTTCTTCTGCTCATAGCAGAAAGATTCAATCTTCTGCTCGGGAAGAGAAGAAAACAAACGCAACTGGTGTAATTCAGCATCCAAAGTTCAAAGAATTCTATATTGAAACATTCATGAACGGATCTTCATTTGCTTAGATAGACTGTTTCTCTGTAAATTTTCTTGCTCTTATTGACTAGCAAAGATTTGTCAATTTCGATCTTTGAATGGTAAACTGACAAAAATCATTTTCAGCCATTAGCCTTACTGCTTTTCATTCGTGAGTTCAATCTATCAGACTAAAAAGCTCTTGGAATTTTTTACTCGCCGACTTAGGCAAGCAAATGCACACGACCATTGTGCCACTGGGATCCGATTCCCCTCCTGGAAGCAAAATACAAACTTGCGGTGTTGGAGTTAGGTCTATTGGTCCAGCATACACTGGCCTTCCCCAGCCGAAGTCTGCCGATTCATAAATGGAAAACCTAGTCCACTGCGTAATAGTCAACTTTCCACCGAACTCAAGCCTAGTAGGCCTGTGCACTTCAACATAATCGATTGTAGATCTCAGATACTCCTCTGAAATGCCAAGCCGCGCTTCATTAACCAAGGACGTCGTGCTTGAGAGACTTCCGTCAATAAGATCTGACACAGAGCTCACTGCACATGCCACGCAAACAGCATTACCGTAAAACCCGTTCTTCAATGGCGGATTCTTGAGCTTCTGACGAGCATTGACCGAGAATGTAAGCCTGAGTTGGTAGTCCCGTGGTTTTACATCAAGTGCTTTCACCCATGATCTCCAGATATGAGCAGCCATAGCATCAAAAGTTGTACACGGGAACGCCTCATCTTTAGCTAGGGTCTTGACCCTGGCTTGAAACTCCGGGCTGATTTTGTAGCACCTCTGCACCGGCTTGGCAATCCATAAGGACTTCGTGAGGCTCGATCCATCATGAATCCTCCCAAACTCAATATGTGAGAATTTCACCAGTGGCGGGTCCCGAGGCCGGAATATTTCCCGGTCCCAACAAGGCTCCGGATCTATAACCAAAGTTCCTGACTTTGTTGTGTTGGCCCATGCACGCAGAAGTTGCATGGCTCCGAGCCCATCGCAGATGCAATGGCAGAGCCTTAGGCCAAGGCTAAAGCCACCGCAACTAAACATGGTCACCTGCGCTATAAGTAATGGCATGTCGAGGATTTTATACGGTTCCTCATTGGGAAACCGGTAAACCAGATGCTCCCAACCTGGGTTAGGCACGGTAAGGTCTCCTAGATCGGCTAAGACCATTTCAGAGTGCGCCTCCACCATGATAGCCCCTTGACCTGCTCCGAAGAAGATTTCTAGCTTTCCATTCTTGGTTTCTCTCATCCTACCTGATAAAGGGTAGTAAGGAACGAGAACAGCTGCCAATGCATCATGTAGTGCATCTGCGAGAGATCTTGATTCAACCGTCAGCAAGTTCGATCTATAAAAATACACTGTTGGGGTGAAAACACGCGCTCCAATCATATCATCCAGGTTCGAGAGGTAAAGGCTGTCACCAGGCGAAGCAGGAATTGGCCCTGCCGGTATTACTGGGAATTTCCGGTCGATTGTGATAGGAATATGAAGCTGAGGGAAATGGACTTCTTGTACCAAAGGAGCCATGAGAGAGAATGGCGATAAGAGGCACTAGCAAGAAGTGGCATTTGTAGTAGATAAAGATCAAATTTCCAGGAAAGACAAAGGTGGTTGGACCTATATCAACGTGGCTTCTACATGTTTTTCCGAAAACAGTGTCAAGAGTGGCGCTTTGCCTTTCATTTTCCGTTTTTTTCGTTATTCTTTCTGAGAGCAAGGATGACTGCTTTCGAGACGGTTTCAGCTGAAGGTTAAGAGGAAAGCACAAACATGGTAAATGCATGAAGGGAGGTCTGTTGAGGCTTGGCAGCGCAAATTCTGTTTGCCTACTCTGTTGTTTGGAAATCAAGGGTTGAACTAGAACAGAGCTACATTCAACCTAACTTAAGATTCAATCACACAGAAGAAAAGTGTGGAATCACAAATTAATCTGGGCCAGCGTTACGTAGACCCCTTCAGTCAATCTTTCGTTCTTTGTTTTTTTCTTTGTTCTCCGTGGGGATACAATGTGCACGTTAACATTTTCCTCTGTTTAGGCAGAACACAGAATTAAAACCATTTGATGCAGACTGTGACAGTACAAATAAAGAGAATAATGACAACCGCCCCAGTTTAAACCTAAAGCAACCAAAGCAACAAACTTTCCTTTTGAGAATAACGACACCCACCCTAGTTCTCACCACACTTACCTCTTTGGCCAATGGCTCAACGCTCTGAGCACATTCCACGAGGGAACGTCTCAAGAAGATCGAACCTTATCCAATAGTTAATGCAAGGCTAACTTCGACCCTGGTAGCAGAGCTTTTAAGGGTAATTTTATCTGCTTTTTTGTACATGGTTGGAAAGTCCCACGTGTCTAGTTTCTAATGCACGAGTTTGATACAATATGAAGTCTTCTAGAGAAAGTTATGGTCAGATTACGAAGTGCTCCTCAGTTTTACCCTAAAATGAGTCTTTCACGGTTTCTGGGTCTTATGTATTGTAATTTCTTCTCACAATCGTTTCGAGTCAAGAGTCAAAGTCTTGTCTTGGAAAATAAAAGATTAGGCGTCATGTGATTTGCCTAACTTAGAGGTTAGTACCAAATTGAGTTTATGTAAACCTTTCTCTAGGGCCTGCTAAAGGGTATGAGTGTTTGGTTTGATGAAATTTCAGATCTTATATCTGGGATTAGAGTATCTTTGAAACTTTGTAACTTTTTTACGAATTATATTGAGTGGTGACTAATATGCCCAATATTCTAAGGTAGATCCCTTGAGAATTGAGCATACCCATTGTGGCATTTGACTTTCCTTCTCAATTTCCGACCACTCCGACATCAACATTTAGAACCCACCTAGTTGCGTTGTGTTTATGCTCCGAAGGAAATCATGGCAAGGGAATAGAGAAAACAATGGTAGAGAAACATTTTTTCCTCTTTCAATCAAGAGAAAACATGTCTTGTTCAAAACCATTTTCAGATCACTGATTCCCACTGTTTATTTTCTATCAAACAATGACTAAGACAAAGAATACGCTCATGCATAACAAAGATCAAAAGGCAGGAAAAAGGTTTTCTCAGTTCACCGTGCTGAATGCTCATTATAGTGATTCTCCTCCTTTTTCTGTGCCGAGGCAAGCTTTGCACTCCTTGCAGCAGCCTCCACAGCCGCTGCCCTGGCAGCAGAATCCATCTCTCTGCTAGACTTTTTCTTATTTGTGGATGTCAGTTTCTTAAGCCCGCTCTTTCATGTCAATGGTAGAATTATCTTCGAAGTTCTCGGTCTCAGTAGTTTCATTTGTTCTAGCTACAACTTCTGTCACAAGTTGCTCTTGCCCTTCTTTAGCCCTTTTCAAAGACTTGTCCTTCTTTTTCTTTTTCATTGTTTTGCTTTCTCCAGGAGCATTCTCTTTCTGATCCACTTCTCCATTGGACTCCACTGGCTTCTGCATCTGTGCACCATCTGCAAGGATATACACGAAAATGAACTCCTCCCAAAGAGGGAAAATCAGGAAGAGCAAATCAATTTAGTACTGCGAGTGGTATTGAAGAGAGTGGAATTGAAGAAGTAAGATGATCAGTTTTCCTCTTACTCGCGAACAATGAGAAAGTAAGGAATCCTTCCAAAACAGTGAACCTCGCTATCCCACTTGTTGAATAATCAGAGTATCCAGAAGAGTAGCTTCAAGTATTTAGCAAGAAATAAACAAACCAAGGATAAGGCTCTCATTTCCATCTATAACATAACAAGCAAGAAGAATAGTCACGTCAATATTAAATTTAGATGCCGGCATTTCCTTTGCATTCTCTTTCCTCTTCGGTCCCTCCTCCTGCTAAGATTCCACTTTTTTTTCTTTTCAGACGCGCACACACAAAAGAAATATAACAACATCATTGCATTTTGCTAATTCAATATAAAAGCCTTCTAAAAATCCCACGCGGAAGCGTCTATATGATCCACACAAGAAACCTTCCCTTTACACTGCACTAGAATCTTGAAAGGTAAAGCAACCAAAGACAAGACAGCAATAGATTATACGGCTTGAGGCCATCTAAAACATGTAATGCCAAAAAGGGTGTGTAAGAAAAGGGAAATTCCAATCACCAAGCTTAACCTCGAACAGTAATGTTTGTGTCCTCTCAGTCTCGGCACATCACACTCTAAATTTAACCACCAAACTCCCAACTCACGAACGACCACACTATCAACACCCCGCAGAATTCTGACGCGAACCCAACAGTATTATCACTCTCGATATAATCACCAAATATGAAGACAAACGAAGGCAAAGATAAGACGTTTAAGTTACATATCGACGGCAACAGTGAAGATCAAACCAAGCGACCCGACGTGAAGAGAAGCCTCAGCCTCACTCTCCTGCGGCCGCGGCTCGTCGGGTTAGATAGTTGATATGCCTCAAACTCTCCCCTCTCCTCACGGGTTTTAATTGGAGAGATCGGTTTTCGAGGATTAAAATGCCCTTGCCCAATGACTGCAAATGGGCACGTAATGGTTATGCTCTCGTCGGACGATGACTTTTAGTACCGATGATGAGGTAGGGGTTGATCGTAACACGTTGATTCATCTTATGAGGTATGTTGAGAAAAGTCCCACGTTAGAGAAGGGGTGGTGTCTTTTAGTATCTTTCTTAAATTGCAAGTTCGACTAACAAGGATTTGTAAAATTCAGCAACTTGGCCACGTACTTATGAGAGTTGAAATTCGGTTCGCGAGTGCTGTAATTAAGGCACTTGGACACATCATTTGTAGTTGAAGCTTAACTTTACAGCCAATCACACTCCTGGAAATACTTGACTGATTCTATCATATCATAACAATTAACGTCATTAATTCGATACATATCATGACCAATCGATCGGAAGATCCGCGTGCCATGCTTGTCATTTCGTGCGGCAATAAAAATTTTGAATCCCGTAAGTTTCGATTATTCTATCACACGTGTTACATGGCGTGCACGAGATTCATTTAAGAATATTCATACGGCAACGGGCCTTGTGGATATACTGATGGATTAGATGTGGGAAGGATTCCGGGACAAAATTCAAGTTTGTGGCTCCACTTTCTCCAACGTCGAGGCCAATGGTACATTCGCATGAAGAAGTGGCAGATTATCCAGAAAAGGTTCCTAAGATTCATGTAGTTGAATTTGGAATCTCCTCTTGTCATATTAGTCTTTCGTCTTCTATAGATAATTTTGCTTGTATTTGTGAAAACATAATAAGGAATTACACAAAATCTATCCTCTCTTTCAGCTGCGACTTTTTAACATGGCATCAATAAGGTCCTATCCATTTGAGCGTTAAGTAAATAAATACCAAGTATCAATCGAGCCAAAACATATCGAAAGGAGCCTCGAATGGTACTTTGATAAGGTCTTGATGCCGACCTTTGCCCATCCTACAATGACCTCTCTGGAGATTAGTTTGCGCTCCGATAGAGATGGTGTCGTGCCGGACCCAACAGATCCGCAAGCTGAATGTTCTGTGGAAGCAAGGCAGCTATGATGGTCGTCCTCTCGCGCCCCTTTTGATCGTCTTTTGTTAGCTCTCCCGTGGTGATTCAATCTAGTAAGGCCATTGTCTTAAATACATTGGCTAATTTAGCCACTGGTACAGTTTCTTGATGCTGGTCTTGTTCTCACAGATGCTGTGTGATCGATTCAGGTCGTACCGACGACATGACCCGTGGTTTGGATTCCTACAGCAATTCTCTCAAGCATTTTTTTGTTCGGCTCTTTTGATTTGAAATTGAATGATCTTAGCACAAGACTCTGAATCTGGAATTGAGAAGACGTGATCGATTTTCTTTTCTTTTCAAGATTTAGTTCACGAGGCAGGACAATAACATAATCAGTCGCCCAATGCCACCGAGAAGACGATGAAGACAAGTTGACGGATACTCCACAAGACAATGGAAATAGGAGGATGCACTTGACAAATATTAAGCAGGTTAACATGCAGGCCTTATGTGCTTCTAATGATCCAAGCTTGCAAGTTGCAAGAGGGTCAAAAACAAAAATGCTGGACAGTATGAAAGAACAGAAGTAATATACTTGACAAATAAAAATCGGATGAACCAGAAATTCAAGACGAAGCTGCGGAGGCAGAGTTGTCAAAGGTTGTACCGACGTGCTGAATGACAAAACCATATATCTTTCGCTTCAGTTGCTCGGTCTTTTCCATAAGAAACTCATCGCTTTTAGGCACTGCGCGATCCAACCAATCATTCACGCGCTTCAAGTGCGACAAAACAGCCGTAACAGAGCCACAGTCGAGATTTAGTACTTTCCCGCCACCACATCCGCCGAACACGCGAAAGCCTGCATCCAAGGAATCCTCAATGAAACTGACGAACCACATCTGCATCTCAGACTGCAACTTCATTGCAAAGTCCGCAGTTTCTTTCATTCCTTGACCCCTTGTCCAAGCGCAGGCAGAATCGGAACATGACGGAGAAGCCACTTTCACGTGGTTCTTGCCATGTGCCTTCACAGATTGTCGTTTGAGCAACGTTTTCTGAAGAGCAGATGCCGGCTCACTATTCTGATTAGTTACGAAATTGACAATCTCAAGATCAGTGGCCAAAGCTGCCTCCACCCAAACTGAGAATTTAGATTGGTCTGTGGCGATGATACTATCTTCAGCACAGGTACGGCTGCTACAGAGAGATTTAACGACACTAGTCGATCTTACAATCTCATCATAAATCGAGAAGAACCGATCAATGGAGGGTAAAGGGTTCCCAGCCTTGGATGTGGAACAAAGTTCTGAAAACATGCTGAAACAGATGATAAAGTACATTTTGCTCAGACAGTGCCATATTGAATCATAAAACTAAAAGTATTCAATGATATGACTGAAAGTCTAGACAGCACAAAACCGCTGATGCTAATGATGCATTCAGACACATTAATGTCATTACTTCCCAAATCACATTGCAGAACATTTAAGCTTATTTATGCCACTCTCACGCGTATGTACTGGGTTTGATATTTTCTGTGCTTCTACAAGTTTATTTAGTCCCTAGTTGAAAAGTAATACTGGCGTCAAGCTAGTACCTTAAAATCCTCACTAGTGACTCCGTAGCTGTGGCCTCCTCCAATGCTTCAGCCGCTGCAATGGAGGCAATGAGTTTCCTCTGCATAGCCTCCTGCATTTTAGTTCAGAAAAATTAGGATGACTTGGAAACGATACTTCCAGCAATTCTCTGTTTTTAGTGATTGACAGATGGATTATAAATTAAAAGAATTAATTTTTTTTTTCAATTGACAATAGAAAGGGAGAGTTCGTTCCTAGTCAACACTAGTACCTTCCCAAGCCTCTGAAGTTCTTTGCAGACCGAATTGAGAGGAACACTGCCATCAGTCCATTTCTTATCATGAATCGTAATTCCAGGAACTGAAGTGAGAGATTCAGGCGTTCCAAATTTTGCCTTCTCATTGCCCGACAGATCATCACCATTCCACTTTCCAACACTCACATCGCTAAGACGTCTAGATATAGCAGCCTGAGAAAAAGATGCAATTGTTTAGTAAGAGAACCCATCTAGAGTGCAAGTGTGAAGGTTCAACATATGGGGAGAGGATTAAAGAACCACATTCTCAAAAGGGAAAACTGTCATTTGACACTAGTGGGTTTTAGCTCCGAGCGTTGCTATGACACGTTAACATTATCAAAAGGTTAATTGTCTTCTCTAACATAAACATTTACAGTGAGTGAAAAAAAAAAAAAAACAAAAAAAAAAACATTTCCAGTGAGTGAAGCTATCTTGAAATTTATCTCCACAGTATCATACCAAACAGAACACTGCAAGCAGATCTCAGGTTCGCTAGTGCATATGTTGGTAATGCGACAAGGGTTAATCTTTCTTTTCTCCCCTGTCCAACCTCACGCGATTTCTATGTATCTTGTTCCTCTCATCAAGACCTAACAGAAACCCAGATCAATCAATATGTTGCCTCATTTTCATGAATTCCCAATCGCACCAGCATGTTCTCTAGAACGGTGCAACTTGTTCCAAGAAACAGTAGCAGCGAAAGGCAAACCACAACCAAACAAGTACCCAGATTATAATAAGCATGATAAAAACCAAAACTTTATTCAAACGCCCACTCTGTCCTGAATCCAGGTAATCATCGTAACCATGTCATGCCTCTAGTTAATTTGCTAATTATGCCAGGAAAAGACCAATACCTGAGTCCGCAAAATCGCTTGCAGATCGGGTTTGTTTTTCCCAGGAGCCTTCTCTTTCTGCTCCGTTGTTGGAGCTGCTGTTGCAGCTGCTGATCCTGATGCTGATGCAGGCTGCTCATCCCAGTTCTTCCGGCCTGCCTTCCCCGAACCGACCAACGCCTCCGAGACTTTCGAAATCCCAGAAGCAATTGTAGCCATCTTCTTCTTACTAGCCGAGTCCATCACCATTGGCGATACCTTCACACCCCCCGACAATCTCCTTCCCGGCGAAAGCGAAGCCCTCCTTGTGCTTGGCGACGCCTGCCTCCGAGCATTCGGCGACGGTTGCCTGTACCTCGATGGCACTATAATTGCCGGTTCTCTCGAGTTCCTCCTGTTCTCTTCCTTCGCAGCGGCCAAGCTCGGCACAACGCACTTGGAGGGTACTGGGGATGCCGAACGCTTCCCCTTTCCAGCAGGCGACGGATCTCTCTCTGCAACAGGGGCAATTTTCTTCCCAACAGACGCCGACCTCTTAGCCGTCGCAGGGGACGAGAATCTCAAGGGCTTCTGAGCCGAAACCCTCGCCTCCGCATCAGCGTTCAAATTAGGCAGATTGTCCCTCGGCGCAAGGGCCTGCCTCGATCTGGTCTTCTCCACCTTCGTTTCCTCCTTGTCGCTTTCCGTCCTCACCACGCCATCCAACCGCTCGCGGGACAAGTAGGCAGCAATCGGGTCGTTGGAGGGGTCGGAATCGGAGGCAGGCTGGATGACGAAGTCGCGGCGGGAGGGGGAGATGCGGGCGACGAGGGGCTCGGGGGAGCCGAGGAAAGGGTGGCGGCCGGGGAGGGGGCGGAGGCCGGAGGCGCGGGGGACGGGGGAGTCGGGGGCGAGGAGGAGGCGGTCGACGTAGACGAAGTGGCCGAGCTGGAGGCGGTTGGAGAGGATGAGGTCGGTGTCGCGGTCGGAGAGGGAGACGTAGGTGGAGTTGAGGGAGTCAGAGAGGTGGAGGAAGAAGCCGTGGTTGGGCCAGAGGTCGTCGGGGGCGGAAAGGGCGGGGACGATGCCGATGACCTGGAGGAGGGCGGAGCGGTGCTCGCCGGCGACGCGGGCGTTGGAGTTCATGGACTGGAGGAGCTTCAGGAGGATTCCCTGCGTGAGGGTCGCCATTCTTCCCCGTTGCCCTCCGCTGCTGCTGCTTCTCTCTCTCTCTCTGCGTGCGCGTGTTGGTGTGTGGAGTGGGGGAGGAGAGAGAGAGAGAGAGAGAGAGTGGCGAAGAAGAAGGTGAGCGATGAGAGAGAGAGAGAGAGAGAGAGAGAGAGAGAGAGAGAGAGAGAGAGAGAGAGAGGCTGAATCTGTCCGTTATGAGATTCAAATTCAAAATCCCGCGAGGAGGAGAGGAGAGGGAGGGACGTAATTGCGGCAACGGCAAAATAAAGCGATCCTGCTGTCGAGGGGCGTTACGGGGCGGACAGAACGGGGCGATCCGAGATCCGAGTGGGAGTGGGGCCCCAAGCTGGTCTTTCGCTTCTAGGAAAGCAACTGACTTTTTTGCCGTGAGAGGCTGAAAGGAACGGACCATGAAAAGATTGTTTGATGATTTTGAATGTTTGGCTCAATTTGTTTCGCAATAAAATTGACATCTTTAGAAATTATTTTTCGAAAAATCATCTTTCAAAAAAGATATGTAATTGAAACCTAAAAATGAATTGGAATCATATAATAATGAGAGATTTACTAAATAGACATCTGTTATTCGAACACTATTAATTTGTGCATTGACAAATAAGGAACTATGCCTAGGCACCAAGGTCTCAAGCCCGAATCCCCAACTCTCGGTCATGAGCATCAACATTTCGAAACGAGGCTCGAGAACTAAGTGCTCATGCCCGACTCCCTAATGACCTGACCAAGGTCTGCAAAAGTCGAGCACAAGTACACTGCACCTGATTTGGGTCCATTAAGGCTAGGCCTCAAACCTTGCACACAGGATTGGGATCTCGACTCATGGGCTTAGACTAATTGAGGTTAAGCTCAAGAATCCTAGTATCAATGCTTGCAATTGGGTCCATTGAGGCTAAGCCTTAAACTCGGCACTCGAGACCCAATCCTCTATTCTTGAACTCGGGTCCATAGGCCCAGCATCAATAGACTTGGGTGCAAGCATAGGGCAACCTGGCGCAAGCATAGAGGACCCCGAGCATGGAAGTTCCAGACCTGCTTCCACAAACTTGAGCTCAAAAGTCAAGAACCTAGACATGAGCATCAAGATCAAGGGCCCAACCTAGATGGACCCGAGCAAGGACAACAATGTCGTAAGCGTAATGATCAAGTTCTCAAGCACGACTTAGATGGACTTGGGCCAAGGCGTTGAAATCCCCAGCCAAGGCACTAGGGACCTACCAAGGGTTAGAGCATAAGCATATGTATTCCCTTGCTCAAACATAGAGTTTTTTTTTATCATTGCATCAATACCTAATTGATTTAATTTTTTTTTTATCTTTCTAGATTTAAGCTCTGATTTAGAAACATTTTCCAGTGACTCATTTTCCTAAAAGATCTAAGTGCCAGAAAACGAGGAAACATTTTCCCCATAAATATATCTCACAAAACAGAGCCTTAATTTCACATTAGAGATAGGTTTCATGTTATATAATTCTACCTCTTTTCTTAGTCGGGTTTTCAGGCTATACAATTCAACTCTCAGCTTTAAAGAATCTCTACCGATCTATTTTCAATTCAACTCAATTTTCTCTCTTATGATTTTCGTAACTTCTGAGTGGTATCGATCAAATATGACATATCGTAATCAGCCGACACTTGAATATCGCAATGTGAAACAAACTGTCGAGTATTTAGAAACGCTGATGGAGGCTTTCACAAAACAGCTACAAGCATTGGAACCAGCCCAATGCAGGAAACCCTAAAGAAACAAACTGTCAAACTGAAAAAAGAAGATCATCTCATCATATTTCTTATCCTTTTAGACTCTGTAACTCTTGTAATAGACAGATCATACCCAAACATACATCCGCTTGCTTTTCTCAATCCATAAGCGGCATTTGCATGGACCTCGGCCTTGATTCAATAAATGACCGTATCCCGTCAATGATAAGTTCCCTCCATGTTTCTTCTCGATCTTCAACTGAGTTATAATAATGCCTTCTTAATCGCTAGACGCGAGGCCACGTTAGGCCCGGTGTAATTGTTCCTCCTGCACTTACGACTTGCCTTCAGCAGGGTGACTAGAATTACAGGAATCTTCCTTAAAGCATGCTTCTGGCAGCCGGAAACTCAGGCAGTACATTGCCTGCAAAACCGACAATACTTAGCACTCAATATGAAGGCCCATGAGGGCATCCTTTAACACCTAGGCATAATCGAGACACTCCGAGTGCTTGCCAGAGAGTACCTTATTTGGAGCCACGTCCCTAACCCTGTGGAATATTGGTTCATTAATAGAGGCATCGAGGGCACGTTCTGCCACCTGTCCAAAGTGTGTTCACAGGATGATGTATGATAAAACATCCAAGGAAAGTGCAACCATGCAGTCTAGAATGCTCTCAAATGGATCTTTTTATGTCGATAACAAACAAAAAGGGAAAAAAAAATGGTGCAAAGCCAATTGCAGGCTTAAACCATAATAGACAATTGACAAGTAAAAAGAACCCAAAATTGAACCTAACATTCTGATGAACAAGAATATAAGGGTGAAAATAATATTCCTATGTTCCTCGAACCATCATAGGTCCAGTCATCTCACTGAGATACTGGATGACACCTTGTCATGGGGCCGTAAATTTAAAATTACATTCTCCATGACTAAACTTCAAATGTCGACAGTGGAACTAAAAGTTTGAGTAGATTGAATAATAAGGGGTACCAACCCTTTTCTGGCCTTGCGATTGCCTGAACATGTTGTCCATCGAGCCCATGATTACCTTCAACAACATGTGCCATTTTTCATTCAACTTCCTAATTGATCCAAAAACATAACAGAACCTCTCTCTAGTAGCAATGATGTGGAAGTCTGGTATAATATTTCCCAGCCAAAGCTATCTTCCTTAAGCTATCTATAATCTTCAGTTTTCAGTTCTTAATTAATCCCCAGAAGATAGAGATAATGAGTTACAACAGGAAACCTAAGGTAAGTAGAAAGATTCCTCAAATCTCCGAGAAGACTTTTCAGTTTACTATCATTTGTTTTTCCCAGGTAAATTTCATCAAAGTACCCATGTGAGTAATGCAACAACTAACAGACTAATTTTTGCAAGAAAGCACACAAGCTCCTTTTGTTCTGACCTTTTTCAGAATCAACACACATTAATTCCTAGTATGGGTTACTTACCAAAAATAATAAATTCCTAGTATGGGTTTAGGGTGTAAAAAAAAAGGTTAACAAAAAAAATACTGATCATGAAAAGTGCGTTTATTTTATGAGGCAGCGTTAAGGAATCAATGTAAAATCCATGAGAGAGAAGAAATGCCAACTGGAAGTCAGGAAGTATATTGGCATTGACACCCAAACAAAGTCTAATCAACTTGAAGATTGCACGAGTACCATGTTTAGACTGGCAAAGACAAATAACATTGACAAGTGGACATGAATTTACATTCCAGTAGAACAGAACTCACTGCCAAAACAGATTCTCTGGTTTCACTGGCCTTCATGAAACAATAGCAGTGAATCCAAGGAGAGGGCCCCTTCCAATATTTCCTATGTATAAGCCCTTTAAATGCATCTGAGGCAAAAAAGAATTAGAGACAAAATTGCCTTTCTGGATCTTCTAAGCTAAATAAATAGTCAGAAGTATCCCACAATATTGAAAGACAATACAAAAAGTCCACTGAGAGAAAAAACGAAGGGGCCTTGCAGAAGAAGTGCATCAACCCAAGCAAACACATACTACACAATGTCTGGGATTTGTTTTTTTTAATCACAAAAATGAAAATCAGAATTGTCAATAATGCTTCATATTTACAATAAATAATAAAACGGGGACTTAGGTTACAAAGGTTTAAAGTATTAACGTAATCAGCCATTAAGGTAGCAACTCGATGCATTACGCAACTATGCAATGTGAAGATATTTTGAAATAAGATAACTATTAAGTAAAACTTTTTTCTCCCACAAAGAATTGATGCTGACTACTCTTTCTATCTTGACTGATCTCTTCAACACAGATTTAAGGAATTGAAACAAACCCGACATGGTTTTCTTCCCAGTGGAGAAGACATATCGAGACAACACATGTTGACAAAATTTCATGCTGTGCCAAATGACACGAGAGAGAGAGAGAGAGAGAGAGAGAGAGAGAGAGAGAGACCCAAAAATGTGAGAGCAGATGCAGGAAGGTTCATAACCACATGATCAACATGCTCCCATGTCTTAGAATGGGACAACTCAGTGGCCCTGATTCGCTTATTGTTATTTCCTTTTCTTTTACAAGATACAAGTACACTGCACTCTTCAGCATTGGCACCTGCCACAGAAATATACGGGGAAAATGAATTATCTTGAATCTTGATTAAACAAAGCAAGAATCAGCAAAATGCACCACATGCACAAAATCTTAAACAAATTAACATATACATGAAAAAGCAGATAATCTATTATATGGAAAAACAACAATTGACAGTAATGCTTGCGTTACCTTCTTTAGAAGTATCTAATGGTCTTTTGGCTGCAGGAGCAGCTGTAACTGCGCCAGCACATAAACCTTGCAGACCATCAACATTGCTTGCATTGTCATCAGGTACTACATCCATGTTAATTGCATGTCATACATTGGAGAATAACACTAAAACCCATTAAATTGCAAAAAGACAGCAATCAAATTGCAGCAAAACCATACCTGGGGTCCTGTCTGACTCTGCTTCCTGCTTCAATGGTTCCCTGTTGATCTCACACTCTTCAGTAAGAACATCAGATTCCAAACTAGTTTTGGATTCAGGCAAAGACATCATTTGAGAAATGAATTTCCTCGCATCCAAGTTGAAAGTGTGAACAAAGTTGTCCACTTTGTTCAACTGCGCATTGATCTTCAAATACTTAACACTATCTGGGTTTAGGTCATTTGCATAAACTATGCACCCCTTTTGAGCAGCTGGGATTGCAAAAGGGCCAATGCCAGCAAACATGTCACATATGGTTTCCCCTGGTCGGAAATTAGATACAAGTCTTATGTGTTCATGCTCCAGTCTTGAATTCCAATACACCTGACTGTAATCAAGCTTAAATGTCGCTCCATACTGCTTCACCTCTGTCACCATATCACTTTTTCCAGCCAAGACTTCAAATTTCGGCACACGAAACTCATTTGTGATTGTTCCAACTTTATTAACAACTGTCTGGATTCGTGGATAATTTTTCTGCTAACGTAAGAAACAGTTACTCCTACAGATTATTAATGCCACATACTTTATGGCATATGTCTCTGCATGCTCGGGGCCACAGGCAACCAGACTTGTGCACTTAAAACATCCTACAAACAGGAAACATGCAGAACTACCACAGTGGTGCTCTAATTGAAACTTGGAACACATTCAAAAGAGAACACAACAAATTGCTAATTGCGAACCACCAGCCCACATCTTGTGGCTTGGTGTTGCATGTGTTTAGGATGCTGAGTTCAGAGTGAAGAGAAACGAGTAAAGAAAAAAAATATTCAAGAAAACTTGACTAGCGTGCTATGGATAATGGCACAGACAAAATTACTGACCAAAGAAACACAACATTCATAAAGTATGAGAGTTAGTAATCTGTACGTCATAGATAACTTTAGCAATGACGTCCTTGTAGGGAAGCAATTCGTCATGTATATTCAAGTGTGCAATATGACCTGCACAAATGAGAAGACACCGTTACTACCGGAAGATCACCAAGTTTTGGGATGATAAATGCCCATGAGAAGCTGATCCAGAAATAAATTATAGAGAATTTGTACATAACTATCGTTTCAAAAGATGTAGGTACCTCAACCCCAGGTGGGAGAATCTGCTTCAGTAAATAATCTGCAGTCAAGGTTAAGTATAATATTTCAATCATTGATGAGAAATTGTAGTTCAAAGTAAACCCAGATGTAATCTACAAGGCATGTCAACAGTAAATAATCAGAACAGCAAAGTGCCTGCAAGGCCTGGCATCCCTCTGCAGCGTTTCTAATGCTACAATATGCTACTGTTGACTCCCCCCGCCAAAAAAAAAAAGATAAAAGGAAGACCCAACCAAAAGAAAAAATAAATAAATAACTGTAAAGGAGACAAAAGAAAGCCCAGTAATTGGAAAAAATATGAACTTGCACGATCCACTGGTGCACAGAACCAATTAAAAATCCTCGCTGCTATAAAAAGTCATCATCTCCAGAAGCCCAATATGGACTTTCTCAATAACTTGTGGCACAAACTCCTTGTAAGTAAAGCCGAGTCGAAGATTTCAAGACTGTAGTGATCTCCCAGTCTAAATGAATATATAAGTGTATGTAATCTGCAATTTATGTAAAATGAACCAGGATCTCACCTGCACCCCAATAGGAATAACCAAGTGTCAATGAATAAGGGACAACTTCAATCTTGCACAGTTTCTTCATTTCATCAAGAACTTGTTCTGGGATATCTGACAAATCTGTCCCACCAGAAAACAAAAAAGGAAAACGACAATGCAAGCATTACCACGCAATCACAATATAAAAATTGGACAGCATAAATCAATATTGTTGTTTGAACTACTAGTTGTAAACACAAATAGCTTCCATCCTAGGACTCTACACCACTATGCACATACAAGCATGTATCCCAATTGTTCCAGCACTTTCATAATGCAATTTACAGGGACTGCAATATCTGGTGGCATAGGAACATCACGCTCCCCCTACTAAAGTCCACAAACAGCAAGACAAAACACAGAAACACCGGTTACAAAATCATCTCTCTTGTTTTCCAGGAATACAAACAAATATCTTGAGAAAGCTACATTTCTTCAACATACTCCACAAAAATACTCTGATGTAGACAGAAGCCGCGCAATGTCGAATGGAAAACCTACCGGTTATAGAATAGGGAAACCAAGTCCACCAAGTGCTAGGTGACACGCAGGCTAACAAACACAATCAACGGGGGCAGCACTAGATACAAATCAACGTGATATACTCGCTCCAGAAACAAACGCGAAAACCCTACTGACATCCACAAAGACAGAACCTTTACACTTAGACGAGTCATTGGTTTCTCACCAGAATGCTGGACATTTTCAGACAATATCATCAGACGATTCCTCTCGCACGTCGGATCTTCCGTGATCGGTTTCACCCTAGCCTTGTCCAGCAAGTAACTGCCAACGTCCCAAAGAAGAACAACCCCGAAAAAAAGGCGTCAAAAACCCGATTCACAAAAACCACTCCAATCTCTCAAAAACGCACCCAAATCAGACGCAAACCATGATCTTGGGCATACCCGTTCAATGCCCGAGTGGCAACCTTGCAGAGCTCGCGAGGGATGCGAAGCGCCCACAGCTTCAAGTGGACGTCGAATCGACTCTCGTCGAACATGTTCGCCTGCAAAAACCAGCGGTCCGCAGAAGCTCCTGAATTGAGCCTTGATCCTGGGCGAACCGCGACGGAGGAAAATAGTAGTTCGCGGCCGCAACCACAGTGAAGGGTCGAACGAGATGACAGCAGGAAGTGAAGCGCGAGAAGAGAGGGGAGAACGGAAGGCGGGGGCCCCACCGAATCAAGAACTGTGAGGGGAAGTGCGAATTTAGCTTAGGGTTTTACACAGGTTTGGGGGGGAAGAGAGTATAGATAAGTCAGGGGTCATCTTCTTTCCTCCCTCAAGCTCACCTCTTTCCCCCACATTTAGAAATTTCAGAAATAAATATGGGAAAGCTGTGAAAATTCTAAATTATGACCATTATAAATTCATAATATATTTACTCTAAATTTTTTTATAACATCAAAAATTTTATTTTTCCCTTTATCTTTGATGGAATCGGGTGTTCGAAACTAAATGATGCCGAAGAGTTGCTTTAACTCACTATTCGTAATCAAGAGATTAACATAGGGTCTCAAATGTTGGTTATTATTTTCGTCAAAGGAGAGGAAAAGTTATAATTAATATCCACTCAACTTAGATGGTGGGGAATAAAATAAACAGCAACAGCAACAGCCCCTACAGCATTACAACCCTTCCTCTTCTCTCTCTTAGAGCAAATCATTCATTTTCAAAAAACTCTTCCAGTTCTCCCGTAGGCTCTTAACTTTAGATTCTGAAACCGAGAGCCTACTCTTTCTTTGATTTCTTCTTTTTTATTTTGCTTGTCTTTTCTTTTCTCTCCTGATCTGTTTTGGGAGTTTATTTGTCTGAATAAATTTTTGCAGTGGATCTCGAGTGATTATGGAGTCCATTTCAGTCCCTATCGAGGAGGATCTCGAGTGATTATGGAGTCCATTTCAGTCCCTATCGAGGAGGATGATCGTGATGTTGTTCCACAATCTCTTCAAGATTCGACTGCTTTTTTCTCCCGGTTTAATTTTCGATCTAAATTTGGGAATTTTGCTCTCTTGATCTTTACTTGGGAGTTCCAGATATATGTGTTCCTATACGATAGTGATGAGAGGAGATCTTAACATATGCTCATCACCGAGTATAGTGATTGGCCGCCAAAAGTTTATATGGATAAGAATGTGCTCACTACAGATTATGCTTTGTTATGTGTAGATTTGCTCGACTTGAAAGATTTATGTGTACCTCCTATGTATTATTATGAGAAATAAATGAAATCTTTCTTTTGACCAAAAAAAAGTTGAGATGGTGTTTCAACCAATTGCAAAGCTAATGGGGCGAGGTCAGGTTAAAGAGCCAAAATTAGAAACCGAGATCGCAAAGTTCTTCCCAAATTCTTGATAATGCCTCTGATATTTGTAAGGAGAAGAATAATTCGCATCAAGACAGACATCTTTTTCGTAATGTAGTGTCAAAATAAGAAGCATGCCAACTTTCCTCTAGCCCTAAAGTATTTGTCAGAGTTAACTGGTTAATCACCTTTGATCCACGAGAGCTGATTTGCTAGCGCATCCTCACTTGACCTACACTTGGATTTGCTGAAAGTTAATTAGATAAACCCAGAGTTCGAAATACCGACATGTTCTATTTTGGAGATATCATGGTCTCTGATGTTTCGGGGAGCAAGACTGATGAGATGCATCTGTTCTGCCGCGAAGCTCAAGAGCATCAAAAAGCTGGAGACGATGGCGGCTTCTGAAATAATGTTCGTTGTCTCTAATGCACAGTGAATGAAAACTGACCAACTATGAGAAGCACAACGCACAATGTCTAATGGCATATACAAAGCAGCTGATGGCATGTCTGAAATTATTACATGGCTATGATCCTGAAACTATTAGATTGCTGCTCAAGTGAAACCGGTGTTAACTACTACTCCACAGAGAAGGATTACAAACCGGGATTACAAACCATGGGTATGTACTTACTCTTCATACTTTAAACTCAACTTCTGGCGTCAGTGGTTCGAAGAGAGCTTCCACCTCACTTTGTTCAACTTCCTCCACCGTGGCTGGTTGCCATTTTGGATTCTGCATAAGCATTCACAGGATTTTGAGCACGTTCACATAAAATTCACGCCAACAGAATCTTTGTGAATCTTGCTATGACTGACGAATCATGTCAAGATGATATCATTACACAGATCTAGTAATATCTGACATAGAAAAAGCACACGGCTCAATTTACATAGAAAATAAATATACAAAACAATTTCTGTGAATATGAAATCAAGCACGCAAACTTTCAAAAAAATATCATTGTATTCATTGATGTCAACTAAGAATGGACATGTGATACTATTATAGATTTAAACTGAATCACACTCAAAGAAGTCAGGAACATTATAGACGTATCACATGCCGTTGGTGTGTGTATGGGGGGGTGAAGAAGTTTCGTGGAAGACTACCTACATAGATGAATTGCAATAGCACAACTGATTTACTGACATATATTCATATTTCTATGACAAGATAGAAAAAGCAAATGAAGATGCATAGCTGATATGCAAGACCATGGTATATTGAAATAGTTTGATGCAACTCCATGTTTACTTGCCAACACAGTAAAAAAAAAAAAACTAAGGATGCGGTTGTTTCGTGAAAAATGTGTTCTTCTAAAAGCCCAAATGAATGAACAAAAAATAGTTTCATTGTGTACAAAAATATTTCAACATAAAATATGATCGATAATGAAAACAGTTTTAAAGACTAACCATTTCAAGGGATACAAGCGACTATTTTTAAGAAAAAAATCATTCATTTTTTGCGGAACAAACTGACACTAGATGTAGAATAATTAAAAGATGCCAGTGTTAACTAATGAGAGGGGTTTAAACAGTAATTCAAACCTGATCCTTATCCACGAGTACTGCACGGACACCTTCAGCAAAATCATTTCGCAGAGAAGACCTTACTGCTAGCCGATATTCAGTCCTCATTACATCACTCAGCTAAGCATGACAAAACAACAATGTTAGTATACCATATGAAAGAGGACATACCCCTTGCAGCCATGACATTTGACTCCTCAACTAGAAAAAGGAAGGGAGAGAGAGAGAGAGAGTCCAGCATCCAATTCAGAACTTACTCTGGACAATTCAGCATCATTGTTTTTCAGGGCTGAAGTAACCCTTGAGAAATGCTGCTGTGTCAAGCAAAGAGAGAAAGGAGCACCTTTCCCAAGACCTTGAAGAGCATCAGTAGCCCACTCAACCACTGCCAAGACAGAGAAAATTCAATAAGAAAATACACAGACTAAGCAAGCAGCAAACTTCAGCATTAACATGATAGTATTGGAAAGATTTATAACTTTTCAGCACATAAAGGGAACTAAGGAAACAAATTTCTTTCATCTAATCATCAGTGAAACCTTAATTACCTTTGGCATCAGAGCTTTGCTGATGCTTCCTCAGCTCTGCAGTTATCTCCACAACTGATTTATTTGCACCAAAGCATGCAATAATGTGAGGTAAGAGCAATTTTAACTGGGCGGCTGATTCAGATTCACCACTGAATCTTTGCAAAAGTGCTCCAATGTCCTTGAAAGGATCTTCCGAGCTGCAGCATAGATGAATATATGTTTCTTCTTCTTAAGGCATCACACTTACATATTTAACAGAAACACTGGCATAATCTCGATCTTAGCTTCTAAAAGAAAGATATTTCAATCTGAACATTGTGATGTGTGATGCAACAATCATCCAAAAAGCACACTTATATCAGCCACTCTACCAAAACTCCTTTGCAAGGAAAGGATTGTATAAAACAGTGCCAGACATGAGATGAAAAACAAATTGCATGGATGCACCCAGTATTGTTTTAGAGTCGTACAATGTAGTAGCCAAAAGAGCCTCTTTTAATGAACCCAAGTTGCTAGATGGCACATAATGTGTTCCAAGACCCACAAATAGTGCATCAGAGGGTGTTGAGATCCTTTTTCCTGTCAATCCAAGATAGGCGCCTGAAAAAGGACGACAGGTTAAACCACTTCAGAAATAGAAGGAAAAAATTCAGGACAGCTGACAGCTTTGACCAATGGAATGACCCTTACAAGAATATTGTCCATTTAGTCCGATTACATGAAGCTGTAACTCAAGAGCACAAACTCTGTCACCACACTGTAGTACACTTATCCATATGCCAACAAGCCAACTATGAAGTTGCTTTTAGAGACACATACAAGAATATGTCATCTTCCAGACTCCATAAGAAGACAAATCAAATAGGGATTTGCTAATCATCCCGATGCATCTTAAATAACACGAACAGTACCTATCAGACAAGATCTACGCACAAGACAAAGAATTTTATTTTTTTAAGGTGCTTCCACGGCAGATTTAGACAAAAACGAGACTTTGTTCTTAACTTAACCAAACGCGTGCTCACTTCCTCCAAGAAAACACATTCCATGTACTCATGGTGTCAAGGGGGGGAAATTACAGTAATAAATTATCGTCGAGAGGTCTCAGAAATCAGAAATAGATCCGTTATTCAAGGATATAGACATCAGAAGCCAAAAGTAAGGTCAAATGATCTAATTCCATTTTAGGAAAGAGTGTCAATGTACTTTGGAGACAAAATTCTTCAGTATCTATTTGAAGTTCAACGTGTCTACACAGTCCATTAAAGATTTGTTGTGCAACAGTCAAAAGATCAGTAGATGCTCTCCTTTCATAGGAACCCATTCCGTAAATCAGACACAATTCAGCTAGATAAGAGACACACTTCTCGATTTGATAAATTACATACCAACTGATCCCTCTCCTGGACTCCGTGCTGCTATATGTGCAAACCCAACATCAGGGAAAAGACCAATTCCGTTTTCTGGCATAGCAAGAAGTGTCCTCTGCAGAGGTGATGATGAAGGGGAATTTAATGGAACGGAAACGATATGTCAATTTAAACTACATTGAAAGCGACTGAAAGCCAGTCATTCATACCTCTGTAACTACACGGAAATAACCATGACCAGATAGGCCAATACCAAAACCCATTGTAATGCCATCCATCAATGACACATATGGCTTTTTATACTCTGATATTTTGCATATCAAAGAATACTCAGCAGCAAATACCTATACAAAGGTGCAGCAGATAGAGGCATATTAACTTGAAGCATTACAGTTGAGAAAAGTCATAACATCCATACAAATGGCCAAGATTTAAGCTTCACAGAGGGATGTTCATCTATTGACCAAATAAATTTAAATTGACCTATAGGAGCAGAACCTTGATATTTTCACAAATCCCATATGCAGCAATAATCACTCACAGATCATCCTCAATCAGTCTCTTATATTCCTAGTAAATGTAAACAAGACCAGAAGGGTGTCTTTTCTTTTGGTAAATAACAAGACCAGAAGGGTGTCTAATGCTAATTTTTCAAAGGAAGAACAAAGTTAGGGATTCATCATTGACATCATCAATTAGCATCCCTCTGAGTAGTGAATTAGTCACGTATCCAACTTAAGGAGCCTCAGGCTCCAAATGATAGTGATTCATGACTAAACTAGAGGATGGTGAAACAAGTCGGTGGCATTGTATAAGAAGTTAGGGACTAAATATGACATAAGAACGTGACTTTCTAGTCTCTACCCCAGTTTTCCATCATGCATAAACAAATTCCAAACACCTCTGCAGCCTATTACACCTACATTGTCAACAGATACCAGCTGAACTTTGCAAACATATCACGCCCAGGATTTGGCAGTCAGGTGCTCCATTACATAACATGCAGAAGCAAGAACTTGTATATCCATGCAAAAGTTCTAAAGTAGTCAATTTGGTGAAACGCAACACATATCAGAGTAGCAGTAGACAAAATATGTCAATAGCGTGCACAAGGCACCCCATCGACACAGATAGAACACAGGAAAATGCCCTGACAAGGAACTCATGCAAATAGCATAAAATGAGCACCTTCGGCACAAGAGGTGTATGCTTATCCTTTTGAATCTCGGCAACAACGCTCTTAATATCCATTCCTGCATCAAGAAATCACGACAATCGATTCACATATTTGTACCAGCGCCAGAAATACATCGCATTCCCCAAGGAAGGAAACTCTTGGTCACCTCCCATATTACCTGCCGAGAAGGCACGAGCCGTACTGCCTTCGACGAGAACGCATTTCACCTTGGGGTCCGATTCCCACTCATCAAGGAAGCTCTTAAACTTCACGTCCATTGCTGCGCCAGGATCAAATTAGACAAGTAAAACTAACCATCACACCAATAGCTTCGTCTCCTCGCATAGACAAAGGCGCAAAAACTCGAAGCTTCCGTACAGTAAGCAAGCACATCAGCCGGAAAACCAAACGCTACAAACTCTAATTCCCACTCAATTCACTATCCTAATCCCACAGCGATCGCAACCTATAGAATTCGGCTTAAAATCGAGCGAACAGACCTAAGTTCATGGCGTTGAGGGCTTTGGGGCGGTCAAGAGTGATGACGGCGACGCCGTTGGAGTGAACGGAGCACTTGACGAACTCTTCGCCGGCTGACGCCATGATCGCGAAGCTCCGGCGAGGAGCGACGGCCTTCCGGAGAGAGAATCTGAAGGGATTGCCGAGACTGTGAACGCGATGGATCGGACAGTTGATGAGTAACCGAGAAGCTCCGATTAAGCTTGTCATGCTGCTTTGAGTGAGCTCGGTGGTGATTTTATCATCGCCGTCGTCGTCCACGTCCAGCGGAAGTCCGGAGGGTCGTCGACACGGGGAGAGAGACAGAAATTCATATGTGGCTGGACAAAAATGCCCTTAAGGTGCGGTCTAGACTTCTCGGAAACTCCATGGAACGACGAAGTGGGATCAAGGGACAAAGAAGAGAAATCGGCCGTTGTTTAATGAATATAAAAAAAAACTTTATTATTAGACATAATGGGAAAAGGTATTGGAGTACAATTAAGTCTCAAAACTTTTTAAAAAGTATAATTCAATTTTAAAATTTATCTTCAAAAGTGTAATTAAATCATAAAGTTTTCAAAAGGTATAATTAAGTTTTAAAACTTATTACATCCAAAAGTTTGAAAAAGCGTAATGAATCCATAAATTTTATTAATTTACTGTAATTAAATCATTTTATTAACTCATTCCAACTTGATTATATGAACATGCTAATAATTTTTCAGAACTTAATTGTGCCAACGTGATAAATTTTAGGACTCAATTATATTTTTATGACTGTATCTTTCGAAAGTTTGAAAACTTAAAGCACTTCCGGTGTACTTATCCTTATTGATTTTGATAGAGAGATGTTTAAATAACTAAATTCAAGTTAAATCATTTTATTCAAGAACGCAGATAAAAAATTAATTGTATCAAGATGACACCTAAATCAAGGATTTAAGATAAAGCTATTACATTGGTGTGGGTTTGGGCCGTGAGTGTAGAAATGGATTGTTGGGCTGTTGGTTTCTCTTGCCATCACTGTTCTAGTTGTGATTTTTTTTTTGGTCAAATTCTAGTTGTGATTATATCATATAAATTTGCATTCCTGTCAATGCATAAATTATGCTGACCAAAAGAAAAAATTCTGGTTATAAAATTGCCTGATTTTTTAATGTTTTTTTTTTGCTTACTATATGCTTTGGATAAGTGAAATTATTGCATGCTTCATTTTGTGATTTACCCCCTAGTTAAAAAGTAACCGATGGGCCTAAGCGAACAAAGCATTGGGCCTATCAAGGCATTAGGCCCACTAATCCATTTGAGATTGTGGTTGTTGATCTTGTGGAAATAGGAAAGTTTCAAAGGTCAAGAGTTGAACATTAAAGAGTTACCAAAATGAGATATTCCTCAGGGATATGTGGGCCCATTGGCCACTGCTCCTCTAGCTGCCGTTGCCGTCCGTCCGTCGTCGCCATCGTCGTCGTAATTTGTAAGGGCTTTTCACGCCCCTGAAATCTAGAGATTTTCGTACATAGACAACTCCAACACTAATCTTCTTCATGTAATTCCTGTTCATTGGGCCTACCGATTTGGTGAAGCCCAAATTCTGCCTTAATCATGCGATGAAGAATTTGTCTTGTTTGGCCAAATGATATGACCTCATTTCCCATTCACCAAATTCTCTCTCTTTCGATCAAACGTTTTCACAATATGTTTGTTAGCAGCTATTAGGATGGAAAGAGAAAGGGTTTCAACTATATAAACATGGTTGAAAGGAAGGAAACAGAGGGGGCGGGAGCGAAAAGACTAGGAAGAATCAAAAGAGATCAATGCTCTGTTTGTTTAACGAAAAATATTTTTTAGAAAAATATTTTTTAAATTTTCGGCGTTTGTTTCATGGAAAATAATATAGTCAAGAAAAATATTTTCCACCAGTGGAAAAAAAACATCTTCAAAAATGGGGAAAATGTTTTCCGCTTTTTTGAAAGTGAAAAATATTTTTCTCTTTTCTTTGTTTACCTTGAAATATCGTGGCTTCTAGTAACGTGTCGCAACCTTGTTCGAGGCCGGCGAGCCGACTGTCTTTGACAGTGAGCTCGTAGCCTTTAAAGACAAGCTTGAGGTTTGCCTTGGATTAGCAAGTTTATGCCCTCTGGTGGCAAGCTGAAAGCTCATGGGAGTGGCCGATGACATGTCAATGTATAACAAAAAAAAAGAAAATAAATTAAAAATCTATTTTTTTCCTTAAGTTTCAAACAAACACCCGAAAAATATTATCATTTTTTAGAAAAATGATTTTCTGAAAAATATTTTTCAGAAATGTTATATTTTTCGTGAAATAAACGGAACAATACGGAACCTAAGAGAAATTGTTCCGATCAATTTTATGTACGATTTAAATCCGTTTGAATCTCTCAAAACATGGAGGAATTCGGAGAAATTTTGACAGATTTATTTGTTATTTGGATGCCAGCAAGGAGTAAAAGGAAAATAAACCTAATCCCTTCAAGTCCATTCTCTTTTTTTTTCCCTCATAATTATTTAAATCACTTATTTTCTTTCCTAATTACTCCATCCAAGCTGAGTGTTAGCAACTAAATTGAAGTCACTCAAATAACTTTTCGACAAGTAATATTACTTAACATATATGTTACTCTCACCATTTTATCACCATATCATGACCTACTAAACTTTTTACATTCCCTATTAACATGAGCCCAGTTCAATTTTTAAAGATCAAGACAAAGAAAGGGATAATGTAACATGGAGAAAGAGATTAAGAGATATCTTGAATATAAATGTAATTATTGACACTTCGATACTTCCAGCTTACCAAAAGATTATTTCTATAAAGTCCTAAATTATTGTACGGTGGCTAATTTAGTCCTAAATTTTTGAATTTTGATCAATTCAATCATAAATTTTTCGATGGTTTTTTTTTAATGTAACTCATTGATCCAATAGGAAAGAGCCGATGGGGCATTTTAGTCAATGTTAGCTATTTTACGTGACATAATCGACGTTGACATGAATGATTTTTATAACTTTAGTAAAATTCTATTACTCGTTGATTCTGTGGAAGGGTGTTGTAGCCCTTGCCCAATTGCAATGCACTTTCCTATGGCTGACCACCCTCGCTGGGAGCCTGGCAACCTTGTGGGCTTGGAATTCGATGAAGGAAAAAAAGAAAAGGAAAAATTCAAAAAATTGCAACAAAAAAAAAAAAAATCAACGCCAGCACTAGTTGTCCTCTGCCCTTGTGTTTGAGCGTATAGGAAGTGATTCAACCCATCTTCTAATGATTGGTTATAGTTAGACCAATCATGAACCTATTGATTTTCCTAGATCAAGCATATGACATGTGCTTGGGCATGCTTCAGTACCGATTTTGCATGAGAATGAGCATTGGTCGTGTACAATTTCATGTGGTTTACTGAGATCGGGATTTTTTTTCAACGAGGCGTGTGCAATTTAGAAACGAACTGGACGAGAACCAAATCGACTTTTGTTGACTTAGTCCGATGAGATAAGGTGGACAGTGATTGTTGAGGCTAAAGAGAGAGTTTAGACAAGGAACTAATGGGGACAAGCATTTAGGATGGTAAATGCAACGAGGATGAAGATTGACATATGTTTGATATTACCAAAGGCGCAGCGGTATGGCGGTGTGCGCATCATGCCTGTTATGGCGCAAAGATGGACATTTGTGATGTCAAGAGATAAATTGTGTAAATTAGTCAAGCATGGAGTAATTTCGTATCAAGTTACTCATGCCCATCGTATATTTACACCTCATGATTCATAAAAGCATGTTCATGTCATTACTGACTAATCGTTAGTTAGTTAAGGTCGCGGGTGGTTTGCTCAGTCTACGCTAGGATAAGCTTGCTAAATTATAAAATCGACCAATTAGACCTGATGATAAGCTCGGCATGCTTAGGCCTATGCTAAGCCACAGGGTCCTAATAAAAATCATTGACGTATGGTTATAGGGCAAGCCCAGTTGGGTCCAAGCTAGAACAGCGCCATGTTAAGATGTACCGTACGTATTTTTATTAATGGATGAGCCTAGGCTAAAGTTTTTAGTTAGGTTAGAAGATTCATTAATAACCTCTATCGATATCGATCTTACTGACTTGTCAATATGTTTATTTGGATAGGGAAAGATGCAGAAATTCTTGAGAGTAGAGTGGCGTTACGGAAACACGATTATTCGAGTCTCTTTCCTCGTGAAGTTTTAGTTCGAGAGAGATTACAAAATGGTAAGATGTCTAGAAATAGAGGCTGAAAAAACAGAATTGAGCGAGAGATACGAGGAGTCGACTTTGTAATAAAAATTTCCGAGATTTTCCCAATTGTCGACCAGCGTGATGACTGTCGAGCAGCCATTAGTCGCTTTTGTTAGTCCCGTCCAAGTAACTTCCTTTGGATACTTTTCTTCTTCTATTTGAACATGTGACAAGACAAGACAACGAAGACGAAGACTTTAAGGTCCGAATTATAGGGCCCCGCAGCTCCCGCGGTGGGAAGTCTTCCACTTTCGAGAATTCTCTCCTCGAATTGAATACAAAAATCCAGTCAAACATTTCATGCCCAATTGATTTAAACCGCAAGCTACTCGATCTAACCATCATACCTGATATAAATAGACAAACCACATTGCAGTCGATAAGCCCCCAAGCCTCATCCGTACACATTCACGTTCCCAATCACTAATACCACATAACAACGTACCATATGAAAGGAAGAGGGTAATTGTAGTCCGGTCTAGGGTTTGGTCGTATGATCAAACATCACAATCAAACCCAAGGATTCCACCCAACACGTTAAGGAGCTGCGGATGTGCGGTGAGCTGAGGGAAATGGCCATCGGCTTCGATCATCTCGACCGTCGTTTTCCCTTGTATTTCGTCACGCATGTAGTGGGCGACCGAGTTCGGCACGACGACGTCGTTCGTGGTCTGGATTATAGCGCACGGGGTCGTCACTCTCCCGAGGACCTCTCTGTTGTCGGACAGGAAGACCGTCCTGGCCAAGGAAAGCGCGACCTCGGGCCTCATCCTTCGCAAGCACTTGGCAAACATCTCGACCGAGGGGGCGTCGCGCGGATCCACCACCAGAGAAGCAAAGTTGGCCGCCCAACCGTAGTAGTCGGACTCTATGCTCGACATGATCTGATCGATCTGTGCGGTCCCGAACCCGCCCTCGTAGCCATCCGTGTTTAAGTACCTACGGAGGTAACGAAAGTAAAGACACCGCAAGAAAATGCTCTTCAACATGCTAATGAGGACAAAACAAGTGCAGCACGTTGGGATCAGAAGATGCAAATGGTTAATTTAGTTCAACTTTTAGACTAAGTGAAAGGGGATCGGTGCCATGAGCAGCTGTCTGAACTATAAAAAGTGAAGGTTTTCTTACTTATTTCATAATCCAACTGTTTCGGATGATCACAAGGTGAAGAGGACAAGAACGTGGCTTAAAATAAATAAACAAGATAGATAAATACGACGGGAAATCCAGAATCATCGAGGGATTCTGTCCTGTCCACACGTCTCGCTCGTGATGGGCCCTCGACATTAAGTGCACCAAACAGCAGCTTTATGAATTTAACACCCCCGACAGAGAAGACCAAGTACGAAAAGCCTTTTTCATTGATAGCTTTCTACTTCCGTCTGGTTGGGAGTCTGTTCCCACCATTCAAGGAGCAATATAAATGCTTAGGGTTTGTCTTAGAGATTGAAAAAAGATAATTAAAAGTCAATGATTTAACAAGAACCGAACCGATCCGAAACAGTAGACTTTACTTACGATGGAACTAATTATCTTATCAACTCATTAATCTCACCATTAACAATAATATTTTCTTTTATTGAGGCTGCACATCGTTCAAGTACCAAATCAGAACAAAAACTTCGAAAATCCCTTTATCTAGGTCTCACGAAATATCTAACAAACGCGACGAAAAATTTCCCTGGAGCTTTACAAAACCACCGTGTGTGCTATATGCTATGTGCAGGTTGCGAAACCCTGCTTCTCAGTCCCTCCGAGAAGGTGGGGGAATGGAACTCCCCAACCTGCCCCTTCCCATATGAGAAGGTGGTGTGCTGTTGCCTGAACATCAGGTCATCCAACAGCAAAGAGCCAAAAAAGAGCTCGTCAATTAAGTGTCTGCAACAAATCCAAGCGATGGGAATGAGTGGCAAACCGGACCTAATCGAACTGGCGCTCGCTCTACATTTAACACTCCCTTCGTAGCAAGAAGGGCAAAAGAAACAAAAAAGGAATTTTGCGATCCAGCGATACGCAGTAAACACTTGATGATGGAGATACCATCGATTTATCCAGCAAAATATCCCTCCTGTGAATTTAACTAAGATCTTGTTTCGGTTAGTTCATACTTTTTGGTGTGTAAACCTTGCCAGAACTTTGTCGTGGTGAAAAGAGACTTCTTTGGAACCATTAAGGTTCCTCCTCCGCATGCTTATTGTAAACCAAATTTAGGAATTTTAACTTCACTACGAAGAATTAACGAGTAAAGGGCCACAAGTAGCGAGTTATTCCAGATCTTAGTCAGCTTCTTCTAGCATGCAACATGGATTCACCAAATAATAGAGAACCAAAGAATATTTACAAGGGGAGGGGGAAGTCTTTCATATATTATAAACTTTTAGCATATATTAAAGATATTGTCTTGATCTTTCAACATTATTAAAACACAGCGAGCAAGAATAGTTGCTCGCTGCTATTGATCATTTAGGATTAACATTATTAAATGTGCAACTTACCGAGGAGAAGCACCAAGGAGTATGAGGCGCTTGAAGAGGTCAGGCCTCTTCACAGATGCAATGCAACCGATCATGCCGGACATGGAGTGGCCAACGAAGATGGTGGACTTGAGGTCGAGCTCGTCGAGGAGAGCGATCAGATCACAGGCGAAAGCTTCATAGGACGAGTGCTTTACGGGGTCGAACAGAGCTTCTTGCTCCTTGACAGCCCCTGAGAAGCCCCAGTCAAAGACGAGGACCCTGAAATGCTGCGACAAGAGAGGGAGGATCTTGTTCCACACCGTCGTGTCTCCTCCGAAACCGTGACCAAGAACCACCGTCTCGGTGCCAGAGCCGGTGAGCTTCGCGTTCAGGGCGGTCGAGAGATCCTTCTCTAGCATCACCATTTTTTGTGAGAAGAAGAGGAAGAAGAAGGAGGAGGAGGAGGAGGAGGAGGAGGAGGAGGAGGACAAAGGGCTGGAGAGAGAAAGAGAGAGAGAGAGAGGGGCGAGTAATGTTGTGCAGGGGAAATGATGTGGTTAGGGCACTATTTATAGGAAAAAAAAAGAAAAGAAAATTGTTGCGATAATTGAGCATGACTGACTATTGTTTAAATCATAAAGTCTAGGTTCGAGTCCGCCACTCCATTAGAAGAGCCTTACCCGATGTAAGTAGATGCACTCATTTGCATATTTTATAAGTTTTGATTGAGTTCAAAAATGTGCATATTTCATTATCGGTTCCTCGGACGGTCTAATTATCCAGCGGAACCGAAAACCGGACCGATGGGACTGGCTTCCTAGTCTCTAGGATCAGGAAGCGGTTAACTAGTTTTGGAATCAGAGCGGTTTTGTCGGTTCATGACGATTCCTGAGTAGTTCAATGGGACCGTGAAAATTCTAAAAAAATAGTTGAGTTTCTTTACTTTTTTATTTTTTTAGTAAATTTGGTAATTATTAAAACTTTGAAAATTTGAATTGGGTTTTTTTTCTCACTTTTTTATATGTTTATCTTTAATACAATTATAGAAAACTCGATCGGTCCTGTCCGACCCTCTTAGGAACCGTAAACTGGACCGCCCCTCGGGACCAGACCGACACCTCCGGGAACTAGACCAAACTCGCTGATCCGAGCCTGTCCGGGTGGTTCCCGATTCAATTGGTCTAACTTGCTCACCCCTATATTTCGTATAAAGAAGAAAAGAGATTGCTCTAATGATAACCGATTTATCCATTTATTAATCACGAGATAATAGCAAAAATAGGATCGTATTTTTCTCCGTCTAATATTCCACATTGACGAGCTTCTTTTTCTAGCCAGGAAAGCAATATTTATTGCTTCACCGAAAAAAAGAAAACAATCCGCGAAACTACACTCAACGTGGAGACAACTTTACATCAAGAGTCAGCAACAATGACAAGAAAAAAACAAAGGTATTAGTTAACCCAATTCAAAGGACAAATGTATTTCCTCCAAGGAGTGACAACCCAATCAGCAATCCACCATTAATATCAGCAGAGCTGCTTTTTAAGCAACTCCTGACTGATGAGTTCGAAACATGGACTTCATCGGACTATTAATTTTAGTGAAGGTTGTATTTGCGCCAAGTTCATAGCCTGCCATCTACCATTCAAATACATAATGAGGGGAAAGTAGCTCTTAAGAAGATAAGAAATATAATAAATTGTAAAGTTAGATCTTGAGGATGGGAAAGAAGGAAAGCTACATCCATTTGAGGAGGAAAACTTTCACGGGATGTCTATTTCTGCCTGTCCCTTTAGACATTTAAAGAAAGGGTAATGGAGCCCTTTCTAGTGGTGTTCGGTCCAATGTATCTAACTTTTGCCTTAAAGAAGCCTATAAAGTTGGTCTTTCTTCGCCCTCTTTACATTTTTATGATTTACAAAGAGAATGATTAGAGCTCCGAATGCTCGAAGGAGTCACAGAAGCACTCACCCATTTTGCTTCCAATCTTTCATCGACTCGCCCATTAAAGAAAAATATTCCTCATGAGGATCCGACATATATATCTTTCGGTCATTCGAGAGATATTCTTTAATGAGCTCTTATGGTTATATGAGATTGCAAAACAAAGCAAAGCAAAGACCCCAGTTGGTAGTCCAAACGTGAACCGGTCGCATTTTTGGGATACATTTGGACTAATATCTTACGCACCATACAAAAAAAGGTTGCTCGTTCGTTAGTCGCTATACCAAGCTCATCGAATTTAGTACACCGTCTTAGCTTCTCTTTTGTTTTTTCCTTGTTTGGCGTGTCATAAGCGTGCCGTTTATTAGGCAAGAAGCAGAACATGCTTCAATACTGATGCAACACGTGATTATGACTCCGTGATGCAGGCTCTTGTCCTTAAGTATCTGTTGTATCTTCTCTTAAGGCGATTAGAGATATTAATGCCATCTTCTGTGGCTACAAAAAGTAAAAGTTTAGTTTGGATTGATCTTCAGACGGCTGATGATCATTCGCCGAATCACACGTGCATGATTCCTCGCCGTGTTTGTTGAGAATGCTATCGGATTCGCGTTGAATATTATGTTCAAGACATTGGGTGGTTTGGAATCATTTGATCGAACATATTGTCTTGTTCGATTCTTGTTATAAGAAGAAAGAAAAAAGAAGCAACAACAGCAAGATCTCATATCTTGCTCCGCAATCATTGTCGCTAATTTTGTGGGAACCGGCTCCACAATAATATGTTTTTTTTTGTCGTGAACTTTTTTATGTCTTGCTAGGGAAGTATTGGGAAGACCCAAATAACTTCAATAAACTCAAGAATCATACAAAAGCGGTCTCGGGAAAATGACGAGGTCGGCATCAAACTTGGGAGCACTCGCCCTTTGAGGCACGAAATGGCCAAACAAACGTGCCGACACAAGAGCGATCCGCACGATTATGACTTATCCACGGACCACGAATTAAATATCTCTGAAGAATTCATACCGCACCCGCGTGAATAATTTGAGACGACACATCAGGGTTACATTTCGATACGGGGATTCGCATTATGCGGAATATCTTGCTAGAAAGATTGAAACTCAATTGACTAAATGATAATACATACTGTTACCATACACATCTATTGATTTACTGATTCAGCAGATCAATTCACGAGACCCAAAAGCGCCATTTTGTCGTTTTGCGAAGCAAAGCATCAAAGATACGTCCAAGATCTGCCTTTTTCCCCGGTCTGCATTAAACAAAACGATGGATATTATTATTGGGTTCGCTGAGGTGGTTCGGACGTGGGGCCCACCACGTTCGTCGCGCAAGTCGCCATTAATTACGTAATGATGAATGTCAGGAATTCCGTCGGCCACACGCAACTGTCAGAAAAGGCAAAACCGGCGTTCACACTATAAACTCCATTCATTTCACAAAAAAATATAATAATTTAAAAAATATTTTTTAAAAAAATCATTTTTCTAAAATATAATAATATTTTCTGATATTCGTTTGTCAAAAGTCACTGACTCACCGGCCTTGAGTGAGATCAAGAAACACTATTAGAGATTACGATATTTAAAGATAAGTAAAGAAAATGGAAAATATATTTCACTTTTAAAAAAACAGAAAATATTTTCCTCACTTTTGAAGGTGTTTCTTCCATTGGTGGAAAATATTTTCCTTGACTATCTTGTTTTTGGCCCCCCGAACACTACAATTTTCGGAAAATATTTTCCAGAAAAATATTTTTCGTGAAACGAACGAAACCTAAATTAGATAATCAGAGGTGACTGGATTATATCTAAAGATGTTAATAATCAGATGATTAGATTGAGTATTTATTATATCTCGAGGGATCATAATGACATTAAACATATGAGTTAAATTCAGGGGTTACATTAAAAATTTAAGGACCAACGACAATGTACATTAAACCGAAATTCATTGACCATTTATGTAATAGTCTCATAAAAAAACGGTTGGTCATACAAACTAATGATTTGCGTACCGACTTCTTAAACAAAAGAGACGCCGCATTAATTTGATCATACAAACTAATTAAGTAAAAATCAATATAATTTGGGACATTCATACTAAGAAAGGACACTTCCAAGATCCTCATTGCCCTTGTCTTCTAAAAGATCGTATTCAGGCCATATGCATGGCTTTCCTGAAAATTCATGATGTTGGGTCCTCTTGTTTTGCATGAGTTTCATATGTAAAGTACATTTCATCTTATAGATAATTTTTTGAGAAAACTGTTCAAAAAGTTTATACCTATTACATGGAGGTTAGTTCGGTCCTAAACGTCTCAATTGTACCAATTTTATGTCAAACTTTTAGATGATTTATCAATTTACTTGTTGCTCATAAAACATATGTACTACGATCAATTTTTATATAGTACACATATGATTTTCATGTTATGTGTGTATATTAATAAGCCAAAGTTTTCTACACAGGAACGATTCCGAGCTAATTGTCCAATATCAAACGAAAATGATCGTTTCAACACTCTTCCTAGCACACTAGTTGAAAATGTGCTGAAAATCATTTCGCGGGGATTATCCACGAACCAAGTACATCTATCCCCGACTAGTCTATTTGGAGATTGCCTTGAGGTAACATGTTATATTGGCAATCTTAAAGTCCGTGAAATCGATCACGAGACGAATTTTGAAGTGTGCCTAATTTTGTTCATCAAGGACCACAAAGTCATCTGCCAAAGCTTGAATTACACCTTTCGCCGTCTCGTCCTTCATGATGTGTAAAAAGGACATAAACATTGATAATTCCACTTTCCTAAAAATGAATAATTGAGAAATTATAACGAACTAACAAATTGTCAAAATATTTAGAATTAAATCGACGAATCATCATAAGATTTATGAGTGAAATGATAAATCGTCAAAAGATTTAAGACTAAATTGATATATGCGAAAATGGTTTAGGATATGAATGTAAAATTAATTATAATTGTTTTGAATAATATTTTATTGTTAAATATAGTAAATCGGAAAGGGCCCCATGTCTTGAAGTCAGGGACCATCAACAACGATGTCGCGCGACATCATTGCCCAGAGAAAAAGCTGCAGTTTGGAACTTGGCTACTTGATTTTTTAAGCGGAAAGTCCTCGGTCGTCGTCGTATGAAAATCAGATCACAATTACTAATGTTTTAAAACTGCAGACTAGATACACAGATACGTATCTACATACATATTAACGATGCTCAATACAAAGATTGATACTTTTGTGGTTATTTTCCTTGATGGAAACTTATTTTTCGCTTGGACGACAATATTAAAGATGGTGAGTCCTTCCTGCTCAATGGAAAAAAAAAAATACTCTAAACGTGTGAAAGAAACTACTAGACGCTCTTGTATATGTCCAACTTGTTATCTTATGGATGTCGCAGTCTATGTGGGGAGGGGGTCGCTAACTACTAGAGGCATTCAAAGATTTGCCGGTGGAGGTCACATCTCTCGAAAGAGAAGCTACCAATAAAACGGAGATGTTATCAATTAAGAAAATGTCAAGTTGATACAATTTTAACATTAAAATTTGCAGACTGTATAGACATAATTGCTAGAGACACTCATAAATTGAAGGGTTATCTATTCGAGTCTTATCACTTGTGTACAGACTACTCCAAGTCAGCATTACTTGTGCAGTCTGAAAAGAGATAGGCTTAAACAATTTATACGGCTTGTATAATGTTTCATAGGCATCCAGGTAGCTCGATTGATCCGACAATGAATGTGATTTCATTAAAAACGATGGACAGACATTGTAGGGCTTTGTTTCCCATTTGTATAATCATGGGAGGATGGATATAAATCACCCTTCTCCAACCGAATTAATTGGTCCACGCTCTCATTCCATGATGTACCAAAATTAGACCATGAACCTGACTGCTAAGTGAGTATACCACTAGTTGGGAAAGTTTGATTAGGGAGACTATAGGAATTGTACAATCTTCAGACCAATTAACGTAATGCTTTCAAGACGATACATGCCGGAATGTGGTGGCCAATGACGAATGCCGAGTCAAGGTAGAGATTATCTCATTTCGTGGGTCATTGCTGAATTTGGCAATTTCAGCCAACAAGATCGGGACGCAAAAAATTGATTTCAAATTTCCTATCGATTATTTGTGAAGTTTTCAGGAAATTTGTTGCGCAATCTAAAGATTCCAAAACGTTGAAGCTAAGATCCTGTTTTTTTCAAACGATTCCGAGCGTAGTCAAAACCAGGTATTGATTTTTGGGTCGTGGTTTGGGTGGGAGGGGGGGGGGGGGGGGGAGAATTCAAATCTCTCCTTGTAAGGCTTATAGGAGTTTGACTGGCTTGAAGTTCATCATGCAGCGTCTCAAAAATCTAATACGATTTTATCTTTATTTTTCGAATGTATTTATACGAGTTATGTAAATAATCTGTTGTAATGGGTCGTAGACCATAATGATGTCATGAGTAATACATATTCAGATTATTTACAAGTCTCGCAAAATCCGTCGATAGAAAATTTTTAACAAGAGAAAAACCTTACGAAGCCAATCGAGAACTTGTGTGCACATCCCTCTTTTTAGAAAATCTTATTTTACGGAAGTTGAATGATTTGAAATATACCTTTTTTTAAAAATAATCGCGTATATCAAATACAATAGTAAATGAAAGAAAAATATTTTTATATAAATTATATACTGATGATGGAAACATTTGTGGCAATCACTCCTCGTCCGATCTCAATATATTCCACATATGTCAATTTGTTAGTGATTATGACTTAAAAAATACGCGTCACTTATAATGTTGATATGGCGGTATCGAACTACTAAATATTTGAGTTAAGCTTTTTCTATGTCGTGGCAGAGGCATTAAGAATAAATCCCTCTATTTTCCATATTTCTCATGATGATACATTTATCTAAGAGAGTCTCCATATTTTTCCCTAACTGTGCATATCCCTGATTAATACATTACCTGAATATGAAACCTATAAATAAACTCATATACTCTTTATTGGAACATATCGAAAATATACGAAAATTATATAATCTTTTTTCCACATTATCCTTATTTATATGATCTGAGGTTCCGCGTCATCTCGAAACTAAACTTGATTTTGAATGCATTCGAAAAGTGTATTAAGGACTTTGATACTGAACTTTGGAATAGGATCCAATCCCAAACCTGCCCTATCTCTATCTCCAGTTGAAGGAGAGTGATCTTAAGAACCAACCAGATCTAATGGATTTGGTTAATTTTAACATCGTCTTTGCTTTTGGAGACACATTTTTCATGCATCTCTTTATGAGGCGAGCTAACAAATTTATCAAGCCAATAGATCTTTCACTTCTCTTTATAACGAAGTAGACCATATTGAGGGAATCATGTTCAATTTGCATCATCTTTGTAATTATAAATTTCGGGCATTTTAAAGCCAAAGGGGCAACGTGCTGTCCTTGGTGGGTTGTAGCAAGTAAACCGAAGGTCCACCATGTCTCCTTAAAAGGTCTCCTCATTTGAATGACGGTGCATACCTAAGTTTTTTAATATATGTACATATGTAATTAAATGCGTGGAAGAACATCTCCCAAAGGTAAATTAAATACATTCTTCTGTTTTCACTTATTGCTCGAAGTGCAAACGTGTATGAAAGAAGAGAATATGAGACAATGTAGTGTAGAAAGAGAAAGTTATGAAGAAAAGAAAATTGTTCCATTGAACAATGTGTTATTTGATCGTTTATATTCAAATCACGTCTCAATAATAGGTAGCTTATTGGAACCACCACTATTATTCATGATTAATCACCATTTCTCTTCATGTCAATAATCACTTCTTTCAATATTCAACAATTACTTCTTTTCATGAAGACCAGCTATTATTTATAAAATATCATAGATCAAGCATAAGACGTCGTTTGAGCATACTATACTGTTTATTGAATGTGAAGGAGTATTGGTTGTCTATAATTTTACATGATTTGTTTTAAGAATAAGAATTTCTAAATGAGGTTTTTTTTATTCAAAAATGAATTGGATAAGAACCAATGAACTTGTGTTGATAGAGTATGATGAGGTGGAGGGTGACCTTGAGGCTAAACAGAGAGCTTGGACAAGGAGCGACTATGGACAAACATATAGGATAGTGATGGTAACAAGAATGAAGTGGCCCTATTGACACAATTGACATATGCCTAGTATTACCAAAGGTATAACTGATACTAAGGTGTGCATTATATGTGAGTTCTGGTGCAAAAATGGGCATTTGTTATGCCAAAAAATAAGATGAATGGAATACTCAAAAGTATGGTCGCATCTCATCATGATAGTTATACCTATCATATTCTATATATCGTGATTGATTGTACATATTCATGTTACCACATGACCAATCGTTAGTTGAGGTCGTGTATTATTTGCTTAATCTGAAATTAGCTTACTCAGTATGAGACAGGCCTTTAGACCTTATCATGAGCCTAGTGACCCTCAAGCTCGCCTAAGCACATTATGAGTCAAAAGGTGTTGAAGGAACCTTAGGGTGAGCTTGGGCAATGGTTTATAGGTATAGGGTCGGGTCTGATGTAGGCCCATGCCATCCCAAGAACATAGTGTTTCTATTTTTTTTAAATTAAGGGGCGAGCCTAGGTTAAAAGGGCTCATCCATTGATCATGTCTACAAATCATGTTATTATGTTTGGAGGCTTATTTAGATTGGGAGAGATAAGAAATTATTGGGAATATCATAGTGGCATAGTGGATTTAGTTCTATTGAGACTTTTTGCCTTAAAAAGATATAGAGAAATTGAGCATAACACCAATTGCCACTCACCAACGACCCTCTCCATCTTTATTTCGTGCCAAACTCCCAAGAAGGTGAATTCAAGCGAAGGGTAAAATTGTGTTGTTTTCAATTTTTCAATCCCTAGGGATTCATACACTGCCGCAATCCTTCATCTTATTTATAGAATTACCAAGTCTCCATGCCACAGGGAAGTACCATTCTTTCGAAATGCAAATGGAAATCCAATAGATAATTTTCATCTCCCTAAAAAAGAACACAAAAAATGGAGATATTGAGAAAAAAAAACAAACAAATGTTTCACAAAGATTTTTTCATATCTTATTTATCTTGAAATTTTCTTTTTCGCTCGACGGATCATCTATCATAGATCAAACTTTCCCCTAGAATTTAACTTATTCAAATTATCCAGACGAAATTGATTAGTGATGTAAATACACATGAACTTAGGAGTTTTTTTCCTTGCGAAATTTTTCGTTTGGGAGCACAAAATGGTAGATCCTTGGGAAAAAAAAAAAAGGATGCAAAACAGAATAGACGTACAATACGATGAGTCGAATGGTATTTTTCCTATTCTTCGTACTTCAGCATCCTTCGTCTCTTTCGTTAGTCCCGTCCATCAAACGTGTCCAAGTGACTTTCTTGGCGTGGGTTCCATTTGAATCCGCGACGGAGAAGACAACGAAGACGACTTTAAGGTAAGTAGGGTCCCGCAGCCCTGCGGTGGAAAGTATGGCCTTTCCTTCCCCCACCGAGCCGCCGGACCCTTTTCGAAAATTCTCTCCACGAATCAAATGAAATCCAGTCAAACATCTCGAGCCCACACGATTAAAATGCAACCTACTCAATCCAACCATAATACCTAATCTATAGAGACAAACCACACGAAATCGATGATTCACATTCACTACTACCACATCGATTTATACCAAGAAGAAGTCTGGAAGTAAGAGGGTGATTCTTGTCCAGTCTTGAGGTTGTAATCACGTGATTAAACCTCTGAGAGCTTGGTCATCCTCTAATCACACTCGAATCCCAAGATTCCGCCCAACACATTGAGAAGCTGGAGATGTGCCGTGAGATGAGGGAGATGGCCGTCGGCTTCGATCATCTCGATCGTCGACTTCCCCTGGATTTTGTCGTGCATGTAATGGGCGACGGAGTTCGGCACGACGTCGTTCGTGGTCTGGACTATAGCGCACGGGGTCGTCACTTTCTCGAGGACCTCTCTGTGGTCGCACAGGAAAACTGTTCTGGCTAAGGGAAGCGCGACTTCGGGCCTCATCCTTGTCAAACACTTCGTGAACACCTCGACCGAACCGACGTCGCGCGGATCCACCACCAGAGGAGAAAAGTTGCGAACCCATCCATAGTAGTCGGACTCTATGCTGGAAATGATCTGATCGACCTGCGCGGTCCCAAATCCGCCCTCGTACCCGTCGGCGTTTAAGTACCTAATGGAGGTAAGACAAGTAAGGCGCTGCAAGAACATCACCTCCGGCACTCACGCTAATGAGGACAACAGGGTGTTCGGGTTAACTTTTAGACTATCTAAAAGGGAATTCGTGTCATCAGCTGCTGTCCAAACTGGACGGCTTTTCCATCTGCCAACCTTGTAAAGCGAGTACTAGTAGAGAGGGAAGAAGACAATAGATACATAAAAATAGATGTGAATAAGTACGACGAAAAATAGAGATTCATCGAACGATTCTTCCGTGTCCACTCATCTCGCTCGCCGTGGGCTCCTCAGCGTTAAATCACACCAAACAGTAACTTTCTGTACTTGCGACAGGGAAAATCAAGTACGAACAGCCTTTATGATTTCGGGGGGTCTTTTAGAACTAGAAAATTGATAATTGGGAAGTTCTATCTACAATGAAACTTACGGACCCGCGGAGCTTCATAGTAACATGATGAACCCTTTCCCAAGAAATTTAGAGAAATAGCAGAAGATTTTGATCCCATAATCCACGAGACAAATCGACTTTGTTCAAAGCATACAGCCACAAATTCCATGAATCTTTTGAATGTTCTTAAAGAAGCGAATAATGAAATAAAATCTAAGAACAAAGGTCGGGCATTAGTGAAAACAAAACCTGGTGATGGGAATTAGTGGCGCAACATTCTATATTGAACATAAGTGTCTCGAATACTTATAAAACTCATAACTAAGCTCTAATAAGCTTTATGTATTCCTTTCGTATCAGTTTACCCATTCGATTTTGACTTGATTGGTCCCAACTGTCAATTATTTGAGCCGAATTAGTCGGTTTTATGTACCATAGATATCCAAACTGTTCTCTTTCAACACTCCCTAATTAGCAAGAAGGTACCATAGAATTATCTTCACTTTAACCTATCCTTACAGATGAGAATATATGGAATATCCCTCTTATGATCCAAACAAAGTTTGTGTTCTACTTAATCTATACTATTTTGTGGGTAAACCATACTCGAACTTTGTCATGGTGAAAAAGAGATTCCTTTTGAATCATTTGGCTTCCCTGTCCACATGCTTGTCATAAACAAACTGAAGGAAAATTAAACATCTACAACTATGGAATTGACAAGTAAAGGGACAAACCCATGAGGGCAAATTCCTTTTTGACCGTTTATAATTAGAATATATTGAAGATGTCGTTTTTCAATTTCTGAACTTTAGGATGACACACTGACCAAGAATAATTTGCTCGCTCTCCTAAAATGAGACATATGATCAGGCCTGCTAAATCTACAAAACCCAAAGAAGGCAAAACTGATAGTAATACCTTGCTTGAAGAAATGAAAACATACCATATCAAATTAAAAAAGTAAGTGCCGATTCAAATGAACGAACTGCAAGAGAAATTAAACTTTCTTCTTCCTTTGTCGTTTGGGTGGGAGAAATATGTTCAGTTACTTACCTAGGAGATGCACCAAGGAGTATGAGGTGCTTGAAGAGGTCAGGCCTCTTAACAGATGCAATGCAACCGATCATGCCGGACATGGAGTGACCGACGAAGACTGTGGACTCGAGGTTGAGCTCATCGAGGAGAGCGATCAGATCACAGGCAAAAGCGTCGTAGGACGAGTGCTTCACAGGGTCGAACAGACCTTCTTGTTCCTTGACAGCTCCTGAGAAGCCCCAGTCAAAGACGAGGACCCTGAAATGCTGCGACAAGAGAGGGAGGATCTTGTTCCACACGGTCTGGTCTCCTCCGAAACCATGAGCGAGAACCACCGTCTCAGTGCCTGAGCCGGTGAGCTTCGCGTTCAGGGGGGTCGAGAGGCCCTTCTCTAGCATCACCATAAGAAGAAGAAGAAGAAGCCAAAGAGGGAGAGAGAGAGAGAGAGAGAGAGAGGGATGACTAATGCTGTGCAGGGGAAATGATGTGGTTAGGGCACTATTTATAGGAAAAATGAGAATTTTTTTTCAGAGAAATGCCTATATGACTTTTCTTAATCGACCATGACAATAACAGCCTATTTAGGCTATAAAAATAAATAAAAAATATTTAAAATTTTTGAGGAATCTATATCTTCAAGAATTTATGACTTACACCATATTATTATTCTTATGGTAGCTCATAGACTGTTACGCTTAAAAAGCTCAAAATTTTATTGAATTCATTAAGCATGACCAGTTTATTTTCAAAGGATAAAGTGTAGGCTGGAGGAGCCTTACCTAATGTATGCATATGCACGCAATCACTCAAAAACAGAAGATCTTTATGTCACAGTTGACGCAGTTTGAGATTTTTAGTGATATCCATCCCGATTTTATTAAAGTTCTCATCCGAGTAAAGTTTATAACCTGAAATCCACTAATCAAATATATAACAAGGAGAAAACAGCTCTTGAAAATATAAGACTATCATATCAAACCATAAAAGTAACTCCGATAAGCTTGAACATCTCACAATATATACATATTGCTTAAAATTCATAATGTTATTTGATAAACGAATCTAATGAAATTTTATACTCGTGTCATTATTCTCATCATAATTGTGAATGATATTATTTTTATAAGTATATTAGAAATAGTCAATGAATTCTAAAGATAGTTGTTGAGAAAGGGAAAGGAGGAAAGCTATATTCGTTTGAGTAGAGACTTCCACGTGACATCCGTTTCTCCTTGTCCTTTTTGAAATTTAAAGATAAGGATAAAGCAGCGCTTTCCAATGGTGGTCGATCCAATGTATCTACTCTTTGCATTTAAAGAGCCAATAAAGTTGGGTCTTTCTCAGCAACCTGTTACTTTTGATAATTAATGAGAAGGATAATTAAAGCATCAATCCTCGAGGAAATCTTAAAAAGACTATGCATCTTCCATCGATTCACCTATTCAAGAAAAGGATCACATAAGACTGCAATTTAAACACAATAGTAAAGGTTTGGCGTGGTCTAGGGTTTTAACTTTCCTTCTAAAAATTTTCGAACAGTATAAATTAGTACTAACAGGCACTTCAAGTTCTTTCATAACCTAAGATAAAGACGACATTCTCCTCCTCTGCTTCTTCTTCTTCTTCTTCTTCTTTTCTTCCAAGTACGCTTTGGTGATCTTCTGAATCAGATGAATTTTTTCAGACCCACTTTTCGTTTGTGGTCGCATGTAAGGAGAAAAGCACCTTTTTAACGACTATGACAAGGTGAAGGTACCAGTTGGAAAATGGCCCTTTTCAACTGCTTAGAGGGGTAATCATTACGCGGATCCAATCAAAGATGTAGAAAAGGAGGAAATCTCGCCGTAGAGCATGCATGCAAGTGATTAGCGGGCGCTCAGCGATGCTAAAAGGAAGATGGCCACAATTGACCGCCAACGGTTGGGAACATTTAGTGAGGTTGACTTTAGGGGCCAAATTGAGGTCCACGAATTGGTATGCCTTATATCATCCACACAAAGATAAATTATAAACTAAATTATAGGCTTTGTAGCCACTAGTTTCCTGAACTCAATTGGAAAAAAGAAAAGCGTATAAGTATATCCACCGAGATAAAACTCAAACGTTCAATGTACTAATGGCACGTGTCATGAGAAAAGCTAGTGCCTTTAAAGTTCAAAACTTTAGGATTTGATTCTCGATAACTTCTGTAAACGTGCAGGTAAATAAAATTGTTAATGTGTGGGTACTTCGTGGAAGCGTTGTTTCGTACGCTCTTGCATTAACAAGCATCCCATTCAGTTATATGTCTATTTATAAAGAAATGAGCCTTGAGCAAAGCATTCATGATTTTCTTTGATAAGCTCGTAAGTTAGATGAGATGTCAGACGAAGTCCAAATGGATAGTCCAAACACGAACGCGTCGTACTTGGAGCGCACATTTGCACTTTTATCTTTTTATTTTTTGGTAAAGTTTGCACTTATATCTTGTGCCTCGTACGAACCAAAACAATGCCCGTTTCATAGCTACCAAGCCTACCTCATATGATTTGGGGTGCTATTCATTAGGCAAGAAGCAGAGTTTAGGCTCTTCACTCAGAAAATAAAACAAATGCATTTTAATCACCTGGCTAATTGATGGAAGGAACACTGATTAAGGAGATGCTTCTGGACGGAACAAGGAATTATATAGAGAGTGAAAAACAAGAAAGATTGATGAGTTGGTTGGATTAATCTGAGACGATTATTGATTATTCGTGGAATCACGCATGGATGATACCTCGTTGCTCCCGTTGAGTACGCTACTGGGTTCGTGTCGGATATTATGCTTAAAAGATCATTGGATTTGGAATCTCCTGATTGAACATCTTGTCTTGTTCAACTCTTGTTTAAAGAAGTAAAGATCACCATGTGGCTAAGTAGCAATTGTCGTTAAATTTGTGGGAATCGGCTTCACACAATACTTTTTTTGTCGAGAACTTTTTGTCTTGCCGAAGCAAGGCAGTATCGAGAAGACCCAGATGCCATGGTCGGCAACGAGAAAGAAAGGGAGAGAGAGAGAAAAAACAAAAGGAAAGATATGATCCATGGCTGATTACAAAAAATAAAGACTGTGGCAAATGATTCCATCTCAATCATATTGAGGTGAACTTAGGATTTATACGAATTTACGACATTTTAAAAGCGCTCACTAAAAAAAATGTCGATGATAAGTGTTGAACTCGGAACCTCTTGGCCAAGCGCCTAACTATCGGGTACCAACCCAAGAACGATTAGAACGGTAATCACTTATTCGTACACAAATAGCGTTCAAAAATATCTCGAGATATAAAATGCATCCACATCCATATAAAATAATATATTCAACATTGTGCGTGGAAAATCGGGCTGCATCGCTGGAAAAGATCATGAAGCAAAGGTATTTACTAAATTCATCAAAACCCAATTGACAAAACAATGAATTAAGCAAGGATTGGTGTATGACACCCAGCATTGATCTACAGATTGAATTGAAAAGTTAAAAGTCACGGTCACGACACAAAAGGGCCATTTTGTCCTGTTGTGAGCAAGATTCGTCCAAGATCTGCCTTTTTGCCAGTCTACAAATATGAATGGGCTGGCTAAGGTGGGTGGGGGTGGCTCCCACCGCGTTCATTTCATCCGTCCTTATTTAAAGAACGCATATGAAAGAAAAAGAATCCGACTACGTCAGCTATTGTATAAGTATTCCAAACTTATACATGTATTACGATACATAAAAAAGTTTATAATTTTTAGTGATATATATCCAAACGTAATTTGAGAGAGACGTTAATAAAAACGTTTATTCAAATAAACTTGATATATATCGTAAAAAGTTTATGAAAAAAATCCAAACACGCTCGCGAGTGCATTGGAGGAGACATTCATTTCTCACAGTTGGGTTCAAAGTTCAAATCTCAAGTATGGCTCCGTAATTTAAGTACGAGAGATTTGTGGAAAATGGGGATCCTCGATCATAAAATAAAAATTCGAGATAGTCGTGTCTTGGTATGTATAACTTGAGGGTTTTTTCGTTGTAGTACTAACCCTAACTATATGATGAATATAGAAAGTTACGTCAACTCATATGCAACTACTAAAAAAATCATGTACACACATATTGACAACGATATACGCACCGATCCCTCGGCAAAAAAAGAAGGACGCCAAGATAATTTGATATCGCAAATAATTCAATTAGGAAAAGGGGAACTACCCGAAATCAGAAAACGGACCTTGTCTTACGAAAGGGAATATCCAGGCCTTGGTCGTCTCTCGTTGGCAGCATACGTTGGGTTGCATCCGTCTCGAGTTTATCCGTCGATACACATCGATCATGGGGATTGCACGAGAGAATAACCATTATTATGCCATTGTCCTCTTCCTCGAGCCGCTAGTTTTGGTGCCCCTGGTTTTCAGGAGTCGAGTTAATTTATGTGAAGCAAATCTCGTATCCTCAGCAACTTTTTCCGTCCCCACCAGATTAAAGAAGATTGGGATTTTTGTTTTTAGATGGAAAGAGAATGAGAAAATTGTTCAAAACATCCTAAATATCTTATACGGTAGTCCGTTAAGTTTCAAACTTTTCAATTTGTCCTAATTAGTCACAAACCTTTCGACCATTTTTTCAATATAGTCATTCGGTCTAATTTTCATTGAAAATTGATGATATTGACGATTTCTACAATTTTTTTAATATATATATATATGAATTTTTTTTATATCTTTTTTGCCTTTTCTTTCCTTTCCTTCTCTATTTTGCTCATATTGTTGCTAACCACCAGCAAGGTTATTGTAGCCCTCACCTAACGCTCTTGCCGACCATAGTGAGGACGAGGATAGCAAGCCCTCAATATGGCTGATAACCACCGCCAACTATTGCCAAGGCCTTGATGAACGGCAAAGGGAAATAGAAAAAAAAAAACCAAAGAGAAAAAAGAAAGGAAGAAAGAGAGAATTTCAAAAAAGCTTTTGGAAAAATCATCCACTTTAATATCAGTTATGTCAAGTAAGATGATACACTACAAAAAAAACTGTAATTTAGCTATGGAAAAATAGCGACGCAAAAAAATCCGTCGTTAATTCCGACGGAATTTGCTATGAAAAATAATATCCGTAGCTAATTAGTGATGGAAAAAAATTCCGTCGCAAATTTGTGACGAAACAAATTTCGTCGCATAATCCGTTGCTAATTAGCGACGGATTTCTTTTCCATCGCTAATTAGGGACGGATTATATTTCCGTAGCAAAATCCATAGCTAATTAGCGACAGAAATAGTGACGGAAAAATAATTTTGTCGCAAATTTGTGATGGAAAAAATCCGTCGCCAAAACCGTCGCTAATTATCTACGGATTTTTTCCCGTCGCAAAATCCGTGGCTAATTAGCGACAGTTTTTTTGCCGTCTCAAATTTAATTATATGTTCTTTGAAATCTGGCATTAGAGCACGAAGAATGTAGTGATTTCCTCCCTGCCGCTCGGTCATCTCACCAGTCATCTTCTCCCTGCGATTTTCTTCCCCCTCGCCCTAACCCTACGGTGCTCTCCCTTACCAAAGAAGGCCGCCTCTCCTCCGCCTCGTCGGCACCTCCCTCGATTTAACTCTCTCTCTGTGTCCGTCGCTCTTCATCCTCTCTGCAACCTCGAACACCCTCCCCCTTCCACAATCGCAATCGCGTTCTTAGTTTGTGGTTGCCGGAGACTAGAGGGGTGTGGAATTAGAATCGGAATTGGGTATGTCGCGGAGCAGCGTTGGCAATGGCGGGCTCGACTTCGATCTTGCTGAGGAGATCCTCGCGGTGATGTCCACCGACCCTTACGACCAACTCGATCTGGCTCGTAAGATCACCTCCATGGCCATCTCCTCCACGTCTCCCATCTTGAGTCCGATTTACAGGTGACCTTCTTCTTCTTCATCATCTTCTTCGCCTCCTATGAGTTGATCCGTGTTCGTTTGGTCCGCTCGATTGTTTGGTTCAGGATCGTTATGGATCTGCTGAGTAAGCTGGTTGTCTTGGTCTTGTGGATGGCGTTGGATTTGTTGTGGCGTGGATTCGCTCTTTGTTTGGGATGCTGGATTTGTCAATGCAGTGTTGCTCGTTGTTTGTGCTTTGAGTTTAAAAAGAAATGAGACCTCAATCGATGCATCGATGAATGCAAAAAGCCACTTGCTTTGATGCTTCCTTTTGGAGTTGTTAATGCGTGTACTTAAACATATGTTGGAAGAGTACTGTGCATGTGCTAGTTAGTCAGTAAGGACTTAAGAGTTTGATTTATAGCTACAGTGAAATTAATTGCATCTTGCATGATCTTGTGCTCCCGAAACTTTTGCTTTTATAGTCCATTATTCTTGGGGACAATTGTGGGAAGGATATTGAACAGTTGTATGTTCATCTTTAAACTGGCTCGCGAAATGGCTGATGGTATATAATTCACTAATAAATTCCGAACTTATCTGTCAGCTGAAAGGCCTCGTGTGTGATTGATTTAATGTTTGTGACTTCGTTTATGACTACTCAGTAGTGGCTCCTCCATTTAAAGGGACATGCCTGAACGTTGTGCCGCTATAAAGGCCAAAGCTCATTTTTTGTCTTGCCTAGATTGCTGCCAAAGAACTCATTTTAATCGTTGGTTATACGAAAACAATTTGTCATGCACACTGAGATTGGGTAACTTTCTCATGTTCTGCTGCTCCTGTGTTGTGCTTTCAGTCACCACATGTGGTTTAGCAAGAGATGCCCTGAAACTGCTTCGTGAAAGGAAGGGCGGATATGACATTGTTATCAGCGATGTTAACATGCCTGACATGGACGGCTTCAAACTCCTAGAACTTGTTGGCCTCGAAATGGATCTTCCTGTAATAAGTCGGTACTTTGTCGCTGCATATGAACCCTTTTTCTCCATAACGCCATTAATATAGTCGAGATGTACCCCTCCTTGAACTTACTACCTAAAGTATCTGTCTTTACTTGAATGGACAGTGATGTCTGTCTACGGAGAGACAAGCAGGGTTAAGAAGGGCGTTCAACATGGGGCTTGCGATTATCTCCTCAAGCCCATTAGAATGAAAGAGCTCCGCAACATATGGCAACACGTTTTTCGAAAGAGGATCCACGAGGTGAGGGATATTGAGAGTCTTGAAGGTCTTCAGGTAAACAGAAGCGGGTATGATCTGTTTGACGATGGGCACTTCTTTAGTGGAGAAGATATGTCGACACCAGCAAAGAAAAGGAAAGACCCAGAATATAAGCATGACGAGAAAGACTACAATGATCCTTCATCTTCCACGAAGAAAGCTAGAGTAGTTTGGTCTGTTGATCTCCATCAGAAATTTGTGAAAGCAGTGAATCAGATTGGATATGATAGTAAGCACTAAATTTTTTGTTAATGCATGTAAAAAGCTTCTCTTTTTTCCAGACAAGCAAATTGAATTCATGCACACAAGCCAATATTTCTATTCCGGAAAGGTCAGTGACATGTCTTATCTGTTGAGCAGAAGTTAGTCCCAAGAAAATACTGGACTTGATGAATGTTCCATGGTTGACAAGAGAAAATGTCGCCAGCCACCTACAGGCACATACCTTCCCTACAATCACACTGATGGGTCATAGACTTTACGCTAAAATTTGGCAATGTTGATGCTACTTTGCATTAAGCTCAATTTTCCTTGCTGTTTCAAGGAGTTTTCGTCTAACTAGAAAAGAAGATGGAAAAGACGAAAGCTTTTTCTTTTGAGTCTGTATTGTTGGCCATCCACCTGGAGGTCTAAGAGATGCAAGTCGAAGTATGATATTCTTGACTACTGGAAGTTTCACTGATTAAGTTCAACAATTTGCCGACGGTGTGCATTCTTTTCTTGACTACGGTATGTACTTTTCTTGCAAAGCAGCACAACATGAGCCAACATATTTTGGATGAGTTGCAATGTACATTTGAGGTCTCTAGAGATCTTGTTGTGTTTGTAATTTTTTGAATTGTTAGAGGTAGTTACTGAAATGTCTAGATACAGCTTCTGGCAAGCTAGAAGCTCTGTTTTGTAAATTCTGTTTGGATCATCTTTTTCTTAGGTGAATTTTGCTCGGATTTCAAATGGAAATGAGTTCTACTCAAAATTATTGATTACAGCCTTGATGTATCCTCTTACTCCTAATTCTTATGATTCATGTGATCTAAAAAATAGTCCCTAAATAATATTCGTTGCAAATTTTGTCGCTAAAAAATTAATAAAATTTTATTGATAAATTTGTTTCGGAACAATGTTCGTAATAAAGTTCAAAATTTTTATGACAAATTAGCGTTGTATTTTGATGCAAATTACAATCCAAAAAGATGAAAATCGAGGTAAATTAGTGACAAATTTTGTCACAAATAATTTTTGTCGACAAATTTTAGCGACGAAGTTAGCGACGAAACCAATTTTGCGACGAAAATTTAGCAACGGGAAAAAATTGCATAGCTAATTAGCTACGAATTTAGCGACGGAAAAAATTTCGTAGCTAGTTAGCTACGGATTTAGCGACGGAAAATAAAATCCGTAGCTAATTAGCTTCGGATTTAGCGACGGAAAAAATCTGTAACTGATTAGCGACATATTTTGTGACGAATATTTTGTGACGAATTTTGCGACGAAATATATCCATCGCAATTTAGCGACGCATTTTGCGACGGAAAAAAAATCCGTAGCTAATTTAGCGACGGATTTTGTTACGAAATTTTTGTTACGAAATTTTTGCAACGAATTTTGTGACGAAATATGTCCGTCGCAATTTAGCGACGAAAAATCAAATTTTCGTCACTAAATTTCGCGACGCCTATGTAGCGACGGAAATATTTCCGTGGCGAATTTCGTCGCAAAAAGGTTTAGCGTCGAATTTTGCCAAATTTTCCGTCGCTAAATCCGTGGCGAAATGACAGTTTTTTTGTAGTGATATAGGATCATCAGAATGACATCAATGATTTTCCAACAAAAATTGTGCAAAAGAACAACGTTGATAATTTGTCAAAATATTATAACTAACTCGATGTACAGTAACAATAAGAAGTCTTTTCAGAAAATTATCCTAGAAAGAAATGAGTCAAATTTTAAACTATCACAAAGTATAAAGGAGTGCGAAATCAAAACCCACAAGAGTTAAATGAAGGATGTAATTTCACTTCCCGGCCATGTTAAAAATGACACGACCAAATGCTTCAAATATCAGTAGAGAAATGTTATGGTTTGTTATGTGTTGGTTTGTAAGACTTGAAAGATTTCTGTATACCTCTCATGTATTATTGCTGAGAAATGAATGAAATCTTTTTTTCGACAAAAACAAAATATAGAGAAAGGAACGCTGATGAGTCCTGGAGAAACACCGCATCTTTTTCAAGAATTCAAATATATTCCCCTACCCCTGTGATATACTCGACGTCCCCATCCCAACAAAGCTAAAAAAAGTTCTCGAGCATGTCGATAAACTTCGATTTCAACTTTAATAATTGAAGTAATTGTCGCGACAAGCTTAGTCAAACGCAAATCTTATCATCCAAGGAACATATGAATCTTCACCAAGATAGATATGCTCTTTTTTTATTTATATTTTGTATATATAGTGAAGCCCATGTCTAGAAGAGGGGACCAACAACGACAGCATCATATGACATCAACGACCAGAGAAAAAGCCGTAATTTGGAACTTTGCGACTTTTGTTTTCTCGTGGAAAGCAAGAGTCCCGTGGACGGAATAGACCAGCAAAAAGAAAGAAACCCATATGGAATTATGGTTAACATATGCAATGCATGAAGCTCAATCTTGGCAGGCGTCAGATGCGTCCTTTGAATCCCGTGTGCTGAGGGAGAGATCATCTCATTTCCTGCACAGCACTTTCGGTCGTCACAAATGATACCTAGTCATTGGATTGAAGTGGCTAATTTAGTCTGATGTGGAGAATCCGACCAACGTACCATGACTTGCGGACCTTAATCATGAGAGGGTAGCTTCCATGTCACGCCGGTCTCAGCAATTTGGTCACCAATTGTTCAATGTTTGTCATCCATATCGCTTTTGGTCGGAGTTTGTTCTTTGATCGTACCCGAGGCATGCTATTATACTTTCTGACCATGTAGTTATCTGCTCAGTTAAAAAAGTCATTACAAATATTTTGAAAAGAAAAATTTACATACATAGTACGTATTAATAGTTAATGAAAAGGAATCAGATTTTAGTAGTTATTTTTTTTCCAATGTGGTGTTCTCATGTGAATAACATAATGAAAAATTCAATTTGTGCAGCTCAAATCCATAAAATTGTCTAAACACGTGAAAGAAATTACTAGTTGCTCTCATAGGTTCAACGTCCTTTTTTGTGGATGTCGCTATGTATGTGAGGAAAGTTGCTAACTACTAGTCTCATTCAAAAGTTTATAGGTCAAAAGTCACATCTCTCCAATCGAGAAAATGGAGAAGTCCTTCTCTGAGAAAATGTCAACAAACACAATCCCAACATGGACGTTTTACTAACTAAGGCGACAAAATCACTCTGAAATCGGAGGTCGAGGGATTTTCAGTTTAAGAACCGAAGGTCATCTGTTCAAATCTCATCAATTGTGTGCAAATTATTTCGAATAAGCACTATCAGCATAGTCTAAAAAAGTCAGGCCACAACCGATTCGTTGATCCAACGTTCTCATTCCATGCTGTATTGAAATTAGACCATTGCCTTAACCCGACTACTTGAGTGTGCCGGCTGAGAAAGTTTGATTAGAGAGACCATAAGAATGGTACGATATTTGAATGGCATTTGCCGAACTGTTCAATGACTAATGATAAACATCAAGTCGAGGTGGAGATCGTCTCACTTGTGCTCTACATGGGTTGAAAAGATGGAGAGAGAGGAGGCGAAGATTATCTCACCTACGTTTGAATATTCATGGCTCATTTTTTCCAACAAGGATGGGGACAAAAGACTTGATTTTCGAACTTTCGAATAATTATTCGTGTAGTTCTCGAGAAAATTGTTGTGTAATCTAAAGATGGCGTTTCGGCCCTTTTGGGTCGTGGAAGGGAATCCAAGATTCTCCTTAAAAAAACTTATATATAGGAGTTTGACTGGCTTGAGATTCATTCAGCAAGGCCCCATATTTCAAATTATCCCAATAAATATAATTCGAGTAACCATATTTCAAAATTATCTTTTTCTCATAAAAGACATACATGAAATGTGTAAGTAACTCGTTATAATCGGTGGAAAGCCATCATACTAGGATTACACTGTGTATCGATGTTTTGTGTGTATAAGTAATATGACCCGAGGTTTCCTGCAATTTAGAAATCAGACTTGGTTGCGAATGATGTAGTATATGAAGGACTTCAATACTCGAATTCGGGACATGATCAACCTTTCCGATTTTGTGTCTAGTGAAAGGATATCGATCGCTAAAAAGGGTAGTCGGACTCAATGGATCTAATTAAGAGTCGGAAGTATGGATTGTCTTTTGTTTTTTGTAAACGTGTGTTTCACGCATCTCTTTGTGAGGCGAGCCAGCAATGTTATCGAGACAGGTGATCTTTTATTTTTCTCTTCATGATGGATGTAGGTCATAACGAACGAAACGTGTTCGATTTATGAATACATGCGGTCGTTGAATAATAAAGCTTTGGCAATTTAATGCCAATGAGAGGGGGGAGGAATCTGTTGTCCTTGGTGGGTCGCAGCATAGTAATTGCATAAAGGTCTAAGGTCGCATTATGTCCGCTTCGCAAGTCTGCTCATTTAAATGACGGCTCCTACCTAAATTTCTCAAGAAATAAATGAACAAATGTACGTGTGGAACAATATCTCACAACAATAGACTTTTCAACGATACAATCCGCTTCCTGGGTAAATGCGGAACACATTAATGTCGGAATATCCAACTTAAAAGTTCAAGTAAATAGGTGGAAGGAGACGACATGATAAAAATAAGTTATGTGGGATACTTTGGTATCTCTTCTCATGTACAAGTTGGATTTAGAAAGACCCGTGAAATTTGACGAATGATGAGTCTCACACGTGAAATAAACTAGAGCGATCTCCATTCACATGCCATGAAATATTCTACACTATCTAAAGATGACAACCTTTGACTAGAATGAGCTGCATGGCGCCAACATAATAGTCAAGTGTGGAAAATGTCGAGTGATAATCTTGATGGCTCTCTCTTTTTTCATTTTTGCATTCCTATTTTCTTTTTCAAAATTACGAATAGAAGTCATGATGGTCTAACGAAACACATAATCAAAAGTCACGAATTGCTAATTTATGTAGTCAAATTGCAGAGTAATTTCCACCTGCCCGTGTAGACTAATCTCATGACCAAATAACACGAAATAATGTCTAGCGTCAATGACTATTCTAATTCGATCACAAGATTATTTTCAATATGTATATATGTATAAAATAAGTATTTTTTATTCAATTTTTTTGTTCAAAATGATGATATTTTTTTTCCAAGTCATTTCATTTCTTTTTTTCTCTTTTGCACAAGAGTCCAAATCTGTGATTTGATTAACCTTGTCTAATTTGCCAACTTGCCATCATATAGATCGTAATAGACACATAATAGTCGTTAAAGAAGACATATGATCGCAACTTCGACAAGACTGAAAGTTATAATGACATAAAACGTCTCTATAACTTTTTGACTTAAGCAATATCGTATATCAAGATACTTTTTTCTACAATCGAGTCCTTGAGATTATATATTTATTTGTTCACATCGTATCTTCTTTCAAAGAAACCCCGACGAATATTGCGACCTGCACATTAAGTGCTCCGCCACCTCCCCTGTGACCCCAACACGGCGTCTACATGGTTGTCAAAAATCTAGGAAATAAAGCGAGGAGGAAGAGGACGCGTGTCGAATAAGAAGAGGCCGTCTGCCAACCATGGTATCATATATTTAAAAAGAAAAATTTGGTCTATTTTTCCGTTGTAATATTAGATATTGGTCGTTTTCGATTTGGATTCATGTTTCCTGTCATGAAGGACCACTTTACTGTTATCGTATTACATGCCTTGCAAGAAATTTTTTATGTCCTCTTTCCATCTTCAACTATGATAAACCATAAGGTGGTGAAGAAATCGATTTGCCGGCTTGTAAAAGAGGAGATGAGAGGAAACGGGCAAGCGCTCGAGGCGGTGTGTATTACAGACGATTGGAGAAACAACCGTGATCACTTCACGACACGCCTTAAACATACCTCGAATAAAAAGCTTCCACCTACATCTTCAATTTACAATGTTCGAAACACGAATCATGAGATTTCTGAAGATATTAAGTGAATAAAGATTGAAATTTCTATGAACCAAGAGCACGCCAACCTTAACCCAATACTAGCTAGCGCTTTCATGAAATGAATACCCTGCATCATTAGTGCGGTTCGATGCTGGTTATTGCTCATTCCTCGTCTCCTCGGCTTCTCGAACACCATATAAATTTACCACAAAGCTAACATTTGAAACAATTTTAAAGAGTCATTGATCATTAAAGGAAGGAGGAGAATGAGATCACATCCTCAATTGAAAAAGGGTAAAAATTAGGAGAAGGAGAAAAGAACCTAATCAACTGGGAATTCTCGAGCCATTCATGTCACCTTTCCATATGGAAAGGCAGCCAATTACTGTACCCCTAACAATTTCCCTAAAGCTAACTTTTAGGGCTTCCAATGCAAATGAACCGAATGTACGAAAATGCCTTCTCCAGTGCAAGCAGCCACTTCCTTGCAAGAATGGTCAGAAATATCTGCAGAATCAGCCACCACAATCTTGTTGGCAGCAAGCTTCTCCTAGAATACGGATGAATTTTCTTCAGACTGAGGTTTAGGGGGCGGAAAAAAATGCCTGTACGAAGTATGTGAGACGGATAAGACAATTTATTATCGGTAATAAAAGATTAAAGGGCACGACCGAGAGCGAGCCTGCCTTCAAACGTCGCACTAAATTTTAATGCCATAACCTATTGCAGAACTCGTTCCTCGACCTTTTGCTAGATACCACGTCTGAAAAGGTGTCCACCAACTGTCCCGCTAAGCTACTCCGGTCATCACTCAGAGCCTGAACAAAGGTGTTAACCACTCTCCGTTCCTGCTCCGTGGATCTTAGGCTGAACCATGTTAAAAATTTCAGCCTGAATTCTTGATTAATGTGACCCCGACATTCAAGTTCCCTGATGGTCTTGACGCAATCCTCAAAGTTATCGTCCAAGCTTCCCGAACCACTAGAAATATTGCTAGGGGACCCATTTATCAGAGTACTGTCGCAATCATGCAACTCTTCTTTCATGCTCAAAACTCTTTTTCTGCACAGCTCAGCCTGAGAATCTGCTCCTGGTGCTTCTCCAGTAGCAGCCCCGCATGTCCAGGCTCGTGAGTCGACAATCGTCAGGGGTCCAGCTCCATTGTGCTTCCTCAGTTCATGGGAAGCAGCATCATCATCCACCTCCACAACCTGATTGAATAAGCAGCCGTTATCTTCATCCCTGGAGAACTCATAGGGAGGAGCTGCCTCATTTAAATCGGGGACAGAAGCAACATTTAAGTCAAGTTCACGAGGAACAGATGGCACATAATCTTCTACAGTTCTCTTGGGTTCTGTCCTTTTGCTTATTCCACAACATCTCTCCATATCAGCACTGCAGAAGCCTTCAAAGCATCCTTGCTCTTGAGCTGAAGCCAGGTGCAGGATCTTTCCTAGATCACGGACCTTGAAACCGGCAAAAGCAACTGCTTCTGTAGACTCAGGCTTGCTATTGGAACCAGAGGAACTTCCTTCAACAAGGGCTCTCTCTTTGTTACCATCAATAGCAGCTAGTGGATTGCCGTTCTTGTGGATGATCTCCACACTTCCAGTGAAACACTTTGCCTCAGAATGACCCAAATCACGTGCTTCTGTATAAGAAATTATGTGAAAGGAATATTCGGTGCATGGCTGCAGATTAGATATCAGAATTCTTCTCTTGTCTCTGGGAAAGACACAAGCAGGTTCTTCTCTCGTCTCTGCTCCACTCTCATGATACCATAGTTTGTAACCCTTAATGTCATCAGATGATGGAGAAGACAATTCAATCAGAACAATAATGACAGACGATGAAGTCACTTCCTCAAATAGGAACTTACAAGCAGCAGGACGTGATTCCTCTGTAATGGAGACAGAAAAATTGTTAAAGAATGCTATCGTGTTAAAGTACTTTAGATAAGATAAGGGCCAAGTATAACGGATCTAACCTCTACTTGTTATATTCCCATTAGAAGCACTGACCAACAATTCCTCTGCTCTTTCAACTGCAAGAGAGCAGAGTCTCTGCACATCACCTGCAACTGATAGCCTGCTGACAATTCCCCGTGCCATCTTGGCGGAAACACCATTAATGGGACCCACCTCTGTTTCTAATTTGGCCTTTGCATCTTTGACATATTCGTGCAAATCTTTGAACCGTGAAGTACCATCCAGAAGCCTGTAACTCAAACAAATCCTATAGCAGAGGACATCAACACGACGAGCATCCTTAGCTATAGCTAGTTGCTTCTTCCAACTTCTGCATGTATCCATGTAAGAAAGACATCAGCATAAGTTGGAAAACTATTGCAGGAAAACCAGTAAACTTTCCCTCACTTATATTCACATTTTAGTAACATACATTAGCATTTTCATATATTTACTTTTGGCTATTATCATCAAATACATACAGCATTTGACATTCTAATGGATTTCTCCTTCCCTTTAAACAGGCGATCCAATTTCAACCCAGGCCATCAAGTTTCTGAAAGCCTTTTTGTTTCTATTTCAAAGTGCTCTGAAACCTGACTAAACCACATAACATATTGTAAAAAGCATCTTGTTCTTGTCCAAATCTTACCAAACAATATGCTCAAAAGCTTTATCATAAAATTCATATAGAGACATCATCTTATCTGGCCATGGCAACTTCAATACAGAATAGGTAGTTAATGAATGAATAGCTACTCCGCCTAGAAGGAACATAACTCTATCAAATTTTTCTCACTTGAAAACATCAACCACTTGCACAAATAACATTACACTCTTTAACCCGTGAATTTTGCAGCAATTGCAATATATGGACCTCTTTCACTGTTTAAAACATCAGATAAGTAGGAATCTAATAATATCAGGAATAAGCTCACGATAGTTTTGACAAGAAAAATGTTTGGACTAAAACTCTGGAAGTCATGAGTAGGAGGCCAACAATGTGTCGCGAACAACATTGTTCATGTAAAACTCAAGAGCAGAAGTTAAGTCTTTTAGCAACATCCAGATGACTGAAAATGTAAAACATGGAAAATACTAATACAGAGAATACCACAACAAGCATACTCACACAACTTTTATTTTGTAAATGCATAATGCAATACACAAAACGACCAGAAATACCATCAATGGACAAAAAATCCCAATAAGGCACAGGTAGAGTACTTAACCCAGATAAAACAGCAGAGGTCACCTTGAAAGAATGAAACAATTATCTAACACATACAAAGAAATAATAAGTTTTGATGATAACACAAATTCATTGGCAAAAGAAAATCAAGGTGCATGTCCAATCAATGAATGAGCAGAACAAACATTCATCATTGACCAATATTCCACACCATGTGCCTGTGGCCCAAGGACAGAGACAATATAAAAAAACACTACTGATGCATCAGAACAGAAGAGCGAAAGGAAGACCCCTTACCCTAAAATTCCAGAAACTTTACCGCAGGAAGCACAGCAGTAACTGCCATCAAGCTGCATCAGTTGTCCAAGATCGACAACTCCAGCCTTTTCACGTTGAAGAGCACATTCAATGTGGCATGACAACCCACAGGAGCCCAATACCCCATTATCTGATTCTGATGAGCACACCAACCAAAGGCTGGGATCCTTATTGTCATCAAATAAATGGCAAATGCAGCAAGAGCACCTCTTGCAAAATATATCATCAGTGGAAAGGAGGGCTCTGCAAGCTGAATTTTTGCATATCCATGACTTCAAATGCCCAAAATCCGAAGCCTGTTCAATGGCTGGAGGAAGTCGCATTGGGTTATCTCCCTTTCTTGTTTGCTTCTTGGAAGACGGTTGATTGCTTGTACTATTGGAGGCTTTCCTGTGATCCTGCTTCTTAAATGTCTTGCTGTTTGGTTTGAGAGGTTCTCTCATTTTGCTTTTTGATGAAGCTGAGCTTTTCTTGTCCTTATCAAAGCAAGTTCGCAGAAGTTCCTTCTTCAGATCAGATTTTACGAACTCCTGCAGCAGATCTGGGCTTTTAGAAGCATCTTCTGAATTCCCATTTTTTTCCGGAGTACTCTGCACACTTGAAGAAAGACTCTGGATACTGGAAACTGGATGGAGGATATAATTCTTTTTAATGACGGATTAAAAAGACTAATAAGAAAACAAAAACTAAAATAGATTTAAGAAAAAAAATGAGAAGTTCACATACAATGTGGAAAGAAATCACCATTACATAAATAAAAACCGCCACTCATAAAAGAAGAGGCCTATAAAACACTGGTAAAGCACAACTAATCGCCACAAGGTTTTGAACTGGAACATGAAGGCTGTGGTGTGGAAGTGAAGTTTACAGGTTAAAAATCACTATAGTCAGAATACCTGAAGATTTGATCATCTAGAACTAGATAGAACACAAAAAACGTAGCAGGATTGCAAATCAGTCAGATATTATTTAACTTATGAAAGGTGAGGTTTCTCACAAACCCTACATACTCTACATTTTCATTCCATGAAAAGAATCCATTGTTGAGGAAACTTTCAATTTATGATGCAGAATATTAAAGGAACCAATTCAAGCTACAAGCCAGGTCAGATCTTTCATAGATCCATTAGATCTATGGCGCAGTCTCTCTAAATGGGGGTCAGAGCTCTATCTAACAAGCCAGTGAACGCAATAGGAATAAAGAAGACACGAAGTATGAAACAACATCAGAACATGCCCTTTTAATATTAGATCGACAGGATTATAACAGAACATGAAAACTTTTGACCAGGATCCTGGAGATCTATTTCATTTAAATGCAAGGACGAAACACCGAGGTTAAAATAAGACTCAAGAAACAGCTTTCAAACTTACACAGATCCTCAAGAGATCCTACCGATTTATTCAGTCTCCATCATGTCAAACTTCTCCAGTCTAACAAATGTAATGAACTCAATGGCAATTCAAGCAGATAAGTTCTCAGATCTGAATCTCAAGAGGCAAGGAGAGGACTAATGAGAGAGATATATGCAATTGAACCTATGGGAGAAATGTGCAGAGACTTATAAATGCATCCCGTCAATATAAGGTCACAAATCCACAATTGCGCTTTATAACATACCACATATTAAATTGGCTGCCTAGATGCCATTCCTTACTTACTCTGGAATCCGAATTCGCGTGAGCCATTTTGCGACTTCTTATATTAGTCTAATCAAGCAAGATATCTTTCCCAATAAAAAGAATCCTAACCATAGATGCTCATTTCTCACATGAATACCATTTCTGAGTGCCACGCGTCAGGCATGCATTCTTATCCTAGTCAGAATCTCATTCTGACAACTTTTAAACCGGAAAAAGAAACTTAAATCTGGCGTAAATGATAACAGACAAATGATCCTTCACAATACACATGAACTGCATTCTGGTTTAGAGTGCCACAAGTAAGTCATGCATACATTTGGATATCCACGTGTTGCGATAACCATAAAAAATTTCTGAGAATTTCAAACTTTCACATCAATAAAAGGAGGCATAACCAAATCATAGACCATGTCAACAACAAAAGAGAGGTAATGATAAAACTATTAAGCTCTGCCTGTCTACCAAGCTAGATTATGTTGTGAATTTGCAAACAGAGAGAACATGCTTCAGACAGAAGAAAAGTACCAAAAGGCAGAGACGAAATGCCCGCAATGCAGCACCAATTCCACCACATACGTGACATGAGCATCAGACGCACAATTGTTTCAGTAGTTTGTTATCCCAACGACTAACATTCTTTTCATGACCACACACCCCTCACAAGCTCCATCAGTCAATTCCAGAAAAGAAATTCTAAAGTATTATCCAAATTATTTAATGTATTCAGAGGAATATGAACTCGCTCCAGTTCGTCTTTACATTGATCTCAGCATTTGTTTGAAAAGTCCCGCATAGACTTGATAAGAACGCTGTGTAAAACATATACACCAGTTCATTATCATCACCTCTCTGTATTTGCCTTCTAGCAAGTTACCAACATTTTTATATTCTCAGAAGGTGCTCAGCTTACACAAATATAGGTCTGTTTGTGCAGATGAATAAAAGCACATATACGTTCATTTATGCACACATGCTCATGAACATGCATACCCATTTATGACAGATCAACTATGACAGGACAGGAGGTTCAACTAAACATCATGTTGCCGGTTTTTCATATTGTTAGTGCAGAATAGCAAGGAGACACAACATTTAGCCAATGAAATATAAGCCTAAGGTTACTCATGCACATACAGATATCTTCCTGCATACACATCTACGTACACATTGCATGCATTCTGAGAGACTACATATGATAAGAAGAAACCAACAAACCTAATCAGCTTATATACTCATTCGACATTGCATTAACCAGATAGTAGAGCATGTCCTTATCAATTCTAAAGAAAGTCATTGAATGCAATGCAATATACTCGAGATCTTTCTTACAGTCGCAACTCTTATGAAAAGCAAGCAAACAACTTGAAAAGCAACACCAAGAAGAGGAAATGGATGTTTCTGCTCCAATACAAACCTTTACCTAAGAACTTGTCTTCCAGATCCATATTCTGGTCAACTAAGTAAACAGAACCAATTTATCTCCCGGCAACAGATGATCAGCAACAGAGCATCTGCATAATAGCACATATGGCATAGAAGCAATTCAGATTATGGATCAAGCTACAGAACTTATGAAGAGAGCTGTCACTAAGGCACAGACAAATGACCTATATACCCTTAGCTGTTCTAGCTTATTTGGGTATTATGACTAAAACAGACAGAAGAAAAGTATCCAACTCATCGGATCACAAGGTCAAGAAAGCACAATTGTAAGTGACAACTCTCTCAAAAGCACAATTCAAATAGTTTTGAACCGATTCGTGTAATTATAAGGTAAATAAAAGCAAGTTCATAAGTAAAGTTCCTTTCTTCTCGTGCACTTGAGCTGCTTCAACCCCCCCCCCCCTCTTTTTTTCTTTCTTCCCCCAGCGCAAACTTTGACTTTTATATTTATGCAATGCATCTGGCAGAATCAGTTGGACGACAAAGTACTGAAAGCTACAATGAGAACCAATAAATGTATCGGAAAAATCAAGATGTAGCCTCAGCATCATAACATTGTTTCTAAAAATAGATCAAAAACAAGTATTATTCTTAATGCCCCACATTCAATACCACCGTCTTCCACAGCATGCAGCATCCACAACGCCACAAATAATAATTAAAAGCAGAACAATTCCACCTGTCTAAGCTTCATCTCAAAGGCCACAAGAAAGAGCAGCAAAAGCAAGGATCTTTGACCGCCAGACCAAAGCAACCACACCAAAGAACACGCAAAACAAGACTACCCCAGACAAGTCCAGCTAAATGCCGGGCCTTCGACTCACGAATGCACAACAATGTCCATGCATTCTCTCAATTCAATCACGCCCAGAACCACGCGACGGACACCGAACCAGATCAAAGCCAATCAAGGACACGACTTCCACCGAATTAGCGCACCGGAGGGCGCGCGAAGGACGAAGGAGAGCCCGAAAACCCGAACGAGCGAGAGGATAACGCATCAAAACGCGAAACGAACCGGATCTGAGCGAAGCAACGAATCAAGAAACCACCGCTCCCGAACCGAAAGCCGAGAAAGCAAGAGAAAGCGAAGACGGTGACGAATTTTTCCGAGACGCACCTGGAGCAGGCAAGGCAACAAAAAGATTTCTAGGGTTCTTCGTTTCGCGCGAATCAAACCCGAAAGAGGGTCGCCTTCGCAGCGAATTTGGGGAGAGAGAGAGAGAGGGGAAGAGGGAGGTCTGCGAGTCCTCCTGAAGGAGAGAGAGAAACTTGTTCGTTTGGTGTTCACGTTTAGGAAGAATGGAGTAAAAAAAAATAAATCAAAACAATAAGTATCGGATTGGATTAAATAATAATAAAAAAACCGACTGGGGAGGGAGGTGCACGCGCCATGTGGGCGCGTCGGAGCCGCTGGTCCCCCTTCGAAAAGTGCAGTTGGCTCTGCTTTGCAGGGAAAGAAGTACGGGCGAGCACTGTCCTCCGATCCGATTGGTGCGTGCCCTTCACCGCCGCGAGCCGTCGCGTGTCGGAGTCGAGGGGGAAAAAAAAAACAATTAATACAATCTTTTTTCCCCGGGGCGTTTTCCGATCATTTCCTTTATCGGGCTCTGACCCCTCATTTCCCAAAAATACAAAAAACACGAAGGAAATTAGAAATCATTAAAAATTGAAGAAAAGGAAAAGGAGAAATTCGGGTAGTCAAATCCCCGCCGTTCATCAATTTGCTTACTACGAGAAATACGGACCCTCCGATCCTCCCCCCCCCCCGGGGAAGACTCGAATTTAAGGTTTCACGTTGTTGTTTTCATTGGCCATGGGATTTCTACTAAAGTGTTTTTTCTTCGATCTCTTGCCGTGTTAACCAGCGCATATCTCATGATGGGTAATTAAATATGATATAAAAAAAGGCGCGCCTTCGGAAGATCGGCAATGTGCCGATATGATATCGATTTCGTATCGAAAAATTGGTCGCCGAAGTGATGATTAGGCGAGCATGCCCTTTTTTCCCGGCCGAATTGCACATTGGAGCTCCCCCCCACCAAACGAGGGGATCCAATTTGGGTGCTGCCCCGCTAATTGGCTGAGCCCCCAAAAAGGGGGCAAAGGTTAAAGAATGATATTCTGGCTTAATCATTGACGCGGAATGAAGGGGGACTAAAGGGATTGGAAGCACGTGGACAATGCCACGGGCCGACACGTGTCGGAAGAATCTCCAAAGTGGGGGGCCTGGTTGGGGTGGGCAGGGAGGCTGGCCATGTCAAAAAGATTGGGTCGGGGTTGAATTGGAGGCCACTTTTCTCAAGGTGCACTTTCTCTGTTGCTCGTCCCTTTTTGGCCCGAGGAGCGGACACGTGGCGTCTCCAGGTGTGAGGAGTGAAATTTTCCCAGGAAAATAGAAGGTGGAGGAGGAGGAAAATCCCTCAAAGATTCAGTCTGTGTGAAGACGGCTCGCGGGGGAGTTGGGCGGTTGAAAGGGAGAGGTTTGGACGGTTAACTTCCGTCCAACGTTGTGGTCAGTGGTCAGTGGTCAGTTTTATACATATAATAGTTCGGATTGACTAAGGAATGATCGCGTCGGGATGATCCAATGCACAGCTCGCGTGGATATTTCTCGAGAAGGCCGACTATGTTGAATGAAATGCGAAGCTAATTCCGCGTAAATGTCCACCGAGTTGCCTTCACAGCTTCGGTTGACCTTTTCTTCTTTTTCCTGAAGTCAGATCTGTTGGCCACGTTATGAAACTTTTGAGCCGGTCTTCGTCGGTAAATATGTCACGCGAGGGCCGATGATTGACCAGAGTCGAGGCTTGACCTTTCCTAGATCCGACGAGGTCAATGATCGACCAAAGGAAAAAGGAAATGAAAGAAAATTGTATACAAAATAAAATTAGTATTACAAAGATGTTCACGTCGGTACCAGATGTGTCATGTAAGATGTGCAGTATCCACGTCAACATTTTCCTTTCGAAATTGTCTGAATGGACTCAATTGATATAAATGCAAAGTGTTTATGACTAAATCGATCCGATTGATATATTTAGGACTGGATTGATTTGACTAGCGCGTGTTGAAGATGTTGTTCATACTTTTCCTTATAATAACCTCATTTGTAGTGGCTATCCTGTGCAAAAGTCCCCCCAAACATAAGCGTCATGTGAATACTTTAGACATGTAAGGTGGCAATAGTGGTCCAGTGTTCCCCCTCTTGAGTGAGAGGATGCCATCTTTGCTTCTCTTTTTCGCACACCGAAAGAGACACGGTACCTTTACACTCCAACCATAGAATGATTTCGTATCGAGACCGAGGTCGAGAGCTCTTCCTTTTGGCGACTTGATCATTACTTGCGTCGCACTAAATGGCGAAGGTTCCAATCAAAAGATGATATACATGTCCTAAGTGATGGCGTTAGCAGTGCTTCATCGACTTATGGAAAGGATCTACATGCGTGACGCATGTTCGGCCTCGAATGAACCACAATGCCTCTCCGACTGTGCCTTTGCTTCGATTCAAGGGCATCAACGAGGGCGTACCGGTGGGTCAAGGTGGCCACTTTTCCCACGGCCATCGAGTGCCTTCCAAGGAACATCAACCTCAAGATGGAGCAGCTGAGGTGACACGAGAGAGATGAAAAGGATGAGATTTGAGGCGACGGGAGACATGACCAGGGCGCAACAAGCAAGACAGGAGGGGAGCAAGATCGCTGCGCCTTGGTTACGCATCAAGTACACGGGGTTTCTTGTCATGCAACATCAGCAAACATCGGCAATTCCACCACAGTCCGCGATGTCCCAGTTTCGACGACAAGGGCCTCTCCCTTTTGTTGGCCAATACGTAGATCCTCTCATCATCACGATGGCGTACTAAACCCTAGAGCAACAGTTGGTCGAACTCAACAAGAAGAGTTCCAAGAAGATTGGCTTTTGTCCTAGCACATCAAGGTTTCTATATTTGGGGTTATTGTGACAATGGGTTATTCCACTAAAAGCGCATAACAGATGGTTATTATTTGAAAGATCAAATTTTAATCTACTCGGGACGATCGCCCATGTATCGAGGTTTAGTCGCAAGAGAATAATTTCTTTATCGATCTCTTAAGATTAGATTATTTGCCTTTGACTAAATTGTTCATATGATCTTATTAAATTCATGGCGATGTGGTTTTATAAATTCCCTAGAAGTCCCATATATTTAAAAATCTGAAACATGGCCGGAGGCTCGAAAATCCGAGTTATAGATTCGTAATAAAATATGGATTTGACAAGAACGTTGCCACTCCTTCTACAAACTCGTGGGAGCGGTGATGCTCTTGTCGAAGAATATAATGGAAATTCATTAACTATGATCATATGAGCATATTATTAGATTTGTGCAGTATAAGTGGATGGGCAATTAGGGCCGGACCGTCTCCCCACGACGAGGAACTTTCGTGGGCAATGGTTTACAAGTAATGTGCAATCACAACTGTTGATTATTATGAGATACACATGATTAGTGATGAAGAGGTGCAGGATCCTTCCTGTGAAGTTACGGGAAGAGGGACCGTGCCTCCTAAAGCCTATCTTGACCTAAGAAGCCACATTGCTAGACCAGTTTGATATCTTGACCTGATACCTCCTTCCCTTTTGGTTGTTATATTTAATGGTCGAATATTATAACTGTCCAAATTACTTGGTGTTCAATTAATAGAATATAGACACAAGTACATTACGATCACGAATCATCCATTACGCACTTTGAAGGTATGATGATGATGGTGAAAAGGCCGAGAGCATTTTCTAAGCTCTTTGTTTAACATCCACCTGCCCCCGAAAAGCCAAAAGCAGACGACAAAGAAGTGATGAAAACGTTTTTAGCTTTTGGTCTTCTATATTCAAAACACAAGTTGGACGAGGTGGGTGCTCCTACAAGGTTTAGACCCTTGAATTATGTTTTTTTTTTCTTCATAATTTACCCAAAATCATCACAAGACCGATCGCACATGGTAATATTACTCTGTCTTGCTTGCATCATACACATTAATTTATCAACATTCTCTCGGCATGAAAAATGTCGACGCTCGATAAGTAATCGATAGCATAGTATAAATACCTCGAATCGTCGCTAGCGACGGTGGCTATGCCCAGTAATTGTCCTTTGTAATTGTAATTTCCGTATAAGATTTTGGAAATGACAAATCAATAATCATCATTCGCATAAAAATCATTCACTTTTAAATTCATAACGTTCAATATTTGATCGCCTGTGACCTTTTTATGAGAAATCATAATCAAATCGTGGATTTATTTTATTATTCTTAGTAGCTTAGCTTCATGCTAATAAGTTAGTTCGTAAACTCGAAGGTCCCATCAGTGTATGATTGTGCTTGGATTATCCTTAATCAGTAGTGAAATCGGTAATCTTTCACAAATTATCGAACTATCGAAATTGTTTTCCCTTTAATCTCAGAGTCCAAATTGCATACAATAACAATACAATAAATTGTGTCCGACATAATTTCCTTGAACGAGAGAGAGAGAGAGAGAGAGAGAGAGAGAGGCTTCTTACTAAAATGGGCACAAATGCCAAACCAGAAATCACCAATGACATTTCAATATGGCAATCTTCAACAAACGAATTTACAGAATGATCATTATTTTATCATTATACAGCTGCAAAATATAGAAGCAAGAAAGGTCTCGACCCAGCATCGCACCTCGTACTTATACAATAAGAAGCTGTCATCCTATGTAATCCGCAGCCATAGAAAAATGATGTTCCAGGGGAATTATGAACGAAATTCTTAATGAATAAAAGCAGGTATAGGAGGTTAACATGTTGACAGAATGCTAACAAGGGTTTTCAGCGATAAGGTAAAAGAATATTAATGGGCGTCTTTCAAACAGCACATCTCTCTTAAGATGATAGCAGTAGCATTAGACGGAGCAAACTTATGTTCTGATGTTGGAAAATGAAGTTGAAGGAAGTGAAAGGATGCAATAAGAAGGGACTACAGAAAAGTAAAATTTATCATGAGCAAGACTTTGTATTGCTAAAGACCACAAGTAGAGAGGTGAACACAATCAAAGATAAGGGTGAATTGAGACATGCTAAGGCTGCAACAGAAAACAGCACTCTTTGGAAAAACACACACATGCACATGTACGCATACAAGCCAATGATGGCACATTGCATTTAGTAAAGGCTTCACAAATCAGACCATGCGAAATCCGTGTGACATTCCTAGCCATAAGATTGTTCCCCCTCCAAATATCATGCCGAAGCTAACTGTGAAGACAAAGTTCCTTACATCAGCTTTTTCTCAGCAGCAGGTTTTCAGCAAGAGTTTCATCTCTATAGAGAGCAGAGTTTATTACATTAAGAATAGAATTGCTGTTCAGTTAGTCCATTTACCAGATAATTTACCTCCACCTAACAAATTTTGTAACGCCATGATATTACTACAATGAGCATTCACAAAGTCTTTCCTCTGTACAGAGATATTTTCTTGTTCCGGCCTGCATTACTAATACTAGTATATCCATTTTAGGGAAAAAGAACATCACCCAGTAGATCGAGAACGAAGTCTCTAATATCCAGAATATCATGGTTGCTATCGTTAGAATTAATTTGGCAGAAATGATATTTGACTGAATGACATCAATTAACACCATCTCCAGATGAATAAGAGAAAATGAAGCACATGGCAGAATGGGTAATACCATACTAACATATAGCACTTGAAAAGGACCCAGCAGGATGACCGGCTTTTGGCCAAAGCTACTCTAAAGTATTGTGAAACAGGCAGAAAATATATACATTACTAGCGAGTCCAGACTTTCATAATACAGGCTGGTCACTTTGAAAGATAAGTAAAATAAGTCCCACTCTCCTTAAAGCTTATTAAAAATAACATACGCTACAGCTGTTATTCTAAATATTCTATAAATCTGACAACACAATCTAGTAAAGAAACTTCCACAAGTTGAAAATGAAAATCATAAAGAACCATATGCCATCCGTATCAAGCATATACAGGAAACACTAAAAGGCTAACCCACCCAACCCCCCCCCCCCCTGCCCCAACAGCAAAAAGACGCACTGGGTGTCACGGTGGACAGTAAGGTGTAATGTCCAAAGTCAGCTCAATGTACAACACATCCGATACCGAAAAAATATTCAGAGCTAGTCGCACATAAACTCACCTGTTAATGCGGTGTCTGGTAGCCAAATCCATGTCCAGATTCACAAGAGTCAGGAAAGATCGTTATTTTGGATAGCATGTTGTCATTAACTATTGCACACCATGTACAGCTAATAACATGGTGCTGCACAACCACTGAATATTTTTCTCCAATAATTAATTATGAACTCTGTTCAAAGAAACTCAACAGCCTCAATGTGCCATCGCTGATCCACAACAACAAATATATGCAATTTAAGATGGATTTTCATGAGAATATATCAAAACCATCATCATGTTCAACTGGAAAAGAGGGAAAACAAAGTATCTATAAGCAACCTGATGGTTCAAACAGCAATGAGCTCTTCTACATGAAATCTATTCAGATCATAATAAGGAGGCTTACATCTTGCCCCACCAACATAAATAAATCCTTCACAGACACTAGAAGTCACTGACAGTCTGACTGTAAGAATCTCAACCCATCAGTATTGTCATCTGGTAAAGCACAATTTACTCACAACTTATTGAGCGTCTACGTCTCTTCTGGTCAACTAGGTAAATAATATTACTTTAACCCTCCCTGCAACAGATAATTAGCAACAGATCATCTTCACAATGGCACATTACACGAAGAAGCAATTCAGAATTTTGAATCGAGCCATAGAACTTATAAAAAGAGCCGTCAGTATGGCACTGACTAAGGACTCACATTCTTTACTCTTCTAGTATTTTTGGATATTTTGACTAAAACGGAATTAAGAAAAAAATCTAACTCATCTGATCACAAGATCAAGAAAGCTCATTTGTAGGTGACAACATTCTCTAGAGCGGAATGCAAATAGTTTTGAGCCAATTCATGTAATTGTAATATGAATAAAAGTGAGTTCAAATTTAAAGTTTCTCTCTTTCTTTGTACTTGAGCAGCTTCCCCACCCCGACCCCCACCCCCTAACTTCTGACATGTATACATATTCAATGCATCTGGCAGTATTAACCGGACGAGAAAGTACTGAAAACTACAATGCAAACCAATAAATGTACTGGAAAATCAAGATGTAGCCTCAGCATCATAACGTCGTTTCCAACAACAGATAACAAGACAAGTAGTATCCTTAATGCCCCACCGCATTCAGTACCACCGTCTTCGACAGCATGCAGCATTCACAACGACACTAATAATGAAGGAAAGTAAAACGATTCCACCTATCCAATCTCCATCTCAAATGCCGCAAAAAGAGAAAAAAAAATAGCAGCAAAAGCAAGGATCTTTCACCGCCACTATAAAGCAACAACACGTGAAACAAAACTAACCCGGCAAGTTCAGCTAAATGCCGCGCCTTTTGACTCATAAATGCACAACAATGCCCATGCATTCTCTCAATCCAATCGTTCCCAGAACCACGCAACAGGCACCGAAACAGATCAAAGCCAATCAAGGACACAACTTCCACCGAATTCGCTCACGGGAGGACGCACAAAGAACGAAGAAGAGCACGAAATTCCGAACGGATAAGAGAAACGCATCAAAACGCGAAACGAACCGGATCTCAGCGAAGAGACGAATCAAGAACACACAGCTCCAAACCCCAAAAAAGAAAAAGAAAGCGAAGACGATGACGAATTTCGCCTCAACGCACCTGGAGCAGGTTAGATAAGAAAGAATTTCAAGGGAGAGGCACGTTCGCAGCTGATTCGGGGAAGAGAGGGAGAATTCTACGAGAGTTCCTGAAGAAGGGAGATGAAGCTTGTTCGTCCGGTGTTCGCGCGAAGGAGGAGAGAGCAGAGGACTAAAGTAATAAAGACAACCAAATCACAACAACAAAAAAAGGTAAATAACAGCGAGGGAGACGCACGCGCTGTTTGGGCGCGTCGGAACAGTTGGTCCGCTTAGAAAAGCGCAGTTGGGTTCTCCTCGGCCTCAGAATGTATGGGAAAGCATTGTTCTTCGACCCGATTGGTGCGTCCGCTTCACCGCCGCGAGCCGTCGCGTCGGAGCTGATATAAAAAACATATTACGATCTTTTAAGAGATAAGTGCATTAAACTCCTCAAACGAATAAATTCCAAAATTTTATATGATACAATTGAATTTTAATACTTATAAAGTGTAATTGAATCATAAGAATTTTAAAAATACAATTAATGTTACAAATTATCAAATTAGTTTAATCAAATTATTTTTAGCGCACTTTTTTAAAATTCGATTATATCTTCAATGACGAAATTTATAATTAAAAGTTTTAAGGCGTATTATATTTTTGGGGATAATTTTTTAGGATATGATTATATTTTTAAGCCCCGACTTCTTTTTGTGATAAGTTTTATAACTTTTAATATACAGTAAAGTTCCTATTACTCGACATTACTTGCTCCGAGAAGTGTGGATCCTCCAACAAAGTCCCTATGATACTCGCATTTAAGGTTTCATGTGATTGTTTCGATGGTTATCTGCTTCTAACAATATGCTTTTGTTTTTTTTTTTTATTTAATCGTGCTAATGAGCAACTATTGCTTGTTTAGTATACCTAAAGGAACGGAAAAAATCATGAAAAAACTCAAATTATAACTACTTAAATGTACCTATCTTAAATTCATTCTGTGATGCCAAGAATTTTAATTTGTACTACTATGATAAATTTACCATATGTTAAGATTCCATCATTATTAAAAATTTGCCTATACAAACGCTAGAAGGCACATGGTATCGACATGATTATTCATGTCGTTATTTTGAATTGAAAAATATTTAACAAAATCTTGATATAAGGTAAGTGTGTTACATAAATCTAAGTATGGAGATTTTTTTTGTCGCAAGAATAGAGTAAATATGTCATAATGGGTGTAACTTGACTTTTATGTTTAAAAAATCATGATTAATTTTTCATAATGGATATAGTTTGGAATTTTTTGTGACTTTTTCCTTAAAGAATAGTAATGACAATAATATACAACGTAAGAAAAGTGCATTTTTTTAGGATTAGCCACGTGTTGATTTAATATCCATTTTATGTCTATTGAAGAAATGCTTGACAAAAAATTGTCATTAAAAAACCCATTGGATGGTCTTCCCTTTGTGGTCGAATTGCACGTTGCATGGGCCGTCAGGAATCTTACTTTCGGCCACTATTGGCCTCAACATAAATTTTAAATCAATGTTTGATTAATCATTAACGCGCCGCGAATGGGTGACGCATGGAATCTCCAATGCCATGTCAAAAGAATGGGCTGTAAAGGTCCCGGTGCACTTTTTCCATTGATCACTATGGACAAATGTTTAATTTGACTATAGGCAATTATGTACAATATCATTCATGAGAGGCGAACACATTGAATGCGAACAATAAACGCTACTTCAATATCACTAGGATTGCTCTTTCCATGAATGGAGTCACAGGCTATTTCAATATCACTAGGACTGCTCTTTCCATGAATGGAGTCATAGAGAGAGGGAGAGTGATAGAGAGTAAGAGAAAACATGGGCTCTTAAATGTCACTTGGGCCAAGATATATTTTGAATCGGTAAAGGGCAGTCCTAGTGGTTCGGTCCGGGTGGTCCAGTTGGGTCCCGCCCTACAAAAAATCGGGAATCGGACCACTCGAAAGCTAGTTTTCTTTTTTAGGAATCGTGGACTAGACCGAAACCTCGAAGAACCGGACCAACCCAGCCGATCCGGTCTTATTCGGACAGTTCCCGAGTTAGGCGGTACGTTATGCTTACCCCTAGACTCAACCAATACCTAATCCAATCCATTTTACTAAAACACTTACATAATTGATTTATTTTAGGAAAACTTGTTTCTTACAGTTTTTTGACAAATATTAAAATTTACAATTTTGTTAATAATCAAGATGTTAATTAATATTACTCTCACTTTTTTGTCTATCTTTCTTTTTCTCTTTCCTTCTTCTTTGGCATGAGCCAACAAGGCTTGAGCTCGCTATCCATTGTCTTGGCCAACGACCAGCTAAAGAAAAAGGAAATAGAAAAAGAAAAGAAAAAAGTAGAAATTATAAAGAAAATCATAAACTTAAAAAACGACATGTCTATCATGACTCATTTATAACCCATTTAAACTTATTTAAGATTGAGTTGTTGAGTAATGCATTTGTAATCCAAGCTTATTTTTAAAAATTAAGACAATGCATTGATAACCCAAACTTTAAGATTAGGTTCACTAGGTTACTTGATCAATCCCTTAATCTCTGATGGTATGTTTAGAAAGGGATGCTTTTAGGAGAGAATGCATTTCTTTTGGGAGAGGTTGGAGGATATAGATGAAGGGGAGAGCACCCTACTTATATACGAGGCCTCCCAATTATTGCCGTTGGATTTCTCCTTCATATAATGGCGGAAATCTAATCCTAAGAATTATCTGGAACACGTTTCCCATATTGCTCCTACAAGCCCCTATAAATATCTTATACTTTCTCTAGAAATATATCCCTCTAGATATATCTAGATATTATCCTAAACATATCCAGACATTTATAATTCCTAGATAGCCCTTGGAAATATCTTTTAGGTTGGGCTTTTGGGCCATTTTTTTTTTCATTCATTCGGCTTAGAATTTTTGGATCCATGATAATAGGCACAATAAGTGATATTTTGAGGATGGAAATCACACATTCATTTGGTTTTGGTGTCTAGATTCAAATAGTTTCCATTGCTTTACATTGGATATGTGTGAGAGACAGAAAAGTTGACATTATCTCCCCTAATCAATAAGTCAAGCTACCCTTAGCATTAAGATTGGAAATAGATGTATACCTACGCAAAAGCAAAGTCAAACACATTCGCAAGTCAACACGGGAATCAAAGAGGAATGGGTGAGGCACTGGATCATAAACTCAATGTGGGAAATGTTTTTTTATAGTTATTACTTGTTTCTGTTCATCAGGAAAAGAAGAGTTTCTTCTAGAGAAGCAAGGTCTTCCTTGGCAAGAAGAAACATAAGCCATTCACCCCTTGTCCAAAAGGAGTATGGATATACTTTGACTAGTGGACTCGACCATATGTTTCAGTCAATTAAAATCATACAAATCAATATACCTTATTGAACATGTAATGTTAAAAATAGCGAAAGACAGAGATCGAAGTCCACAGGAAGATGCATGTGAAGTTCTATTTTGATCTTAAACCACCACCAATTTTGAATTGAGCAGCATCTTGATCAGATAATAATCCGTACACATTTTACTAAGCATATCTATCAATCTTGTGTGTCTATGACATCCTCTCCAGCAACTAATGGACCACAAACTCCGAAAATCGAGGAGCTTTCTTAGAGGCTACAATCAAAGTTTCCAGACCATGAGTCCGCTCTAGTATGTACTAAAAAGTATCATAGGTTCAATAAAATATCCCCAAAGCATAGACAAACCGACATGTACTACGAGATGAGTCAAAGTCGGCAGTTCCAAGAAAATACATACATTCCTCTCAGAGAGAGTATTGCAATTGTACTATGAAGCCAACTATAGCATACGCAAAATGTTATTCAAAAGTATATAAAGGTTTGAGCAACTTGATTCGACCATCATATTAATTAAGATTAGTAATGGGCAAGAATTGTGTAAGTGTAACTCGTTCTTTAACCTTCCAAGAAGAATACTTTTAGGCGAATCATTTATTGGGTTTTCCCCTTAGCATCATCTTGTCCTACTGGAGCTCTGCAATCACGAAAAGCCATCAAGATGATGAATGAGAAGTACCTCGCGCAGGGAGCCATCTTGCAATCTTCAAGAGCCACCTCCTCAAAAAATTTCAAAGGTCATGCCAACAAGCTCAACTCTTGTGGACAACAGAAGTATCTTGGCAGGAAGCAATATGTAAACTCGACTTAGCATCTTGGCTCAAAGGAAAATGTGCATTATGATAACAAATTGGATTAGCTATCTTCAATAGATATTGAAGACATTGCATTAAAATATCACGGGCAAATTATAGCGGTCCATCGGACCATCTGAGAAACAATAAGAATGCTTGCCTATTACGTTCATATACAATGACATAGAAATTTTCTCTAAAGCAAAGTCATGGGATTAGCAACTTGAATAGAAAAACATCTCATTTGAGAAGATCGATTCTTATTCTAGAATATAATTTGGGTTTCTTCAACGAATGACAGACAGTAAGAAGTGAAGTGCAAGTACCTCAATAGCTGATTGTTGTGGCTAACCCCCGTTGTGTATCACAACTAAAATTCGATCCATTTAGCCGGAATTAAAGCCGAAATATATTAGAGAAAAGGTCTTTATAAGTGCAAAAATGATTGAAGTTATCTAAGAAATTAGCTTTTTGAATGTTTGAAATTCAATACTCTTAAAAAAAAAAACACTTCCATTGATTGTTGCTTTTCCTGCTTATACTTCGCCTCATATCCGAACATGCTACTTTATTCCTCCTCTTGCTAAATATATGGGGGTTTCTTTTCACCTTAAATTGTTGCTAAGATAATTTGTGTAACTGTGAGTTTGTAATGTGGATAATGGGATCGAATGTTACTTTGAGGGATTAAGAGAAGGACTTGAGATGTTACCTTCAAGGTGTACAGCCGCATCAGTGTCTTGGCTTTGAATTCAGTTGCATTGAGCTGGTTTGATTGCTGAGAGTTGAGCAATTGTTGGCAACTAGGACCTATGTTGTAGTAGGTGAGGTTTATGAGGTGGATATCTGGTTGGTCCAGTTTTTCATGGATGCAAGGTTACAATGGCGATACGGCTTAATTTTCTTTAATTCAATAAATAATCTAAGGTCCCGTGTTCTTTGGTTTCCAGTATATTATCCCAATCACTAGCATTCACCATCTTATTGGGAATGTTGCCTTTACAAATCGTACTTAGACCTAGGCACAATACATTGGATCGATAGTACGAATTGTCGGGTGTGAATTGTTTAAACCCTTTTTTCTTGAAGTTTTGGTTTACTCGATTTTCCATTATATTCGATAATTGTCTCTGTCGCAAGCTCATCTAGACTAAACAAATGTAGTATTTTCAATTTTTATTGGAGATAGTCGATCCAATTTGTTATCACAATGGATGTTTTCATCTGACCCGCATGTGAAGTCGGGTTTACATATTGCTTGAACATTGAAAGATAGCCCCCCTCGACATGTAATATCTCATTCTTCATCTCGAATGGATTTTCGTCATTGTAGAGCTCCGATAGGATAAGCCTGTTAACATTTGAATCTCACCGCTACTTTTATTTGATTTTTTCTAGAAGTCTTCTTTTAACCTTTTTTTAGGTTTTTGGAAGCTTCTAGAAACTGAAGCTCTCCTTCTCTCGTAGCAAACTTTCGTTTGTTTTTGGCGACAACTATAACTCGCATTACGCATGCATAGTGGCGTCAGCAAGAATCGGTTATGATCAGAGGGGTATTTTCGTCTTTGGATATGTGAGTATAAAAGGGCTATTGGTTTTCCCGGGAGGAAAAAGGTGGAGGGATCGGTTTCCCCCTTTCTCGGGGATCCCATTTTCTCTCTCTTCCTCTTCGTCACGGAGAAAAGTGACGGAAGCATACGCGCGCGTGGCGAGGACGGGCGATGAGGTCACGCAGATGACGCCACAGCCGACGTCTCTCTACCTCCACCGCCGGCCGCAATCTTCGCCGGCAACCACCGCCGATTTTTCTTTTCTTCTCGCTCGCTCTTCTCTGTCATCTCCGGCTCGTTCTCGCCGCCGTGGTTCCTCTTCCTCAGTCGCGACTTAGCCACGCAATTCCGGAGGTGTTCGGTCGTGACTCCGATTAACTAGCAGAACTGATTTTCGCTGAGGAACACTTGAACGAGCTCCCGATCTTCGAATTTCAAGCTGATCGTCTTTGGCGAAGTTCCGACAGCCACTTAGTCTCCTCCGATCATCCACGATCACCTGTGAGTCTTCCTCATTCCCGGCTAAGCTCTGATTTCTCACAGGAGTCTAATTTCAACCGCGATCAGCGAAGTCAAGCGCAAGACCAGCTGTATTCCGGTCTACACTCTTCAACTTCGTTCAGCTCTCCTCATACAATAGAAGCTTAGTCCTTCGCTGTAGGATTGCTGCAAAGGCTAAATTCTCTGTCTTTCTCTGATTTCGACATCATTACAGTCGGTATTTCTGATTTTCTATCTGTTCTAGTGCTCTTAGCAACTCTAGTGATCTTTCATTTCAGCGTCATTGTCTCTGCCGATTTCTAACTTCGATTCGATCGTCATTCAAGGTCTGTTGTTGCTTTTCTTCGAGGTGTTGATTATGCTTTGTTTCTGTTAATTTGTACGTGCGACTGAAGCCGAGAACTCTAGTAGTGGTTTAATTGAAAATAGTCTCTAATTGAGGATTTATTATTGATTTGATTTCTTTGATGATGTTTTAGTCGTATGGTTTTGAATCGCTGCTTCGTTCTTAAATGTTGATCACTAAACCGAGATGCTAGCCATATGTTTGTTAAAACGCCTGAATGAAACTTGTTTGCACATCTGACGAGTGGTTCTTGTGCTTAGTGTGTGGATTTGTTAGTGTTGTTTAACTCAGTAAGCCATTGAAGCATGTTCACAGGATTGAAGTTTGTTTTAGGGTTCAAGGTCCAGTTTCTGTCATTGCCCTGTGATTAAAACATGTTGACTAAATGATGAGTCGAATTTTGATTTGCCGTTCGATCAAACTGGACCCATACATTTCATGATCGACTCATTCATGCAACCAAACAAAATGTGACATATCATGTCCTAGACACAAATTAATAAGAAGTGGCCGTATTTATAGCATTGCTCCTTACCTATACCTATCGACGTCGTCCGTAAGGTAGATCTTGAACATGTAGTGGTTTACTTTTGGTGAATTTTTTAGAGAAAACTACACTTTTGATCCATGTGGTTTGGCGAATTTTAGTTTTTATACTTTATTTGAATATAGTTTTAGTCCTCATACTATTTTGCAACACCAATTTAAGCCATTTTGATCAAAATTCTTATCTGCCTATAACAGAAATTACTGAATCAGCACCCGATCAGCGCTCAGTACAAGTTTTGATCCTATACTCTTTGAAGTGTTCAAATTTAGCCTTTGAACTTCATTTCTACAACATGACTGGTCCTCCTACGTTGGTTAATGAGATTTTAAGCACAACTTTCACCTTTCCACTTCCAATAATACTGAAATGAGGTCCTTTGTTATTTAGTACATGAGTACGAAACTTTATAGTTAATATTGATGGTTTTGTTAGTAGTAATTGAGGAAACTCTTTGTATAGCCATTCAACATTGAATGGTTGAGATTTAATCCTAAAATTTTCTCTTAAATAATTCCTCTTCTGGATAGGGAGTTAAAGTTGTAGTTGAGATATTTAGAAGTTGCTTGGTTTTTCTAAATGTGGGGATTAGGTTTGTCACTAAACAAAGCACCATGGACCCAAAATCATCATTCGGATGGTAATTTGCTTCGGCAGTTCGTATAGCCGGTGCTGACTTTGACATTTTCCAATGAATTTTGACCAGAAATTTGGACAGAATGACTCCCATTGCCCCTTCAAAATAGAATAGAGACGAGAATTGTTACCGAACAAAGAATCAAGGACTATAACTGGAATATCCTAAAACTGCAGGCACCAAAAACATAATTTCTTCTTTACCAAAAAAAAAAAACATAATTTCTCTCACTTACCCATAGAGCGAACTTGGACTTCGTTGAGGTCTTGGATTTGATTCTCCGGGGAAGCGCATGTGATTTAAGTAGGGGGTCATGGCAGTAGGTTGCTGTGCTAGTCTCCCCCGAGGAATAGTTGAGGTGCGCGCAAACTGGCCCGGACACCTCGGTTATCAAAAAAAAAAAACATAATTTCTCTCTGCAGCTGATTAGGAAATTCACAGGAGGCAGGCAAATCGCCTCCGCTAGTGATATTGTCCCAAAATCCTCATGAATAGGTCAGGTAAAAGCCAAACTCCTAGTGATTAGGCCTAAATATGCAATTATTTGCACTCGATGATGTAGAAAAGTGACAAACACGTTCATTTCTTATCACTAAACAAGCCCAAGAGGATTTTACATCACGTTGTTTGTAGTAATGGCTTTTACATTGCAGGCTTATCCCAAGTTTACAGCTGATTGCGGTGTTTGCTCGCAATAATTACTATTATAGCAATAATCTCTATTACAACTAAAACTATAATAGCTATTGCATGACCTCCATAACTAATACCTACCACAGGTTGACCGTAATACGCGCTTTAGAAATATATTCATCTCTTTTAAGCATTTTATCATTTTCGATTGTATTCATTAAAATCGATTCTTATTGATAACTTCTGAGGTTAATTAAAATTACTAATTGCACTAAGTTTCAGTATGAGATTATAGAAAAAAAAACTGATGGAAGGAATAATAGTCTCTTGTTACCCTTATCGTTGGTTGCTGAATCGTTATTACTGCTGCAGCTGATAGTATTACTTCTTCCATTAGCTACAATGTTATGAACCTATGATTAGATTTGTGCAGTAGGAGTGGACCTGCAATCGGGGCCAATTATCTCTCCATGATGAGGAAACTTTCTTGGACAAGGGTTCACGGGTAATGTGCAATCGAAACTGTTGACTTTTGTGAGACCCACACGATTATCGACTCGAGGTAACGAAGAGGTATAGAATCCTTTGTGTGAAGCTGTAGGGAGAGGACCGTGCCTCTTAAAACCTATCTCAATTTACTTCTTGTTAGGTAATAGAATGTATACACGAGCATTCCAATGGGGAATCATCTCTTAGACCCTTTGAAAGTTCGATGACGAACTAAAAGGCCGAAAGAATTTATAAACTCGTTGTTTAACACCCATCTGGCCGAAAAGCCAAAAGTAGACAGAAAAGAAGCGATGAAAACAGGTTTTGAGCTGTGATCGTCCATAGTCAAGACATATGTTGGACTAGTTGGGTGCTTCTACAAGTTTTTAGCCTAAAATGGTGGTAAGATCGATTGCATCGAGCAATTTTGATTTGTGGATCATAGGTTACTCTCAGCTGTCCTAGCTTGTTTGCACCTGTAACCAGTAATTCAACTTTATACCCGGCAGTTCATCTATAAATCTCTTGGCATGAAGATGTTTACAATCAATAACTAATCAATAGTATGGGAAAATACCTCAAATTGTTGCATGTGATGGTAGCTGTGATCGGTAATTGTCTTTGTAATTTTGTACTACACTCTGTAAATGACAAATCAATAATCATACTTCACACGGAAATAATTCAGTGTCAATCTGTAAAGTTAAATATCTGATAATCTAGAACCTTTCATGAGATATCGTAATCATCCCAAAACTAACATATATGTTTTCTTTCTTCTTGATAATAACTTAACTTCATGATAATAAGGCAGTTTGTAAACTCAAAAGTCCCCATTAGCGAATAATTGTGCTCATATGTCGTAATTTTCCTTAGTCATTGGAACTTCACAGCCTATTACTCTCCACAAATGCACGTCGGTTGCTGTCTTTCAAAAATTATCTTGACTGTTGAATTTTTTTACCTTTGGATCTCAACAATCCAAGTACAGTACATGGCCAATCCAATAAGTTGCGTCCGACAGAATTTCCTCGGACGATAAGTCAAAATTCGAACACAGGATTAAGAGTACCAAGTAGATACGATGTGCCCCACACAAAATACGAGAGTTTGCAAATGAATCTTCGAATCACTTTGGTATCCTACAGGCGTGCTACGCGGTGAAATGTCAGTAAGTTTTATGTTTTATAATTCAAAATTTCTAGCTGCGACTTATCAAAGCTTAGTAAGGCAGCTTCACATAAGCTAATGTAACTTTTGATATACGACAAGCAGAGGTCTTTCCACAACTGAAACTGCTGCGCAGAAGCTGTCACTCCATCCCATATTTCTTATCACATCATCATTAGAAGGGAGCATTCAGAGTAACCATCAACAACAAATCAATATGGAATTCGATCCACCATTTAAAACTAAGTGGATTATGAAGAGCCATAGGCACAAAAATAATTGGGTTTTGTGAGGGAAAGTGCATGACCAGTACATATTGCAAGCGCCGTATTGACGCAAAGTTATCTTCTACATCGAATTTACAGAATAGTCATTATCTCATTATCTCTACTTAGCAAACAAGTTCATGAGTCATAGCCAAAATATACACAACAACAATCTTTTTTGGCTCTAATACATGCATCAACTAGTAAATGATACTTGAAATTATCATAAGTATCGGCAAGCAATCCCCAGATAAGAGGAAATAGCCATTAACATGAACCTAATAAAACAGACGGCGACTACTCAAATCCCATTGGCCAATTTCTCTCAAATCTCCTACAGGCTTCTCAACAGTTCATATACATACTTCTTGAACCGTGAAGATTAGAGAACCGCCACAGCTGCAAAATAGAGAAGAAAGAAAGGTCATGGTCCTGTGCATCGCACCTCACAGTACGAGAAAAAGAATAAATGCCATCCTATGCAATCCTCAGCCATAGAAAATGAGGGCCCAAGGGAATTATAAACTAAGTCTTTAATGAGTAAAAGCAGATACAGGAGGTTAACGTGTCGACACAATGCTTATAAGGACTTCCTGCAATAAGGTAAAAGAACATCAACGGTCAACTTTCCAATGACGCATCTCTTCCTAAGATGATAGCCCCGGATGGAGCAGAATTATGTTCTGATGTCGAAAATGAAGTGAAGGATTTGAAAGTATGCAATAAGAAAGGATTAGTGAAGAATAAAATCAATCATGAGCAAGACTTTATATTGCTAAAGGCCACAAGTGGAGAGGCACATGCTCAAAGCATAAGGGAGACTTGAGACATGCTCAGGCTGCAACAATAACAGCTGATTCTTTGGGGGGGGGGAACACGCGAATGCATGCACATGCACAAACCAATGATGGCATGTCGCATTTAAGGAAAAGCTTAAAAGATCAGAACATGTGAAATCCACATTGAAATCCCCAGCCATAAGATTGTTCTCACTCCAAATGTCATGCTGAGGATAACTGTGAAGAAAAATTTCCGTACATCAGCTTTTTCTCAGCAACTGGTTTTCAGCAAGAGATTCATCTCCAAAGAGAAAAGATGTAACTAAGTTAAGAATAGAATTTCGATTCAGTTAGTGCATTTAACAGACAATTTAACTCCACCTAACAAACTTTGTAAGGCCATGATATTTCTAAGACAAGCATTCACAAAGTCTTGCCACTGAACAGTCTTATTTTCTTGTTCCCAGTCTTCTTCAGGGTAAAAAAAACACAGAGTGGCTTGAGAACAAAGTCTACAGCCACAGTCAAAGCTGTAACTATCCAGAATCGGATGGTTGGTATTGTTAGAATTAATTTGGCAAAGATGATATTTGACTTAATGACATCTAGTAACATGATGTCCAAGATGAATAAAAGAAAAAGAAGCACGCAGCAGAGCAAAATAGAACTGATAACACCAACATAGAGCACCTGAAAAAGACACAGCAGGATGACCAACTTTTGCCCAAAGCTACTCTAAAATGTCATTGAACAGGCTAAAAATATATAAATTACAAGTGGGTCCGGACTTCCATAATACAGCTTGGTCAATTTCAAAGACAAGTAACTAAAGTTCCACTCTCCATAAATCATATTAAAAAAAAGATAGGCTACAGAGTTAGACAGCTGTTATTCTTAATATTCTATAAATCTGGCAGATAATCTAACGAAGAAACTTCCACAAGTTGACAATGAAAATCATAAAGAATCATATACCATCTGTATCAAGCATATACTGTAAGCAATAAAGGCTAAACCCCCTCAACAGCAATAAGACAACACTATAACTAAAATTCAGACCGGGTATTGGGTTTGACCGTAAGGTGTAATGGTCAAAGTCAGTGCAATGAAGGCCAATACAACACACCGGATAACAAACCACCGAGATGATATCCAGAGCTCGTCAAGTATGAGCTCACCCGTTGATGAGGTGCATGATAGCCAATGCCAACATGCCACCCCTGAACACGGTGGAATCCATGTCCAGAGTCACGAGATTAGTCAGGAAAAATAGCTATTTTAGATAGCACGGTGCCATCAACTATCGCACGCCATGTGCAACTAACAACCGCCGAATAATCATGAATTCTGGTCAAAGAAACTCAACAGCCTCAACGTCCCATCAGTGAATCAAGATATGCAAATCTAAAATGGGTTTTCATGTGAATATATTAAAAACCACAATCATGTTTGACGGGAGAAGAGAAAAACAGAGGACCTATACGCACCCTGATATTTCAAAATCAGCAACGAGCTCTATGCAGATCAAGACAAAGAAACTTACTTCACGTCCTACGGACACAAATAAATCCTTCATAGACTGTAGAAGTCACTGACAGTCTGATGTTGAGAATTTGAACCCACTATTATTATCATCTCGGAAAGTACAATTAACTCATGAAATCCCATTTGAGTATCTCCGACTATCCTTCGTTACTAATGAATTAACATGCTTCACACTACCGAATGGCTAATATCAAGACACCAGCCAATTAAAACAATCCGAGCAATCAAGTCGCGGTGAAGACATCTCCCACCCATCCAATCGAACCAACAAATGAAGCGGCGCATCATCAAACCACAAAAAAATTGCCAGATCGAAAACAAGAACCGGAACCCTAACCTCAAGAAGAAGCTTGCTTCCGTCCTTCGCAAGCAGGGGCCTCGTCGAAGTTCTTGGAGGGATACTTGGCGCTGACGCCGGCGACCTCGAAGACCAAGTTCTCGCCGCTCGACTTAATCCCGGTGATGGACCACCACCTGAAGAAGGCCCTGACCCGGATCCCCTCCAGCCCAGCGATCCGGCCCCTCACGATCCTCCCCGTGATCTTCTCCGAGTAGGTAGCCAGGTAGTTGTCGGGGGGCAGCGTGAGCCGGCAGGTTCCGTGGAGGTCGACGGAGAAGTCGCCGGACGTGGCGTTGATGGCGTAGCCCCGGACGTCGGCGGGCAGGAGCCCCATGGGGAAGCCGTAGGTGGTCAGCTCCGTGTGGGCCCTGGAGAGAGGCCGCGCCGGGCCCGGGAGGTCCGAGGATTGGGACGAGGGGGAGACGAGGAGGAGGAGAGAGAAGAGGAGGAGGAGAGGGAGAGAGGTTCTCATCGTGGGTTCTCGCTTACAGTCTGGTTCGAGCGCTTGGAGCCTCGAAATGCGTCGGCTTTGAATATCTTGGCTGCTGCCGCTCCTCGTCGGTGTCGTCTTCTTCTTTGCTTGCTTGGTTCCTCCACTGGTTAAGATGGGGGGGAGGAGAAGTTTCCCGTTTTGACCAGGCATGCAGTGACGTATGCTCAAAACGGCGGCGTAGCACACTGAATGTCACTCGCCAGTCATCCTCAAACTTGCAATAGGATGACGTGGGTGCTCCCAGAAATTGCCAATTGACAAGATGCCGAGAGTTACCCCGTCAATTACAATTTCACAAAGATAGATAGGAAGATTCACAAGACAAGATGGTAATCCAAATGCTTGGACCACATTCCTTAAAAGAATCGAACGAAGAAGCTCCAAAATTCTAAAAGGAGATCTCAGGGGATAAACCGCGGAAGATTCTCTTGTACACGGCGGCGAGTTTTGATAGTGTGAAAGAGGAACAGAGTTACACCATTCAATCAATTTGCCATAGCATTGGTCTCGACTATAATCTGGAACCGAACCAGACCCATCCTAAAAGTTGATTTTGGTTCGTTGTTCCAAGACTCGTCGGTTCTATTCTCAATTCCAAGTTCTTTGGAACCGACATTATGCGATTCGATTTGTGAGTAGAAACTGAACCAAATCAAATAAAGAACCTGAGAATTGGATGAGAATTTGAAGAACGGGACATAATTAAGGTAACCCTAAAACTAATAGTATATATGGATCTTCCGCCGTTTTTACAAACTAGCAATATCAAGATTTCAGAATTCGAAACTTCATTTCATTACTTTTATTGTTCAATATCTTCTTCCATTACTAAGATTAGTTTTAGAATTGCTTTGATATAGGTGGAAGAGATATGTAGCCAATAGAATCCACCTGCAATATATATGTACACCCGCCGCAGAAAAAAACAATATACCATGTACTCTGAACACCTTAAATTTACTAATCATTTCTTTTTAACACGTTTCTCGTTTACTGCTCTCGAATCAACTTCTTTCGCTTACTCTACATAACAACACATAATACCACTTCTCTCATCAAGTTTGACATATCGTGAATGGTTATGTTTTGGATAGGTGGCCTTGTTGAATGGTTATATCTTGGATAGGTTTGACATACTATGAAGGGGAATTTTTGTTTCTACATTATATTTCATTTTGCTTGACTAAAAAATGAAGCAAAAAAAAGAGGAACAAAATAAATAAATAAAGGAATGGGTTGATTCCTCAGTTGATTTCTCAAAGGAGCATCTGATTTTATTTTCCTAAATAAACATGCACTATTATGTCTCGACTATCCTAAGCTAGGCCCTAGCCTCTATACTCTGGCTACCAAGGGCCCTTGGGATTTCCATGCCCGATCGCAAAATCTTCGATCTAAACACCGATATATAGTCATATTTTGGAAAATAATTTTTGAATTTTGAAAGGGGAAATCAATTTCTCAAACTTAAAACATATGTTTTCCGTTGATTCATTTTTCAAGTAATCCAAACCTAGCAGAATTTAAAAAAAAAAACGATAAATTTTCCACTCAGAATTGTTTATAATGGAGTCTAGGTAAGATAAACTTTACATTGTGAAGTTAGGTAGTCCTTTGATAAATTATTTTACACCTCATATGGCGCACTAGGACGGACTCATTATCAAAGCAGTAGACGGATTTTTAAAATTCTTTTCTTTTTTAAGTGTCTCAGTTTCTTAAATTTTATTGTCTCTAGTTTATTAAAGATCGAAGGGGTAACTCGATCTTGAGCAGGGGACAGTACGTCGAGAATTGAGATGGGGATGAGAATGCTGGAACAGAAGAGCCACAGACGAGAAGTAATGGCGTTCAGTAAGCCGGCCTGGGAATAAGACGGACCGATGGGGAACAAAGATGGACGAGCTTCTCTTACCAAACTCCATGTATCGATATGCCAAAGTAAAACTTTTCATAGACATCCACATCAAAAACTGTTTTCGTGATCTTCGGTTCAAATTGGTAGGACGGACGAGACAGATGCATGAATGATGAGGATTCGGATTCCGGACGACGCTCAAACTTGACAGCCTTGATGAGGACCGATATCGTGATCGAGTCCAAACCATTTGCTTGCCGATCCTTACCCTGTCCACGAATATCGCAAGAGCACCCTCAAGAGTTGAGCAATCATTTCATCAGTTGTGAATACCAAATTTCGTAATACATATGATTTCAAGTTTTGCGCGATAGAGCAATCAATCTTGCCGGTCAATCTTTACATCAGTACAAAGTCGAACAAGAGAACATAAAGCTTCACGAAAAGGTAGGAGCAACTTGCATTGCCAAGTGCGCACTCAGATTTCTCTGCTGGCACATTCCTCAGAACATGTTGTGCTCATTCCAACTGTAATATTCTTCAATGATCACGAGTAAAAAGATGTCCAGGTTTCTTTCAATCTCCTTCTCTGTTGTGGAGCTAGCTCTCTGAAGATCCCAACTGCAAGTGGGTGAATCTTAATGGGAGCTCTTTAATTTATCTGTCAATTTCTGCTATTAGCTTTCAGGCACTGCATAGCTCTGCATACTTGACCTTGGAGACACTCTCAAGAACTTCAAAAGGGATTATATCTCCGACCACCACCACCATCTTGCTGTCCAGGTCTATTTTGTAAGAGGTCACTCCTGTCATGGACGTTAAAACTATACTAATTCATGCTCATCAACAGGATTTTTCTCTCTTTTTTTCAGGGGAAGAAAAATTAATAAGCCTCGAAGTTAGTGGACATTGGTAAACTCATTCGTAGTTCTTTTTCACGTAGAGAGAGAGAGAGAGAGAGAGAGAGAGAGAGATTGAAGCTGTGAAATGAGGAAGAAATTAGGAAAGAGTAACAAGCATTATTACCATCCATCTTTGAGATATGCTTCTCTACTCTTCTAGCACACCCCTGGCAATGCATGGCCACTCGCAAAGTCACCATCTACGGAAAAGTTTCACACTTTAGAAAGTATTCAGAAACCCAGACTCAGAGTCTGAACTGAACCCTTCTTGCAAAACTTGAATAGGAGCTCAACTAAATGAAAAAAAGAGTAAATGAATAAAAAGAAGCCCACAAATGAGAACTGAAAGAAAGACCGGACCTTGGGTTTTAGCTGAAACGCCAGAGTCTGATGAGACCCACCAATCAAGTCTTTGAGCCTCACCATCTGCTTGTTGTCGCTTGTGATCAGTGGCTTGCTCTCAATGTCCTGACCGAGGCCTTCCCCTTGATCATCCATGGAGTTCATGCAGAAACAGGAGCACGAACCAGCTGGAGATGAGAGGCTGAAACACTCCAAAATCTTGCCAAAACTCATCATCTTCCCCATTTTCATCCAAAGAAGATCGATACTCAGAACACGAGTCTGAAGGTCAATCGATGGTCTGTTTCAATTGTTGAAAAGAACAGACTTATGAAGACGACATATGATATTCGCATTAGGTAATACTGACGCAGAACGCAAAGAGTCGCATAGTGGAGCCAAAAGGTCAAACTTAGTTCTTGGGAAGGCCAAAAAAAAAAAAAGGCTGAACAAAAGTTGCAAAATCCAATGAACGTCTTGAGAAGTCCCAAAAAAAAATCGGCTCGTTTACCTATGTAGATCAGCTGGGACAGGGAAAAGTAAAGATGTGTGAGAACAGCTCAGAAACCTAACTCAGAGGAAAAACATGGTGCTGCAACGCTACAAAATGCAATCAGCGATTCAGTGTGGAGCTAGATTTTGTCCTGTCACGAACTACCGCAACCACTACTACCACAAAGCAGAGTCAAGAGCTCAGAAGCCACCCATTTTCCTTTCAATAAGCTCGACGAAGATGAAGCTCATTAAATGGAGGAATTTTTCATGTGAGAGTGCCTTTTCGAGACATGTCATATGGCACTACATGTGTATCTGTTAATGGGACAAATCGAACATGTACCATGAAAGCGACCAGCGGAAAGGAAAGATCTTGCATAAGCAAGAAAAAACAGCAGCATGAGATAAATAGCTGTCAATCACGGGGCATCAGCATCATGCATGAGCATGCCTCTTTCACAACCATCACTGCCTAAGCGACGGGAGATTAGCTCCAAGATGATTAACCCCCGTGAATGCTCGTTTATAGATCAAGAACAGATGGGCAAGAAGGTTAGCATGTTGAGAATCGCATCGGAACCAGCGGTTCAATTGGGTACGCCTCAGTCTCGCAATCTTTTCCCTCTCTTTTCCCCCCGAGACTCGCCCGTTGAGGATCAATCCCTTCGAGAAAATGGGATTGGAGGGGGCGGTTTCTTGGGGGTACTAAAAGAGAAGGGAAGCTCCACAAACATTTTATGTCTCAAGAATCTACTTTTGGACCTTTCTGATTCTGAGTTAACATATTCATGATGCGTGTCAAAAGCAGTGTCGCCACCGGTGTCTCAATCTCACATATGAAGGGTCAAGATTAGATTATTCATCCGCAGACGCTGCAGAAAACCTAAAGGGCTCTTGTCTTTTGCCCCTCGCGAAGATTTAGACTTCGGAGGGCTTCGGCAGGGATTCGCATTATTGGACCTCGTGAGCTCACGACACAGTTTCGAACAGTGGCATGACTGATGAGCGATGAATTATTATGACTTTTCTAATCACTGAATTGGGCCTGCGTCGACGCCACTATAGCACGGTCGGCGCATGTGGTGGTACAGTGAGCGGAGGGACGGGACCAGCTTCGGAATCTAGCGTGGGGCAAAAGCAAGACGTGCTTGGTACTGCAATAAGTCCAATGTGCTGCTTCGTCTTCGTCCAAAGGCGTCCATTCCATGAATGGGATAGACCAGCGGTTCATTCGCGGGAGAGATTGAGTTTGTTCTCGACTTCGAGTGCATCATTCGTTTGATTCCTATTAAGGCAAAGTCAAGAGCTAATTAAGAGCAATTAATCGCAACATTGCAAGTTCTTTTTTCAATAAAGAAAAAGTAAATAATGGAAAAAATCGGATCGAGCTAGATAGGTATATCGACGTTTGAAACTGAGAATCAGAATTCCCGTATTCTAAGTTTTAGGAATCGGGACTAGTTCAAAACCAGCCAACTCGGGTCCGATTCTTTGGTCACCTTTAAACTTATCAACGGAGCGCAAAGTAGTGTGGGGAGTGAAATTGTGTGAGACAAGTGTTCGATAAAAACGAAAATAAAAACCCTCTTAAACTGGACTTCCTAATTTCATGTTCATGAATCTTTCATTTCCTTACATTGATCGCCCAACCAGAGAATTAAAATGCTGGGTCTCGGCCATCTCAAGAATAGTTTTGGGAATGCAGAAGCAGCTACCATGGCTTCTGCCCGTGACCCCAGTGGACATGGGGATGTATTCATCGGTCTAAACACTTAATCTATCTATCGCATTAAATATCAATGAACCCCTCGTGGAGATGGAAGGTGTATTGATCCGCGTTTCAAGCTGTCGGAGATCGGGACAAAGTACCTTGAAATACAGCCAAAGGGAGACATCCGTGTAGGGTTTAAGTTCAGCAGCGCGTCGAAATAATACCAATGCGCTCGATGGGTAAATACCACGGATGACGTCATCGAATGTGTAGATACGTTAGATGGTGAAAATTATTAAAGTACTTAAATATAAATACACGCCTTTACCTAACGGCTTAAGCTTTTAGGACAGTTGGCAGTGGTTCTACAAAATTTCATATGGTGTCAGAGCAAGAGGTCTTGAGTTCAAATCTTACCAGGCCCCTATCTTGTCTCCCAAAAAAAAAAATCACGCTTAGTATTGACAAAAAGACCAGACTAAGCGTGAGGTGGAGTGTGAAAGTACTTAAATATAAATCCACGCCTTTACCTAACAGCTTAAACTTTTAGGACAGTTGGCAGTGGTTTTACAAAATTTCACAAAAATATATAATTATGAGTTCACTAACTTGAATTGATTCATCAAATCGATAAAATGAAAGTGTCAGAAATGAACGGAACCTTGGTGTTGGAATGCTTTGATGCTAAGTGTTAGAAAAAAAGAGAGCGCATCACATCCGACTGAAAAGGGCAAAAAGGAAAAACTTCTTGTGAAGAAGTCAATTAAATCAATGAAGATCGGAATCCAAGAACGTTTGGATTTGGAGTTTGATCAATTTATGGGATCGTGCAATAATTATCTTGAGAAATTCAAAGCAAAAGACTTAGTATCACAAATTTGTTGCAATCGAACTAAAAAAAATAAAAGATTCCGATTATGACATAGAGAGATAATTATTTGGATGTTTTGCTTATCAAATGACAATTAATTAGCATACATGATATATGATAAGACTTTAATGCATGATGGTCTATTCATTCCCACGTCTCGAGAGACTTCGACAACTTTGGAAACCAATTATCTCCTCCATGTCCCGTTTGACGTTAATAGATCGCTCGACTGGTCAAAAGCGATTGAGATCTTGCACCTCGACAAGCACGATGTGCCATCGCTCCATCTTCATCGACGAAAGGTCCATCCCCATTTTCAGCAGCACCTAAGGCGAGAAAGGTTGATGGACCAACCAGGCCTCTTGGGCCTTTCCCTTGTATGGGTCAGTAAGATCTCGACTTCTTCATGATCCGGTCAATGGCGAGCTTGGAATAACTTCTGAGCCGAAAAACCCCTCTCTTGTTTGACGACCTATCCCCCGACTGCAAAATCCTTTCTTCCTCCAATTCGTAGTACCATGTTGGCTTCACATCCCCGGGTATGATGAGATAGGAGTCGGTCAACTCGGTTCTCGAACTCGCCGCGCTCCGAGTGCTTCTTTTGAGAAATGAACAACGTGAGTTCAAGTTAAACAATCCCAAAGTCCAGATAGCATGCGCGCCGCTGCTGGCTGAACCGGGCTTGGGATCATGGTCGGCTAGCATTTGGGGAAGTGGCCTTCCGCATCGTCGGGATCATATCCGCAGGATATAGACCGGCTCATCACGTTGAAATATGGCCGTGGCATTGGTAGTTCGGTCTAATATCCGCCGGCGACGGGCGTACGTCGAGCGATAGAGGCACGACACTGAAATCGATTGCAGCCCAATTATGCAGCAGCCCATGATGGACGCGAGATGATGGGGACTTGTCAGCTCCAGCTCAATGCTCAATGAAGCGAAGGTGTCAAAAGCTGTTCGTCGGTGGACTTAAATCGGCCGCATCGTACAGGTCGTACCGAAGCGCACAGCGAAAGGCCGTCGAAGAGAGAGATGTGCGAGCGAGAGGATGATGCGCACGACACGATGCGGTGTCGTCGCATTATTTCGTGGGTCCTCCTAATCTGTGTCCGAAGCTGCAAAAATCACGAGGCCATTTCGTATATACAAATCAGTCGGTGCCATGGGCGAACTGCATTTTAAACTTTGAAAGTTCAAATGGAATGCAAAGAGATCCCCCTCTCCTTTCACGGAGTTGGACAGCGAAAACTTGCTGTTTCTCTCTTCTGAGCTTTCATATCTACGTCTAGATCTAGAAATTGCTTACAGACGTTTCTGTGCTCGTCCAACTTCTTCTGATCCAAATTTAAATCCGAGGGCCTGTTAAATCTGTTTCCAATACACTAATATGGTGATCTTGTTGAGGACGTTAAACATAGGCATGCATGCACCGTTCGCCGAACAAGTCATGACTTTTTAGATAAGGAAATTACGATATATACTCATCATCAATGACGATGTGAGATTTGAAAACTAGCTATGGTTCGTTCTATTATAATATTGAGATAGTTCTATTATAATATTGAGATAGACGAGGGTAAGGCGAGAGCTCGAAGCGCCCACGACTTCCTCCCACCTCCCAAGGGTGGCATGCCACGAAGAGGTCACAAGATTATAACTAAACACAGAGAGCGAAACACGGTTGGAGAACAAGTGTCGTGGTGTCTCTCGGAGACAAGCACAGAAACTACCCCCTACAGGGGCAAAGACGACCACCATGAGTTGCGACATTGACGTGGGACTGCAACCACCGCGAGATGTTGGCGTCCCCCTAGATTTAGAACAGCGACCGCCATTAAGTAGGTTGCACTCCTCGCCATGGTGGCCTTGCTTGCTGAAGGAAAAGGGACCATTGTACCGTTCTCCTCCCTCTCGTCTCTCGATTGGGCAATGCAACTTCTTCTTCTTCTTCTTCTTCTTCTTCTTCTTCTTCTTCTTCATCTTCTTCTTCTTCTTCTTCCGAGTTCAGCCCAACCCCAAGTCAAATTTCTTCATCCTGATTATGCTCCATCGTATCCAAAACCAAGTGCTACATCAAACTTGAAATTATACTCGATTTACTGAATGCAGCCTATAATATTGGAGACAAGCTGGGGAATTATCTCCTTGTAATAAATAATATGCAATTCATTACCTGCCAATTCGAACAATAAAGGTTTTGAATACGATATTGAAGAAGCATCGAAATTTGCTGGATGGTTTCAAAATCCGTCTCCACTCCATCCCTATTTCTTTTTCAGCGCATGACATCCAAGGAGTATGATCGTCTCCTTTTGCCGGTGGTTGTGAATGGAGTATAAACTATGGCCTGTCAAATTATATTAAACCTAGGAGAGGAGAGAAAAATCACAAAAAATTCATGGACAAGATGCAATCGCGGTCATTGAATTTCACAGGACTCACCCGAGATCTATGAATATGCACAGGGACTATGATTGGCCCGATCCATCGTCGGACCCGGCCCAAGAAAGCATTTTTCCAAAGATGATGGTTGGTTGAGGGCACGACCCTGAGCATTCCTCCATTTTTATGGTCAATTAATTGTTCTTGTTCTTGCCATCCCAAATCTCCTAATAGGAACAGTGGTTGTCGATACTTCCGATGTCTCCCAAATCTCAAGCGAGACGCGCTGCCGGCGGTGCGCCAAAAGCCTAGTGGCTAGAGAGCAACCTCGAGAGTTAATTGTCACAGAACTCGCTCCCCACAAAGGTTCATTTAAGTTCTCATACTAGGTTTGACAAACAGAGCCGTTCAAAGGGAAAAGATACTTAGCCAACTATCTCCTCGTGCAAATGGTGTGGAGTTTCAAACTATAAAGGCCCGCCAGCAGGCATGAGGCCCTGCTCGTTAAGGGTTTCGCGGGGTGGGGTCGCGAGAATAATATCGAATCACCACTCCATGCGAATGCATGCCCTAAATTCACCACTTTGAAAATTTGATGGTGCTAGCTAAGTGTCGATGACGAAAAGTTCGACAATGCACGACGTCGAAGATTGAAGATTTCATTTGATCAAAAGAAATTGTCGGAGGATCGAATTGTGTGGGTCGTAACGACGAATAAATCCGGTAGTTTAATCAAGAAAAGATATGATAGCCGTTTTATGCTGAAAGCTACGTGGTCCCATCCTCCACAGTGCTTTTCCTGTGCGGTGACCGGCCAATAGCCATTAAGGTTAGGCGCCTCTAACGAAAGTTTAGGACAATGACTACTGCTGTTAGCATGTCTTAATGCTACATGTACGAAACTCCTAGGCAACGAGCTTTGATTCATCGGAAAGATTGACGTTAATATTCACGTGGTGATAGCGTGGAGAACTCCATGGTCAATGCTCAATCGGGTTTGATTATGAGTCGGAGCGCCGATTTAATGGACTGTTAATAAGGCCGAGGTCGCAGTCATGGTTTGAAATCTACTTCGATTGTGAAATTTTTTTTATATCACTAATGAGAATTTAAGTTTATTAGACAAATGAGTTGCTCGATAATAAAATACATTTTACACCCTTGGGCTGAATCAAAGCGTGGCAATATCTAATAAAGAAGATAGATAGAGGATCGAATAATATTTCAATTTCAGACCTCATGTTCTAATATCGTTTAGAATCTAATGCGGTCATTATCAATCATTCGAAAAGTCCAAGTTATTAATTGAAAAAAGAGATTTTGATATTTGACTATTTTCACTTAATTTGGTTCAAAATGGTGTGTAGCTTAAACTCAAAGGGCGAACGTGCATCGGGATGGAAGAGAAAAAATTGATACGAGGAAAAAAAATCAAGAATTGGATTTTCTTTTTTTAACCAAGAGGAATACGAAGCAGATGTAATTATTAGATGGGGTCACACTATCCCATTATTAGGGGAGTTCAGTTTGGCCTACTCAAACCTAATCGGTCGAAGATGAGGACATAAATGGTTTTTAATTTTTAGTTCAATGTGTAATGGTAATCTTTAAATTGAACTTAGTTTAATGTGTAATTTAGTTATTTGAATTTTTAATTAATTTAATATGATCTATCTTACATAGAACATTTTTATATAGTTACTCAAACGTTCAATGACTATATTGAATAAATTGAAAGTTCGTCACTCAAATTGCATATCGAGTCGAAATTTATAGATCATTTATGTTATTTTCTTGATATCGTTTTCAAATCCTACGTAAAAGGAGCTTCGAATCTTATTTCAACCCGAGCAAACTTTAGATCGGTCCGATGGCCCGTTAGACACAAGATGAGAGATCCGGGATTCCTGACGACAGGGACGAGGAACGAGAGGATAAGGAAACGAATTCCTTGAGGGCCCCGCCCCCCCCACTAAAATTCGCCTTTCCCCCCCATCATCTCGTGAAGAAATTCTCACGTTTGCGGTCGGATTCAGCAGGCTCAAAATGACCAAAATCCTCTCCCTTTTTTCCTTCCTCCTTTTTCTCGAAAAGTGGGCTGAACAGTCAATTGAGAATTCAAAGTAAGATTTTTAGTTGAAAACAAACGCGCCGCGCTCGAGTTTCGCTTTATGAACTCCAACCATTCAACCCTTTTTTTCCCATTAATAAATATGCAACAACAACAAAAAATCTCTGCTCCTATTTCTTTAAATTCCCTATTTTCTTTTCTGCTTTATCTTTCTAGGGATGTGCATGGTCCAATACAGTCCGTTTCATCTCCAGAATCGAGAACCAGACTGATGGGACCGATCCTTAACCTCTAGGACCATAGACCGAACCGTCTAGTATCAGATTGAACCGAATCAGATCTGTTCCTATGAGATACAATGGGACCGGTTAAGAATCTAAAAATTTCTAAGAAAAATTGTGTTTCTTTACTTTTAAGATATATTTTGGTAAAATTGAGTGAATATTAAAACTTTAGAAATTTAAATTGAGTTCCTTTTATTAAAATATAAATAATTTTATCCTTCGGTCTAGTTCGGTCCAGCTCTTTTTAGGAATAGGGAACCAGATCGTTCGGACACCGATTTCACTTTTGGAAATTGGGGACCAGATCAACATTTCCGAAAGGTCCCTGGTTCGTACGGTCAAAGTTACTAACATCTACATCTTCTTGCTCTGAAATCCCTCCCAAAATAATCCGAATTTACGATCTTGCCATTTCGACATTGCGGCAAAATCACGACCGGAGCCGACGTCAACGTGCTGCCAAAATTCTTCTGGTCGCCAATTATAATTTCTGATAAAGAAAATGAAATTAATTAGATGGAAAATGATTAAAGGAAAAAATCGTCGCGTGGCAGACGTGATTATGCCGACAAGCGAGGGGTCATTAATGACCGATCCCAGTCGCCTTTTGCGACCATCATAATCACACCCATCTTGGGAAAAAATAAAAAATTTGGAAAAAGAGAAAAATAAAAAACACAAGAAATACACTACTTTTTTTTTGTTGCAAACTTAAACGCAATGACACGAATATCTTCAAATTTTTTTATGACTGGGGTTCCTCACTTTTCGCCAGTCCTTAATACCTCGAGAGAGACTGATTTAATAATCTATCATCAGATCTCTCACTTAAATCATGAAACTATACTTGAGATAAATGTGAGAATTGAATGTTTTCACCAGAGCAATTATATGTGAATATGTGAATAACGGTAATTTTTTATGTCACGAAAAACACAACTTTATATATAAATTTGAATTTGAATTTAGAGTATTTAATGATACAAAAAAAATCTGAGTATTTGTGTTATAATAGGTGTAATTTGGATATTTTGTGATATTTATTCAATAAAAAATAATAATAAATTAAAAACGTAAAAGGGAAAATGGAAGTAGACCGGACCGGACCGGAGCCCGTCAAAGGAGGGGGCCACGCAGGCGTTAGGACACCGTTCCACGCTGTGCCCGATAACACCGTAACATTAACACCCCTTTTCCTACTCTCTCTCTCCATTTTGAGGAAGAGAGAAAAAGAGAGACTTTGGTTGAGAGCTCTGAGCTGGAGTTACCACCAAGAGCTCTTGCGATCTCTCTCTCTCTCTCTTGCTCGCTCTGCAAATCCTCAAGCGCAAGTTCTGCGTGCACACTCGCGTCGCTGCTGGATCCTTTAGTGCTCTCTCTCTCCCTCGTTTTGGCATAGTCAATATTGTCTGCTGCAGAGGCTGTGCAAGTACGCACCAACTCTCTCTCTCTCTCCGCCCCGTGTCTCGTCTGTGCTCGAGTCTTGCTGGGTCGTTTGCGGTTTCCCGATTCTTCTCGGGATCGGAGCCGGTGCGGGTACCGGTGCTCTGTTCTCCGGGTGCTCGAGTGGGTCTCGATTTCTCAGATCCGTCGTTCGTTTCGCCGGATTGGATTTTCTCGCCTCTTTTAATCTCGTGCTGGCTGCTGCGTGGAGAATTCTTTGGTTTTCGTTTGGTGGATGGTTTGTGGAGGGGGGAGGTGGAATTAGAGATCCCGTGTTTTGCCTTTAGACGTGTTTATTCGTTTCGAATGAGCGGAGAAGACGCTGGCCACTAGCAGCATTGCTGTTTACTGCTGGTTGTTGTATCGACTTGAAACGCTGTTTGCTTGGTCAAAATTAATTTTTTTTTCCGTTTGAATTCTATCCGAATTGTTTGTCTGCAGGTTTGGCTGATTGTGATTCGTTCGAGAAGGCCACTAAGTTGAACGCTTGGTTTGCTTGAATGAATTACAGCGGCTTCTAGTGGATTGACTTTTATTCTTGCCCTTTTGACCAGTTGATTCTTGGATTTGGGTGCCTGGAGCATTTAGGGATGGCAAACCGGATCAAGGAAGATGAGAAAAATGAGCGAATTATACGCAGTCTTCTCAAGCTCCCCGAGAATAAGAGATGTATTAATTGCAACAGCCTGGTATGCATTGCACTGCTTGCTTTTGTATTCCAACTTTGTGCCGTCGTGTCACAAATGTCTAAGCCCACAATTTAATCCATGACTTGAAATAAGTGGAAATCTTTTTCATCATCCTTTATTTACCAATCCATTGTTGGTACCTTGCTTCTCTAGATTCTTGGGTCAAGTCTGTCAATCCAGTGGACTATAATAGCACCATTGCTTTTGTGATCTCTGAAAAGGACGGAGGCATCTAAACCATGACATAAATGTGATATCAGTGCTTTGCTTTGAGCTAACAATTTTCAAGCCAAACTGTATTTTGATTGTTGCCATGAATTTTTTTTTCTTCTGAAGCTATGTATTCATGGATTCTTTGGTAAAACATCTTAACTTGGATTGATCGTGCATATTGGAGTTTGAACTCTTATCTTGATCAAATAAATGTAACGTTTATTATGGGAATTCTATTTCTGTGAACAGGGACCCCAGTATGTTTGCACCAGTTTCTGTACATTCGTGTGCACTACATGTAGTGGAATACAGTAAGTGCTGATAACCTTCTTACCTTGTTGCGCATGTATCAATTCTTATGCTTATTTAGCTGTCAGTTTGGAAGGTTTAATCTAGTCGTGACGGACAAACATGAATATAGTCCATGGACACATCTTGAGGCAAGAGTAAGCAAAAGAGGATTTTAAGAGGGGATGAATATGTTCTTCCATGCATTACGCTTTCATTTGTTTAATCTGAGCTGACTGCTAGCAATTGTTTCAGCCGGGAGTTCACACATCGTGTAAAATCTATTTCGATGGCTAAATTCACCCCACAAGAAGTTAGTGCCCTCCAAGGAGGTGGAAATCAGGTATGTACGCATTCTTATGCTGGACATGCAATATTGTGGCTAAGCTGTTGACATAACCGCTGAAAAATTACCTTCCAGCGTGCGAAGGAAATCTATCTCAAGGAATGGGATCCACAGCGTAATTCTCTGCCTGATGGCAGGTATTGTATACAGCCGGAACATATAGTATTCCTAGTATAAGTAGAAGGGAATGCATCCTATGGATGTGTTCTTTAGAATCTCGGTTTCCTGATTTAAGTCTCTACTTCCCAGTAATGTTGACAGGCTGCGAGATTTTATTAGGCATGTCTATGTGGACAAAAGATACTCAGGTGACAGAAGTTATGATAGACCTCCAAGGGTGAAGGTAGGTGGAATGCTACTTAACCGATCGAGTTATTGATTAGTCTATTTTGATCTCAAGCTAATTTTCTTTAGTGTTTCACCAATATGAGCACTTTGAATGAACCCAAACTTGCATCTACAAAGCTGTTCATCAATTGTTAACAGCATTCAATATTCTGCCCTCATCGGATTGTGTACAATGCGCAGAGTGACAAAGAAGACTTGAACCAAGGAGGTCCTCGAAGCCCTCCATACGAGGAGACATATGATCGGCGATACAGTGATAGGTCAAGCTCCGGTGGAAGAAGTCCAGCATATGATCAAGAAGGTAGACAGTATAGTGATCACAAGAGAAGTCCTTCTCGTCCAGATATAATCAATGATTGGCGTCGGGAAGACAGATTTGGAAATGGAAAGAAATTGGATGATCGCCGGACTTCTGATGGAGACTCAAAGATAGGAGGATCACCCGAACGACCAAAAGATGTGGATACATCTAGTCCACCTGTGGTGCGACCAGTTAGGGAAATATTGGGAGATAATGTTGTGCCTCTTCGGATAGCGGAACCTCCGAAAGCCAATGGTACCAAGGCCACTGATGGCTTGGTGCAGGCACAGGTGTGGCCTGTTACTTATGTCAAAAAGATAAATTCTGTAGTGTTCCTCAGGTCCATAACCATGGTGGATCCTAAGGTGGCAAAGTAAGGAGAGAGCTAATAATTTGAGTCTAGAACTAAATCAAATTTTAATTGGTCCGTCAATGCATTGCATGATCCATTCAGATGCAAACTCTAGAGAAGCCAGATGGCTTTTTTTTTTCTTTTTCCTTATTTGGATGAATCTTTAAATGTAATATACCGTACATTATCTCACTTTCATAGCAAAGGGAAAAAGTCATTATCTTGTATGATTGCAGAGGACTGCATCTTCCGGCAGCTTGGGTTCAACAAATGGGAATGTAGCAGAAGTTAAACCTGAGAAAGCAGTTAGCTTAATTGATTTTGATGCGGATCCTGAACCTCCTACCACAACCTCCGCACAGCCACATCCACCTCTCATGAGTCAAGCCATTTCTCCGCCAATGACTTCTACTAGTCAGGATAATTGGGCCTCTTTTGACGTCGCTCCTGCAACAATGGTCTCACAGCCTTCAAGTGCAAGTCCCCTAGATTCTGTCATATCTCAGTTGATTAGTCCAGCTCCTGCACCTGCACCTGCACCTGCACCTGGTCAACAATCAGGAGGCCCTGGGTTAGGGGGGCCCTTTGTTGCACCTGGAGGCAGCTCAGCAGTGTTTCCGCCGGTCGGTAATTCAATTGCTGCACCTGTAGGTCAAACTCCTGCATTGCCCTTGACTGCAGGGGCTCCCACAGTTGTGCCAGCAGGTGGCTTCTCAACATTCCCTCAAGGAGGTGCTTCAGTCATTGCCCCAGGATTGATATCAACTTCTGCTGCAAATGGTGGCCCTACTTTCAGTACTCCACCTCAGCAACCTACTCTATTCCCCGCAGCTGGTATGCAGACGACTCAACCATCTTCAATGCACATTCATGGAGCATCTAGCAGTCAGGTTGGTTATGCTCTCTGTGTGAATGTTAATGTTGTTTACTAAAGCACCACATAACCCGTTTGTGTTTTAATGTTTTACATAGTCCTGGAATGCATCACCTCTTGCAAATGTGCAAGGACCTTTCAGCATGGCTTCGTCTCAAGCACATAATGCATCAAAACCTCCTGAACAGGTCGCTTATGGTGTGGCTTCACAAAATGTCTCTGCTGAAGTAAAATCAAGAAAAGAGTTGCCTGCGGTAATTCTGCTACAAGGTTTTTTGGTGTCACTTTGCCGAGTCTTCTCATAATTTATTTTTTTACAACTAATAAGAAGTTATTTATAGGATCTTTTCACTGCAACTTATCCATCCTTTCGAGCACCAGTAATGGGGTGGCAAACCGGTCCACCTTTTGCAATGGGATATATGCAATATAACACTGTCATGGTATCACAATATTTGGATATGCCTCCTAGCTTTTAAATGCCGTTTCTTTCTTGTGTATTAACATATTTCAAAAATCTCAAAGGCACCAATACTTACTGTTACAGGCAATGCAAGCTTTGCCTCAGCAATCAAAATCGGTGAACCCATTTGATACAAGCGAACCTTCTCAAGTTCAGGCTCCAATGGTATGTGAAACATCCAACTTATGGCTCAGTCTTTGACTGATGTGCCAAGTGAATGTCGAGGAATATTGATGTCATAAAGTAGGACATGTAATGGTGCCGCGTTTGAAATTCCTGATCTTTGGTTCTGAACTATATTTGTGCTGTCTTCCTATATGATATCGTAAATAGAAGTATGCTTGGACCAGGCAGACTTATGAACTTGAAAACATCACAACTTGGATGGATTAGGGTTTTAGGGTAATATATTTTTCTTTCTTCACTATTTATTAGTATTATTATATTTTATGGTGGTTGGGGGCTTGAGGGGATGTGTTTTGAGGGAAGAGAGGAAGAGAGGCATTGTCGCCCCTAAATGTTGCTGATGAGGAAAAAGAGTAAGCAGATTGACATTTAGCTGTTATCTCTATTAGTGCCTCACTAGACTTTTTTAACCCATTGGAGTTATTCATCAAGATATTTTGCAAAGTATTAGGTGATTTTTTTTTCTAAGTTTTGTCTTTATCTTTTCCCTTTCTGTGCAGTTTCCCTCCATGGCATCCTTGCAGGGTGCTTTACCAAATGTCCCACCCTCTTCCAGCCTCATGCATGCTTCCAGCCTTGGTACTCCCACGCCGTCATGGATACCCACTCAGGGCACTTATGTATCAGCAGCGTCTCCGCAGCTACAACATCTCGCACCAGCATTGCCTCCAAGTAAGCAGTGAAATTAATCCCGTTGGTTTAAATGGATTTAAGACAATAAAAGGACGAGACAAAAGATGAGTTATGGTCTACATTTTCTGTCTGCTGATGCTTTAAGTGAATTTTCAGGTGCCTACATGGGACAGCAAATGCATGGTAACATGCCGCCTTCCAGGTGACTATCACTGATTATAGTTTTCATTAGATGCTGTTTACTTTGCTGAGATATATTGTTCAGGGTGTTGATCAAAATGATTCATGTGCTTTGCATGTTATTTCTGTCATGCTTTGCCGATTCATATAGAACTGGCAATATTGCAGCATCAAAGTAGTGTGCACCTGTTTATTTATGTGTGCTCAAGCTTATGTCACTGCTTAGGCTCTGGAGAAGCACGTATATAGTACAATCTCTTTGGTGTTCATGGTTGGCTTAATCCCACTTTGTCAAATGTGAAATATTGTTCATGATGCTTTGTCCCCCTAAAGCAAGAAATACCTGGGAAGCATTGGCGTGCCTTTATTAGGCTATGAGTAGCTTGCACTTACTGCTTTGCTTTTGTTAGGTATCAAGGAGTAGGAGGATTTGGCATGGAGGGGGCTTCCTATGGCTCCTTGAATACGAACCAGTTAGGAACTGCCGGTTTTCAAGCCCCCCCTGCACAGAATTCTTCGGCACCAGTCGGAGGAAACCCTTTTGGCTAGACGCAAAGAGCAAAGCTCTCTGACTTCAGTTGGGCATCTGCTTGTTGCTCCTCTTCATCTTGTCCCATCGAAAGTTTTGGTTTCTTATTCTAATAGAGAGGCAGCTAGAGGGAGATACATTTGCATCCATTATTTTGGAGCAGCCGTCAACACTTTCCATTAGTAAATCAAAAAATCACTTGAACTCCAGCGGAAATCACGTGGGCTCAAGACGTCTCCTCCTTGATCCAAGTTTTATGGTTTTTTTTTTTTTCATGCAGCAAAGATGTTAAATCTGTTTGTAGATTCTCACTAGGCATTTGATGGTCCCGACTCGATTGCTTCTGATGTAAAATTCCGTCTTTTTTGTTTTAGTTTTCCAGATTGTTGCGTAATTGTCACTGCATGGTCTGATGACGTTCATGAAACAAAGCTTGTAATGATATATTGTGGCGTGTGTATATGTTGATATTATTGAATGATGAGTTTTGTAATCGTAATGTCAAAGTGTAGTTTCGTCGCCCTAGTCTTTACTGCTCTTACGACCTGTTAGCACTGAGAATATGGAACACAGAGAGAGGAGATTATTTAAATGAAGAGCATGAAGGTAATAGCAGAGCACTAACAAGAATCAAAACGCGCGGAATGCCTTCATGAGCATAACAAATGTCGGAATGATTTCCTGTGGCGGTCTCTTATGTCAAGATCACATAGAGCTTCCTGTTACGGACCCTCATGAACGAATCACGGATGGGGATCGTGGTGCAGCATATTATGCAATGCTTTCTACTTTTGCTTAATTTGAAACGGCAGAAAGTTTCCAAACTAATTTAACCGACGTAGTTGGCTTCCCCACTATCTCATCAGCGAAAAGTGAGCCAGGAGGCGTTCGTCATTAGCTAACGGTAGGAACGATTCGCGTCTTCCACCTCCCTTCATCCTGGGGCAGAAGCGTTCAACTGCTTCCTACTCTATCCACCGATTCAGAAACGGCGGAGTATTTGCGGGTTCAATGTACCATTGCATCTGCACAAGTTGGATGACGCCGTGCATTACTAACGTGCAACTGCAGATTTAGAACTTTCATACTGCTCATGTGGTTGCACCCGCTTGCCCGCTCTTCCACACAACCGGTGCAATGAGCATCCATACTGCACAAGAACAATCACTTTCCATCACTACTCATTCACGCTACTTCTTTCGTGAAATCAGGACTACGAACGTGCTTCTCTGATTAAGCTGACAATATCAACTTAGTACGATAATAGCTGATTACATATAGAAAGAAGCTTTCTGTATGAAGCACATACTGAAAACGCAGACGGCGACCCACTCATTGACGATTTTGACCCAAGTGCTCGTCCATCCCACATCTAGCGTCCACCTGCATAAGAATGAGCAGAGAAAAACAATCGCTTTGGTTTGATGTACGTGAAATTGCCAAATGAAACTAAGCTTTTAATGACCATTTCGAAGACCAGGTGTCACGCTTGAGTTGAGTATGTCTTTTTGCCTATGCAAACTGTATTTCCTTGGAGTAAATCACTACATAATTTACTTAAACAGCTCCATCAAACTTTAGTGCGCAAAGACTTAAGTTTCTGGAATACAAAAAGTAATATCGATCTGTAGAGCACAGCAAGTCATGTACTTACTTCTTTATCGGGTAGTGACTGTTCCAGCCAATAAACAGCATTCCGAAGTACATCGCTCCTGTGGCGAAAACAAAATGGAAGAAGCCGTAGCCATATGGGACATCACTGGCAGCTCTCGCTTGAGCCTTCCTAAACTGCAGTTACTTAAAAGGTCAATTTGCTGAATGTTCTAGTCACAAAAATGTTTCTGCTTATTGAAGCACAAACCTGAAAGCACTGGGAGTCGATTCCAGTTGAAAAGGTAGCAATGACAATGGCAAGTATCGCTACAATGAAGCTCTGTAGTACATATAAGATAGTAAGCATAGTCATCCCATTACTCTAGACTATAAGATAGAAGGGAACACGAGCTAAAAAGATGGCAGGATGCACAATATTTCACAGTCTAAGGATTAATTCATAGGTAATCCAACCATCCTACTTAAGTGCATATGATCAGTGAACTTGGCCTTTTGACAAAACAAGATTTCCCGCTCCTACTATTAGCTTTTCTCGGCAACATCTGGCCCAATTCGCGTAACTACTAAGCCTCTAAACAATAAAAGCTACAGCGGCCCCATTAGATTAATCCATTCCATGAACTTCTAGAAAACTAGAGTATATCGAAACTGTGATGAGCATGCTGAAAAGAACCACGGGTGACCCCAAATGAACTGGGAAAGGTACCCAGCTCCAGGTTTTCGGCTATTGTCATTTGTGAAGAACCTTTTCCAGGAAGCATGTAATCAAGTAGATTTAGCCTCAGTGTTTCTTGAGGATGTTGTCGGCTAATTAGATGCAAAAATAGAGAAATGTCAAGTATCAAGATATTACGATGATTGTGAGCCAGTCAGTACTGTGGGAAGCTTGAGCTTTCCTGTTGCAACTTTCTCCTCCCGGTTCACTGGAATGCAAAAGGTTAGGAGAAATGTGAATACGACACAATTGATTTGCAACATAACTTGATTGGACAGAACTCTTCAGTCTATTTTGGAGTTAGCTTATTTAGATGCTCCATTCAAGTTGATCCAATCTACCTCGTACAGCCTAATGACTCAACCTCGAAATAAAAGCTTGGGAACTCCTCCATGCAAAAAGCTCAATCACTTGTAATAGTAAGTTTTGTGCTTTTACTTATTTATTGGAGCTTGAGGGAACCCCAACCGAAGTCATCCCAGATTGAGGTTGCACAGAGCAATTATTTAAGTGGATTTACCAATGAGGTCGAGTCTTGTGGTAAGCCACAGTTCTTGTCATGCAAAATTGTACTTTTGGCAAAAATCTAAGAGAAAACGGCATAGTATAGCTGTTGCCCAAGGCAATTTAGCACAGCAGCAAAGACAAAAAGAATCGTACCTTCGAATGGCACACCAGCAGATAAACACAACATAGAGTCCCATGAGACCAGGAATCAAGAAGCCAACATTGACCTGTTTTACAATCAAATTTACCTAATTATCTGTCTTAATATGACTATTACTGATGGATTTGGAAAGTGTAGGAACTTACTTTAGGGTGAAGAGAGACGCTGGTCATGAGTTGCAGAAGCACGAGAGTCCAAGTGATGAGGAAAATGTTGAGTACACAAGCTGTCTTCGGCGCATACCAAATGTACATTGAAATGATCCCCACAATGCAAACAAGATATGCAATAGCTGCAAGAATTATCACCTGGATCTGGCTGCAAGAGAAGTTTTTTAAATTAAATTGGCAGCGACACTTCACTACTCCATCGAGCCCTTAAATTAAACAACAGATATATTCTTGACATACGCATTAGTTAAGCGCATAGGCATCCATGAGGGAAACCACCATAAATGTCTTGAATAACCAAGTAGCTGAGCACTTTTGCTCATGCTGCCTATGTTTGACATGTTATGGAAAGGATTTAGCTGCCTATGTACTCTGGCTGCAACAATAGTTCTTTGACTAGTTACTAAAGATAGGAAACACACAAAAATGACTTTGGCGTCATCTAGGATGTTTGGTAAGACATTTTTACTTGATGCAACTCTTGCACAAATAGTTTTGGATGAAATTTTGTCAGGCGCAGAAGAATGAATTTCCCAAAAGCAGAGATGAATTGGACAGTCTTACCACTTCTCCGAATCTTTATCAGACTGACAGCAATCATTCAGCCACATGATGAATCTGATTATACTTATAAGCTGAACGAGAAGAAAAACCCTGAAAATCATGTCAGATATCAATGAGAAAATTCCCACAGTTTTTGGCTTTAACTCAGCTGTTCTAGTATGATGTAAAGATCATAGTAACCCAGTAATGAACAGTACCCGGCACCAAAATGTGCAAACTCTCCTGCCAAATGATAGAAACCGTGTCATTACTCAAAATGTCATAATTGGAGCCACCCTAGAGCTTAATTAAAAGCGAGATATACAAGAGAGTTACCATAGATCTGGATAAAGACTGAAGGAACCAGAAAGGGGACGATAGTCAAGGCCATCAAGAGGACAGTCTTGACTGACCACCACCCAGAATGCCATGCATGTCTAGGCTCTTGCAACTTTGACGTGCGGACCGTTGAAAGAAACATTATGAAGTAGAAGGTCTATTGCAGGATTAAGGCTGAAGCAATCCATGCAAACGAATCTGGAAGATACACAAAATGAATATGAAGAAAGAGCACCATGAAACTTAGGCATAATCCTAGTATGCAAGCCAACAAATGATGTACTCATGTGGAAAGGATATGAAGCATCCCAAGCTGACCCGCAAGACTCCTTCTGCGCCCAAACAATCTTGGGCACCATGGCATCCTTTTAATCCTGCAATGGTCAAAGCCTCCTTGAGCACCTTTCCTCAATTATTTATCTAGCAAATATGGCTGTAAGTTAGCTAGAGGCCTGACAAATAATACTTCCATGGTAAAAGATTATCTCAAGTGAGAGAATATACTTCAATAATTTCCTCAAAGAATGCGTGCATTTAAAATCTAAAAAGCAAAATGAAGAACGAAAGAAAAGGAAAAGGAAGACGGAAGGAGAACACAATTGGCATCCGCTGGGAAGAATCGGAGTGGGACTATTATCGTGTAAAGGCAACTAATAATGCAAACTCGTTACACTTGTTTGCGAGGTTTCATGTGAATGGACCTGAAAGTTTGAGACTGTCCAGGTCAACTACCTTGTTAGTTCTGAAAAACAGTATACCTGTGTCCATGTGGGATGTGCTACATCTGGTGCATGTACTTGTGCTAATCATAGAAGTACAAAGAACTTACAAATCAACGACAACAGTGGAAATCTTACTTTCCATTTCTTTGAGGGCACCATGGCCATAATCTCGAGCAATCCAAGCCAGCAGATTGTAAACTAGAAATATTAAAGCATACAGATATCTGACCATCCAAGGGTTAGAGCCATATCGGAACTGGCCACAACAAGACTCAACCTTGGAATTCACAATGCCATTCTCCCTCTCAGTGCCACTGCTTCTACTCGCACTGCTATCCATTTCTTCTTCACCAACGCGACGAACATCCAGAGTATTGCGTACCCACTATAATCTCAGCATCTGCTGTAGCAGGTTAGGATTGTTTATCAAGGGTGATAAAAAGAAACAGAATGTTCCGTAAGAGTCCACACATGGTCATGCCTAGGCTACAGGTAGTTCTTTTCTGATTCACCTCAAATCTAAAGGGTTTAAAGATTGTCGTGAAATTGTTTCATTGCCTAGCTCTCTTTGTGGTTTGCCTAGCTTTGTACTTACCAATTCCCTGCCTAGCTCTTCAGAAGCAGGTTGGAAAGGCCTAGCGATTCTGCATTTTATGAAATCATTAACCTTTCTAGCTAAGAATAATCTAAAGAACCATACCTTGCCCTGAAGAAAGATAAACGACACTCGTTGAAAGATAAACAATTGATACCCTTCCTCCCCATCCCGAGTTGTTAGAACAACCAAACTTTCCAAGTTATTTGCCCAAATTAGCCGACACATACATGGTCCTCCGCCCCTTGCATAGGAAGAAGAGACTTAACTGTTGTGACTTTGACGCTAGTATCCAGAGAGAATCTCAACTTTTTGCACCCTCTTTCCTTCGGCGGCCAAGCTATGAGATGTTACATATGAGGTTTTAGTTTCTGCACCCAAAATGCAAGGACACGCAGACGTTTCTTCAAAATGAAAGCAACTTCTCAATTTGGGGACGACAAAAAAGTGGAGAAGAGAGACGTAGAATGCAAGGCAGGAACTTTAACAAATGGATTTGCTTAATGAATAGATCCAACTTTTCCTTTTGTTCGGTATAACAGCAATTAGCAAAAGATCCTTTACCTTCAAATCCACACTGTAATATTTCATTCTTTTATATCAGTTCTCCCTGTTGAACTCATTGAAGAAAAAAATCCAGAAACAATGCAACGTCACCATTGAGATCATTTGGGCAGTTACAGAATAGAGCATTCTAACTTGGAACAAAAGAAAAACTAAGTAGTCAAGCAAAGCAGCGAAGACAAGCTATTCTTATCCATTGTCGAACAGATTGAGAAGAAACAGAGTTTGGGTCTTGAAGAAACTGAATAGTACCTGATGGTCTAAGACATTTCGTGAAGCTTTAGAAAGATCCTATACAAGAAGTTCACACTCGCCCCGGAGTTCTCCAGGACAAGAACAGAGTGGCACATTTCATGTCTCTGCTCTTGCTATTTGTAAAGATGGCACAAGTCCAGAGTCCCCCTCAATCGTGGTTAATTGGTTGACATATGAGAGAGAGCAAAAGGGAGACTGAGAGAGAGAGACTTTTGGAGCTTTCGTTAGCCTTCTTTTTTTCCCCCGCCGTACGCATTCTGTCTTTATGCTTTCATTTTTCCTTTTCTTGGTTTTGACATAAGACCGTGGCCCTCGAGAAGATTACATGCAATGTCGAATAGATCATTCTTTCGTGAACTGAGATCTCAAGAGAACACGCGAATACTTCGATCTTCACTGAAACAGGAAAGGACTGTTTGCTTTGGCGTCACTCAAACTGTATTGTACGGCAAAAAGGGACAACAAGCAAAGCACATTGGCTTTGGCTATCGTGGTTATACTATCAAGGTGAATCTTGGGCGGCAAACGAGCACGCTTTTCATTACATCCATAACTCCAGATCTGTGATCATTCCAATAAATCCAATATGTAACATCTATTCGTCTATAAAGAATCGCCTTTTAGTCGATACGAGTCGAGTTTGACCCTCAACAGTACTATTGTCTGTGACCCGTGGCTTAGTACTTAGTGGTCAAGCATGGATGATTTACGAGCCTCGAAATTTTTTTCCCAATTGGTCAATCCGGAGTAGACTTCGTCTGGGGAAAAAAGGAAGCACGTCTAGTCGCATGCACGTTGAGACTTAACTTTTTTCAACATCCGACGAATTTTGGAAAGAGATGTAGTTGCAGCCCGATAAAAAAAGTAGACCCGACAAAAATGAAACTGCAAATATGATAATCATCGATCAAGGAAGATTGCAGCAATGATTCATGAATCAAAAGCGAAGTTCCTTGAGAAAAGGAATCTCCACTCGGGCTGAGGAGCTATTTTTCTATACGTGGCTCTTGCTTTTGGCTGAGCAAAAGCAATCGCGGCGTTGAAGCACACATCGCGTGGACAACTCTTTGATAGAAATCAGAAGACACCAGACGAGGTCCATCAAGAACTGCACTATGGGCTGATCCTCTCTCTGTCTTGGAATATCCTTAATTCCCAATAATCTATGTCCTTTTTAACTTTTTGTTTTTCAGGGAATAACAAAGAAAGGTAGAACAGACAAATTTACCAGGGTACTTTTCGTATAGTGAATTAACGATTAGTGGAATCTTTGCCAAAAAGCTTGAGGCTTCTAGCTAAGTCCATGTTGGGTTGATGTGGATGCACATGGTCGCCATTAGTTTCTGGTTTCTGCACTATCATTGTACTAAAAAGAGAAAAGAGCAGATTTTGCGGTTTGATTAGCTGAAATAGTTGTGGGTTGTGCACTTTTGTTGTTGAAAAGCGACGCGCAATCAATCAGAGCGTCGATCTTGCCGTCGAGGAGATCAGTTTTCAACCCAGGTAAAGTTTCTGTCTCGTTTTGCCAGCACCGAGCGAATCTCCAAAGAAAAAAGCTTGTACACCGAGCGGGTCCAGCCACCTACTTTCATCGGAAGGGAGAAGAACTCATTGGCCCCCCCACTTACTAATTAGTGCATTTGCAGTCCTCCTTTTGCACAGTGCACTGTGACATGCCCTAACCCGATGTTTTTGAGATCTGCATAATAGAGCTCAATATCCAATCGCCTTCCATCGAATAACAGATCGTCTCTAGCAATGTCAAAGGCCACAAGCCTTAAACATGGCTATGCTCTCGATCTTTTGAGCCCATCTTTGTCCAATCCTCTTTGGGCCTACTTAACCTCTCCCTTAGCACACTTTGAACAGAGCTCCATCTTCGCCTACCCATTTACGAGTTCTCCTGGCTCCCTACCTCTTTTCTATGCCGATCGGCTTCGAAAAGGGGCTTATCTGGCTCCTAAAGAAGAGCGGACTGAAGACCACCAACGTCAGATCTATGCTGCAAAATTAGAATTTCAACTATGAAAGGGAGGCTGGTCTCTAAAGTCATTCGTTTGTGCGGCCCATTTTCAAGGACCTCATTTTGAAACAAGCCCAGTGCAGAGGTTCTTTGAAAAAACTCATCATACTGATGCACGCACAATTGCCATCTAATTTCATTTTGTCCCATCGCATTCTCCCCGACTTGGAAAGTTCACTGAACCGTCACGAACTGAGAGCGATATGAACGAATCTGTAAAGATCACTTCTGCATTTTTCGCCGACAGAGCTTTGAAGGGTCTTTTCAGGGCTCGAGTGAGCTCACTGGGCACGACCGTGACAACCCGAACAAGGACTAAACTGCACTGATTCGTGCTCTTAAAGTGGCTCAACGACAACGCATAATTACGAGGATCCAAACTTGGTGCAACAACGGAATCAATCACATCTGCTGGTAGTTGCCCGGGGTTTATCACTTGAAGGGGTCTGCCAGAACCTTAGCCTGCAGACTCCCTCTAAAGTCATTTCACTCAACGACACTGCATTTACAGTCGCTGCTCGTCACAAAGCGCAGATATAAATCAATGCGTGGGACCTTTCTTGCCGTCCGCTTCATGTAAATCATTACGCACTTGGCCTGGCCCTTCATTGCGAATTACGTGCGGACGCTTTTCTCTGTCACGGCACGTTATATTGTCTTTCGTTACGCTAGCCTTTTGTGCTCATTCATGGCCAAGATGCTCTCCATCCATCGTTTTCACAATAACATCGCCTTCTTATGTAAGAGGGGTAAGTTCTCAACGATTTAGTGCAGACCGCCCCTCGAGCCACTTCTCAAACATACTTAAAAAGAAATAATCCGGATTCTAAATATCGGAGGAAAATTGTCTAAAAATTCTACAATATATTACAATTGTACTAATTCAATCCTAGAATTCTAAACATTTTTCCTTTATATCAATCCAATATATCCAACTAATTTTGGCCGAAAACCTCTCACATGGGCGCTAAATATCCTACATGTCGAAACCAGGCTCTTAATAGACAATTTTTAGTAATATTTTGAATTTTTTTGAATTTTTTTTCTTTTCTCTCTTTTTTTTTTTTCTCCTTCTTCTTCTTCTACCACTGACCGGCCCAAGGTGAGGACCTGCGAGGTTGTGCTTCACCTAACCCGTCAAGGCTTGAGCCCTCGCTAGAGGCCACAAGGGCAACCTTGTTGAGGTCGCCTGTTTGGCTAGCAAGGGGCGAGCCTCGGGGTCGAGCCTCACCAAGCCATGGCAAGGCTCGCCCGAGGCCTACTATGTCAACCTTGCCTTTGGTCAGTCAAGCAAGATTGGTGATCAACTAGAGAAAGAAAAAGGAAATATAAATAAATAAATATTCCAAAAAATGCATTATAATATTATTAAAAATTGTCAATGATAGTACTGCCTACGTTACGTAAGATAGTTGTCATCCATGTCAATGATTTTTAGCTAAAATTGACATGGATGCACTGAATTATATAATTACAAAAGGTTTATGATTCGATTGACCAAAAGATAAAAAGTTTATAACTGAATTAGCATAATTATAACAAAATTTATGACTTTTTTTCAATAATTTATCTTAAATATCGCTTGGGGCCTTCTTAACAAAGTTCTTCACCACACCCTAGACAGAAAATTCCAGCTGTTTACACCATAAGTGCCTCGGACGGCAATCGGTTAAACACATCCCTTCGAAATCCGCCAAAGCGTAGGGCCGTTCGTTAGCTGAATCCTAACAACTAATGCAAGAAAAATTTTAATACGGTTTATGGGGGGTGGGTGGGTTGGGAAGTTGGGTTTTGGGTGAGGATGCCTTTGGTTAATTTATTGCTCTTGGAGCTCGAACATCATGTGGCTGATGGGCCCGACGAGCTGAGGGTCACAAGACATGGTGGCTATGGTCGACATTAATCTACTGGACCTAATCCAGCCTGTCACGCAGAAGAGCCCCTTGATTAGAATGGTAGAGAGACAGAAGAGAGAGAGAGAGAGAGAGAGAGGTGAGATGAGCAAGTCAACCGAGCTCACACAGCATTATCGATGAAATACACGTAGGTATACATCGCGCCGTGATGTACAGGAAGCCCTAACAGCCCATGTGGCTGTCATCTCGAAGATGGTCCATGCCTGGTTTCATCACCTATCTCTTTTGGTGGGGCACTGGCCTGCTTCTCTTTGACGCCAGAGACAAGAGAGATGGTGACAAGTGCGGAGTCATACTTGCGTACTTCAAGAGGTGGAGTTAAAGGGTGAAAAAAAATATGCGAGGGCGTAGTCGGTCGTCTTGTTCTTTTGCTCTTGACAACAGTTATCTAAAGCTTCAAATGCGTTCCCCTAGCTTTAGTGCACTTGGATTGTGACCCCCAATTGTCGTTTTTCTTTCCCTCCTAGCCGGTTCCTACCCATTTCTCTAAGTTATCTGATAAAGAGACTGTGAGCTGTGGTCGGCAGAAATTGCGCTTTCCATGAACACTTCTTTCATCTCAAAACGCATCATGTGGACTTCTCCAACGAAGCAAGAGAACCATTTAGATCGTTGCAGGCCACCGTCTACTCTTCCCGGGATTCTTGAGAATAAATGATCATTTGGAGCTGAAAACCATGGAATGTGTGGCTATGATCTTATTGATCCTTCATTGCGGAAGGAGGAGATGAGGGTAAAAAGTTAAAAGGATGACACATGAGAAATCACTCATGAAATCATGCAGCAAATCCCCAAATGAGCGTGCCTGACAAGAAGTAGAAACTTCTTTATTGTTTCCCATTTTGGTGCTTTGTGGGCAATCGGTATGTGTAGATAGATATCGTTCTATAGAAGTACAGCTCTCTCTTTTTTTCTTTTTTTTTTTTCTGGGCAAACTGTGGTTCTTGGAATGAGATTCTAGGAAAGAAAGGGACATGCACAGAAACAAATGCCATACCCTCCGTCACATGGGGCTGTCCATTTCACAGGAAATGTAATCAGTGATGTTGCCAAATACAGATTCTGAATTCCGGGACACAATCTGGTGGGACTACCAACGGGGTCGGGCTCGGAGCACAGTTCTTTACCTTTTGTTTTCAGTTTCGTTGGACTGAATTAGTAGTCGACCGAATGAACACGGTAAGGCATTGTCACCGAGAAAACCCATTTTGGATCCATGCTTAGCTCACTGTTGCCTGGTGACTCGTGACATTCTGAGAGTGGTGATCGCTTTCTTGAAGTGGGTTGTGTCGTTTGGCGAATGGGGATAGGTCATTTTACGTAGTGGATGGGACGAAAACGAGTGTTGTCTCAGTACCGAGTTGTGGTGGGTAGGCGGCAAGTAAGAGTGCCGAAAAGGAGGTGAATCGGATTGAATTTTGGTTTCCCCACAGCAACTGGATGTCGAGCCGTGCTGACATTGTAAAGATGGGGCTGTGCAGCAACTCAGGTGAAAATGAGAGGAGCATCGACGACAGTTGGCGTGATCTCATCCGAGCCCCCATTATTGTCCCCCACTAGCAAGTGAATAAAGGTAAAACTCTTTTTCTGTCCACAAGGAAGCCCCAAAGAGATCGAACACTCAGTCCCCATGCCCAAATTCATCAAAGAAACACCTTACGTTGGACAAATCGTTATGCGAAATCAGGTCAGATCGTACATAAATCTGAACTATAGACTCTTTCATTATGATTCAAGACGCACTCTGTCTAGCATTCAAGGATTCATGTTGCGATTCTTCGTATATTGAGAAAGTAAAAATTTATGGCAAAGCTTAAAGCAGCATGTGTAAACTTCTTTTTTCAGAAAGTTGCACAAGAAGAGAGAGACATTGGTCAAAAGGAAAAGGCCAACTGGGTACATACCTATGATGCAGAACATCAGATGCAAAAGCAGGGGTTGTCTGTACAGCTTCCTTGAGGGCTCGAGTTTTCTAATTCCTTTGCTCTTTCTATAAAAATTGAAAAAAAAAAAAACTTTTTTGACGTCTTGAAACGGCGAAAGGCAAGATCTGTTTTAGCAAGATCGAAGGGGCATCAACATTACACATTCCAATGAGGAAAAGTGTGAGCGTGAAGGTACAGGTTTAAAATTTCAGGAATTTCAAAACTGGAATCAAGAGGGGTGCACATGATGTCAATCCCGATGTCACTAGTTTATTCCGATAATGACTTTGAAATACTTGAAAATGTTGCACCAATCAAGGCAGAAGAACTTGAGAAAGGGGCAGATTCGGGTCCCACCAAGATCGCTTTTGGGAGGTGCCCAAAATTGATTAGGAACCAATAAAGAAAAGAAGATGTGATCACTAAATCAGCTATTGAAGGCAATGATAAAGCAGAATTTCTCATGGAAAAAGATCCTAATTTCCCCAATAGTTATGAACCAAACACCAGATGGGCGCTTAGATGATCCACCTTCTCGCCCTCTCAATCAGAACAGGTTTGTCTGAAGCAGAGGATTCACAGGCGTTTGACGAAGTATGAGACACGGTCTGAACAAGAGCATTGGTTCCCCAGTTCTTTCAAAAAAACGGAGGTGGATTCACCCAAGTCACTAGCAATTTATTCAGAGTTGGATAAAAAAAGCAGGAAGAGATCAACGCAAGCACAAGGAATTCCCCCCAAATGAGAGAGCGCGAACGATCATCAGGCTGTATCACATACACATATACGTACACACGGCGAGAAAGAGGAACCCAATTTGGAATCGAAAGGAATGATCATTCTGAAATCATCATCGATACAAGTAAGAATGTTCATTCATGATTATACTGTAAAAATCAAGAAAAGGAAAAGAAAAATGAAACAAAAGTATGATTATAAAATGAGATAAACAACAATGACCCCCACAAACAGCAAGCTGCAGTAGCAGTAGCAGCCTGGATTTTGAGTAAAAGCCCCCGATTAAATTGATCTCCAAATTCATGATCATCCCTATACATACACTTTCTCTGCAACCTACTCCTTGTTTTCTCTGGAAACTTTTATTTGACATCTCGAGATTATGCATAACAATCGCAACAAATATGGAGCAAAGAGACCACCTCCTCTTACCTCACTCTCTGTCTCTTGTTCCTTTGCCTCTTCCCTTGTGTCACGTTCAACAAAAGACCATCTTTAGGGGGAGAATCACATCTAAAAACTGCACAAGATCTGTTTTCTCAATGTCATTCTCCGTCTGTGGCGAGCGACGAGAATCGCCCCATAGAGAGAGAAGGGTTTCAGATTGGAATGATGCGCCGATGACAAGAGGAAAGAGATGTCGAGAGCACGAAATAAATATAGTGAAACACACTGGACTGACTCGAATTTTAGTTCTCAACTGAGGGGCAAGGTTAGAAGAGGAAAATTCTCAAAAGAATCAATAGAAGGGTGGTGGAGGAGGGGAGGCATATGAAACTCCAACAACCGGCGGCAGTGGCCCTCCGTATACTGGCGCTGGAGGTGGAGGCGAGGGAGATGGGGGCGGGGTCTCGCACGGGATTGGTGGCGGAGGTGATTGGGATGGTGGTGGAGGGGGTGAACTGTAATGAACTGGTGGTGGGGGTGAATGGTAATGAACTGGCGGAGGTGGAGGTGGGGACGGATATACTGTTGGGGGTGGGGGTGGTGATTTATAGACTGGTGAAGGTGGTGGTGAAGGAGATGGTGGTGGCAAGTGATGGACCGGCGGTGGTGGTGAGGGTGAGGGTGGAGGGGGTGAATATTCAACACATGGAGGCGGAGGTGGTGGTGGGGGCTCTATGCAAGGTGGTGGCGATGGAGGTGGAGGAGAATGGACAGGTGGTGGTGGTGATGGTGATGGTGATGGTGGAGGCGGGGAAGGATAGGGATAGATTGGCGGGGGAGGTGAATGTGGAGGTGGTGGCGGTGAGTGAGGCGGAGGGGGCGGTGAATGCTGCGGAGGAGGCGGCGGCGGAGGCGAATTATAGTAGTAAGGAGTGGGTGTGAGTGGTGGCGGGGGTGAGTATACTGGAGGTGGCGGTGGAGGCGAGCTTGGCGGTGGCGGAGGTGGTGGCTTGGGACAGTAAATTGGTGGAGGGGGTGATGGCGATGGCGGAGGAGGTGGAGGAGAGTAAACAGGTGGCGGAGGTGATGGTGGTGGTGGAGAAGGCGGCGGGGGAGATGGCGGAGGAGGAGGCGGGGAGAGTAAACAGGTGGAGGCGGCGGCGGCGGCGGTGGCGGTGGTGGGGGAGGCGGCGGGCGGCGGCGGTGGCGGTGGTGGGGAGGCGGAGGAGGTGAAATAGACCGGTGGCGGGGGCGGTGGGGGTGGAGGAGGGGAGTATACTGGCGGTGGTGGCGAGTAAACTGGTGGGGGTGGCGGCGGAGGTGAATACACAGGGGGTGGTGGGGGCGGGCGCGAAGGGACAACCACCGGAGGTGAAGGCGGAGGAGGCGGGGGCAGAGAAGGCACAAAAGGAGTACACCGGAAGGCACTACAATCCACAGGCTTAGACAAGAACGATTTACATTGCGCCGGCGACCTCTGCAACGGCCTATTTGGCAGGCAGTTCCTCCGATCGTCGAAGTCCGGCAGCCTCAAGCACGACGGCGGCTCTCCGGTGAAGAAATTGTACGAGAAAGTGAAGTTCTCCAACCGGGGCAACGCGCATATGCTGGCTGGAATTTTCCCCGACAGCATGTTGTGAGCCACATTCAGCTGCTCCAAGCTCACCATCCCCCCGACTCCCTCTGGCAGCGGCCCCACAAGCTCATTGTAGCTGAAGTCGAAGACCGTCACGTTCTTGAGCCTGTCGATCTCCGTCGGCAGGCACGACCTCAGCCCGTTGTTCATGAAAATGATCTCGTTGAGGTTGGACATGTTGACCAAGCTCGAGGGGACACAGCCGTGGAACTTGTTGTTAGCGAGGACGATGACGGAGACGGGCGAGTTGCCAAAATTGTCCGGCAGCTCGAAGCGGAAGCGGTTGTCGTTGATGAAGATGGCGTCCAAGTCCTTGTCGAAGAGCTCCTTGGGGACGGTCCCTTCGAACTCGTTGAACCTCAGATCCAGGAACTTAAGCGACGGCAGCTTCAGGACCACCGCCGGGAACTTGCCGGCGAAGCGGTTGTTGCTCAGATCCAGCTCGAAGAGCAGCTTCAGGCGGTCGAACTTGTGGGGCACCGTGCCGCAGAAGCGGTTGGTGTTGATGTGGAACAATGCGAGGTCGGCGAGGAGCCCGAGCTCCTCGGGGAGGTACCCGGCGATGTCGCCATGGTTGAGGTCGATGCCGGCGACGGTGCGGATCTTGGGGTCGTCGAGGGCGCGCGAGCAGTACACGCCCGTGTAGTTACACACCTGAGATCCGACCCAGTCCGCCGTGTAGTTGTTGGGGTCGGACAGGATGGCCTGCTTCCACGCCTGGAGGGCTATGTAGGCGCTCCGGATCCGGGTGTTCTCGAAGGAGAGGGAGGGGTCGACGGTGACCCGCTCGCCCCGGTCGCCGAACTCGTCCCGGTAGTAGAGCAGCTGGCGCTGCTTGATGTACATGGCTTCGGCGCCGGTGAGGCCGCCATGGGAGCTCAGAGAGAGGTGGTGCTCCGAGGCGGCGCCGGCGGAAGCGGCGCAGAGGAGGAGGAGGAGGGAGGACACGAGGAAGAGATGGGTCTTCTTCTTCATCTCACGCGAGGCATCTGAGAATCGAAAAGATGCCACTTTTACTTGCTCTCTCTGCGCAGCTCCCCGTCACTCTCCTCTCTCTCTCTCTCTCTCTCTAGACTGCAGCAGCAATGGGGAAATGCAGGTGCTGCAGAGAGGGAAAAAGGGAAATGTGGGTTCGTCTGGGCTCTTCGAGATCTGGGCGAACGTTAGAGAGAGAGAGAGAGTGCGGACAAGTGTGGTGCGAGGAGAGAAGCAGAAGAGAGAAGAGAGAGAGGGAGTGTGTGCTGGTAATGGAGAGGAGAGAGAAAGGGAGGGTGGGGTTTTTTCTAGGGATTTTGGAGATGCGCGTTGAGGAGGAGGAGGAGGAAGAAGGGAGGATGCGATGCGAGAAAATAATGCATCGAGAGACAGCTAAATCACAGCTCAAAGCCCACCAGATTCTCTCTAACTTTCTCCTCTTTTCATCTACTCATCTCCTTTTCTCTTTTTTTCAAGAATTAACACCATAAATATTCCAAACTTTTTTTTATCACAATTATCATCCATTGTAAAATATCTCACATTTATATCAATACGATGAATATACTCTGAAGCGAAATTACGTATAAGTCTGAAAAATTTATGTCGATTTGCAAATTGGCATAGAGCATAGATGAAAGCAAAATGAAGGTGCCGTAATTTCTTTATTTTCTTTTTCCTCCTTCTCCGTTTTAAAAGGCCGACCCGTTTAATTATTAGGGCGGTTCTAATGATTTTTAGGGAGATCAATCATTGGTGGTGTGTAGGTTTAATCAATGTTTAGTTGTCGAAGCGGTTATGGTACGCCAAATGAAAGAGGGTTTTTGCATAATGAGGAGAGCCGGCGCCGCCAGATTCCGGCGGCCATTTCCATCGCCGGCGTTGGAGGAGGATGTCGCCGGCGGCCGAGTGCGCCTCGCGTTGTGGGGTCTCGCCACAATGATGCGAGGAGGCTTTTCACGGGACTCTCTCTGTTCCTTTTTCATTCTTTTGTCCTTTTTATTGTTTTTTAAATATTATTCTATTCTTCCAATTTAGGAAAAAAATGTTAAAAAAATGAGAAAAAGAAATTGGGTTTTGGAGCGGTGACCTGGATAAGAGCGTCCCGAGTTGTCCGTTGGGGCGTCATTTTGTCAAATCAGATAGGTCTTGGGAGTTAAATGAGAATGCCAACCGAGTAACGATGTGTGCAATTACGCCACTGCCCCCTCCCTCTCCCAATGTACCTTTGACCTTTTTGAATGAAACTGCCATTTCATTTTCATGTTGCTAAGAATCATACAATTTAGTAATTTCTAATCTCTGTTAAAAGTATATATACCCATTATTTCGTCGAAATCGAAATTCATCTCGATTTTTAAAATCCCATGGAGACAGATATTTCACAAGACTCCTTGTTAGGTATTTTCATTCGCACATGCAAAAGCGCGCGGATCATGAAAAACGGTGCTCATCTAAAATATTATGCACGACGAAAGTGGAGTCTTTTAAGTAGAGAATACGAGCGATGTCAAAATTGAACTTAAAAAGACAAATAATATGGGAAGAGATTTTTTTCTATAATTAATATATCAAAATGACTTTTCTCCTCCTTTCACGATAGAAAAACGTCACCAATTGCTTAATTAGAGAGAATGTCCACCTCTCGAGGCCTCGCGGCACATGGATGCGGTGAAATCCTTGTATTGTTGATTCATGATTACGCCTCCAACTACCCTTTGAAGCTTTCCGGTCAACGGTCAAAGGTCATTATTTCATATTGGGCTAAAAAAGAAATTTGATTGTTGATTTCGAAAGGCGAGAAGAACGAAAAGGGGGAGCAAATTGCGCCATTTTCAAACGGGAAAAGGAAGCTTCCTCCACCGTTTTAAAGCCAGTATTTGTACCCTAATAATGCTACTACGATTCGCGTACAATTATATCGATCGTATATACTCGAGTCGTGCGTATTTTATAACAAATCGTTCGTTTGTTTTTGGGACGAAAGAGTCCAAACTAAAGGGCGCCATCGAACATGCGAGCGAGGAGAGAGGGAGTAGTAGGTGGCTGCGAAAAAAGCTCTTCTCTTGCTTAAGAGAGCATCAACCTCCAATGATCTCATCGCCCCCTCTCCTCCTTTCTTTTTCCTTTCGTTTTCCAGTCTAAGGCGCGCATTACTTAAATGAAGTTAAATCATGTCGTTCGATGCATTGGGCATGGCCCACGGCGGAGCAATTGAACGCGCGGCGGTCTCTCCCCGACCTTTTTTGTTTGATGCGAAGCGAAAGAGCTTTTCGACCAATGCCGTCATTGTGCGCTTGCGGAGGCGTAAGCTTTAACTGCCGTTAAAATCCATCGTGCCAACGTTGGACGGATCGCGTGGACATGACATCGTTATGCTGATCATGTTTTCCTCTTTACCCTTTGCATATGTTCCCCGCATTTACATGACACGGATGAGGATTCTATGTGACGATGCATTGTTTATCTTTTAAAATAATGGTATAGATTGTTTGTGAATTTTGACTCAATGTGCAGTGTAAATCCTGTCGTGAAATTTATTCCAATATGCATATGTCATTCATCAACTTTTGATTTATTCGATACGATTAGCGAATTTATCCCAATATGCATATGGAGTTTTTATTATATCATATCTAACTTTATCGACTAAATGTAATTGTAAAGTTTAAGGATCATATTGAACATATTAAAAATTCATGAACGATATTACGTATTAGACTAAAATACAGAGAACACGAACAAAAAAATATAAGAATTCGAGAATCACATTGTATATCGGGTCAAAATTCAACGACTGTTTATGTCATTTTCCGTTTTTCCTTCTCATAAGTCATTTTCGCTAATGCATCACGCGTTCGATCTTTGGGGAAAACGGCGTGGCGAAAGGAAGAGCGTTCCCATTTCCGCAGGGGAGGGACCCACGGCGTCACGCTCATCGTCGCCGTTAAGAGAAGGACCCCACGCGAGGGTGGTGCACCGCGTCCCACTCGCGCGTCCCCGTTCCATTATTAATCAGCAAATTCGTTGGGGGAAACAACTCGTTAATTACTAAACTGCCATTTCTCGCAATTTTATTATTTCGGTCAGACTATATTTCTCACAAAATTAAGAAGGAAAAGGACAAAAATGAAGCGGCTCGCGACTTGCTGCCATGCCAGTATGCCACCAATGTGAAAAGGTCGAACCAAACGCGCTTGTACGCGTCCACTCTGAACAAGTCTCCAATACTATACGATAAAAATTATTAGCTACATATACGATAAAATATGACTCCACTAAAATCTGGCTACGCAATGAGTAATTTCAAGAACGATCATATATTTACGCCGCCATTATCTACAACACCGTTGCCAACCAAAAAATGCATACGATTGTGATTCGTGATGATCAAAATAGTTGCCGAATGATCGATGATGTTCTTTTACCATTCAAATAATCATCGAAGGCCTTAAAAGAACCTTCTTCTTCTTTTTCTAATTTATCAAAATGCATCAAAGTCATGGGCAACTGAGGAATTTTTCTGTTTCGAATATTCAATTGATCGGTTCGACTTACTTATTAAAAAAATCTTAAAACCCATCGCTCTCTTCATGACTAGGAATGGATGTTATTTGAAAAAAGAAAATTATATCCCGGCATTACATGATTGACAACAGACGGCGTGTTTTTGGCGACGAAAAAAAGAAAGAAAGAAAGAGAGCAAAGGGTGCGAAAGGAGGATAAGAAGGGGACCGGTTCCTTCTTTATTTTTCTTCAAAGTACTCATTCGACAATTTTTAATAGTCAATCTCATCTACTAATGATTTATTGGAATTATAGAATCGAAGTGTCCTTTTGTGTAAGCTTCAATGCGAACCTACTCGGGCCAACCGGACAAAAAAGAAAAAGAATGCGAATAAATTACCTAATTCTCCAAATCATGCTCGATTATTAAATTAAGTCCAGATTTATTCACTAGGGGCGCAACCTCTAACCCACGGTCCAGGTCACGGGAAAGCGCGTGGGACCTCCCCCCTCCCCCGCCCACGTCACCAGACAACCGTGCCAGCCGGCAGCCCAGCTGTACCGCCTTACAGCGCCACGCGTCGGCATCAGGACCCTCCGTCTCGTGGAGACTGGTGATGCGAGACGGATGGGTCAGTTTGGGACGAGGAGGAGGAAGAGAGAGATGTGGCCCACGTGGCGTGAAGACTTCTTCATCGAGAAAATATTAGGTGGTCCGGGTCCACCAGTCAGCGTGGTCCCCGACCAATCAAGAGAGAACACGTGGAGACCACGTGGAGCCACGTGTGACGAGTGGACCGGTTCTCTCTCTCATCTGCAAGCAACTGCATTTAATGTGGAAGCAGGCACTTATCTCAGGAAAAACTCCAGCCGCGCGCCAGTATGTGATTTTTCAAGAAAAGGACTCTTCCTTCCTCCTCCTCCTTTCTCCGACGCTCAAAAACATCGCCAGAGCCTTAACAACCTCAGCCCGCAACACCGTGGAACCGCCATGAAGAAGTCGTTGTCCGAAACTCCGAGTCTTCCACCGTCTTCGGCTCTCCTACGTACCGCTCCCCCCACCGATACGAGCCCGGCGAGCCCCCCGAATCAACGCCCCACGCCTCCCTGGCTGCAACCTTCGACAGGTCCCCTACCGACAACACCAAGGCCATTGTAGCCGTCGACAAGCATGCCGAGTACTCCCCGCTCCCGTCGCGCCTCCCCGAGGCCCAGAAACCTCCCGAGAGCGCAAACCACAAGTCGTCGCCGCCGCAGGCGGGCAACAGGGCGGTGAAGGAGGAAGATTCGCCTCCCGCGGAGGCGGCGACGAAGGCCAGCGGGAGAGGAGGAACGGAGGAGGGGCAGTCGAAGACGTTGTCGACGATACTGAAGAGGTCGAGGAGCAGGGAGATGGTGAAGAGAGCGGGATCGTGGCAGAGCATTTCCTTGCACAGATCTCGACGGCCAAAGTCCCCAAGTTCGGTGCTTATCATCTCCACAAGAGCGCACAAGTCTTTAGGTTGGAGTTCAGTTTTGGTACCAGATATTAAGTAGGTCTTTCCAAACTTGAGAAAAACTAAGCTTAGGGGTTACCTTTTTGTTTGTCTCACCGTGACTAACCGGCATTCTCTCTTTACTGATTGCCGGTGGTCGAATGGAATTTGCATTCGTTCCTTGTACAAAGGTATGGGCATCAATAAAACAAAAACTACTGTTCTCGTTCAAAGGACTGTTAAGCACCTTAGCTCAACTGAAGTTGAAGACAAAGTCTCGAGCTCAACAACTCAACCACAAACACAGTATCAAGCTCAAGAACGCAAAAGAATGTTATCAAAGCCGAAGCCGAAATTTCAAGCTGGATCTCAAACTCGACGGCTTAAGCCAGCTGTATATGACTATAATATCAAAAGTCAATCAACTGGGAGGTTGTTGTCAAGTCGGTGATGAAAATGTCGCGTGGAAGAGCAACTGCTTGATATTTTTACTTGTAAAACAGAATGAATATAGGTTGTTTTTCAGTTGTTGAGTAGTTTTTCAATTCTAGCTTTACATCAAAGCTGGGTACAACATATAGTTGAGCTGAACACATTATTGAGCATTCTTCGAGTTGTAAATACAAAAAACTTGAATGCAAGGAAGTGAGAAAAGCTCTTTGTTTCATCATCAGCTTCTCTATTCTTCTTCATCTTCATTTATTCTTCGTCTTCTTCATTCTTCACAAGGACCTTCTTGACAAACGAGTTCATAGCACGGCTTTCATTTGGTCGACAACGTCTTCGACTGCCCCTCCTCCCTCCCTCCTCTCCCGCTGGCCTTCGTCGCCACCACCATGGGAGGCGAATCTTCCTCCTTCACTGCCCTGTTACCCGCCTGCGGCGGCGACGACGACTTGTGGTTCGCGCTCTCGAGAGGTTTCTGGGCCTCGGGGAGGCGCAATGGGAACGAGGAGTACTCGGCATGCTTGTCGACGGCTACAATGGCCTTGGCGTTGTCGGTAGGGAACCTGTCGAAGGTCGCGGCCGGGGAGGCGTGGGGCGTCGATTCGGGGGGCTCGTCGGGCTCGTATCGGTGGGGGGAGCGGTACGTAGGAGAGCCGAAGACGGTGGAAGACTCGGAGTTTCGGACAACGACTTCTTCATGGCGGTTCCACGGTGTTGCGGGCTGAGGTTGTTAAGGCTCTGGCGATGTTTTTGAGCGTCGGAGAAAGGAGGAGGAGGAAGGAAGAGTCCTTTTCTTGAAAAATCAAATACTGGCGCGTGGCTGGAGTTTTTCCCGAGAGAAGTGCCTGCTTCCACATTAAATGCAGTTGCTTGCAGATGAGAGAGAGAACCGGTCCACTCGTCACACGTGGCTCCACGTGGTCTCCACGTGTTCTCTCTTGATTGGTCGGGGACCACGCTGACTGGTGGACCCGGACCACCTAATATTTTCTCTTCTTCATCCGCTTTGACCCCCGGCAAAGGCTCGTAATTCTCGCCCACCACTTGTCGACCTTTGAAAAGTCAAATTTGCTCCTCCTTTTTTTTCACTTTTTTAAACCGGCGTTCTTTTGGATCGTGAATTTTGAAAAATGATTTAGAAAAAAAATGAACATACTAAAGAAATTTATTAGCGTTAATACGATGAAAGACCCTCGAACTATAAACAACGAGACATAAGTACGCTTGACCTCTTTTGTATCATTAAAAATCTTAAATCTTTTGCATTGCAATATAAGTATTCGAAGTCCTTGATCTTATATTAATTAATACAAATATACCTTAAATAAAATCGAAAATTGGTATATATATATATATATATATATATCACACATTTGAGTATTTGTGCGAAAAAAAATAGCAGTACTTATATCACAATGTGCGAGCTTGGGGTAATACGTGACTTTTTTTTCATGTTTTAGCTTGAGATTTTTTTTTATAGTATTTGCTCATTTTGTTAATTAGCATTTCTCACCCCTCTTAAAGCATATCATGTCCAATATGGACAGAGTGAGGGTAGAGACCGAACATAAGCCAAAAAGCTCCATAATTTCTTCCTACATGAAGATCTTTGAGTTTTATACATATTAAATCCGACTCATCGAAAATGATGGATGTTAAGTAGATCTTATAAGAGATATAGCAGTCCGTAAACTATTTAGTACATATAATAAGTTCATTGATTGATACCTCATATTTGCTTCTTAGGAGTCGGTTCGATAATGAATTTTCTGAGCGGAATATGCTAAAATGCTTAGTTGACAAGATTCCCCCCACATACACATACATACATATATATGTATCTATAAAAATGACGGGAAAGCAATTGGAGCATCATGGGTGGCGACAAATCGGGGATGTTCCTTCGAATTCGCACCATGTTCCATCGGAAAGTCCAAATCAAACTTCGCATTTGCATGTATCTTTGTTTGCAAACTTCTTGTCGCGTACTGCGGAGTGAGATTAGTGTGTGTAATCTCCCCTTCCTCGATACGAACTCGATTGGCTCGAGACCAATTCAACGTCGAAAACGACAGCACTTTTGGATTACACTCGATTTCTTTTTTGGGTTTTTTTCCTTAGAAACTCTAGATAGGATGGTCAAGAGGGATTTTACAAAATGGCAAACGTCACCCCCTTTTTTAATTTTATCAATGATGCCGACCCCACAAGCATAATAATTCCTTCCTTTGTCACGGGCGATGAATGCCGCCCCCTTTGTCTTTCATCGAGCTGTTCCACCAATTGGTAACACTTGTGCGCGGTGCAAAAGCTTGCCTATGGATCTACCCATCGTATGCATTTTTCGCATTTTATGGATCTAACACTTAAGTGATTCTCGATCATCGCCAAAGTTTGTTGGTCTAGTGTTAGAACAGTTGCGTGTTCTCCACGAGATCATTAATTCGACCGTGTCGCGATCGAACATGTCAATGGCTCGTGTTACACCTTTCCTTGCCCTATTACCCGCGAATAAGGGAAAACCGGCCAATTCTCAAGCCCCAAACTAGTCCCTTTTGCCTCCATCTTAGCTACGGCCCAAATAAAAAGACCACGCAAATTACAGTCGCAGATATTCAAAGGGTCTATAAATAGAATTATCGATCAACTCAACTCACTTCAATGTGACAATACCGTGTGACTTATTAATGCATTCGTCTGGCGCCATTGACAATATCTTTCATAATCTGATGGTTAAAGTCTTCAACGGTTTACATTAGAGAAAGCTGAGGATATCCAATTCTCGGTCAATACCTCCAGTCGTCACTAAACATACTTCCCCATCCGCACCACCTCGCAAGTCATTTTTACACGACACACCATGTTCTTTTTTTTTTTTTCAATAAGTCAAAGACGACCATGATCTTAGAATTTCGGATTTATCATATAGAGTCGTCGGGGCAAAGAGGGGAGTTCTTTCCTCATCACCGCAGAGTGTAAACAAAAGGAAAGATGGAAGAGTGGCGTGAATGGACCGCCAACGCTCGCATAATTAGGGGCACGAATGATTGAGGTCAAATGATACGCATGACACCACTTCGTGAATCGAAAATTCAAACAATTGGGAAAAAAATTAGGAAAAAGAAAAAGAAAAGAGAAGAGTATTTATTGGTCAAATGGTAGAATATCTATCGGGTCCGCCCGACCACCAACTGAGGAATTGATCTCAGGCCTACCCACCCACATAAATATCGCGCATATATAATTTCTAAAAATAATTGAGAAATTATGGACAAAAAGGGATAAATAAGCAAAGGTATCCAACCGTGGTAGCTATGTTGGTTAAGAGTATCTCCCTCATCATAACCTACAGTTGCTAACGTCTTAAGTAAAGGGTCATGGTGTTGGGATCATATGCCAGTCTCCCCTAAGGTATAGACACTCAGCCCTTCAGTGACATCCGAGCACTAGGGGTGAGCATTATCTACCGCCTGCCCAAGAACAGCCCAGACCGGTCGATTCCGGGCAATTCCAAAAGTCAATAGTTCGGTTTCCGATTTCATGTAATAGGGAACCGGGAATCGTTTGAGAACCCATCACTCCTACCAACCACGCGGGGGAGGAGTGTGATGAAGTCATCGGTCTTAAAAATAAAATGAAATAAGCAACATGACATGATATGTGAATTTTTAGATATCGATACATATTCTATTGATTGTTTAATGTTATTCATTAACGCAAACTTAAAAATCAAAAGTTCATGAATCATATTATTATATATCGAGATAAAAGTTCATGGATCATATTTTAACACATTGAAAGTATAATGATCACATCGTGTATTAAATCGAATTGACTGAGTATTTATATTGTTATCTCACGTTATAACGTATGACTTCGTATTGTCAGTGGGAAAGAAGACCGCGTTGATAGCGGAACAAGCCGGTGATTATTGTTATTGCTGAAATTAAAAAGAAAAAAAAACATATATGTAAAAAGTTGGACGGCAATTACGGACAACATTGGGCGGAATTTAAGATTGTCATGTGATCCCATACGCGCGTCCGCACGGTGAAGGTTAAAGATACCAATGAAAATCGAAAAAGGTGGGGCCCCATCCCAGAAAAAGGGGGAAGTGGGACCCACTCATCCGGAGCCCCCACCACCTCCTCTACTAATGGCTTTCATGCCTCGACTCATGCGGTGTCATCATCAATGGCGTTTTAGTAAATCCTCGATACAATAAACCCAAAAGATTCTCGAAACTTTAACCCAACATAATTTATGTGACGTGATATTGAATTATAATCAAATATATAATGTGATATTTGAATGTTTGACTTATTCAATCGCGGATGTCGAATTTTTAGTGGATATTTAATGAAGTCCATAAATTTCAATAATTTTATTTCATTAATTCAAGAATAGATACAATATTGAATATTTTCATATGGTCCAAAAGCTAAATCGAGTATGTACAGAAATTTCAATGATGAACATTTAAAGACTATTTATGTCATTTTCCTATATTTTTTTGCTGCACAGTCCAGTTGGTGTGCTAAAATGAATTTTTTTTTGGTCTGTAGTGTACTAAAATATTCAACAGTCGTATTTACTACAACAATTGAAAGAGGGTTTATAATATTTTCCAAATTACAATTTTATCGGGACACTTGTTCACATTTTTTGTTCCAATAATTGATTACGCATAACACGATGACGATGTAAATCACTATTCGGTCCGCTACCAATCACCTGATATAAGAAGAGTACTTACAAATTTATAGTTGGGACGAGTGATTTGCGTGTTTGGAATTAGCTCCGTACACGGTTTACTCCACATGTCAATACTCCTGTTGTGTAAATTCTTTTCAACAATGTGGTGAATCTGATGGAAAATCCCTAGAAAAAGTGTATTGACGCATTCTTATTCGATAGTTTAACAAGTGTCCCGAAAGGTTGGTGACTAAAAATGCACATATATGCTCGCTTTCTGTATTTAGTTTTCTTCAACGGCTTAAAGTTTGGTAAAAAAGAAAAAAAATGATTTTTAGTATAAATCATGAATTCAAATTTAACCTTCCTCCTATGCTTAGTCTCCATCCTTTTTTTTTTTTCCTTTTTCTGTCTCAAGTAGTCCATATGTTGTTGGTGCAAGAAGTTCTGGTGGAGTTGTGTAAGCAGTTTCGGGACTGCTGATAAACATTTTATCCCCAATAATTTTACCCAATTTTTTTATTTTGCCGTTTTAAGTTTTGAACGAGTGCTGTTGTCGATAAATTAAATTAAAATGACTCGATTAGAAAACAAATCGAATGAGTTTTAACTTGATTTTCCATTGGTAATGGCACCGGGTGCACTCATTTAGTCATATAATATGCGAGCGGAATGGCATAGTGAATATGACATTTTGAGTTCGTTTGAAGTTGTCATTTTCTTTAAATTTGTTGCATCTTATAAATCTTACATTTTGGGCCAAATGGAATAGTGAATTTGAGGGTTAAATGGTATATAATTTTTACCTCTTTTTATTCGCTTTTAATCTTTTTTTCCCCACTGCTACAATCAAAGAAAAAGAATAAATTAAAATTAAATTGAGAAATTTTTTCAGAGAAATTGTAAAAAATTATGCATATCGGTGCTGGCTGTGCTATGTAAGCAGTCGGTATCCACCTCAGTGATTTCGGATCAAAATTGACCAAAAAAAAACTATAATTAAGATCGATTGATTTAAGATGTTTAAAATCAGATTCACATTCGCATGGTAAGGTCGTATTTTTTTTCCCCTTAATATTATCCTCCGCTTATGCTTTCTCGAATCTCACCGCTAGCTTTGGGGGGGGGGGGGGGGGGGGGAAGGGAAGCAAGCCAGACTGGGCATGAGCAGGGTTTGCAGCCGGCCAATGAATGATGCACAGAAACGACAAGAGAACAAGGGTCGATACGTGGTCCTAAACCCACCGCAACAACCGTGCGTGGGTCGTGGCCATTCAAGTCTAAAGTCTCTCTCGTCCCATGTGGTCGTCCCTCGATCTTTCATCGACAGGAATCGGGTACGCTCGGCGGTTGGGAACATCAAGGTGCCCCTGTCCTAAGAAATCTCTAGGTAATCCTCAAAGGAGCACGGAACTGTCGACCCATTCCCCTGCTAATCGTTCTCATTCTCAAAGACGATAAAAAAATCTATTAAAGGGTTTTTCCCGACTCGGCGTCCCCATCTCCCCCTCCGGACCAATCTTTATCCCGAGTTCGAACTGTCGCCGTCGCGGGACGGGAGTGAAGGAATCCACCATCTTTGTCGCACGGGGGATCATCGACCCTCTAATTGCTTCGCGACTGGCGGGCTTCTTGTGGCGCAGGTGGAGTTGACATTTCGTGTTCGCTTCGAACTCCCAAGCACCGAGTCCAAATCCTCAACGTGGAGGCCAGTCGGCTTAGTTCTTGGCACCGGAATTCTTCACCAGTTGGGTCAACATCTGCAATGATTCGAAACGCATGTTCAGAGGATATGTTGGCATCGGAATAAGAATTGTATAGAGGATAGATAACTTGTGAATTCGATATCTCTTGTGTTTCTTCTTAAAAAAATAATGGAAAGGAAGCGTTTGCTGGCAGACATTCCCCTCGGTCAATGATCGCATTATGATTAGAGGGACGTGCATTATCTGTTGGAATAATTAATGATTTGCTGCGAGTAGAATGATCGCGTTAGGAGAACTTCTCAGTGTTCCAACCCCTGGAGCATCTGGAGTTATAGCTCTTGTTGACTCCAGATGTTCCATTGAGATTGAGAAAGTGCATGCTAGCGCAAGGATGGCTTACAGCTAATGCGCATCTCAGCTTTGCGATCAGCCTCCCCGACGCAGACTTCCGGAAAGTAGTAAACTAGGTTAAGGGAAATCTGACACCATGCGCCTTCAGAAGCGTTGAGCTTGCGAAATCTTAATTCCCAAGTTGCATGACCCTCTTAGGGGTCAAAGGGCTCACGAGAAACATAAGTAAATTCCTTGTGAAACCGTCCATAATCCCATGCTGTTTATTAGGGTTTTTCGAATTCAAAAAAGGTTCATATGGACACTAGTTATCCATGTTTTTTGCTCGGTTTGGTAATTTAATCGTCGGTATAGGGATGAGTAATTTATCCTAATGGAAAAACACGTGATCTGATTGGCTCAATCTTGATTGTGACATACTATCATCATCTCGAAATATAAACACCATGTGATGAAGTAAATTCTCGTGACCCTCGGTCCATGCCTGGACCCACTCGAATTCGCCAAGGGTTAATTTGATTAAAAGCGAGAGTCATCAATTATATCACCATTGTAAATGATGTTAAAAGAAACCCAATTCTGTACTTCTCCTTCGATGTTTTTGTCTGGTGCATTCTATACTCTTTAAGTGGAGGCACCGATGGTGTCCTGACGGTTAACGCTTCCCTCGTACGCTCGTTTCAAAGGATCGCTTTGGCTTCAGGCAAAAGAACACATATCAGTTACTCATCAAGACGAAGAAACGGACAACGCGGTTCAGCAGAAGGTTATTAAGGGTTGTGGAGATGTTAGTCTTACATGTCCCCATGCGAAACAGAGCATTCATGGGCTGACACTTTCTTTCTGGCCGCGTCACACGGAGGCTCAATGTGGGAAGCCACCAGTTATCAGCTTTTTGCTCTCCCTCTCTCCCTCTCTCCCTCTCTCTCTCTTTCATGACCTTTTGCTTTCAGCTCGTGTGAGCCCAAGAGAAGTTAAAATCAAAGCAAATAGAAGAAAGGTATCTGTCCTTGCAAAATGTCGGCATGTAACAACAAAGAACCCTAAATCATAGAACAACGACAGACTGTTCTTGGCCATGCTATATCTACCCAAGCGGTTGTTGTTATAGCCCGAGTACTCTTGAAGTAAAACCAAGACCTGAGACTAGTTTCACTTTGAAACTTATGCCAGCTAAATTTTGCTGAATTGTCTGCTTAACGGGAAAATATAATCAACCCCCATACAAATCCTTATTTTTTCTGTCCTTTGACTTTTGTCTTTTGTTCCTATCTTAGCATGTGTTCTGGTGATTATTTGCCATTCTTATAAAGCAAGGCGACCACCTTTGTTCTTGCCGGGAATTGATGCCTCATTAAAGGAAGGAATCAAATGATTGGCCTGATGGGAACATTCGTAGCAGTGATTATCAGCTAAATAATTGCCAGAATACCCAAGTAGATATAGAGAGAGACATACTAGGATATTACTACAGGGAAAAAGCCCTTAGGTTTATTTCTTTTTGTTGAGAAAAGAAAGAAAAAGAAGAGGGCAAAGTTATGTGTGGATGCAAGGATGTTGCATGTCCGAAAGAGAGAGGACGCGGTGTTCTTAAGTGTAAAGCAAAAGTGAGAAGAAAATTTGAATCTCTCTTTCGAAAATGCTGCTTTTCTTAGATGTTCTGTTTGCTCTCTCTAGCCTCTACCCTTCTGTATGTATCCTTTAGCATCTGTAAAGCGACGACAATCACAAGAGTAGCTTAGTCTGGTTGGCGCAAAAGAGACGAACTTTAAAAGCAACCCCCCATGGCGGACTTGAGAGAGGGAGGGAGAGAGGGAGGGATTAATTTGGTGCAGTGAGTTTGAACTTCGAAGGCCCCGCAAGTTGCGTTATACCATTAAAGCAGCTAAAAGCTGGTGAGCCCGACAACTCACTGTCTCATGGGTTATTGACACAAACTCGAGAAATTGAACAGCATAATTCATGTGAGAGCGCTCATGTGACAGATGAAATTTGGAGACTGTAGTTTGCACAATTACACAAGGAACTGTACATACTATAAGTATTATCCATAGGAAAGTATTTCTATATATGGTATACATACATTGATCATAGATGAGATGATAAGTTGACCGATCCGAAAAATTTGAACAGTGTTTGGTAGCACGCGTGTTTAAATTGGTTAAGTCGAAGCACAATTTAACGGCTGAACACTCGCTTGGAAGAGTACATATATTCATATAAGACTATAAGCGAGACATATCCTTAGCTATGGGGCACAGGTTTGATCTTTGGCTAGATCGAGTCCGTTTTCTAGCAGTAGAATGTGTAAAGAGACTCAATAGAGCTTCGACTCTCCCACGGTCGAACTAGTGGGCACCATGAAATCGCGAGATTGATGTCTACTCATGTAAGGAATTAAACCATCAGATGGAGATGCTGTTTCCGTATCCGCGTGCCTTAGCACAGACGCTCACGAGTGCGTTGGCGTTTCCTCCTAATGAGGAGATTGATTACGAACAAAATAGCCAACGAAACGATGTCAAATATATGACAAAATGATCAATATATGATTCGGGATGTTTCATCATTTTGCTTGGATACTACGGTGGGCCTATTCACACCGGAATAAACTGGGATCGCAATCACGCCGAGTCTTCCCCTTTCGCCTGGTCAAAAATGATGGTCCGCAAGTAATATGAACATGCCGAGAAGTGAGCAACCTCCCGGACGATGAATAGCGAGGAGCACCAAAGAAAGTGTGAACAGCTAAATAGATTCGGACTCACCTGGATGTTTATGCGTGACAGCTGCAACAAAGCTGTCTTGATGAGACCTTATCAACATCTGTGCGATCCGAATCCTGCTTCATATATGATCAGGGAGAGAGAGAGAGAGAGAGATTTTATCTTGACTACTCCTAGCACTAGCAATGGCCAATGGTCGAGGGGCCGGGCCGTGCCGTGGCAAGGAAATCCAGAGAAGGGGCGGTGCCTCGCCCAGGCCAGCCCAGGCCCATTTTAGAAGTAGGTGTTATGCGACCATTCGGCCGCATTAAAAAACAGATCCGACTCCAACAAATTCAACCCCTCCTCTCATTTTCACCTTATTATTCTCTTATAGCTTCTCAAGAAATCTTAATCCCTGTGTATGAAATTTTCTGTCTTTGAATTCGCAATGGGCCTGAAGTCAGTGGCAACATTCAACCCACTTCCCAAATGGCTCGCTAATTCCAGATGAAGCGTATACACAGTGTTTTCAATAGCTCAGTTTTAATCTTTTTAACGAGATGTATTTATCTCTCATGTGCTTCTTTCAACAAAAATGCAGCTTGTGCGATGTGCTTTGATCTTACACTGAAATTTACGTCCAAACCCGAGTCTCTTGTATTGTGTTTTTGTGCAATAACCCTTACTTAGGAGATAAAAAACAATGGCCATTAAAAAGGGCAATAATTCATTAGATATTTTCTTAATTTTGTCATGAATTGCTCAAATCTTAATTAGTCTAAATAAATTTAAAAACCAGGTACAATTGTACAAGAAATAACGTGCCCGGGCCGCCATTTCATCGTCACATGATACATCACTCGGAGCCATGCACAAAATATACGCGACTGAGCTGTACCCTCGCATTGCAAGATAACGACCGTTTTTGTCTAAATGCAAGGAAAGCGAGCGTACGCACTCTGCGTTCTCATCTTAAGATCCTTCTCGTGAACAAGATATCTTATAATACGAACTGTATCTTCACAAGTGCTTTAGATGGATTGAGTCTACATGTAGAGATTTTGCCATGACCATGTTACACTGTTAGTAATTGAGACAGGATGACATAATTTCACCCAAAAATCTTAATGAATAACAAAACTTTCGACTGGTGATCACCTGGTATCTAACTCCCGCATGAATATTCAATGAATTCACTAATGCCGAGGATCGATTCAAGCACAGCACTTGTTGCCTGCTGATGCTGCATACCACCTCCGGTCACAATGCATCGTTACCGGCTAATAGCTTTGCTTTTTTTATTTTCTTCTTACGGCTCAGCTTTTCGATTCCACCACTTTCTTTATCAGATGTCTTGTGATCTCTGCCTTCTTTATGTGTCTTCTTCTTCTTCCTCTTCACTGGAAGCGTGCCTTCCTCATCTCCAAATTGGGTAACATCTACCCTCTGCCTCTGTGCCTCATTTTCCAGCACATTTCGTGCATTTTGGGCAGGCTCTGCTCAAGCATGTGCACAGTGAAGATTCATCACTAAGTAGATTACACATTGTTGAAATCAACGGTTAATGAAGAAAATGTAACAACTTCTTGAGACATTAGATAAAGCTCAAACCTTGAAATCCAGGATCCACGATTTAATACAAGTACATTTTTTAGATTTACCTAAGGAGTAAGGATACAATCAACTGTAGACAATTTGCGTTCTTGTTCAACTTCCCTTTTAATTTTGGTGAGGACGTATATTTGAACGCATTATAAAGAAAATAACTAGTTTACTTTGCTCTCAGAATCTAAGCAACGAGCAGAACCAAAAGACAGAGAAAGAAGATTCCTCAAGTCACTACAGCAAGTAATGACAATGTTACCTTCATCAGCAAAACCAGAATCAAAGAGGACACTGTTGAGGGGCTGTTTCAAAAAGACCTGTGCACATTGAAGCATATTAAATCAATGACCTAGTTTAAAACTTCATAAAGATACTATTGACACTCCAACCCAATTAGAGGCATGAGGGGTCATAGAGATCACCATATATGTTTATATGAGGCCTAAGCAATTATACGAAAACAGAATATGTCCATTCAATGTAGTACAATAGCTAGGAAAGAAAATCGCAGATTAATTCTGAAAGAGGGGCTCTGGAGCCAAAGAGATGCAACAGGCAGATGGAGATTACTCAACTTTTGTACCTATATGAGCCTCCATTCTGATAAGTCAAACCCTGTCTAATGTTATCAATTTGATGCTCCAGATAAGATGGAACCAGTGCTTCTACTGCCAAAACTAAAGCACCACACCCATGCTAAATTTATTAGGCCATTCCTCAGCCAATGGACATGATGAAATGATCCCTCCAAACTGTGATGCTAATTGCCTTCTTTGAATCCTATAATGCATTCTCAACTTCAGGCAGTGATACCATCTTCTTCCCTTCGTAAATTTTCAGGGAATTATCAAGCTATGACTACTTCACTCTCAGCTACAGTTGACACCCTCAACTGGAAAACCGCAACTTAAAAGTTCCCAGTAAGTGCTAACATTGTACTCATAGATAAGATAACAATATCTGATTCCTTGCTAACGTTCAATTTCATCAACTATTCTTCGTAGTACAATCTTCCAATTTTGACCAAAACATTCCTTTTCATTCAAAAAAATTGAAAATTTCGAGGTTATGTACAGAATCGGTACTATCTTCCACATAAAAGGCTAAACTAGAAAGGTTCTGACAAGTATCACATCAGTATTACAAGCTCACAAATGTGAAAGTATGTTCTCCCTTTATAGAATTAAAATGCACACGTAATTGTTTGCATCCTTGTCTAATTTAATTTCATAAGATACAACATCATTCTTGTGTCACAATCCACGTAGCTCTTGCTACACATTTCCGATCTTTTCCAGCAACAGACTAGCATAATAGAGTAGTAATTGCAATATCTGCAAAAAAGTCTCAGACAAAAGTAACATACCGCAGAAAGAAGTTGTCGCGACTTCACATCCCAAAGGCGCAAATAGCTATCGAGTCCTAGAAGCAAATCAACCAGATAAAGAGAGAGCATAGAAGCAAACAAAAAGTACAAAGGAACTCGCGACCCATCCCAGACTCCAACTTTAAAAGAAAAAAGTTCCTGACTCAAACTCAACGGCAACTTCACAGGACAAAAATTCTGATCCTCATTACATAACTGTTTACCCACAAAACAGATAGCAAGCTAGAACACGGGTACTGACCACAAGATGCTATAACTGGGAAGTCCGGATGCCTGGCTATATATCGGATGCTTCCAGAACACTTCCCCAGAAAGCATCCTAACATTTTTCCTGAAAAAGAATTCCACCATCAGTACATTTATTTAGAAACCAAAATATTAACAGGTATCTTCGTCATTATCATTAGCCCAGCCTTTGACAAATATCATGCCCTGACACTGGAATAGTGCAAGCCTAAGCCTAGCATCAAGGAAAACCAATGCATAAGCCTGCCCTTGAAATATAGTTTGCAAGAAAGCATGATTAGATATGAACTTGGGGCAGGCTTGGTCTTGTTCTTGCACCATTAGCAAAAACCCAAGTATAGCCTTCCCAAATGGACAGAGGCAGATTTATGTCAAATCATTACCATATATCTCAGAAGATACCTGTGCGCATGTCGAAAGATGCAAGATCTCCAGACCCATTCCCGACATAGACTGTATAACCATCTAAATCCTCAGTAACTGCTTTAATGGGAGTTTCCCGGAATTCAAATGACAAAACAGGTCTGCGCTGAGCAGAAATATCGTAGAGGCGGACCTGTCATCGAAAGTGGAAACCCCCATGTTAATTTCAGCAACATGTTTAACAAAATACTAGAATGCACAATCATACTGTATAAGTGTGGACAATACCGTGCATTCCATCTCAACCTCCAAAAACCACCATCCAGCTTCATTTTTTTCTCATCTTAATGAGCATAATTGGATCGCATAATTAAAAAAATTAGGCTTCTGATAAAACAAAACAGATATCGAAGCCAAGGAGAGCTCTCACCGAGGTGGAACTCACAGACTATCATTATCATCAGCCTTTTGCTTTTCTTCATTTAGATATGCCATTTGCTATGAAAAAAGACATATATTTCCCTCCACTATAGGTTTTTCTTTCTATAACACCATAATATTCCATATTTATTGAAATATTCTTGAACAACCTACTCTTATTCTTAACAAAGTAGATCTAAGGTCATGAAGGAATCTCAATCACAATTCCCCAGCAATCTTGCTTCCAGGATACCTTTTAGAACCAGCCACTATCTTGTAACTTGAAGAATTACATACTTGTGAAGCTTACCTGATGACTGTTAACACCAGCCACGATTTTACGATGATCGTCTTTGCAAAGAAATGTTGCAGATGTAAACCAAGTAGGCGTGAAAATTCCAAGGTTGTTCTTTTGGGGCTACAATGTTAAATATACAGAGCAATTAATCCAAAGCTGCATGCTAAATGAAAAGACACAGCTGCAAGACTCATCCAGTAATGCAGTTATAAAGGCTGTAAGACACTCACCGCTTTTGCAGTCCACATTTTACTGCACTTGTCAAGATCCCAAATGTTAAGTTCAACCCCTTTGCTGATTCAAACAAGCAGCATCAATTACTTTGATGACTGAAAAAAATTATAGGAAAGGAAAGCGTACGCTCTTTAGCCAAACGATGGCCATGGCAGGCACAAAAACTGGGCAACCATTGGGATCGAATCTACTAGACTTTTTGCAGTTGTGGCTGGATTACATGACATGAAAGCACTCACCCCCCTACTACGGCATAATTTTCACTTCCATCCACTTTACAACACAATACACTCCCTGCGGCACATACATTCCATTTATTTGTTGTGCTAGTGGAGACACAGTCTTCAGGTGAATCTGTGACTTCAAAGGATCTCATAACTGCATTTCCCTTGGTTGTACATGAAAGTAAGGTGCATGACCTATTGATGGAGCCAAAGGTAAACATTACGAAAATATACAAGTGGATGGGAAATCAGAAAATAATCCTAAGTAAATGTCAGATGAAAGCATAAATGAACAACGCAATGACAAGAAACAGAATTCCAGAAAAAATTATTAACAAACATTTAAACTTACAACCGGAGACAAGAAGATGCATCTTATTAGCTAGATTAGCATAGCCATTAAAGTCGAAATCTGACATGAATGGGACCGAAGCATAACGTAACAAAAATGACATACCTGGATCTTTCATCTGCTCTCTCTCTTCTGAATAGATGTAACCCGATAATAGGATCATCTTCAGGTTTTGTGTCACTGGCATCAGAAATTACAACTCGAGTATCCCCATTAAGTGGATTAAGGAGCTCAATCTGTCAAATGAACTTGGAAGATACATAATCAAAAGAGGGCCACCTATGCCTGGCATCAACAGGTGAATTGCAATATATATATGCGGAGTACTCCATGATGCGACTTACCTTACCACATTTTCTGGCAACTGCTAGCATCTGCAAGATCATAATACAGCCAATTAATGATTTAAGCAACGTGTACAAAAGCTTCCTAAAACATGCAAATGACACAAGTGGCTCCAATCTTTTTATGTGAAGATTGAAGGTATAAGCTCCTACAAGTAAAACAAAAATAAAGGTGCTCAAAACATAAGCCTCCAACAGTGAGACATTGAAAGAGCTGCAGCATATCTGATGTAATACCAAGCATGCCATTCAGTCAAGTGACTGCACAAATCAGCTATTATTTTCCTGAAGTCTTGGCAATGCTTGTAGAAGAAATACTTGGAGAAGCAATGCCTAGACTCTGCAACTACTAACTCATGAGACAATAAGTTACATTCCATCAGATTTTTTCTTGATAATTGTGCCTCTCCATCGAAAATGCATTCTTACAACAAATGCAGCTCGTTGTATGATTACATCCATCTCTTTTTAAATTGAGAAGCCTAAAGTACATCTTTACATTGTCAATATGATCTGAATAGCAGAAAGCTTCCAACTAGCGATTAAGAACCCCTCACGTGCCCCCACAAAAGAATGGAAAGGAATTAAACGAATTGTCCCGCACTTCTCATATTGACAAGGAACAAAAACTTAAAATAACCCACCTTAAGAAGTGATCAAAAGCAGCCGAGATAAGAAGCGAATCGCGGTGCACACAAATTCAGCTAAGAGGAGGCATGCATTCCACCAAACAATTACGCAGGCATGAAAAATGATTGCCAATCCATCCGAACATACTAACATGCACGTAAAAAACACCGAGGCACTGAATATCCATGGTCCCCAGCACAACAACAAAGCTCATAAGTAGCAAGAATACATACAGGGTCGCGCTTGCGGTCATCAATGGATGCGACAACCACGCAATTACCCGATTCCGGCTCGCCCCAGCGCTCAACCACCTTAGGAACACCTCCTTGCTTACCTTTGGCTTCAACAACTGGCATCGCCGAGCACAACCAAAGCGTCAATCATCACGCGGGACCTTGAGGCCAAAAGCGAGCTACTTAAGTGATGATAAGCAGCTTTACCTTTCACGAGGCCAAAGACGTCGAAGGTTAGCGCCCGAAACGGAGGGCAACCGGGGGACTCCACCGTCGTCGTTCGCGGCATGTTCTGCGAGGCTGTGGACCGACCTAATGCTGGGAATCTTCGTCGATACGATGGGAACAGAGGCTTGGATCGAGGTCGCTAGCTCGTGATGGGGTGGAAGTTCCTCGCGGCGGTGAGGGCCGGTGGAGTGATAATGGCGACGGCGGAGCTAGGGTTTTGCATGTTAGTTATATGGTCGATTTGAGGGTTTTGGGCGGGTGGTGCGTCTGCTAACCAACATTTCTTTTGAACAATTTTTAATTAAATAGGCATTTGGTACCATCTTAAAAAAAAAATAGAAATATGTTTAGTACAGCTCATAAATTTTTTTTTATTTTTTTTCGTTTTTTTTCTTTAATCGCCGACCGACCGACCGCTGATCAACCATCACCGGGCACACACTTGTCTTGCCCCCTACTACCACCCAACCATCGTCGCCCAGAGCCCACCATCTATCGCTACCGACCACCGGTCATTGCCCGCCGGCAACAGTTGGTTGGTAGCAACGGCAGTCAGACAATGACTGACAGTCAATAATGGGTTCGGGCGGCCGGAGGTGGCCTCTGTAAGAGGAAAGAACAAAAGAAAAATAAAAAAGTGTTTCTTAAAAAATATTCCAAGAACAAAAAATAATTTTTTTTACTTTTTGTTTCTGTTTCAAATTTGTTCACGAAAAAAATAGATTTTTATTTTCAGGAACAAAAGTGTAAACAAACGCATTATTTTTAAATGGAGCTAGCTAGCGAGGGATCTAAGTTAGTATTCGTGAAATTTATGATGTGACAATATAAAGAACTATAAATGAAAATCCTACATTCAAAAAATAAGACATCCAACATAAAGTTCAATGACAAAGCTCATAATAAGATATTCTTAACACAACTTAGTTGGAGATTCCAGCAAACTTATCGAATCTGAATTTGAGGTTCAAAATCCTTAATCACAAGTTGATTAGGGCTTGTCTAACTTGAAGTTGAACTAGATACAAGATGTGAACTCAATTACTTAGAATTAGCCTCAATACAAACGATCGTCATTGAGTTCTTCTAAGGATAGCTAGAGTAAAATACAGCGAGCATAAAAGAGAAGCGTGGCAACAAGGATGGTTAGCGCGACAATGACCATTGATTGCTTCGGCATAGGGGGAGGTGGCATGCGAGTGCGGCAAATAAGGTGATAGATAAAACTTGCGTGGAGAATAAGAGAGACCTAAGTCTGTTTTTCTCGTTATGTAGCACAACGATATGATGAACAAATCTCACAGCCGCATTTACTTGAGAGCAAACAGAACATGGTGATATACCAACAGGTATCGCATAAATTAATTTTGTAAAATTCAATCAATCACGTAAGAGGAATTCATACGATTCGTACTGATTCTTACTAAGTGTTCTGATAAGATTCATGTACTATGATTGATTTTGCGAGTCTCTTCACTAAAGTCAAGCGTTAGTTTCATCTATATGTAGTAAATTTTAAATAGGTGGTTCCTCAATATCCAAATTTGTTTGAGATCCATTAGGTTCGTACTGTTTCTAAAGGAAAAAAAGAAGCTACAGATTAACTTTCTTGCCGAATTTCAAAAGTGTTTCATAGATTTTACAAATCATGAAAGGATTATAAAAATAATCTTTACAAGTTTGCAAAATGACTCCACATACATGCCTTTTCTAACGGGCTTTTAAATAGAGACCAAATCAACTATGAAAAATATAGCTAAAAAAAAAAGGTTGTCGGAAAAGAGCATTTTTCCTTGCTGATTTGAAAGTAGGGCCGTTCAATTTTAGATTGCACGGTCCTCATTAAATAGGAAGAGGGATTTTTTAGGTTTTCTTTTCTTTGGAAAAAGGCCAGCCGTCCGATTCAGATCGGACGGTTCACTCCCGATCAAGTCACCGTCAAGTCAACTCAGCCGATCCATTTCCCCTTGTCTATGTCCTACGTCGGTTAAGCACTTCCAAATAAGGAAAGGTGTCAAAATAATACCATATTACATCGTAATACATTTTCGTTTTCAAGAGCAAAAGTCATGATCAGATCCATGTCCATTACATTTACGGGGGCCCAGCCCAATTCGAGCTTTGACCGGCCCATGACCCGGCTTATACCCGGCCTATACCCTTCAATGAACCGCTCGTTTCTCCGTCCTCCGTTGTCTAAAACCCCTCTCTGCAATTTCTTAGGCTAGAGTGACGTCATCAATGGCCGAAGAAGCGAAGTCGGGAGCTATACGCTCGAAAGGCAAGAAGAAGAGGAGACTCAAGCACGCAGGAGAAAGCTCGTCGAGACCTACCAAGTCGCACCGGGTTGATTTCGCAGATAAAGTCGAAGGGCCGGCACACGTCGAAGAAGCCAATCCGATGGCGCAGAGGGATAGTCCCTGGCGGAACATGCAGTTGATCCTCTCGTTGCAGAACAAGGACATCGACATCGGAAGGTTAGTCTCTCTCTCTCTCTCTCTCTCTCTCTCTCTAGAGGGAGTGTTATGACTTCGCTTGTTGTGGTTGTTTTGTCCCCGTTGATGTATGTGGACTGCGGAGTTGAACCAATGCTTCGGTTGCTATTAGTATGAAGAAGAGTGGAGATAATGTGCTGACTATGAACTTAGTCGCGGTGATTTCCAAGAATTTATTTTGTACTTTGAGCTTAATGTGGAAATCAATCTGCTGCCTTTTCAGTTTTGACGATTTAGAACGGGCTTTGAGAAGGAAAACAGTAAGAAAGGAATAACTAGCTCGCACGAGCCTTGTAAACAAAATTGGAAGTTGCAGAAATTGTTGAATTTTAGCAAACTCTAGGAATTATCTAAATAGCGTCGAGTATTTTGGCTTGATAATAAATATTAAATGCAGGAAGGTGGAGATTGCTCTAGATTATGTCAGAACGAGGCACGAAGAAGAGTGTCATGGGCCTGAACAAGATGCGGTGAAACTATCCCGGGTGATAGTCTTTCTTAGTGACTGGATCCAGTCATTGCTGATTTCATCGGGAAAGAAAGTCCAATTTGATGGAGAACAGCATGATGTAGTCAAGGCATGTTTAGACGCCAGATGCTGGGAGATTTTCAAGTTCTGCCTGGAGGAGTCATTGAGATTGCAAATTCCTCTAAATTTTTCCCAAAAGCTTTTGCAACCTATCCAGTTTATGGCAAGGCATGTGCTATTCAGGCTTGATAATTCACCCATGCATCCGGAAGAGTCCTTCCTTACAGACGAAGGATTCGAGTTGTTTAATATTATGGTTGATTGTGTTTCTTTGCTTTATGCTTCCCACAATGTCGTGTCAAGTGAAAGCTTGGAGCTATGGATCTCAACTGTTCATGCGGTGATTGAGCTCGTCAACAGGATTTTTATAGGGAATCTTGACAGTAGGAAAGAAGGTGCTTTGGTTCTGCAGTTCTCCTGCTTTGTACTTGGTCCATTTGCTAAATTTTTGAGGATTCATCCAACTCGGAAAAGTGGTTTTAGTGACTTTGTACATAAACTTCTTGAGCCACTATTGCAATTGTTCGGTCATCTACGTGGCAACAGAAATAATCCTGGTCTCACTAGCAACCTTTTGAGGTCGGTTGATGAAGTTTTGTCAAATGGGGTGTTCCATCCAATTCATGTCGAGGGCTTCTTGACTTTGCAAAGCTCTGACAAGTATCTTGCTGCCAAGGAAGGAAAGTCAAAAGACTCAAAGATCATCATCATGAGTTACCATAGACATTTATTTGAAGAACTGGAAGCAATTATGACTGCAAAGAAGGTGTTGGCATTGAAAGGTTTGAGCGAACTGTTTCATTTGCTTGTTAAGCAAGTAAGAAAACTCAGGGGAGCTTCCGTGCAGATAGAAGGGAGTAGTGCACCATCAGTTGGCGAAGGTTTAAAACAACCAGAACATGGTTTGTTTGATCACAGACCTAAAATGCTATCCATGGCTAGTGATAGAAATTCTGAGAGATATAATAACTTTCTTGATCTGAGCGCAGAAGCACGCAAATCGCTGTTTGATTTTTTTGTGCAGATTATGGAGCCTCTATTGATCAAGCTTAATAGCTATCGTCCAGAGAAAATGGAAGTGGAAGACTTGTTGAATGTTCATTGCATACTCACTTCTGTAAATTGGATACTTCACAGCATTATCGATGAAAAGGTTTATGTTAAGACCGAGGACATCTCTGAAGGAGCTGCTTTGGGTTTTCTAAAGGAAGTTTACCATGCAATAATCTCAATATTAGCTCACTTTAATGTATTTTGGCAGTCCAAGCACCACGCAGATATCGGAATGCATAAAGGACTATTTTTTTCTGTGGTCAAGGAGCTGGTTGCTGCTATAGGTTGTCTTCTAGACATAGAATACGAGGTTATTGGGGAAGACCTAGAAAGTTTGTGGCATTTGTTGCTTTTACACTTGGCTATGGAGCTTTCTATAAATGATGCATCTGACGGAAACTCATTAAAAGGCCAGATACTCGACGTAGGATGCCAGCTTGTCAGTCTCTTCAGTGAACTTCGCCAGGTTTGTAAATCATAATAATCAAAGGCTTGAAACATCTGTTTAATGTCCGCTTCAATTTTTTTGATATGAACTTGTGCTCAACTGTCTGGAAAAGTGCTTTTTTTTGTTTAATTGTTGTTTGGAAACTTGGGGTTGTTGTTCTTTATTTGATATCCTTTGCATGATGCAGGTGAGCAATGTCATTTTTTCTGTTAGTAAAGCTGCGAGACTCTTAGCACACTGGGAGGTTAATAGTGGGATCAATCCTAAAATGTTTGTTGGCACTCATGCCTCATATGAGGCATATGTTAAATCAGTGGGAACATTACTGTGCTCGCAAGAATTTAATTCGGCTGTCCATAATGCTATTTCATCCATACCAGAGGGGCAAGCAAGTGGATGCATTCAACAGTTGGCAGATGATATATCAGAATGTCTGATATGGATGAAACGTTGTTGCTCCAAGAATGTTGGAGAAGGATCTGGCTGCGGGAATTTACGAAGATGTGCTATAATTAGCTTCAACCTGCACTGTGAATTGTTGGGTAAAGGTTTGTCTGAGATATACAGTTGTTTACTAGATTCCATCACTGTGACAACCAGCAACAGTGTGGCAGTTGGATCTTCAATAAACAACTTGATGGCAGTAATACGTCCTTGCTTGAGTAGTTTGGTTGAACCGCAGTTTGGAAGCTTAAGTGAGTTCCTTTTGTCATTGTCAGGAAGTATTTTTGATAAGAAATTGATTAATAAAATTATGTCGATGAAGTTTGGCTTGTCCAGCCATTGGGCTTTTGTGTTCTTCTTTCGATTGTACTTGTCATGTCGAAGCCTATACAGACAAGCAATAAGCCTTATGCCCCCAAGTTCTTCAATAAAGATGTCAGCTTTTATGGGTGATTCATTTACATCATGTTCTGGAAAAGATTGGACTGAGAGGGATGATTTGCCAGATGATGGCTATTTTTCATGGGTTGTCAAACCTTCAGCTTCTGTTCTGACAGTCATTCAATCTGTATCCGATATGTATCTTCAAAAAAGTGTTGGAGATTGCTGTTGTCTGGTTTACATATTGTATTCTGTGGCACTTCAGAGACTGGCTGATTTGAACAGGCAGATAAAATCTGCCGGGTATGTACTACAGAGCAAGAAGGAAATGCTGCGTAACATTTCCCTTGATGGTGCTGATCATTTGACTCTGCGCAGAAAATGTCAAAAGTGGGAAGAGAATGTGGTAAACTTGAGACAAGAAGCACAAGGGCTTGCTGATTTTGTAATGAGATACCAAACTTTTCTGGTGAATGATCCTTTATTCTCCACTTATTCTGAGGCAAGCACTAATTCATGTGCCCAGTCTCCGCATATAAGTGATCAGTGGGATTTTGATCTAGGCTCTATAAATGAAAAAACATTGGTCACTGCAATTTGGTGGATCATATGCCAGACCATAGATATCTGGTGTATTCATGCTTCTAAAAAGAATGTGAAGAAGTTCCTCTACTTTTTGATCCAATCTTCTCTTCCTGCTATAGCTGAAAGTCCTTTCAAGCGCAAAACTCCCAGCAAGATGCTCTACAAATCAGTGCACCAAATCTCATATGAAGTTCTACACGACTCTACTTTTCATGAGCATAGGGTAAGAAATAGCCCAAGGTCTGCCTATGAAATAATTACTCATTTTATGTTCAATTGCAAAAGCATGTCGCAAAGAGGATTTTCTCCTTGTGGTTTCATGTATTTTTGTCTGCTGAGATGTACTTTTCCTTTAATATTTGTACTGCTTTACTTATTCTTACTTTGTGTTACTATCAATGATTGTCTAGGGATTTTAATAGTCTTTTGCATTAGTTTGTCCATAGGCACTTGGCATCGAGGCTTTGCCATGTGATGGAGAAGTTAGCAGGGGCCTTATTTTGCAGCACTTCATCTGGAAAAGTTGATCTCCACTCATCACCTAACTGGTCTCATTGTCTAATGCAACTTCATAAGTCAATGTCGGTTGATTCAGGAAGCAAAAGCCACACCTATCATTCGAAGCAGATTGCTCCCTCATGCAACAATGAGCCTATTGATGATTGCACTGAAAGAAGAACATCTATAAGCATGAGTTTTGCTGCTTGCATGGATTTACTTAATCTTTTTAGTCGGATGCCAAAAGACTACTTAAGTTCGAGATCATTCAAGCGCTATGCAGCTCATATTATTAATGTTGAAAGGTAAATTTGGTTTCTGTCAATCTATCAGTTGTTCAGCACAACTTTTTGCTGAGATTCATTGTTGGTTTAACAAATTTTAACACTGATGATGGATGTCAAGAGTTCTGAAACTTTTGAGGCAACCCCCCTGTACAGTCAGTTTGTGAGAACTACAATGGAAAACTGAAGAGCGCCGGAGAAAATTTTTGATGATTGATATCTTCCTCTGTCTCTCTCTTTCTGTCAGTTTTTTTTAACATATATCATAGTTTTTTTTGGCCTATACTAGTTGCTCAATGCAATTCTCAAATGATGGTCGTTTGTTGTTCTTTGTCTACTTTTCAAATGGCATTCATACAAGGTCTGATCGAGTTCTTTTAATAATCACAAGGTTTGAGAGCAGAAGCCCTGAGACATATACATGCGTCCATTTAAACTGCTGTGGCATATTTGTTGTAGAGTAATGAAATGGCATTTGTTTACCAAATGAAAAATAAAGAAAGAATTGGCATTCATAACACAGCAGAGACAATTGCGTCTATAATCTTTGTAGTTTTTTGCCTGTTTTCTCCTCTTCCAAAATGCGTCTCTTTGAACATTCTTGACCTGAGTCAGACATATATGTGTTGGGAGAAACCATTGAAGATGCACCTGGGCAAATTCATAGTTTAGGCCTAGGCTTATCATTCTATGTTTCTTATTGAAAAGTGTCATGATGCAACATGTTTTGTGGTATAGTGGTATCTCGAAACAATTGATAAGCTTCCTTTAAAAGTTGCAGTCTTACCTTTCCTTGCTTAAATAAGTCGAATTTCTGAACAGATCAAAAGCTTGTTATTATGTTTTTCGTTTTTTAGTCTGCCTTTTAGCTTCACTTTGAGGATTAACTGGTTCCTTTCTTTCTCAGACTTGCGGCCAGCAGCTTACTGGACTTTCAAGGTGCCTCATTCTTATCTAAGCATAATAAGCACTTCAAGTTGTTCTTATATTGTCGAAAGACTTTAAAACATTTAGTTGAAGCATCTTTCTGGGATAATATTGAAATGACTGAGCGTCCGCTGTGTGCCCTTATATCTGAAGGATTATTTTCTCTTGAATGGCTTTTCAAGTCTGTAATTGTGGTGGGTGGGCTTCAAGATGAATGGGGAGAATATAATTCTGGCAAAGTGAATCTGTCTTTAATGGAACACACATCATATATATTCCTAATGTTTAGCAAGTATTACTTTTCTCAAACACTTCCCTCGATTGTAAAGTATAAGTGGCACTGTAAAGAGCAAGATGGTTCTGACATTGGCCCAGGGGAGACAAATTTAGTTGAACCAGTTTCATGTTGGGCTTCTTCTGAACTTTTTGAAGCTTGGAAAAGCATCTGCCTTGTTGCACAGAGTATGAAAGAAGAGACACAAAGCTTATTTTGTTCTCTAGACGACCTTTCTCATGATAAAAAAGCAAATGTTGGCCAGAACTCCTCAGATATGACTAAATTATCTACCGTTATATCTTGCCTGAGTGGCTTCCTTTGGGGCTTAGCATCTGCCACTGACCATATTGATGCAAAAGATCGGGTTAACAAAGTTATATCATCTTATTGGAAGCATGAGCCTCTTTGCAAGCTTGGCCTCTTTATCGATGTATTTACAGATGTAGTTGGTATCTTTCTGCGGATTATGCTTGGTCATAATGATCAGCATCTGGAATATATAGGTCATGAACAAAGTAGTAGAAAGTCAAACTACAGCCAGGACATATTGAGAACTGATGGTTCGTCACATAGTGACTCTACACCTCTCCCTAATATATCCAGCCGCAAAGAACAAAAGGACGTTGTGACAGCCTTCTTAGAGTCATCTGGCTTTACTAATCAGTCAGTGGTTACTGATGCTGGCCCTCAGTTGTCACATGTGCAAGGTGATGATTGTGTTGCGAGCGTTTCAAATGAAGTTAATTTGGTTGACCTGCAATATTTAGATAAGCGTTTCTTAGAGCAGTGGCTTAAAGGTGATAATCCCGATGTGGCATTTCTGCTCAAGCATGTATTTATTGGTTATTCAGCCATTGTGAAGCTGAATTTGAAAGACCAGAGACTTCTCTTATCAACAACTTTGGTGTGGACTTTTATGGCATTGGCACAGTTCCTGATCTTAGAGTTCGGTAATGGTGGTGAGCTGCCACAGCCATCATCATTTGTTTGCTTAGATGGTGTTCTGAAGTATCTGGAAGAACTAGGGAGTCATTTTCCCCACACTAATCCCATGTTATCCAGAAATATGTATGCCAGATTGATAGAATTGCAGTTGGTGGCTCTAGGTAAATGCATTGTGTTACAAGGGAAAAGATATACTTTAATGACTCATGAGACTGAGTCAAGCACCAAGAGAGTTCCTGGTCATGCAAGACTTAATGGATCAAAAAATTTTCCTCTGGAGTGTTGCCTGGATGACATCAAAGCAAGGTTGAGAGCATCATTTACCATTTATATTAAGAAGGCTGCAGAGTTGCATCTCTTATCCGCTGTCCAAGCAATAGAGAGAGCATTAGTCGGAGTGCAGGAATGCTGCATGGCTAAGTATGGCATTACTTTTCAAAGGGTGGGAGGGACTGTCTCACCTGTTGTTGCAGCTGGCATTGACTTGCTGGATATGCTCCTAGAAAATGTTTCAGGTAATAATGTGTACATATGTTTAAGGCGTGGTTGACAGGAAGGAGTTATGTATCCTCAGGCACTTAAAAGATGTTTTTAATGAGTAACAAATATGGGAATAAATTATCCTGTACATATGTTTAAGGCGTGGTTGACAGGAAGGAGTTATTCACTTTCTGTTGATAGACCAAGTATTAGATTTTAATGACTTGATAACCCTCTTTGCCTTTGTTTATTGAAGAAAGAAAGAATTTGATGATCCATTGTTGTTTTACAATGTTATTTTATAAAATGGAAAGAAAATATTTCAGGAATATAATGGGAGTCAATAATATTAAATCAATGCCATAATCTGATTCCTGGGTGAGTTTAAATAATTATTATATTCCTTTCTCTTTTCCTGTTTCGAGAATCTTTGATGGCTAGAAACACACATATTTAATAAAACAGTGGTCCAATAACTATACTTTGCTGTATATGTCCAGAAGTGTCACTTAAAAAAAAAAGCCACATCTCCCTGTAATTATACATCTGTATCAGGTGGCAGTAGTGTATACATTTAGATTAATCTAAGCCTCTACCCTTGAATTCCTCTTGTAGGTCAGAAACGTTTGAGTGTGGTGAGGAGACACATTCAGAGCTTTGTGGCTGGTTTGTTCAATGTAATTTTGCATGTGCAAAGTCCGCTAATTTTTTATGAGAGCTCACCTGGCAAAGGCTTCGGCGATCCAGACCCAGGATTGGTCGCTCTTATGTGCATTGAGGTACTGATTAGGGTTTCGGGAAGACGTGCTCTCTTTCAAATGGATCCTTGGCATGTTGCCCAGATGTTACGTATTCCTGCAGCGCTATTCCAGGCCTTTTGTCAGTTTCGACTGAAAAATCCGATTTCTTCTGGCTCTTTATTTTCTTTGGAGAATCTTGACATTGATCGGCCGTTTTCGGTGAAGCTATATGCCACCTGTTGTCGATTGCTATGTACTGTTCTTAAGCATCACAAAAGGTATGTTGTGCTTCACAAATTCTTCAGTCATGTTCTCAGTAAAAAGTTGGTCAGGAAACTTATTAGTTAATTAGGTGGCAAAATAGTCAGTGTAGTCCATTTGGAAAAAACTAAGGGGGAGTTGGGGGCATGCCCCTAGAGGTTTTTTGTGGAGTAAGGGACAAGAAACATGAAGTAGGGGAAGTTTGTTTTTCACAACAACAGTGTTAAGAGAATAGTTTAATAAGCAGGAATAGAGGAGAAGGAAGGAAAGGAAAGAGGAGATAAAGGAATAGAATGGTAATTGCTTGCATTTAGTGTAACCTGATGGCCCTTTAAATAGCCGAGTACACATATGGATATCAATTATGAATGGAAAGTAATCGATGGCTATCCTTAATTGATAGCTATCCTTATTAATGCTGATTACTATCTTGACATAAATGGAATGCAATTCTCTCTAGCCTTGTTTAGGTGTGTTTTTGCGCTGTGAATATATTTACAGTTCTTGGGTCGTAACAAACAGCGTATGGTTACTTCAGTTTTTTTTTAAACAGCAGTGTACCTCTTCTCATTTCTGTAAACTCTCTCTTCCCCTTCCCCCCCCCCCTCCTTTCTTTCTTTTCTCTTCTCTTCCTTCTCTCTCTTTCTGCCTCTCCCTAAACCAAACACACATACACACAAAGCGAGACAGAAGCATGCGTACAGAGATCATATGCTGACACTATGATCAAGTTTTTGGAGATATTGTTGTCATCTTTCGTTGTCCTTTCTTCTACCATCAAAGCGTTTCTTTGCTGAAAACATACTCCATGATTGTGTGTTTTTTAGTGAATGCGAAAGACACGTTGCATTGCTTCAAGATTCCACTTCTGTTCTTCTCAATTGTTTGGAGACTGTAAACATGGATGCAGTGGTCAGCCGAGGTGATCTTTCATGGGATTTACATGAAGGGGTCAAATGTGCATGTTCACTCCGAAGAATTTATGAAGAGGTGACTTTTTAGTAAAACTATTTTCTTTGTGTGGTATTGAGACACTGCAGTTCCTTAGTTGTGCTTTATGTTCATGGAATGCATATTCTTGTGCACAAGTTGTTTTGTGGTATTATGCTGGCAATGAGCATGTGGGGATGCAGACCAACTTGGCTGAGGGTTCCTTACTAGATTTTGTGAGGCTTGAGTGTTGTTCAATTATGGCAAATGTCAAAATTAAAGTACTTGTTACATTATTTATTTATTTGAGTGATTTCATTTGCATGTTTCCACCATTCTTTTAGGTTCCTCTAACTGTATGCGTATTGATTTCCGATTGAAAGGTTGGTTTTCTTTTGTTGGAGAACCTTTTTTTCCTTGTGTGTTCAATTGCTCATAATCTCATTGATGAGCTCCTCTTCATTTTACCTCCATGTAACGATATTTTCAAGCAGAGTGGTTCTTTTGGACCAATTGCAATGAACTCATGGATTTGTGTCAAGTCTTCATGCATTAGCATTCAAGGAGCTAGTTTCTTAAAAATGGGTATCTGACCTACAAAATGCTGGGAAGTTCACAAAACTATTTGACTTTAGGATCCAAATTTGGTCTAGTTGTAGGAGGATGAGAGGTAGCTAGAGTATTATGCTTTTCCTAGCAATAAGCTAATAAGTCAGTGCTAGAAGTGCAAGAGTGCATTCATCATTTGACCAACTGTCGGATTGCTTTATTTTACTTTTGTCCGTAGTCGAGCCTCAAAACAGAAGGGGAGCATTTAGTTGGCACTTAGCAGGAGATAGCGGAATCTCGGTTTTAACTGTTTATGTCCTAAAATGATGATTGACATATGCCTTGGAAGTATCAATGTCCAAAATATGATTTTCATGAATATGGTGCCATTTTCTATTTAGTTTTCTTATGTTTTGTTGTTTTCATCCTTTTACAGTTAAGGCAGCAGAAAGATGTATATGGGCGTCATTGTTCTAAATTCTTGTCCAGTTACATATATACAAGTTCGGAATGCGGTCCCCTTAAGGCTGGATTCAGAAGGTGCCTTCCTTTGTTGTTTTGCTTTAAGTCTGATTAAGTGAGCCTAGTCACTATTGTTATGTCTCTTGATACTAACAGAATGGTTGTACTTTTTTACGCTTATCACAGAGAAATAGATGAGGCTTTAAGGCCTGGGGTGTATGCTTTGATTGATGCTTGCTCAGCAGATGATCTTCAATATCTCCATACGGTATCTGGAGGTACGCTTTTATAAGCTGACCTGGTCATAAACTATTTTTAATGGACATTTCAAGTTTCATATGTTTGCAATTTCCTTCTGTATGCAGAGGGTCCTTGCAGAAACACTCTGGCGTCTCTGCAGCATGACTATAAAGTTTACTTTCAGTACGAAGGAAAAGTTTGATGTGAGCGTACTCCCTTTGGATCGATCCATCGGATTAAATCTTCTTTTTCGGTTTTTCTACAATGAAGACATTTTGATGGGTATTGTTGCTGCTACCTTTGATGGGGGAACATAAATTCTGCAAAATATGATCCTGTAATGAGGGCTGCGAAGAAGTGCTGGGAAGACAGGAATGATTACAGTTATTTGCTTTGCTTTGTTGCGGCTCGTTGATCACATCACTGAAGTATCGTCGATTCATCATATGTTTGAAAACAAAAGTTGTTGTGTATCACCAAGATGTGGTAGGAGCTATTGAATGGGAAAGATGACCTTTTTCTCATACTTACTTGAAGTTCTTAGAAGACTACGACACGGGTAGACAATTTGACTATTGACACCAGGCATGAAACAGTTTATCAGGAGATTGGATTGTAGGCAAGTAGGTGATTCGTGTCGATTCGATTCTCATAGAGTTTTAGGTTTATAGTGGAGTCAAATTAGTTAATGGCTGGACCATGCGATTTTGAGTATTATCCAATCTAGGGTGCATGGCCTCACTAAGATTGTAACATTTCTAATTTGTTCCTGTAATTTTTTTTCTCCAATTTTTGCCTTGCCGTTTTATGTTCTTTGAAATAGAAGTTGTACACTTGTACAGAAGCAATGATAAAGAGTATGATTCACTTTGCTTATTCATGCTTTTCATCTTATTTGTCTGGTCGAGATGAAGTCTGGTCTCGCTTGGATTAACCCACCATACTGTTGTTATCTTTATATATTTCTCAAACACGCAAGTAAAGGAGGATCCTCTGATCATAACAATTCGCCGGCATCGGAGTGTAACGTGCGACCTCATTTTGACTAAATCGTAAGATGCAAGGAAGCAAAAATGAGAGGCTCTTGTTATATGCTGTCTGGCATCGTGTTTTCTCTGTACCGACTTATCGGATGAACGGCTAGCCGTGACTCCTTTTTGTATATATAACCCTCTATGAATAACACCTAACCTTGCTAAGGATCATATCTAGCAAAATCTCTCTTGCATTCACATCTCCACCATCCTATTCTCCAAGGATTCTAAGCAAATCCAGTGACAACTGTAGCTCACCCAACGTCACAGTGTGAGATTATTGCAGATGACAATATTTGGGTCAACATCAGAATTACCAACATGAAAACTCAAGGAGTGCATTTTTATTGACAAACCTCACTCGCGGTTCTAATGATATAAAATCGGGCAAACATGGAGTTTTTCATTTAGACTGCAAAATATATATGTATAGTTAGGCTTTATTTAGTCTGGCAGAAGACAGTTTTGTTAAAGGAGTTTATTGTTTTCTTTTTTCCGAGCATTAGAGCTACCATGTAAGCCATAAGGTCCAAATGTGAGCAAGACAGTTTCCGCTTTCGTAACAGGAATTGAAGTTCATCTTTGCCTCCTAGCGCTCTCGAGCTGCTGCGTGACCCGGAGTTTTAGCGACGAGACAGAGAGGAGACTGAAGAGTAGCCTCCTGGTTATATAACTTCGAGTTTCTGTTGAACATGATCAATTCTTTGCAAGTGATCCAAAGACTTTTTCTTGGTCGGAAAAGTATTCACATCTCTCTCACTGTCTTTCCTTTTCCCTGGTTGCGGAAAGTCAATTGTAGTTCTCAATCCGCCAAATCTCGCACGCTAGGTTTGCAAAACGGTAATCCCCAAAGCTTGCAAACCTCCGCAGCAATGGTAATCATAACGGAGGAAGCAGAAGACCATCATCAACATCAAGAACCGAAACACAACCTCAACAAAAACGAGAGGTGAGCCGACTCCAGAAACCCCACCATTACTTCCCATTCTTCACACGTAAATCCATTCATTTTCTGGTTCTACTTCACTCTAGCCGTCTGCCTCATCATCCTCTTCTTCGTCTCTCTCACTCTCTCTTCACGCTCCCCACAAGACCCCCAGTCCTGGCTCCTCAGCATTGGTTGAACTCCGTGTTATTTCACAGCATGTTGTCTGGTAATTGCTTTGCCGAGGCAGCTCACGATCTGACTTTACCTTCAATATCTGTAGCTTTCGTGTTTATATTCATCTCTATCACCCCCCCACCCTACTCTCTCTCTCTTCAACCCACAACCAAACCCTACGAACTTGCGACGTCCCCACTTCCCACAGAGGCCACATTGCAAGATGTCTTGCCACCTCGCTTGCACTGTCTCTCCTCGTACATCCATGACTCATTCTCAACAAATCTTAGGTGGAGATTCCGGTAAACTTATCGAATCTCAATTTGAGGTTCGAAACACTTAATCATTAGTGGATTAGAGCTTATCTAACCTAAAATCGAACTATATCGAAGTTTTGAGCTCAATTACTTACAATTAGTCTCAATACGAACAATCGTCATCGAGTTCTTCTAAGGATAGCAATAGCAAAATGTAGTGAGACGAGACAGAGAGAAGTGCAACGACAAGGATGGTTAGCGCAACAATGACCATTGGTCGCTTCGACAAAGGTGGAGGTGGCATGCGAGTGCGGTGAATAAGGCGACAAATAAAAGTTGGGTGGAGAAAGAGAGAGACTTGAGCCCTTTTTCTCGTTATGCAATACAACGATATGACGTACAAATCTTACAGCCGAATTTACTTAAAAGCAAATAGGGCATGACGACATGCCAACGAGTATCGCATAAATTTATTTTGTAAAATCGAATCAATCACATATATATATATATATGAGGAATTCATACGATCTGTATTAGTTCTTACTAAGTGTTCCAATAAGGTTAATTTACTATGATTGATTTTGCAAAGTCTCATCAATATTTCCAATAAGGTTCTTGCACTATGATCTGATCTTATAGATTAAATTATATGAATTGTTCTCTCCATCCATTGCTTATAGCAGTAGCAGGACTTACATGATCATGGTTCATTCTATACCATGGGCTTCTAAGCAATTAAGGCTCTGGATTATGCTTTCGCAAACTTTTTTTTTTATCATGATATATATTGGCCGCAAAAAGATTCCTCACATAGAATGACTATATTATGATCTTATTCAACAATGATAATCATCAAATCGGGATATGTGACGAGCTCCAACAATGATGAGAATGAGATACAACCATAATTGCAAAAGAAAACGAAACGAATTAGTGGAAGTGGACGTACAGTTCTTGGAGGCCTTATAAGCCTCCGACGAAAACAGTGAATCACGTGAAACTAAGACACTCTTGAGAACATTGAATCTTTTATTCTGGTACCACACGACTTCGACGGGAAAGATTTGCAAAGTACAAAGTTTCGGATATGAAACTGAGGCCATTCGTGTACAAAGACCAGCAGGCAAGTTCAACTTCAACTAGCCCTCATGGTTTTTCCACGAGCTGAGCCGAGTCACCAACTTGGGCCACCCCACCACCAATACCGGGCCCACCGCCGCCTCCGCCACCGCCTCCTCCTCCACCACTGCCACCAATGCCAACTCCAATACCAACCCCACCTCCCACCCCCCCACCGATACCTCCACCGCCACTACCTCCTCCCCCACCAATTCCACCTCCTATCCCTCCACCGACGCCTATGCCGCCCCCAAATCCCCCACCAGCTCCGCCGCCAACTCCTCCGCCGACACCACCTCCGCCACCAATGCCTCCGCCGCCACCACCTCCTCCAACACCTCCGCCACCACCAATCCCGCCACCTATACCTCCTCCAACACCACCTCCCTTCCCAATCCCACCACCAATGCCACCGCCTATACCACCTCCGGCACCGGCACCACCACCACCAAAGCCTCCTCCAGCACCTCCACCACCACCAACACCACCTCCACCAAAGCCTCCTCCAGCACCTCCACCACCACCAACACCACCTCCCTTCCCAATCCCGCCACCAATGCCGCCGCCTATGCCACCTCCGGCACCGGCACCACCACCACCACCAATGCCTCCTCCAGCACCTCCACCACCACCACCTACGCCACCACCAACACCACCTCCAATGCCACCGCCAAATCCTCCACCACCTCCTTTTCCAATCCCACCACCAATTCCTCCTCCAGGACCTCCACCACCACCGATTCCCCCACCACCTCCTCTGGCACCACCTCCGCCTCCTCCAATGCCTCCACCACCTCCTTTGCCAATTCCTCCTCCACCACCTCCTTTTCCAGCACCGCCACCCCCGCCAATGCCGCCACCTCCCCCAACTCCTCCGCCACCTCCTCCAGTACCCCCGTGCTGATGCTTCTTGCCTTTTTTGTGGTGCTTCTTTGTACCACCTCCACCGCCCTTCCCAACACAGTCAGGCTTCTGAAGGCCAGGAACGCCAGGAGTCCCAGAACCAGAACTGAAACCCACACCTTTTCCGAAGCTAAAAGAGTGCCCAAAGCTAAACCCTTCCCCTCCTCCGTGGCTGCCGGCTGCTCCACCGATCAAACCATCACCATTACTGAAGAACCACTTCGGCTTTTTCACCTCGCCGCTGGCCTCATTCTTCTCCTCCAGCTTCCTGCTCTCTGTACACACACTGCACAACACAAAAGCCAGAGCTAGAACCACAGCAACAGATTTCACAAGGGCCATTAGACTTTGTAGACTACCAACCATGAATGGATCTATGAGTACACTACCCTGTACATGCATGGACCATGCAAAACACAATGGACGATCCGATGGTCTTATAGGCTTTATGTAGAGAGGGATCTTCGTGAATGTTGGGCGGTCAAGTTGGCCAAGTTGGTCTCTTTTTGTGAGTGGTTTAAATTTGTCTCTTCATAGAAACAAAAGGTGCGAAGACAGAGAGGATTGAATATTTTACGGGGTTGGAAGTTGGGACGTTCTCTCTTTTAAGTTCTCAGTTGGGTCACCGCTCTGAACTTTACATTCAATTGTGCAAGTATGATCATTCCAGCTCAATCGCGTGATCTTGTACGTGATTATCCCATTCCCCCATTCATGGCTGCTTCCGTGATCTTCTCAAAACTCTCTCTCTCTCTCTCTCTCTCTCTCTCTCGCTGTGGTGTTGAAAATAGAAACTCAGCATTTAGTGGAGAAGGCAACCACCCATGCAAGAATCTCACGTTCCATGGGAAAGCTCGGACGTGTTCCTAGTAAGTGCAGGTGTTGGAAATCAGGAAAGAAAATGCGTAGGCAAAGATCTTCCACCCTTTACATCCTCTCTCTCTCTCTCTCTCTCTCTCTCTCTCTCTCTCTCTCTCGTGTTGAGAATCGAAGTTCAGCATTTAGTAAAGAAGACAGATGGAGAAGGCAACCACCCATGCAAGAATCTCACGTTCCATGGGAAAGCTCGGGCGTGTTCTTAATTAGTGCAAGTGTTGGAAATCAGGAAAGAAATGCGTAGGCAAGGATCTTCCCACCCCTTTACATTAAATGCTATTACGCCACAAAAGGCACGTTGACTTTCTTCTTGACTTTCTTCTTGTTAAGATTCATTTATGCTCCTTTTTTTTTTTCCTTTGATAGTAAATACTTCATAATTTGGTTCTCAAAATAGAATAATTATTCAAGGACCGTGTCTTTTGTTTGATTTACCCAAAGTAAGCAACATATAATCTAGGTTTCACTACAAAAAACTGTAATTTAGCTACAAATTTTGCCACGGAAAATTTGCAAAAAGTCGTCGCTAAAACGGTTTTGCGACGACATTAGTGACGAAAACTTTTTCGTAGCTAATACGGCGTCGCTAAATTTAGCCACAGAAATTCGGATATGTCGTCGCTAATTTGCCACGGAACATATCCGTCACAAATGTCGTCACTAAATGTTCGTGGCAAATGTCATTGCCAATTTGCGACGAAAAACCAAGTGGTCACAAAATTCGTCGCTATAATTTCATTGCTACGAAAATTGTACATCGCAAAATTCGTCACTAAAATTCGTTGAAAAAATCGTGGCTGAATTCGTCGCTAATTAGCGACGGACCTTCTTAGTTCTGTGGCTAATTAGCGACGGATATTCTTAGTTTCGTGGCTAATTGGTGATGGACATTAGTTCTGTCGCGAATTAGCTACGGATAGGCATCATCCGTGGCTAAATCCGTGGCTAATTAGCCACAGACATTCTCAGTTCCGTCGCTAATTAGCCACGGCTAGGCATTGTCCGTGGCTAATTAGCCACGGACGATCTCAGTTCCGTGGCTAATTAGCCATGGACATTCTCACTTTTGTGGCTAATTAGCCACGGACGATGCCTAGCCGTGGCTAATTAGCGACGGGACTGAGAATGTTCGTCGCTAATTAACCACGTACATTCTCAATTCCGTCGCTAATTTGCATCGATTTTTGTTTTGTGGCTAATTAGTGACGGATATTTTTAGTTCCGTGGCTAATTAGTGACATACATTTGTTCCGTCACTAATTAGCTACGAATAGGCATCGCCCGTGGCTAATTAGCAACGGACATTCTCAGTTCCGTCGCTAATTAGCTACAGATAGGCATCGTCTGTGGCTAATTAGCCACAAACATTCTCAATTCCATCGCTAATTTGCGTCGATTTTTGTCTTTTTGGAGTGTAATTTGCAATGAAATTTGTCGCCATTTTATTGCAAAAACAAATTGATTTTTATTATGAACATTGTTCCGGAACGAATTTTGAGACTAATTTGCGATTAATTTTTTAGCGACGAAATCTGCAAAGAATATTATTTAGGGACGATTTCGGTATAAAATCTAATGAACAGGAAAATGTATATTTAAAATTAATTCCGAAGTAATAAATAATATGAAAATATTATAATGATATGAAAATGAAATACATTCATCAACATTATCCACAAGAGCAAGACAATGTATCAGCATAATAACAACCACTATGCAAATACATTCATCAACATTATCCACAAGAATAAGACAATGTATCAGCATAATAACAACCACTATGCACCAATAAAGTTCCTCTTTTATCAGAATGCTAATTACAAAAGTAAGACTACTAAATTGATGCTAGTCATCCTCATCATTCATGCTGCAACCACATTTCAATTTACTACCATCTCAGCCACGCATTGTCTCCAACTGATAAGAGACGACAGATTATAAGCATCCAATATATCTACATTCATAATCATAGAATGGAGAAACAATTAAAACATAGGTTGATACCTGGGTTATCGATAACCAGAGACTGCTGGGAGTGGCCCTCATGATCTATATACTAGTGGCATGTTCGTACTCTCTAAAATGCGAATCAAAAAACTAAATAAGAATGTCAGGGCATACTTGAACTTTGTTTCATCTACAATGCACAAAACATGAGATAATACCCTACAAGCTGAGTTACTCATAACACAAGCTGTATAATACTCTATGGACTAAGACTTAAGCAAACTGTCAATAAAAGCACATAATCCATGCAGAAAACAATCACTGATCTCATGTGACAGCTCTTCAATGAGTACAAGCGATAACACAATTACATACATGATAAGAGTGCAAGGATTAGGAGGAACCTCATCGTGATGGAGGTTGAGGTGTCGCAATCCCATCAACATCATCATCATATTGTGCTCATCAACTATGAGATTAGTGGGAGGTACAAGAGGAACCTCGCTAGTAAAGTTCTCCAAAAGAAACACCTTACCTGCTGGTCAGTTGATTTAACACAGCTTGGGTAGTCATTGGATGAACTGTTGTTGACAGTGCCCATAATCTACATTCCATAACTATCAGCAAAGTAAAGTTCAGTTAGTCCTACCAAATCTAAACCTGTAAATTAGGACAAGTCAGCCTCCAATTTGTAAGTGTTGATCAACAGATTAACCAAAAAGAAACATTGTGAAGTTCCTCATAGATGTAGTCCAAACCTTTATAATAAGGTGGATGCCCAACTGATAAATACTGAAAAGGGATATCCATATGTCAGCATAGTCAATTACCCCGAACAATCGCACTATTAAACATTTCAAGGAAATCAACAGGGCAAAGAAAAGATGCAGAAGAATAAACAATATGGTAAGTTAGAGCCCCTTACTAAAAGCAAGAAATCTTGGGACCCATGGATACACATTCTATGATGACCATTAACCAAAACCAAGAACCATTTTATCCATTAAAAAGAAACGGGAAGAGATAATTGCTCTCACGTTGATACTGTTGAGGTACTTCTCTTTATCCACCCTCACGATCTGGCCCTTCTTCACTGGGACAAGTCAACAAACACCACACAACCAGTCGGCCAACTCTGTTCCATCATCCTCAATTCATAGCAACCGAAGAGCGAGAGGAGATTAACCCGGAGGAGAAACTCACTGGAGTAAACTGGCTTCTTGGGCGATTTGGAAGCCACGGTCGAAGGCTGAGCATTCGCACTCGAGGAGCCTTCGGCCTTCGCCTGCGCGGGCTTCTCTTTCTCCGGTTCAGACGCAGCAGCAGCAGAAGCTTTCACTTTCACAGTCGACGCCCTGATTGATGGCGGATGAAGAAGGGTGTATAATATGTGCGATACAAATCAAATTTTCAGCTAAAAATTAAAGGGATAACCTCTTGAGGATCATTTAGTGCTTCACGTAATTGAGATATGAAAGACAGACAATGATGCAGCAATCAACAAATAATTGGGGAACACTTGGTTTGCGAGGGAAACTATGAGTTTTTTCGGGGTAAGAATCAAACGGATCTCCACCAGGAGATGACCGGGAACTCCGCAGTGAGGTTGCAAGGGAGGTGTTGGTTGGACGTCTCGATTCGGTGGGCGTTGCTTGAGGTAGGCCGACGAATTCTTGCTTCTACCTCTTCATCCGTTGAAGGCCTGCACTAAAGAAAAATCAAAAGAACTCAGCCCCTCTCTCCCCATTTCCTCCTCTCTCGCGCCTTTTCCCTCTATGATCTTCCCTCTCTCTCGGTGATTTTCGAACAGGATTAGAGATGAGCTCAAGATGCGAGTGAAATTGGAGTTTCGAGGGCGTGCCTCTACTTGCTTTCTTTTTTTTGTTCTCCCCCCTTTTCTTTTTCTCTTTCCTCCCCAATCCCCCCCCCGGAGCGAACCTCTTCTTCCCCCTTTTTTCTCTGCAAGAAATTTCTTCAATCAAGCGAGGATAGAGCTTGAGTGAGAGGAAGAGCGAGGAGAGAGATAGGCGCGATCAACCTTACCGGAGAAGTGCGAGATCGAGCGGAAGAGGGAAAGTTGAGAGTGGCGTGATCGAGAGGGAAAATTAGCAAAAGAGAGCGGGAAGAGGGAAAATTGAGTTTTGGAAAGTGGAAAAGTGATCGAAAAATAGAGGGAAATTAGCTACGTAATTTTAGCCACGCAAAATTTATTTTTTCGTCGCTAATTAGCCATAAAAATAATTGTTCATCTCTAATTAGCCACGAAAAATTATTTCCGTGGCTAATTAGCCACGGCCAGTTTACTTTCCGTGGCTAATTAGCCACGGAAAATTATTCCCATCGCTAATTAGCGACGACTAGTTCACTTTCCGTGGCTAATTAGTGACAAACAATTTTTTCGTGGCTAATTAGCCACGGAAAATTATTTTTCGTCACTAATTAGGGACGGTTAGTTATGTCGTCGCTAATTAGCGATACATTTTCCGACGGACACACAGTTTGTCGCAAATTAGCGACGAAAAAACATTCGTAGCAAATTCCGTGGCAAACTAGCTACGAGTTTTGGATTTGTTGCTAATTAGCGACAAATTTTGCAACAAATTATTATTCCGTCACTAATTAGCTATGGCTTTTATTGGTTCGTCACAAATGTCGTCGCAATTAGCGACGAAAAGCTTTTTTTCGTAGCAAATTCCGTCACAATTAGCGACGGACTGTGTGTCGTCGCTAATTTTTCATAGCTAAATTGCAGTTTTTTTGTAGTTTTCCGCTGTAATACCAAAACTTACACTTCCATTTCTTTTCACCTATAAAGATAATTGAAGTCTAATTTCACTAGTATCGATATAATAAGTATTCATTTCGGTATCATAAACAGCTTAATTTTATCAACTCTTATATGAACTTACAAAACTTTGTTCGTGTGAATAACCAGCTTTTTTTTTTCCTCATTGGTTTACCAGTTAATTTTACTCTATCGACTCCTATTTAAATTGCTCATCTACCATTAGTTCTTTTTTCTTGACAAAATATTCTAAATTTTCTATCAAATTGATAATTTTTTATTTGCTTTACTTCCCGAGCCGTTTAACATACCGATCGTACTAACTTTATTGACTTAGTTATCAACTTTTCTTTGATCAAGTTATCAATTGATTTTGCGTTACTAACTCCTATCTAAGTTGATTGCCAATGTTTATTTGTCTTTTTTTTTTAATACCAACCTTTCTTATCTCCAAGAAATAAAAAAGGAAACTCTTCATCATCTTCCTCAAGCTTTCATTTATCTTCTTTCACCAATGCTTTAGATTCATCAGCTATTTTTATGATTTTATCAACCTTTAATCAACTGACTTATCAACGATTCTCTGATTAAGTTATTCACAAACAATTGTTTGGTTTTTCCGTAAAATCACTTCTCTATTTAGTTACTGCTATTATATATTGCTTAGCGACTTTATAAATGTGAAATACTTTTCGAAAGTAGAGCCTAGGCTGACCGCAGCCTGTGAAATAGATGGCCACCACGGTGTTAGATCCAAGACTTGGCTGGAAGAGAGATAAACGGAGCCAAGGAGGAGACAAGCGTCGTTGACGGGGCTTTTCAAGAAGGTGAAGGCGGTGGCTAGCGGCGGGGGAGGGCGGCGGCTGAGGAGGTTAAGTTTTGGGTGTGTGAAGCCAGGGTTATTGGGAAGTTTACACCTAAAAGAAGAATATCATTTTGCTGGATCAGATTTGTGTATTTTCGTTATAAGGGACACAGCTATGCTTCTGGTCATTGAGTTGAAACCCGAGATGTATTTTCGGTGCTACCCGAAATAGGGCCGAACAGAATGAACCGCCTAATTCGAAAATTGCTCGGACCAACCGGGTGGGTCCGATTTTTCGGGATTTTGGTCTGATTCATGATTCCTAAAAATGAAACTGGTTTTCAGGCAATCCAGTTCCCAATTCTTGGGAGGGTGGGACCGGCCCAACCGAACTGAAATTAAAACCAGCCTAGTTTCCCTTTTTCTAAGTTTTCTCTATCTCAACATCTCACTCATCTAAAATCAGCATAATCTCTTCAAGTCCAAATACCCCGTACAAAGGGTCTGCTATACATCAAATGGTCTAATGTTACTGAATTACCATAAGAGCTAATTTTTGTTTGAATATTCCCAGATCTCATTGAACTGCTCGGGAACCGGATTGGACTTGTTTTAGGATTAGTCAGTCCAGTCCTATAATTAGTCGATTCAAGAATCGGGACCAATCCCATCGGTTTGGTTATTGGTTCAGGGAAATACCGCCGCCTGAGGCACCGATCATCCCTAGCCCAAAATGACAAAAAATGCAGATTCAATTCAAGATTAGGACGCATTTGAAATTCATCTCATGTTCTTCTTTTTGTGTGGATATTAAACAACAATGAAAAAGGACGTGGCCGAAGAGACACGAGAGACAAAAACAGAGTCCCGTAGGCAGAGATGATGATGATGATGATGCCTCTTACAGACCTCACCCCCAGCTTCTTCCTCCACGCTAGACTGATAAACCCTAGAAACTTGTGAAGAATATCAACGTTTCTATATCAACTCCTCCGGAGCATCTGCCCTCGCTTCGCTTAGCGTCATCCAAGTCCTTTTTCGTTTTCTTTTCCATCTGGGTTTTGCTCGATCGGGCCGATTCAGCATCGAGCGCTTCCCGTCTCTCCATTCACCTCCTTGTCCACTGGAACGATGGACGATGCAGAAGGGAATCCCGTGAGCTCGTCCATGGCGGATCCCTACCGTAGCAAGCGGTTCAAAAGATCCTCTCGCGGCCAGGCACTTACCAACCGGCCCAACCCCGTAACCAGGCAGAGCGTGCGGAGCCTCGACGGCGGCGGCGGCGGATTCAGCGGTGATGACGACGACGACGAGGGGAATTACGGTATCCGCCAAAACCCTAGTTACGGCTATGATTATCAAAATGGTCACGGTAGCTTTAGCGGCAGCGGCAGTGGCGCACAGGGATATGTGAGGAAGCGTGGACAGGAGAATTTGGTCCCTTCTCATGATTATGAGGCGGGGTTCCCGAACCAAGCTCCGTTTTGGAGCGACTTTGCCAAGTTCACGTTGCTGGAAGTGTGGGGAGAGAGGTTTTTGCAGTTGGGTCGGAAGAGTGTGAGGTCTGAGGATTGGAGTGATGTTGCTGAGAATGTGTCTGAGTGGGCGCGGATGGAATTCACTGAGGTAGATTGTAGGCAGCAGCTGGACGCTTTGAAGAAGAAGTATAAGAAAGAGAGGGCGAAGATGGAGCGAACAGGAATTACTCCGAGCTGGATGCACTTTAGGAAGATGGATATGCTAATGGGTATGCATATGGAAGATGGTGGATTGGCTTGCGGTGTGGATTCAGGGGAGTTTTGCTTTGCAGATACCATGGTTTATCTGGATAAGTCGAATGCATTTGATGAGATGAGGGATAGTCCAGGCGAGTCGGAGTCGGAGATGGATGGAGATGAGGAAGATGATGATGACATGCCTCCACCGAGGAAGGAAGATGGAGGAGAGGGGATGAGGGTTTTAGCTGATTCGATAGAGAGGTTTGGGGAGTTATATGAGAAGATGGAGTCTAATAAGAGAGAACAGATGATGGAGTTGAAGAAGATGAGGGCAGATTTTCAGCGGGAACTGGAGTTGCAGAAGAAAGAGATTTTGGAGAGAGCACAGGCTGAGATAGCAAAAATACAGGAAGGGGGCATGGAGGACAGTGACGAAGATGATGATGACATCTGCAGTGGATAGTCATGAGTATGTAATTTTTGTTTGTGTTGGCATCTATATCCAATAGACTAATGGAATTGCTTCCTGTTTCTAGCACCTTTTTCACTAATATAATAGAATGACTTTGATATGCTTTACCTATAACTGGAGCCTCATCACAGGTCTTTTTGCGTGAGTTGCACTCTGGGAATGTAATTATCAGGCTTTCTTCGAAAACAAGGAAGAGTGGAAGCAACTATTTCCATTGTGATCCTTGTTTGGAATCATCTATTACTGGGGATGATGGATAGAAAACTGTTCTCTATTACCCGCTACTTCCTAGAAGTTGATCCTCAAATCTTCTTCACACTAAGGGGATTAGCAATGCTAAACCTTCATCAAGCTTCCCCTATGCATAAGCTTGACCCTATAAGCTATCAAATTACTTGACACCAAATATTTCTGATTACTGATAACAGAGGATAGTATTCAATTGTGAAAAACATGTTTCCATGAGAGTATCTGTGCTCTATTTGGACCATGATATCCATTGTTTTTGCTTTCCCAAACTTAGATTAGGAAAATATAAGAAATTTCATGAGGTTTAGAATCATTTGGAATGAGAGTTTAGTTAAGACACTTCAACTTATATGGGTCATGCTTATAAATCTCTGCAATAGTTTAATAAGCATTCTTCCATTATTAGATGCTATATGCATCTTAATGTTCTTTCCTCCTGCTTCTTTGATCTCCTAGCTGCTGTTGCTGGCATCACTTAGTCTGTTTTACAGATTTCTTCATTGTTAATACAATAGCCAAGACATTGTATATAAAAGGCGTAATCGGGTAAGATTACATATGAGGCAATAAAAGAGGGATGTAACTAGCTTCAAGGACATTGATGTCTATCTGGAATCTTATGGAGGACTTATTGCTGGATGAAATTTTTTTAATGACAATGCAGTCTTTAGGTTCTAACTGAATCGCTGAACACATTATGATGCTTAAAATTTTTCTGATCTGAAAATATTTGCAAATCATATTGCGTACATTTGTTAAGATAAATTTCATGCACTTTAGAGAATTTTGACTACATACGAGTCCCATCTTATGTTTGAACTTAAACAAAGCCGACAAATGGGGGTATGTGTACTACTTTGGGAATGCTCCTTCAATGTGGTGAAATGAGGAACTAGAATTTATTGGGGTTAAAAAACTCCTTACTGTATAACTTTCTGATAACTTGAGGTCGTATTGAATTTTAGGCCTAAGGTATTGATCTTTAGTGCACCGCAATGTTGGGTTGTTTGTCTCCCTGTTGGGAGATTTTAGTATGTTCTCCACTTGCTGGGTTTTAATATGGTGGTTATTTGTTATACATTGCATGGTTGAGTTAATATTTTGAATGTGGAGAACATTGCAAATCCCTTTGAAGGTAATGGATGCACCATTGAGCCTGTGAAGGTGACAGTTTGGTGGAACTACATTGGTGTCTGGTGCTTGAGATAAGAATAATGCTGAGAACATACAGAGTTAAGATGCCTTTTTAAGCATCAAGGAGATTGGTGCTCCCTCTGGCTGATGCATTTGGCCTGAAATAGTTGAGAACAGTGGGGAATTTGTATTTACCGAAACATGTAAGGCATTGGTCATCTTGTAGGAAGGTTTATGTTGCAAATTGCAGAGCTCTGTAATTGTCTGCTGCGGTGCCTACATATCTCTGACAAGTGAAATTAGCAGAGCGAACCTTGCTGCATTACCTCATGAAGTTAGAGAACTAAGAAGCTGGCTCCAGCGGCAAATCAATGCTTTCTACAGATTTAGGGACCCGAGTCCCAGCAGGCGGCGATACACGTGAGACCAGTTGCAGACGAACAACTCCTTCAGGAGAAAGTGCCTTTGGGACTTACAGCTTCAGCATCTGGGCATCTCAGCTTGTCGGTTGAGACCGGCCACCTCAGTGAAGCAATGGCAGAAGCACATCAAGGTACGCGGACGTTCATCAAAAGACATAATAATGTGATTCAACCCGGTTTCACCCCAACCTGAAGTGAAGTATTTTCGTGTTCTCCAGCATGCAGAAGGGAGACTTGGTCGATATATATAATGTCTCAAATCACGTTGGCATTGTTTCCTCAGGTCAGACCCAAAGCTTCAACAAACATGTATGCATCTATGATCTCCTTTAGCCCCTCTTTGGGCGTGATGTCTTTGTTATTGCGTTGCCCCACCCTTTTCCTAATCGCGTGAGTTTTGATTTATCTCAAAGATTCCATGGACTTGCAGATTAAAGATAATACTTTCTTTTGCGGAGACATTAGAATGTCGAGGAGAAGGGCAAAAGTGCAAATGGGTTTATCGAATATGACACGTTCCAAAACTTGAATTCTTTTTTTGGGCCCCAAAGTGTGAGCTCAAGGAAAAAATGAAGTAAACCTTGGGCTTCAAGGCAGTATCAAATAGCAAATTGGATTCTCTATTGTACCTAGAACCTTCCGAGGTAAACATCGCGGCTCCCTTTTTATATTCTCTTTATAATTAAAAGAGAACTTTCCAGATGCTCAATTCCACTATAAATGAACTCGTCACCTCCTTTATCCTCGAAACATTGTCCGGCGTCTCTCTCTCTCTCTCTCTCTCTCTGCGTGTGTCAATCCCAGCGTCTTCGCATCCTTCAATTCTATCTTCATCGCATCATCTCCGTCGTTGGCTCACGATGCCGAACCGATTTCCGGGAGCCGTCACACAGGACTGGGAGCCCGTCGTCCTCCACAAGTCGAAGCCCAGGTCACAGGACCTCCGCGACCCCAAGGCCATCAACCAGGCCCTCCGCTCCGGCGCGCCCGTCCAGACTGTCAAGAAGTCCGACGCCGGCTCCAACAAGAGATCTTCAGCCCCCGCCGTCAACGCCCGGAAGCTGGACGAGGCGGCAGAGCCGGCGGCGCTAGAGAAGGTGCCCGCTGAGGTGCGGCAGGCCATACAGCGGGCGCGGCTGGACAAGAAGATGAGCCAGGCCGAGCTGGCGAAGCAGATAAACGAGCCGCCCAAGGTGGTGCAGGAGTACGAGAACGGCAAGGCGGTGCCGAACCAGGCCGTGCTTGCAAAGATGGAGCGGGTCCTCGGCGTCAAGCTGAGGGGCAGGGCCGGGAAGTGATCCCCGGGCAAGAGTCGACGGCGTCTTGAGGACAGCTGCGGGTCTATGATTCTTCGCGCGATGGCGAAGAGGAAGATGAGATTCGAAAAATATACCGAGGGCGAGCTTTGTTATATTGCTGCATCTGTCTTCTTTAAATGTCCGACCCTGTTAAATATATCTCGATGGATGTAGTTCTTTTTTTCTTTTCTTTTTTTTCTCTCTCTTCACGTTTCTCGGTTGTTCGCCTTTGGATGGAACATATGAATGCATGTCAAACTTCTTAGACTTGATTTCATCTTCTTCCTTCGATCGTGTCAGATTAATTTACACGATGGTTAAAATTCACCAACAAGCGATAATGGCAGCTGTGAAGTTTTACGGTGTCCGCGGACGAGTCACCAGAGATATGCATCCACCCTTTTCATCCTATCCGCTGCGGGCATAAAGCATGAGCATGGCGTCCAAACAACGTCAACGCCCTCCATCCTCTTTTAAGTCCAAAAGCAGAAACCATGGATCTTCCTCATCGCTTCCAATCTTGCTTTGCCTCCATTTTAGAACAAGAACAAAATCTCGACTGAAGATGAAAAAAATCTACCATGCTAACATAGACCGCATCCAATCAGGGAAGAGCTTAAAGGTTTGAGTCACGATGAAGTCAGAATGATAAATGATGATATGATTCATAGATAATCATGATGACAGCCCCACCGATGCTTCTAGAGGAGCATTAGAAAAGTGACAGCAGATGCAGATCACTTCGTGATCTAGCTTAACTCATCTTCCTAATCTATGCTACTGCCCGAAAGATGAATACTGATGCGCGTCGAAATCATGCATGCCGTGACTTGCCGGTGCATATGAACTTGCACGATGCGAACCTGCACCGCTGCTGGTGTCCATGATGGGTGAATAGGCCACTCTCTGGACGATGGGTGAATAGGCGAGGGAGGGAGAATACTCTTGAGGGATCACGCTTTGAACTTCAGCCTGACCGTGGGACCTCCCATAGGCCGACCCGTAGGCGGTCATGCTTGGAACTTCGTAAGCTCCCTGACCAGGATAGTTGAAAGGGGCGGAATATCTTACAGCAGAACTGAGGTGTGCAAGTGGAAGTGGGTTCCTCCGGCCAAATGACGGGGTAGGATTAGCAAATTTCGCAGCCTTGGCCGGGCGGGAAGAAGATTGTCCACCACCGCGGCTAATGCCGGGTCCATGGGCTCGTTTATTGAAAGGCTTGCCAACAGAGGATGAGTTTTTCTTTCTTTCCGCCTTGGCTTTCTCCAGAGTAGTGACTCTCTTCTTTAAGCTGTCGAGAGGAAAGACCGACTCAAGCTTTTGGTCTTCCACGCACTTGACAACTGCCTTGATAGCGCTCAATTCGATAGCGCTAGCCTCTTCCTGAAAATAATAAGCCACTCCAGGTGAATAGAGCCAAGCCAACATAAAGATCAGAATTTACATGTAGAAGAAAATTTTAAATTTGTAACAGAAGCAAGCGTTCCCATCCTAGTGTTACTAATTTTTTGGTTGCAAGGGTGGTGCGGTAGGGAAGAGAGAAGATCAAGAGGTTAAACCCACCGCAGAGACCACACTGTTATTGCCGCTCTTCAACAGATTTTGAGCGTTCTTTTTGGCGTTACCCAGATACGACTTTAGAAGGGAAGCGGGAGAAAATCTGTCAGTCATGCCCGACTCAACAGCAAAATAGACAGCCTCAATCTCTTTACCATTCTTCACCAGTTCCTCAACAATGTCTGCACATCACCAGAAATGACTAACTCAGTACAATTTCACCAAGAGATTCTTCTGCAAAGATGAAGCATCTAAAGGCACAGTTTCCAAGGACATACATGAGAAAGTTGCTATCCACTATCATAGAATAGAAATGCACTATAAATTTTAAGCTTTGGCCCATAATTTGATTTGGAAAACCTTTAGGCCTATGCAATGGCAAGGTTCTTGGAACTCGAAATAGTGTCGAGCATTTCATCCTTCTTTTGCCCCTTCTCCTCTTTCTGTCCATGCTATTCCTACACGCCAGAAGGGAGGAGGAGGCCAACCCTGACATTGTATTTCCCCTCTAGCCACCCTATAGTCCAACAGATTCCCTAATGCCCATCTAAAGGGCACTATTTTAAGACGTCACAGCAACAATCCACCAGCAGAAGCCTGCAAGTATGAGCATTCCCCATCCCAAGAAATAGAGAAAGATCGAAGCCTTGGCTACTTGCTAAAGCATAAAAGATTTGAGATTCACCAGCATTTGTTCATGCTCTCATGGCGATGGTTCTTTCTTCTACATTTACTATAGCTCTGAAGCCAGAGAGCATAGAGCAGATGTTGAGCAGACAGCTTCTGATACGGGGAGATCAAACAGTCTTTCAAAGGATTGTCATTCAAAGAACTTCATTATGTACGATGTCATTGGCTTACAATTCTGAGAAAAGCGTGTGTTTTTTTAGCGTTTTCAGCATCTTGTTTAGCTGAAAGAGCTCGATTAATCACGAAGATTTATCATTTGTCTTCATTTCAAAACCAATCCAGAAAAACGCAAACTCATCCGTATGCATATGTATTAAAGTACTGACATGATTACATATTGATCAGGAAAGCATCGAGAACTAGCATCCTACCATTTCCTTCGAAATTCATTTCAGAAATCACTTGCACATGCAAAGAAGAAGTTATTCAGGTAATCTCACGAATAAATGAGCTCATCTTACCTGCTAATTTCTCCCCAAAATCCAGAGCCACCGCTAGCTTAGCTAAGTCTCTTCTCCGCGCGAAATCCACCACCAGCCTCCTCAAGAAACCTTCATCGAACCTCGATTTCAGCCCGAACGCCACCACCATTTGAAGGATCATGACCGCCTCCGCGGGCCCAATCGCTCCGTCACTTTCTTCTCCGGCCCCGCCGGACCCAGTAACATTCTCCACCTGCTTCCTCCACGCGTCAAGGAGGGTGGCGGCTCTTTCCACCACACTCCGGGCATACTCGGGCCGCCGCGCGTCCGCCCTCTTCGCCTCCGGAAACAGGGCCTGCACCAACAGCCCACATGCCCACCGCTTATCGGCCACCCCGACCTTCGTGGGCTTGTTCTCCAGGAACTCCTCAACCGCGTCCAGCACGAGCCGCGGCGGATCGACCGCCTCCGCGACGGCCGCCGGTATCTCCACCCGCAGCGACGCCGACTCCTTCCTCTTGGAGACGAGGAACTTCACCAGCCCCGATGAGTCCATCCTCCGCGCGAGCGACCGGAGCGACTCGGGCAGCCCGCAAGAGCCGCTCGGGCTGGGGCTGTCGAGGTCAGCCAGGGCGGCGGCCTTGCGCTCCTCGACGAGCGCGGCGGCGGAGGACTCGCGGTCGGGGAGGGAGGCCTCTCGGCGGGAGAGGGACTCCAGGGCTTGGTGGGAGGAGGAGACGAGGGATTGGAGGCTGGATTCGACGGCGTGGGACTTGTCGTGGAGGGAGCGCTGGAGGGATTGAAGGCGGTCGGAGAGGACGGCGAAGAGGCCAGTGCAGGCGGAGAGGGCGCTCATCTGGGACTCGAGGTCGCCGACGAACCTCTGGACCCTGTCCGTGTTGATCACCAGCTCGCCCGCCATTGTCTGTCTCTATCTCTCTCTCTTCCTCAGTCGCTCTCTCTCACCATCGGCAAATGGGTAAAGGGGAAGAAGATGGGAGGGGATGAGAGGTTTCCCCCGCAGAGCGAAACCCTCATACAGGCCGGGCCTGCCCCGGTACTACTCGACAAGGCCCGGCCCGTTTGAATTGACGGGCCCATGCCGTCGACATCAGAAGATAAAAAGAATTATTCAAAAACTCCTAAATCCTAGGGTCCGTTGTATTCTTACTAATTTAGTCCTAAACTTGAGTCAATTGTGATCGAAAATTGCTAATATAGATAAAGGTGAGCAATGGTCTAGGGTGGTCGACCCTGGACCAATCCAATCGGACCGGTCTTGGTCGAGTTCCTAGGAGATTGGGTCGGTCTTGAACCTGAAATATCTAGACAGTGCAGATTGGTCCTTGATCCTTAAATTTTGTATTGGTCCCATATACATAGTATATATAAATTTTCCATTTTTCTTGCCAAGCCCGAGAGCAACTTCTTATTTCCACCGAGCCTAAGACCAAGAGTAGAAGCTTCTCTTTTGAACTTTTTTATGACTAACGCTGCTTAATCGTTTTATGAATATTTCATGGTTTGTATCGCGTATTTTAGAATTTTTTATATTTTCATTGTATTTCATATATTCTTTTTTGTGGTTATTTATATTATTATCTTATTTTTATGTTTGACATTCAATGATGTTCATGGTTTGGCTATTTAATATCACATTATGGATGTATATAAAATTTGAAATAGTATGTTTGTCATTTCAAAGAATGCAATAAATGATTATAGAAAAATAATTTAGTGATTCCAAGTTGACCCTAAAATCGGACCGAATCCATAGGGTTGATTCGGTCCATGGTCCTAAGCTCAATGGGTTGGTCAACGATTCCAAAATTTGAGGATCGATACTATGCGGGTTGGTCCCAGGGTTGAGTACTAGACCAGCCCAACTTGAACCACGCTCACCCCTAAATGTAGATATCTTTTTTCTTAGGTGACAAAACAAGGATTGACATGGACAAATTTTTTAATATTTTTTTTTATTTTTATGTACCTTTAATTTCTTTTTCCTTTTCTTTTTTTTTCTATTTATTACGGCAGTCGCCTAAAGTTAATGATGGTTGACAACCAGCTATGGCCAACAAGGGTCGCCCTCGCTGGGCGAGGAGTAATCTCCATGACCTTGAGCAAGGCTTGACCTTACTAGAGGTAAGCGAGAGCAACCCTTGCCGGTAGTAGCCTCTAGTCAATCATTAATGAGTCGTAGCCTCTAGTTAATCATCGGCGAGTCATAGCCTCTTGTCGAGGTTGAGTGACCTACGAAAAAGAAAAAAATTTAAAAATATATAAAAAGTTAGGGGAAATAAGTAAATTTAAAGAAATATATATTAATAAATCTTATCCACATCAAGTTAATGAGTTTTACATTAGTAATTTTCGATCAAAATTGATCAGATAAATTATATTAGTTAATTTTCAATAGGTTTAAATATAATTAATTTTTTATGTTTTTTTTTTGTCGAAATTTTTTTTATGATGGAGTCGTTGATAAATTTAAGATTTCTTCGTACAACATCTCCCACACGTCATATGCGCATTGAGGCGTTTTCCTTCTCTTCTTTGTTTTCTTTTTTGCCGGAACAGCTGGGGCTTTCGAGCTGTGTCCAGAGAACGCTACAATTTCTAGAAAAGGAACTTACTTCTCTAGCCCTTTCGAGCTTCTTCTCTGGTTCGATTCCTATTCCACCCAATGAAAGCAAAAGAAAAAAAAAAAAAAAAACAGAACAGAACAGAGTAACCAGCTCCATGTTCATGGCAGACACGAGCATCCCATGAACAAGAACAAATATTGAGCTCAGCAGGGTTGATCTGTGAAAGTGAAAACCAATTCCGCAACAACACGCGAAGATCGTATTGTGGTCTGTGTGATTAGTTTGCGAGCTTAAACGTCGAAACCAGCACGCGAGTCGCGTAGAGCAGGGCTTCATCGGTTAACCTCAGCAGGTCTAGTTGACAGCATCCTCTGTTGACAACGCTGTTGATGCTGAACCGGCGTCATCTTATCCGGAGCGTCAAAGGTTATGCTGATTCTTTACACTTTGTCAGCTACTTTTTCTGGGATTTTGATTCCCTTTGAGGCAAGCTTGGCCTTGTCTATAGACGAGTCATCGCATTCGTATAACTGAGGAACCTCCCGAATTCATTGTACCTTGGAGTTATTTGATCATCGAAGTTCACTCCAAAATCTACGTTCGCGGACCCTTTAAAAATTTCAACTTGCTAATCCGGATTAGCCTCTTCTAGCTCCTACCATCGCGCATTCTCATTCCCGGGACAAAACGACCTTGTAATAATCAATGGAGAATCCGTCATACAGCATATATCGGGCTAAGAATATCTCTCTGCTTTTTTCCCGTCCCGATTCCTGATCCTCATGAGGTTTTAGGTTTGATTCTCGGTTTTACTTATGGCGCATTCACTTGAACTCTGGGTTTCAAAAGAGTACCTAGTTCATTGTGAATCTACTTAATCCCGATACCAACTACCCGTCATTAATCGGACCCAATACATGTAATTTCATTCGTTGGTTCTATGAATGGAGATCCAAGACGATCAGACAAGAGAGACAAAGATGATCTCCATGACATGATTAGCAGCTACTAGGCACACATGGAATCTGGTCCCATCTACGACATTTTGAGAGAGGCTACATAAATTCCACGGCCAAGACAATATTAACATGAAAATCAGGCAAAGTAAAAGGATCCAATGACCACTTTCATTTCACCACTCTCTTCTTGGCGAGGATCCGGGAGGCCGGATTGGCGAACCTCACCGAGAACGACCTTGACAGGTTCTCAGGCTCGTCCCACGCGATCCCCTGGTCGAAGTTCTGCGAATAATTGTCGAAATCGTACGAGACGGGAGCCTCGACCGGCACCTTCCCCTTCTCCTTCTTGAGCCTCATGAACAGCTCCCTCCACCTCAGCTTCCCTTGATTAGATCCACCCGCCGGCGGCATCGCTGAGCCGACGGACAAAGACGTGCTGCTCCCACCGCGGGAGGAACGGCCGAGATGGGCGGCTTCGCCATCGGAGGAGCCTGAGTTGCACTTGCACAAGCTTCTGATGTCCATTGGAGCGAGGCATGGGAGGGTGAGGAGGTTGTTTTGCAATGGCAATGTGTTTTCTGCAGGGAGTGAGGGGGTCTGGCTTCTGGGGTCCTTGAACTCAATGACAGATGTACAGGTCGTGAGCACCCGAGGAAGGGTCCAGTTGCCCAACTTGGGGGGTTTGGCCTTTTTGTACAACTTCTCGTTGAGTGTCTCTGTTGGCAAGTGCTGACCTCACTTTCAGTATTCAAGTCATCAGTCTCGTGCACCCCAAAATCCATTTGCCTAAACTTGCTTAAAATAAGTGATCAGGTTTCGCAAATCTCAATTAGATTCTGCTAATTTTTGGTGGAGTCGTGTCTGCTTTTTACACTGTATTTATTTGTCGAGGCGAATACTTGGAGTCTCTTTTAAAACGACACGCGAGACGCGACGTTCTTTGTTATAATAGACGAAAGGATAACCACGTATCTTTCGAAAAAGAAGATGGTCAACATTCTCTCCGCTGGATAATTACTAAAGTTAGAGAAAATTTTAAGTAGATCTCTAAAATAGGACGGTTTTCTATAACAATAATAAGAATTCTTATGGAATGGATCTTACTTTAAATGGAATTTCGAAACTGACAACTTAATCTAGCGACCGGCTTATTGGCCGCCAAGTTTTTTGGCCGGTGAGTCTGAAGTGTCACTTTTTAACTCATGATAAGGAGCATACTCACCCAAGAACAATTTTTACTTATTCTCTTCCCTTTTCTTCGTTCTTTCTTCTTTTCTATCCGTCCCTTTTCTCTTTTTCCCCTTTTCCTCGGTTCCCTTTTCCACTACTCTCCCGAACAAACCCCAAAAATAAAGTTATCATCGAACAATTCTGCTTGGGTTCAGTCCACAGAGTCGAGTAGGCTTAGACAATTAGTGGAAAGTCATCATAGGACTTGCATCGGCCGCGGAGAAAGGATTTTGCCCGCCTTTCTTCCTTCCGGATTATATGGATCTATCGACATGTCCCATGCCCAAACACGTGAATCAATTGGTTTAATGTTCCCCTGACAGTTCTCCTTTATTTCCTGTCTTTTACCTTCGTAATCCAAGGAAAGAAAAAAAAAAGGTGTTTTAATCTATTAATTCAAACGTCTCATTTCGAAAATATTGCGTCTTTGTAAACATATCCACTCCATTCTAATAGACCGAGCAATGTTACCCGATTCTCACTTGACTTCATTGGAGAAAATACGAACGCAAACAAGTAGTTTATTGTAATTGATTTTATCTATCATGTCGATCCGAAGACGGGCAAGAGTGGGTGGAGTCGATCTAGTTTCTTGTTCGTCTCCTCCTCAGCAGGAGACGGGACAATGTCCATCCACGCCAAGCGGCTGAACGTGGGGGAAGGAATTGACGCAGGACCAATCGGAGAGGCGGACGCCAGCCACGTTTCATCCTTCTCAAGCAACCTTCGCAGAATACAAAAGCTTCCACGGAACGTTCAGCTCTCGGTTTTCCTCTCAAGGCCTCCACGGAACCATCAAATCGACGCCACGGAGAGATATTTCAGTGCCACCATCGCCGTCGTCGTCATCACGAGTTGGATCTTCCGTTAAGACACCCACCTGGAATATGCCGTTTCGGGTTCTTCAAGATGCCCCTCTTTCTTTTCTTTTTTGTTTCGTCTCGTTCAACCTTAAAAAAAACAACAACAGAAAACGAGATATATTCTTTTAAGAGAGGGGGGGGGGGGGTTGGCCTTTTCCTCCTTTTCTGGCCGAAAGGTCGTCGTTCGAGATGCCGGGCAGAAAGCACGTCTTCGGTCAGCATGAACTGGGGAAGGTGAATTGGAGTTCTTGTAAGCTAGATGGGTCATGAAATCGAAACTCATTATGGGGTTATTATTCTATTGTCATCCCCAGTGAATCTAGGATTGTTGCCACTGGTTAGACGAGGAAAGGCATCGATCGACATCGACTCTTTGTTTGCTAGCTGCTCCACGGGACCATCTTGTCTCTGTAATGGCCATGGGGGTCGTGGTAGGTAAAGACGATCATACGGAAGATTGAAGATGATTACTACAGCAAGAACGAAACCTCAGCACCAGAACAATGGCATGTGGCCCTTGTTCTGATAATTTGAGGTGGTAGCCGTACTAGTCATTATTGTGCTGGCGCTCGTCACTAAGGCTGACATCGAGACTGTGGACGGCTTCATATGCGGGAAAAGATAGTGGAGGGATCCTTTCATATGCCGAGGCCCCCCTCCCAACAAGTTTGCTAGCAATTATTGACCGTCTCCGTCTTTATCTGTGCATACAAAGTACCAAGCAAGTTCTCCTTAAACAGCTCCGAACTGAGTCTCATTGCGGAGGCGCAAGAAGCAGCAAAAGCTTCTCCAACTCGAGCATGCGTGCGCGGGCGCGAGAAACTACTGCACTCATTGGAAAGTTTAGGGAGCTCCATACTGTTATTAGGCGTTGTCGGAGTCGCCATTGCACGTCTTCGAGCTGAGAAAGAAATAAGAAAGGCTCTGTAAACTGCAGGGATCAACGACTCGGCCAGTGCTCGGGCAGCTTGATATTAAGAATAGGATTAATCGTTGCGATGTTTAGATTTACTAGTACAATCACAATCCGTCCTCGAGCGCATGCAAAGTGCATGTCCAATGAACATGGAGTTTTCTGATTGACAATGACATGATGATCATAATCGCCTAAATCACCCGCAATTTTTGTGGGTTCCAAGTCACGACGATAAGGTGTTGGAGCTTGAGATTGTGAAGAGTCTTGAGGAGGCAGTGTTTGCAGACTGAAAAGTCGATTTCAATGGCAGTGGAGGCGTGTTGCTACCCAACTTATTCCAACGACATGGGTTGGAAGAGTAGGTAAGGTAAGGTTTAGAGGTGATAATTAAAAGCGGGCCACTTAATCCTTGGTCGGTGGGGGCTCTCCTAAGCCCTTACCAGGTGTGACGTTAGATTGGTTTTAAGTTTCATTTTAATTCTAAGGGAATGTGAGACGGGAGTCGCTATTGGCCTTTCAGAATGGGCTAGAAATCAAGCGAGACACGAGAATTTTGTCTTACTTGTTAGGCAACCGGAGATTAACTAAGTTAGGGGACTTGATGGTGCTAATTGTCTAATTAACGCACTTTCAGTGCCTCTAACTTGATTGGGATGTTCATCTAAGCGGTCAAATGATTTTTACAAATTATGATCCTAAATGTCTTTAACGTCAACGTGTTCATGCAATTGTTTATGATCCCAAGAGGTAATCCTAACCAATCGAAAAATGAAAGAACAATAAATGCAGCGAAACTACAAAATGAAACACTCAAGTATTGGAATGCTTGAAACAGAGGTGCAAAAAATGAAAATCCGATACTTGTTGGGCAAATAATATTACATTATATTGTTATAAGTCTCAAGACATGAACCCCAATAAGCTTGACTCGATATCAAGTCGAGTAAGAAACATTAATCGATCTTAATATCTCTTTTCCATCATATCTATTAATTGATACGCATTGTTAATCAGAATACCCGCCTTTCTTAGTACAAGATCATTTGCTAAGCTTGTCACCGTCTCCGTTCATCCAAAGGATAATCTTCCAAACTAAGTCGCCCACATCGAGGTGTCTAGTTCTCGTATGATTATGGTAAGATCTTGCAGTTCTTCTCTTTTGGGCGACCATTTTTTTCCAAATGCAGAAATTCTGCCCTCGCCCAACGCATCGATGTTCAAGTATATTATTTCATCTTATGCCTCTTTGGTGATATCACCTTGTAATTTGACTCTTAAAGATTGGACTTTAATTTCCAGAGTGAGCTCAGCCTCTTGTCCGCACGTCAAACATACATGGGCTTGCACCTGTGCTTTATCTTCTTGACATTCGGTAAGCCCACGACACCATCATCACTAAAGAATCCCATCCTCTGGGATTATCTTCTAAATGCTTTTTGATGAGACTGATCAAAACCTTGTCAGAAGTCTCGACTTGTCCATTAGCCTGGGTATTAATCTCTCCAGACTTTGATAAAATTTTAGATTTATTGTCCGGTAAACGCTGTCCCTCGTCTTTTATCGTGATTGGCCAAAAATTCCCATGACAGTGCAGTAATCACTTCGTTTTTGTTCCAGCTTCATGCGCGCCGCTTAGGGCCTATTTGGTAAAATGTGTTTCTGTTCCCTGGAACACAAATTTCTGTTTTTTTGTTCCAGGGAACAAAAAAAGAACAGAAACGCGTTTGGTTACATTTTTGTTTCAAATCTGTTTTTTGTTCCTGAGAACAGATTTGGAGTAAAAACGAGAAGTAAAAAAAACATGCTTTTCTGTTTTTGGAACACATTTGAGAAACAAAAAGAACAAAAACATAAATAAAAAAAATTTGCCGCAGCCACCTCCTGTGACCACCGCCCGTCGCCGCCGCTCGCCTCCTTCCTCCGTTCGGTGGGCTGAGCGGCGGCGATGGCGGGCCGTAGATCGGCTGGTGGAAAGGCCACGTGCACTGCCCTGGGTACTGGCTCGCCAAGTTGCCATCCCAGATAAACGCCTGCCGTCCGACCCAGCCCTGGGTGCTGCAGCCGTTGACGCAGAAGCCTTCGACGGCGACGCCCTGGGCCGTAAGGACCAGGGCCAGCTCTCCGGCGCCGGCTTAAAGCTGAGCTTCTGAGCCAACCCGGTGATTTGAGCCCGCTTCAGCAATTTGCCCATGGAGCAGCTCTCGTCGTCGAGCTGGCTCGCAAAAGCGACGCGGGTCTGTTTCTAGCCGGCCTTCTGCAGGTAGATTTGGACAGTGCTCCACCACTCGGCGGCGGAGGGGACTGACGATGGCGGCTGGTGTTGGATCTGCTGGGGAGTGAGAGAGAGGAGGAAGTCGGAGACGATCGATTTCTGGGTTGGCCTGAACTCGCCTACCAGAGGATGGAGACACGGAGGTCACCGTCGAGCAAAGGGCCGTTGTGGTACTTCGCCACCATGGGAGGCGGTTGGTATAGGGCAGCGAGGGCATGAGGAGGAAGGAGGAGGAGGAGGCGGTGGACAGGGGTATGGACGGAGGAGGAGAGGGCGAAGAGGGTGGAGTGGAGGTGGCGGATGAGGGATTGGTGAGAGAGGAGGGCGTGGATGGAGGAAGCCATTGTTGATGTTGAGAGATTGAGTTTTGTGCAGTTACCAAACGTGTTTCTATTCTTTTTCTATTTTAGAACAAAAATTTTATGCAGTTACCAAACGCAAGTTTTTATTCAAAAACTGTTCTTTGGAATAAAAACAGATTTTTATGTTTTTGTTCAAAAACTGTTCCTTGGAACAGAAAAGTTACCAAACGCGCCCTTATTCCCTCGCGAGCTTCTGCCATGGCCAACATTGTCTCGTTTTTGTTCAAACATCCGCGCAAGGTTCCATCAGTAGTTCTTTTACGCAACTTATCGCCATGCAATAGATACTTCATTGCTTGTATATTAAAGTTTTCGTCTTTGACAACTGGATTCTTCAGATATTCAATGAATAGTTTCCTCCAATCCTCTCTGTCTGTGTCGATCTTCAGGCAAATTGGCACATACCATCATCACTTGATTCTCAAATGAAGGTAACATTTTCACCTCGATGATAATGAAAATAGCAAATTCTTTTGATATTCTATATCCATATGCCATTCGAGCTAGCTCATTGTCTTCTGAATATCTTGACATTTTTAGTTGAGTTAGGACAAGTTTTGACCACCGAGTATGTAAGTTGAGATGAGCTCAAGCTCAGTAGTGGATCAACTCAACTTGGCTTGATTACACGGCCATACACCCAAAATGCATGTTGGCCCAATTAACACATTGTTATATTAAGCACGGTGAACGCATGTAACACGAGGGTGGACAAGTTTTGCCCTAAACAGAGTACTATCATGTGCTTCGGCATAGCCACCAAATTTGAGATCCGCTTTTAATGGCCTCAAATTTTATTTCAGTTCTTCAAAGGGCGATGCTAATTGCACACCCAAATTGATGGACAGTTTACGATTTTAATTTTTAGAAACTAGTCCTTAGTGGCGATTGTTGATTCTAAATTGAGAACCGCTCACCTGGACCGAACTCAACTCCCCCCTCAAAAAAAAAAAAAAAGAAGAAGAATCGACAATCTTGCAATATGGATAATCAAAAATTGGCTGGAGAATTAAATTTCTCACGAGACATAACTATAATTACAAGGACGTACAGAGCACCTACAAATCGGTCCCAACACGCTGCGAATTCAACCTAATGGAGGTTCGTCGCAGGGAAGAAATCAACCAAAGAATCGGCCAGGATGGTCGGATCGAACGAATAGCCGGACGTCGGAGGAGCTAGTGCATGAGATACGTGATTGCTAGGGCGACTAACAGGAGGATGTAAGCAATTCCTTGATCAATCGCGTTCCCTGCATTCAAGATAGAGAAGCAAAATAAGGCACCATCGGTTGACTCATCTCGAAATCGAAGTAACTCGTCATGAATGAAATGATTCTGTTGCCTGAAGAATCGGGAGAGAAAAGGGTGCTTCAACGTACCATTGTTGGAAGGACCTTCCGGCGGGGACGACGGAGCCATGGACTGTCCATAGCTGAGCTGAAGGAGAGTCAAGAACATGAACCCCAGGATGACTGGTACAAAGCACGATCTCATCGCGTTCATCTTGCGAAAATTGCTCCAAAAGCGGAATCGTGAGACGAGGACGGGAGATCAGAACGAGAAGTGAAACAGGAAAAGATGGGTGGGATGGAGGATTTGCGGGCATCGGGAGGGATCTTGAAGTGCTTATATGATGCAGGTTGGGTCAACTTGCATTTTCCCGGAAAGTGAGAGAAAACACGTTGCTAGCGCCGAGAGCTTTGATCTTTTGACTCGTGGTGGCGGAGAGGCGGCTTCTTTTTTTGACTCGGGACGGCCGTCGGGGATGGAGGCCACTCATGCACTGCCTCGTGGCAAATTGGTGTTTCGCTTTTGACCGATAGTGGGAACTTGACGACTCTTCAGTTGGTCAAATTTTCAACGCGCTTCTTCCTTCCGAGAGAGTTCCATTCGGCAAACCTCTTACCTTCTTCTCCAGATTCTAGAACACGTCGAGCGAGTCGTCGAGTTTTCGCTTCTTTTAAGGTCTCGGGCAAGCACATCACGGATGACGTCCACCCAAAAACTAAGCAAGTCGCGACAGAATAGCGATCCCACAACCACAGCTACATCAGAAGATTTCAGTATCGGGTAGAATTTCAGCTGAAAGCAAATGGATCCCACTTGACTTTGCCTTCATTTCATCGGGACTAGCCATTCGCGACGAGCCTATCAAGTCGAAGTAAATCGTCAGAGCCAACTTTTTGGCCGTGGATTTCGACAGAAAGGCCGCTAGTTTCTTGGGTGTTCTGGAGCTGGAGGCATCTTATAAAGGTCATAAACGGCCGGTTGCTGAGCTGAGCTGAGCTGGTATCTGTGTACTTCAGCCACGGGTGTCGTCGTGAAGTTTTGAGTCCGGTCAGAAAAAAAATACTCAAAGAAGGATCTGAACTTAGGTTTAAGGATGGTAGTTAGGAGAGAACCCATCGCCCTTCGAGTTGCTTGGGACAGAAACAAGTTCAAGAACATGGTTTTTGATAAAACTGTTGAACCAGGAACCGTTGCCCTTTAGCCGTTCGGTTCTCCATCACTCAAACATTGGATAGACTAAGATATTCTCTCGAAAAGTAGATTTTCCGTCGACTAAGCTGCCTTGTTTGATGACAAGAGGAATCGAATCTATGCGAGTTTGCAATCCATGATACAAATTGAAAAGCATCAAGTAAAAACCGATCGACGCAATGGAAAATCGTAAATCCGATCCATATAGGCCTTTGTGTGAAGATGAATCCTAATGCAAAACCGTTTGCGACAGACATCGACCTCGTATAAGCGCCCTTATCAAAGACATTGGGCGCGCGCATTCAATACGATGTGAGCTTTTAGGTCTTAGCGTTTGAACTGAAGAGCTTTCACTCGAAGCAAAGATTGAGATCCGTTTGATCAAAGTAGTTTTCGGGCGAGCATCACTCCCTCGACGAACGGATGGGACTCGCTCGGATCTGACCGCCCTTCATTGAAAAGCCAAAAGAAGCAGCGGAATCTTCCCGGGAATCAGATGAGGAGATTGACAAAACAAAAGCACTTTATACCATAGACTTTACGTAGCCCCTTCTCTCCTTCATTCGCTTTCTTCTGCCGCTATATCATTCCGCAACCGCACACATTCTTTTCTTTTCAATGCCCCTTTCTTCACACCCCTCAATATAAGAACAAAGATTATACGCTCGCTCATCAGCTAAGGTCTTGCATCGCCAATATGTGCCACCAGAACGTGCCGGATCTCACCCTTGGGGACCTGACTCGGCGTTTGAGGTGGCGTGTTATGCCGGCGGAGGGAATTGGCTCAGCGGTCGACGCGAATGTGCCGACGAGGGATGTGGTGCGCGAGACGAACAACAGGGCCGGCGCGATGAAGCGGTGCGTGTGCTCCCCCACGCGCCATGCGGGGTCTTTCCGGTGCAAGCTTCATATTGGGGAGTATGTGTGGAGAAGAAAGCATGCGCACTGACTCCATGTTATGTCTCGTCATGTATAGGGAATATTGAAAGATGATGATAGTGTGGGGCGTGAAGGTGAATAGGTGGCCATCAACATCATCGTTTTCTTTATCACCTACATTGATGGATGTTGCGAGGTAAGAAGTCTAAATCTAGTCCACTCGCCTTTTCTTTTCCGGTTCACTGCTGTTGCCGTGCTGGTTCGCAGTTCGCGATCTTGGTTCGAGCTGACAACTCGTCTTCACGGGTCAAATTCGAGTTATGAAATTGTCCGGACCGATCCGAGATTGCGGAACGCAAACTAGTTTCTCCACCGCGACGTGTCAAATTCAAGTTATGAACTCGTTTTCTCGCGATTTCCATACCGAGAAGCAGGGTTTAAAAGCGTTGCTAGGGCGTGCTCACAAGGAAAGGCAAAGCGGAGCAGAAACCTGGTAATCTTCCCGCATGGCTAACATGAGGATGCGTAGAGTGATAATCCACTTTGAGAGCAAGAGTTACGCAGAACTATTAGCCATTGATTTACGCTGGTTGAGCTCCCAGAAACATTCTTCCACTGAACCATTAGATGAATTGCGAATCAAAGGCACATCACCGACGATGAGGGGATGTAACTTTCGTCTCTGCATCGGTTGAGAATCTTCAAGGTGGATTAAGCACGATCCCATGGTGAAGCCTAGCCTTATTGGGCTGAGCCTAACCCGCTGAGCCCATTTATTTTGACCAAATATGTAGTGTAATCCATAAATTTCAATTTGTTTAATGTTCTCCCTAAACTTTGGCCTAATGTGTTATATGGTCTTTAAACTTTCAATTTTTGGTCTCTACACTTTTTGGTACTTGTTCAAACTATTTTATCCCTAAATTACATGAATTTAAATTAATGGAATGACCATATTGAACATTTTCATATATTACAAGAACTAATTTGAATGTGTAAAAAAATTTAGGGACCATATTAAACAAATTGAAAGTTTCGGGACTATAGTTTATGAATTATATTAAATAAATTGAAAGTCGATAGACTACGTTACACATTAGAATAAATTTCAGAGTCTATTTATATTATTATCCCCGATTTATATGACAAGCAAGCATGGACAATAAAATATCCCATAAATTTAGTCAATATGTAATCATATCCATAAATTCTAATTTGTTCAAGGTGATCTCTGAATTTTTTATAATATCTAATTAATCCCTAAACTATATACAGATTTTTGATGTTATCATTTGGACAATATCGAACATATAAATCACATTAAAACAATTAAAAGTTCGGATATGGCATTAGATGTTGAGCTGAAATTTCGGGATCACATCTATTAGAATTAAAAAAATTTAGATGATATTGTACATTTGGTAAAAGTTCGGACACATTTCTTTCAATTTTTTTTTTCAAAATAAGACTATGCACTTTTTTAAAGATATACCCTTCAACGAGATGCAGACAAAAAAAGAGCCAATCGGAAGGCGCATCAGCCCGACAAAACCCAACTTACCAGTCAACCGTAAACTACCATTCCTGCGATCGAACACTAATTCCACTCCATCTTCCGGTTCTTATCCCCAAAGATCATCGCTTTTCCCCTGCTTAAGCTTGCGTGGACTTAGCAATCTTCGCGCTGGCTTATCGCTAATGCCGCGTTAGGGTCTTCGTTATCTTCATGGTCGGTCTACTTCTCTCACGGCTTTTCTCATTTCCTTGTTATTCAAATAAACACAAAGGAAAAGGAACACTTTTTTTTGGTTTCTTCACGGACCCTCCTCTGCCCTGATCGCCTTTTGTTTTCAATTCAATCTGGAAAGTCTTCGGTTTCTGGAGTTCTCCAAGAAGGGTTCTTGGTTCGTGCCTGAGCGGGTGTTTGTGGGTGTGTGAGATAGAAAGAGAAGGAGGGCGGGAGAAAGAGAGAGATTGGATCGAGTGAGAGAGGGATGGCCCGGGCAGGGAACAAGAATATACAAGCCAAGCTGGTGGGTATGTCTTTCCCTTTTCTTGTTTTCGTCTGTATATGTGTCGATGATGGTCTCGAATTTCGAATTTAGGAAGTGGGATTTTGTATGAATCGAATGGGCTGCTACTGTGTGTTTGCGTAGGGTTTGATGGGTCGCATGCTTTTCGATAAAACTCCCGAAATATTTGTGATCGGTGATGATATTGACCTTGTCGAATGATTCTTAATTAAGCTTGAGGTGCCGCATGATTCTGCATGGCGGATTACTTGGATAGGACGTCACTTCTTAAAGTATAAGTTCCATCGCTAAGAATTTGCCAACTGTATCAAGAAAAGGAATGTGCTTGCTAGCGATTTGTTATCTGAAGCTGGTGTTTAGTAGGTTGCGGCTTTTCATATTGCCAACCTTGAATTGCTGCTTGTTGTCTGGAATTTTTCCTGGTAAAGAAAGATGGCTCTGACAAGGGCTTACTCATACATACATTGAACTCCTTGCTGGAAATAAGAACTGACTGCTGCTTATCTAACGACAATGTGGAAAATAGGAATAAAGTTCTAGATTAGTGATGGCACATATCTCTTGTCGTAGGTACTTCTCGGGGACATGGGAGCTGGAAAAACGAGTCTGGTGCTGAGATTTGTCAAAGGCCAATTCCACGAGTACCAGGTACATTACATCTGTCCCATCATGCTTCAAGAGGACTACCGCATCTGCAGCCTCTGACTGGAATGAGTTGCAGGAATCCACTATCGGCGCAGCCTTCTTTACTCAGGTCTTGTCACTGAACGAAGCAACTGTGAAGTTTGATATATGGGATACAGCTGGGCAGGAAAGATATCACAGCTTGGCTCCAATGTACTATCGAGGTGCTGCTGCGGCTGTCGTTGTCTATGACCTCACTAGCATGGTATTGATATCTCAAGTTTGATCCTACAAATAATGCAAATGCTTTATACTTTGGTTTAGAGGGATTGAAGCAGCCTTCTATCATTTAGTTTTTAGAGTGAACTATTCTAGGTTTTTGCTTTGATATTGTTGAATGCCATCTAATTACAGGATCTTCTAAGTGGTAGTTTGATATCCTTATGTTTTTCGGTGAAGATAACTAATCATATAATAACGGTGATGAAGCACATAGAGAACGTTTGGGCAAGTCCTGTACTGAACTTATAGTACTTAGGAGATGGAGCTCATATAATTGCTTCAATGAAGTACCTTGGGTGGAAAGGCTTGTTGAAGAAATTATCCTGCTCTGACATGTTTTCGTTTACTGGTACCAGGAAAGGATCATCTTAACCAATTCAAACTCTTTTTCCATGTTTTCAGGACTCATTTCAGCGGGCTAAAAAATGGGTTTTGGAATTGCAGAGACAAGGTGACATTTAAATTTTAGCATATTGTCCTTTTTTCAACAATTGGAGAGAAGGTTGCTGCTTGTATATATGGTCGAAATTCTCAATGATTTAAGGTGTATGATTCTTTAAGCTGACGTTAAAACTTCGTTGGATTTTCTTTTTTTAATGTTTGAAGTAGTTAGGCCTTCAATTTCTGTTTTCCTTTCCAAGCTTTGGCAGGCTCATTCATTACGATATCTGCTCTATAAACGGTGTATCTTCCTTTTACTATGCTTTGAAGTTAAGTCCATTAATGATTGCATCTGTACTTTTTATCCTTTGGCGACCTGCATAAGAATCACATTTCATTTAGTTCATAGTACCTTTAAGAGGTGTCTCAGACAATGTGTTGGGATGTGGTTCCCTCATTTTCTTTCGATTGACAAAGCTTTCCTAACTTGAATTGATGGTGAACTTTTCAACAAGTTCAGTATATAAATTCATCAATCTGTAGAAGTAGAAGTTTATGCTTTCTGTTTCTATTAACACTATATCATGCCAGCCGTACATTGCCTAAACAAAATCAGTGAGAACTAAGACATCAAATTTATTCTCTGCCTTGGTGATATGTATTTTGGTAGTCATTACAAATTGTGCTGTAGTGTTATGTGAATAGCCTTGGTTCTAATATGACAACAGGGAATCCCAAGTTAATAATGTTCTTGGTGGCGAACAAGGCAGACCTGGATGAAAAGAGGCAAGTGCAGAATGAGGTATGCAGCATATGCAACCATCTTTTGGCATAGACTTTTTTGACAAGGAATCAGAGTGAATCAACATCAAGATTTTTGGCACTTTTCATTTTTTCATTGGCAGCACTCAAAATCTTGGCAGTAAGGCTGCATTCATTTTCATCGTAGGGGATGACATATTTGTGGCCTACTGTAGTTGTTCTAACTATGTCTTGCACATTTACCTTAGATAAAAGAATATAGTAATCTCTATCTATGACATTTGAATCCCACTATTGGCAGTGGCAAGTATCAGTTTTCTGAATGTAAGAAGTCAATTTCTTCCTTCCAGTATGCCTGCAATAAAAACTGATCAAAGTATATTCTATTGCTGATGCTCATGGAAGTTTTGACTCACCATCAAAGTCTACGACGTTCATAAAAACCATTTACTTCATCAGCACCTTCAGCTCAAATCAAAAGGAACCTCCCTAGTGCTCTTAATCCTCAATGACTGGGTATAGACTTTTGCATTTCCTTGGCTTCATCAGAGTATCATTTCACAGCCCACTAAACAGACTTCTGAGCGTTGCATACCTCCACTGTGCTTTGACCAAAAAAGAGCTTCTGCCCTTATTATGTTCAGGATTCAATTATAAGCTGCATGCGAATTTATCAGTGAGATGGATGTGGCTGCAAGCTCCTTTCCTGATGTCATGCATGCATATATGCATGGCAATATCTTATTTCTCTCAACAACAGTGATTACTCAAGTGATATCTATAATTCAGGACGGCGAGCTATATGCTAAGGAAAATGGTTTGTCTTTTCTTGAAACATCGGCAAAGACTGCGCAGAATGTCAATGAGCTTTTCTATGAGATAGGTAATTTCATGGCTTTAAATGAATTTTTCAGTTTGGCAAGACAAATGTTTTATTTTAGCTGGCTGAGCTTACTGCTCATGCGAACTGGATACAGTCACCAATTAGGCTGGTCCTGTTTATCAAGTGGATTGAAATCGCCAGCCTCAAATGTCTTGCAGCAGTTTTTCTGCATTCATATATTCCCTGATAAAACTGAAAGCTGGAAGTTGAGATACAAGCAATATCTGGCTGCGCAAAAATTTTCCCCTCCTTTTTGCCCTCAAGTGTTGAATTTGTCTTAAGTATTGCAATTAATATAACTGTGCTCCAGATGTAGCAATATTTTGTTGGGTTGGATGGTCTGACCGATTTATCTATTGAGGATTTTCACTTAGCCCCAATAAGCTTCAATATATTGTACAAATGACTTTGTGCAGCAAAGAGAGTTGCAAAAGCTACTCCTTCGCGACCGACTGGAATGAAGCTGCAGAGACAAGAAAGTCGAAGAAGCTTATTTTGTTGCTCGGGGTGATTCCAGTGCTTGCTCTTGGTATGTATTTGCCTCCATGATTCTTTTACTGATAAGATGAGTTAGAGTTACTATGAGATAACTATTGATATAAAATAACTCCTAAGTCGGTGGGGTTCGACAGTGAACTATCATAACAAGTGCATACCATTTGTTCTGTACAGAGGTTCAGACTACCAGATATGTTGTTCGTTAGGGTCAGCGTTCTTGCTTTTGTAATTGCAATTTTCTTGTCCTCCCTTTCCTATAAGTGCCATCTTTGGTGAAATGTTACAGATTGACCCTTTGCCATAACTCTTGTTTTGTGTTCTTGGTAGGAAAGTTGCTGTGAATGGCTGCGGTGGACGTACCCCTTGTGGTTGTCGATGTTGAAAATGGAACCTCGTTCAGACCCTGGCTCGTGAATACTTTCATATGTGCACAGTATTTCACCGAACAAAACCTTTTCTTACCACTTCAATTGTATCACATTCTCCTTCATGTGGAAAGGGTTATGAAACTCATCAGCAATAAGAAATGTTGCTTCGAAAATGACCGTTGGTATTAACCTTCTATCGGCTTCTTTAGGCTTGTTATGTGGAGTTTCCTTGTTGCTTTACATTGATTTGGGAAAGGAGTGAAAAATCCATGGCAAAGTTACAAGTTTTATATAACTAGTAATAGGTAAACGTATATAATATGCAATTTCTCATGCACAAAATTTATAATCAAATGGATATACATTTATTTATTTATGATGAATGAGAGAGATTTACATTCATAATACCACTTTTTTTCTTTTTGCTAAAGATATTCATAATAACACATGCTGCGCTTCAGATGTGTAAGTTACTAATCATGTATGAATTCTTATTTCTCTATATTCTTACTTAAAGAAATTACTAAAAGCGAATGTGTGCAACTTTACTTTTCTATATGGGTAATTCCTGGACCAAACATTACCATTACTGTTTTTTAAATTAATAATACAGGAAAATATTACTCTTTTTCAATTCAAAAAATCACAAAGAATAGGCTATGGAATACGAGTACGGATTTTTGTAGGTGAAGAAAGAATTTATACATATAAAGAACGAACTGCACGAGTGGAACCCACAAAATAATTCAACGTCTAGGCATAATCTAGCAAATCGATGACCAACTTGGGCCTGTGAGTGGAACTACTCAAAGGAAAGGCCCTCCCTTCTGAGACAATAAATGTTGCTTAACTAATTAACTATTACATGAGAAACAGCTAATGACCTCGGTCAAATCAAAGAGTTAAATTCTTTTTCTTATAACTTATTTTGTAGTTTAAGCTTCATTTTCTTAATGATATCCAAAACGAGCTTTGTTCTAACTAAGAGTAGATTCATTTTAGATCGGTAAATCTCAAATTTTTGAATACCCTCTTAACTTTATGATCAACCAAAATCTCGAACCTAAAATGATCGGCTTCAAAGATAGAATTTTATTGGCACTTGGTGGTTTGGGAAAAGCAATTGAAAATGCAATCATTTTCTTTTATGAATTGACGGTGCCTTTTCTCTTGAAGACAATCATCCACTCGGAAGTAAATGGAGTACTGAAAACATAAGGCTCGATCTAAAAGACTAATTTTTAAGAAGATAATTGTAACAGCTCTATTGCATATTTAGGCACTGATCCACTTATTTTACTATGTCCATATACATTATAATAAAACCAATGGATACCAAAGATCATGGTCGATGCAGGGGAGCAGTTGGGAATCCAAAGAGAGGATCCCATCGTTATCGCAGGGGACAAAAGCCTCGCGGGTGGACGAGTTCCGTTTCTCGGCTTCGGCGCGTTGGAACCAACAAGACCATGAAGACAGTGCGAGGTTTATCGCGGTTCACATGCCAACTCTCGTAATCCCGACACAGGCCAATCGACAATGGACAAAAAAGCCTGCCTTCCTACCTCTGCTGAGCTAAGAAGCTGGACGATGCAATACCAGCTTTCCAAAAACGTCCGCACACATCGGACCAAAACAAAAGTAAAGTAAAAGTAATGTCTCTGCTAATTTTTAGAAGAGATATCAGCAAAAGAAAAACATAGGAACAAGTAATCACAAAAAGGAAAAAGCCCGAAACGTTCCAGTTAGTACAAGCGTGGCTTAGGTGGGCGAGCCTAATGTGCATGCCTGCAAAGGAAGAATAACCTGCCCTCCGTTTATCATCACTCGGTGACGCACATGACACCCAACTCCAAAAAGTTGTAGAACAGAGCAGATTTCTGCAATTTTCTTTTGGCAGAAAATGGACTAAACTAAACTGAACTAGTTACCATGAAGGAGAAGTAGATGGGGTTCCTGCATCTACTTCTCAATGGAACGAGAGGCCATTGCTATTATGCGAATGAAAATGACTCGCCGATGCACGCGGAGACCCTGCATCTCTCAATGGAACAGAGCAGGGCTGAGCCCGGAGTTTCTTCATTAAGGTCAATGGAGGATGGGACTTTGGAAGAATGATGGCTTGGTCTCTTTTAGGTCTTTGTCATCGTCACAAGAAGAAGGCCAGGCTTCTAACCTGGCAACGAGTTGGGAGTCTCGGATGGAGTGTTCGCCGGTCGAGTCGGGTGGTTCACGTCATTGTCATAGATAGGGTGCGATATGTGCACCAGATATTCAGATGTATAACCATAGTTATAACTTCCTAGCACAGAAAAGTCCTGAACATGCTGCGTCATGCCGTTGACAATGGCGTTTGTGGATAACTAAACGGTAGGCCACTAAGGAGAAAGTGAGTTTGCCTCTTGCAAATGCAAGTGGACTAAGGCAAGTATTCAGCAAACACAATCCAGTTTGTTAAGGACAATCTAGTGTAGGCACTTTGCTAGATGGTGCTCGGCATGTAAAGTTGCTAATAATATCTTTCTGAAATTATAGAAGACACTGGGTGGCGATACAGAAAGAGAATCTTCGCACCCGGAGACTGTCATATAGTCCAGAGTAAGATTCTGCTGATGTAAACCAGGACAATGTCATAGGAGTGAGCATAATTCTTCCGATCCGCTTCTCTTCCTCTAAAGGCTGTAATTCGAGCTGCCAAATCATCATAATCCGGCAAGTTTGGGTGCATGTGCCGAGCCGAGTTGAGCCGAGTGAATACCTTGGCTGGCTCCAATGGGGCTGTCGTTTGTTCACTGATCGTGGAGCAAGTGAAACGAATTTCGGGTCCTCATCGTACTTAGGCCTGCTCCAATCAATTGGGCATCCACTGACATCACTGCCCGAGCCAGGGTGTGAAGAGCTAGATTTCAATGTTATGGAGACCTCGAATGCGGCGGAAGAATAGAACGACTGATCCGGGGATACGCAGTTTTCACTTAGCTCAAACCCTGTATCCCCGTAAAAAGGCACAGATTTCACCTGGACGGAATCGCTCCCTTAATTCACCTAGGTCCGTGATATATTTTCCATCGACCCTCCTTCAACATATGCAGTTGTGCCCTCCATTCCTTCAATCGGAGTTTGTCCTACTCCGACGCCTTAATATGTCTCACTTCGCCCCCTTTTGGCCGGTTCTAATTAGAGAAACTGGCTTTTGGGTGGATATAAATGGCCCTGACCAACGGTTGGAAATGGTCATATCAAGGTTACGTGCTCATCCCCATTGTGGTTGTTTAACAGCGGAGGGAGTACTTGTGAGTGTATTTTCCAGAAAAGTCGTGCTCCTTGGGGAGGGATTGTTGGGAAAACTCTTATACGGGAAGGAATGGAATCAAAATAAAGTTGGACTTTGAGCCGTGTAATCACTCTCTTTTAGGATCAATTTGCCCCACTTAATTGCTATAGGTTTCTGGCAAATTCCCTTCAGGATACAACAAAGTTTCGTGAGATTAGTAGATAGTAATTCCAGAAAATCTCCTTAAACTCTCTACGAAACAGTTGAAGACAAGGCTGTATTTTTTGTTATTAAAGAAAACGAAAATGGAGGTTATCTTAAAACAGAATAGAAATGACCAATATATGTGTGTCAAATTGAACACATATCTTGGTTTTAAACTGCTGAAAACAGACACACCTTTTCGTGTCTTAAAACAATCTGTTTTTTTTTAACAGTCACAAGTCAAGTTATATCCGAAAACTTACAAGTTAAAAGAGTAAAAATTAATAAATAAAAATTAATTTCGAAAATAAAATAAAATAATAAGTTGATTAAGTGCTAAGTGGATCAAATAAACGCAAACCCGCACGCGGGTATAGTGAGGTCTAGCCCACTAGCTCATTTCTCATTATTTGAAATAGTAAAGCCTACTCATATTTAAAGTGACCAAAACTTTCCTTTCTTTTCGATATGGGAAAAGGAAAGTACCTTAAATGTTTGTTTTACAAACAAACGTATCCAACAGGGATCTTTCGCAGCTTCCTCTTGATTCTTGAGTGCCCAAGGGCGCCAACAGGATGATGCAATGCAATTTTTTCCTAAAATGATCATGACAGGTGCATGCACATCCATTGTTCTGTATAAAGGCTTAGATTATTTTTGTTGGCTTCGGCATTCTTGTTAAAGTAATTGTTAGAAGTAGTTTGCTTTTAAGAAACTTACTTACCTCTTGTGGAATGATTTGCGGAATTACTCAGGAATAACGGTTGAATCACTAGCACGTGGAGAACCTTCTACTCAACGATGGTCCAAATACAATCACAAGGAAAATATTCTTGTTTCACAACGTAAATGCCGATTATTCTCTTAAAGCATGAATGATGAATTGTTTTGGGAGGAGAACGTCTCTTCTTACGTTCTGTAATTTTTTTATCTCTCTTATGAAGACAGAGGGAGTTATCAGAATATAACCATTCTAACATCTTCAAATGGCGCCTCTTCATTGCACCCCATCATGGGCGTACACACCTTTTCATAGGTGAACCGATATAATAGTACAATAATTATCTCCAAACTTCCGCGTACCCTATATGCGCGACCACTGCTAAAATCACAAATTTGTCCTTTACTTAACTCTTGTTTTATGCTCTTGGAAAGGTAATTACCAGGAGGAGCAGCACACGTAATTGTTGATGTTGAAGGCAGAATCTCATTCAGACCCTGGCTCGTCTATACTCTTCGCATGTATAGGGGCGTCAAATGGGTGGGTCGGGTCGGGTTTGGGTCGGGTCAAATATGGGTCGATGTCAAATATGGTCAAATATGGGTCGACCCATATTTGACCCATTTAATCCGTTTTGACCCATATTTATGTAGTGTAAATATAATCACCCATACCCGACCCGACCCATACCCGACCCATACCCGACCCGACCCGTATTTCTAAAATGCACTAATATTCTCAGAAACCCGCATCTACTTAAGATGTATCATTAAAATAATCTTATACATTATGATTTATTTGATTTTTTTTTAATTTTTTTTTTAATTTTAGTTATTTATATGATTCTTAAAATTTTATTCTATATGTTTTTTTTCTTTTTTCTCTTTCAGTTTACAACAAGGCTCCAGCTTAAAATTAAGCTGACCCATACAATATGATCGGTATTAAATTTTCTATGAGTAGAGCATTCAAGACACAGAATCATCTTCTAACCAGCTTAAAACTAAGCCAGAACTTCGATAAAATTGTTGATTATCATGAAGCAATAAATAAGGAGGAAAATCATCTTCTAACCAGCTTTAGACAATGTCCACCAACTGAACCACGAGAAAATAGAAGCTAACTCAATTGTTGCAGCATCTCTATCTAAATACCAAATGAAGTACATGGGAAGCAAAAAAATTGCCATGTCCACCGACTTCTCTACTTCTTTTCTTGCATATCTTCCTCTGTTTTCCAAACAATGCCCTCGAGGCTGTTCGTAAGGTTCTTATAGAACTGCACGAAGTCAAGGAAATTTCATTAGGATTAGTAAAAATTAGAAATCAAAAGAATGAGATAAAAGAAAGTACCTGATACAATTAGTTTTGAAAGTTGACAATGAGAGACTCATCATTAAAATCTTCCTCAGGCAGAACTCCAAATAACCAATCTCTGGTGCATAGCTCAGCCTCTGCATTTTCAGGCGAAAGAGAACTACGATATTTGTTTAAAATGCGTCCTCCAATGCTAAAGGCTGACTCCGAGGCAACAGTAATAATAGGAATGCTCAATATATCACGTGCCATAAGAGATAACTGGGGATACTGATGTGAATGAGATTTCCAGTAATCAAGGACATTGAGATTCGGGAATTTTTTTCTATCAATCCTATTTTCCTCCAAATACAAATCCAATTGTGACTTCGTAGATTGTGAGCCAAAGTGTTCACTCTCGAATGCATCATACTCATCAAGATTGTCCCCAATGTTCTCAACAAGGTCTTCAACTGAAATGTTACCTTGATTAGTCGAACATGTAAAGTGATCATCTCTTGACATAGAGGTCACATACTCATCAAAAAGCATATAGAGCCTTTCTCGAATGCTTCGTACAAATTTCACATGATCATCCATATCCAACTTTGAATAGCAAAATTCTAGCAAGTGCAACTTATAGCGAGGATCTAATATGGTAGCAAATGATAGGACAACACTATAACACTTCCAATATTTTTCAAACTTCTTCAACATTGCTATAGCCATAGATCTAATAGCCATATCCTCACTATCCCTCGCCTTTATCAAACGAAATTGAATCTGCCATACGCCATAGAAATATAAATTTGCCGTGGGATATCTAACTCCAGAGAATAGAGTAGAAATATCATAAAAAGGCTGTAACAAGAATGCAATTTTCTTCGCTCTGACCTAATCCTCAGGTGATGGACATGTGAGAAAGTTACAGTCAATTAACTTCAAATGGGAAAACACATGTTCAAAGACCAAAGCACCTTCAAGCATTAGGTAAGTAGAATTCCACCTAGTAGGCACATCTTGACGTACATTTTTACCTGTCTGCAAGCATGATTGTGATATACATTCGGCAAATTTTGCTCTCCTCCCTTGTGTAGCTCTCACACATTTGATAGATTCTCTAATATTATGCAATGATCCCTCAATCACCTTCAGACCTTCTTGTACAATGAGATTCAAAATATGTGCATCACAATGCACATGAAAAAATTGTCCATCACACAATAAAGAAGATCTCATAGAAGGTGTATTTCTCCAAATATCGACCAAACTGTCATTGTATGATCCCTCAATCACCTTCAGACCTTCTTGTACAATGAGATTCAAAATATGTGCACCACAACGCACATGAAAAAACTGTCCATCACACAATAAAGAAGATCTCATAGAAGGTGTATTTCTCCAAATATCGACCAAACTGTCATTGTATGATGCATTATCTAGCGTGATACTGAAAATCTTTCTCTCAATACCCCATTCTCTCAATAAAGTCAACAATTTCTCCAGCAAAATGGCACCGCTATATGGAGGTGGCACATAGGAAAAGCACAAAACCTTTGCTTGTAATTCTCAATTTTCATCAATGTAATGGGCAGTGATAATCATATAATGATCAGTTGTAACAGAAGTTCACAAATCAGAAGTCAAACATATTCTGCTAGAAAGTGACACCACCTTTGATTTCAAATTTCTCTTCTCTTTCTCATAAACTTTTATAACATCACATCTTGCTGTATTTCTTGATATGTGCTTCACATTGGGATTGAGATAACTAAACAACTCTCTAGTAGCCTCATGCTCTACAAAGGAGTATGTGTAATTGTGTTTGATTATTGCCTTTGCCACCTTGCCTCTAAACACAACTTGATCAAATTGTTCGGTGGTATCATCAACATTGGCCTCTCGGTTGGAACAATTACTTAAATGACGCAACAAATTTTTTGTCCCATGGCTAGCCATGTAAGTATGTTTACACCATTTACACTTGGCCTTTTCCTTACCATCCTCATCTGTGAATCTTTCGAACTCAGACCACACAGTAGAAGTATTTCTTTTTGATCGTTTAGAACAAACAGAGTTATTTTCCTCATCCCCATGAACTAAGGATGCAACTCTACGTCTCTTGAATTGTTCTGTAGTTGAATATTCTTCTTGATCCTCATTAGATCTTGACATGTCAGCTGATTAGTTAGAGAGAACATATATTAGGACAAGTTGTAAACATATGTTACGGACAACTTACAACTATTAGGTTGAACACTCTGAAAATAAACAACAGCAAGCACACTACTATCTTGACATATAAGAATGTAATCATGATCACATAGTTCCTGACTGTAAAAGAGGGATGATCACCATCCCGGTAATCGATCTAATCTGAAAGCAAATCAAGCAAATACTAACACAAATTGACATATACTAGAGCATTATATCCCAAACCCTCCGAGCTTGTAAGGAAAGTGAAAAACAGAGGCCCAAACATCGGTTGTCATCAAATAGTTCAAAGGCCCAAATGGGTCAAGTTGGGCACGCAATTCATATTCGAGTCAAGAGATGCCATGGTCGGTCTGTCCAGATCTTTTAAGGGAAAATATAGCACTTGCTCCAATCAAAGACATAAATTTTCAATATCAAAGCAAATGGCCTTCACGAGAGGCTGTCTAACATAATGCAGTAACCACTTTAAGAGAGAAGCAAAGTCATTTAAGGCCTAACCAGAAGCTTTCAGGTGATCCCTTCAGTCTAAACAAACAATATGAACACAAGAAAAGTGAATGAAAAGAGAAGTAGAACGTGTACAGCTTTGATCTTTACAGCATCTTCGAAGGACCCAGATTGGCATACACTTACACAAGAAAAATCAATGAAAGATAGCACCAAACGCTTACTCTCTCGAGCTGCTCTTCTTGAACAAGAAGTGGGGTGGTCGCAATATGGTCCTTTTCATCCAGAGTTGCTCTGATTCCTGTCTTAGGACATCTCACGAGCTGAAGTTTTACACCTCCGAAGGAAGGAAAATCAGTGAATCTAATACCTGGGAAGCGTGGGAGGGGGGAATTTGAGTGCTTGCTTAAGGATTTTTGAGACGAACTTCTTGAGAACAAACAAGAAGAAACAGAGGCATGCTATATTTATTAAAGCATTGGAAAGATATACCAGAAGAAATGCTGAAATTTGCCAAAGAACCGCTCGAATTGAAACGAGAACCCCCGCTGAGAAGAACACCACCCACTCTGCAGCAACCTCTCAAATAAATTAATCGATCGAAGAACCCAATTACCAACATGAAACAAATGATCCTACGACCAATTAAAGCCGAAACAACCAGAGAAACGAACCGTAAGAATCACCCCAAAACTAGAGGGAGAGAGGAAATGTCCCGAAAGAAAGCTAGGGTTCGCATTGCTACTGTACCTGAGGTAGCGATGTCGATAATGGCCGCGGTAGCCTTGCAGACTGCTGCTTCTCCCCCCTACACCCAAAATCGATGCCGAAGCTCGTCAAATTTTCGCGCGCCCGCTCGAGCCCAAATCGAGAGGTAATAAAACGGGAAACCCGCAGGCGATTCGCCGCTCGTCTGCCACTAGGTCGCTTGTAGCGACGGCGGAGCGGAGGAAGGACGGGCGGAGTGGAGCTAGTGAATGGAAGAGGGAGAGTTCTGGATTGCACGGGGAGAGAAGGAGAGAGGGAGCTGAAGGAGGACACTCTGACTCAAGAGTCTCTGCGGGAGGACGACCTCTATGTCAGAAAAATGGGTTAAAATATTTTAACTCATTTTTGGGCTTTAACTACCTTCGACCCATTTGAACCCACTTTTACAAAAAAACGAGTTACCCATTTAACTATGGGTTTGTTGAAACTGGGTTATAAAATGGGTATATGACCCATTTTGCCGGCCCTACGCATGTACATGGTATTTCACCTAACAAACCCTTTTCTTACAACTTCAATTGTATTACATCCTCCTACACGGGGAAAGATTAATGAAACTGATAACAAGCATGGACCCTGCTGGCAAGGGGATTAGTGGGGCGGAGCTAGAGTGTACCAGTTTCAGGGTTCGATCCTTGTGAGCACCCGGCACTCATATATATAGAAGAGAGGAGCGAGAACAAAAAGAATAGAGGAACATTACGAAACTCATAACTGATATGAATAATGATGCTTCGAATTCTTGGTGCTTAAAATTTGACCTCCGCTAATTGCCGAAATGCCCATAGTCTCATTATCGACAATATTTTCCATCTACTTCCTTCCTCTTCTTTTCTTGCATGGTGATGATACAACTTATATGGCGAAATTATTATGACAAGTGATTGTTCTGTATATGGTTTTAGAACATTTTTTTTGTTAGCTGCCCCATTGTAACTGGACAATTGCCAAATAAGTCTTAAACCTTTTGCTATTTTGCCGATTTAATCCTAAACCTTTTTTATGCCACATAGGCATTTTCTGGTCAAAATCTGTCGGAAGGACTTAATCGGTAAAGTTGCAAAAGGTTTAAGACTTATTTGGCATAAAAAAAACGGTTTATAACTGAATCAGCAAAGTAACAAAAGGTTTATGACTTATTTAGCAATTGTCCCCCATTGTAACTATAGTAATTATCTTCGATCTTCCATGTTCTAACTCTTGTTTTATGTTCTCAGAACGGTAATTGCTAAGAATGGGTCGTGGCCAACGTAACTGTCGATGTCGAAGATGGAATCTTCGTTCAGACCCTGGCTCGTGAGGAAACGGATCCCCTGCCGAGGGTACTTTCTTGGCAGGGGTGACCAGATTTTCCCTCCACTGTCTGATCTGCATCAGACAGTGGAGGAAAGTCCCGAAATAAATAAAAATAAAAATAAAAGCGCCCCCTTATTTCAGTGGGGTCCACCCCCTTTTCCCCTTAAATCCCCCTGACCAGATCTTGCCCTGGTCAGGGGATCCGGATCCGACTCGTGAATACTCTTTGCATGTATGCAGTACTTCGCCGAACGAAACATTTGCTTATAACTTTGATTGTATCAAATTCTCCTTCACATGGAAAGGTTTACGAAACAATGACGGGCATGCGGCCCAGCTTTAAAGGGATGAGACTTTGATCCCTATGAGTACCGCACAGACACTTACGCAGAAGAGAGGAGAGAGAACAAAAAAGAAGAAGAAAGGTTTACGAAATTTGAAAGTAGTAACAAAACACGCTGCTTTGAAATTTCAGCGCTTAAAATTTAATTACGAATTCGCGTAAGATTTAACATTCTCTACCGAAACACCCATCGTGTCATGATCGACAACATTTTTTTATCTACTTTCTTCCTTTTCTACTCTTAGCATGGTGATTATTTTGGTGCCCCCGGTATCCGGACACCTCAGTGAAGTGTCGATTGTTACTCGAGCAAGTGTCTAATAAATACATTGTAGTTTTAGGATGAGGGAAGAATCACTGGAAAACACTTTATGTTATTTAGATCATGACAATGACACAATAGTGGCTAAAGAAGACAAGCAATGGCGACCATGACGACACCTAATAAAAGCATAGAATTGTCTGAACTCTTCGATTAGTGCGGTATCTTCTCGACTCCATGTACCATGCGCGCACCCGTTACGCAGGAGTCGGAAAAAAGGAAGCTTTCCCCTGCTTCTCGCGTCTCCGCAGTGATCTTCAATTCGAAGCTATTTAAGGAGAGCTTGCTCGGCGCTTCGCTTTGCTCAAGTGAAGATGGCGACATTCGATGATGGGCTATCAAACTTAGGGTAAGATCCTCCTCGGACTTATGGGGGTGTCGACATCTTTTTCCTTCATGTGGAAAGGTTTATGAAACTCATAAGCAATAAGAAAAATGCTGCTTTGAAATCTCCCTGCTTCAAATTTCATCAAGAGCTTTAGATAACTTCATTTCTTTTAGATAACCGGTAATTGACAAATCTGTCATTTTCTTTTATATATTCATGATAACTTCCTTTCACTTGAGGGAAAAAAACAATGGAAATCTCTTCTAAACACGATTGGCGTGCGCAAAAAAAAAAAAAAGGACACCGGAAACATAAGGCTTGATCCAAAAAGACTGATTTAAAAAATGATTTTACAAGTCTTATTGAATGTTCGAGGTTTATCACTCATGTCACTTGATCATCCACATACAGCACGCGCATCGCCATGCATTGTGAGCAAATTTGCAAGTCTGACTCCCAACGTTACACGAATAAACCAATGGATACCAAAGATCATGGTTGACGCAGGGGAGCAGTTGGGAATCCAAAGAGAGGACCCCATCGTTATCGCAGGGGACAAAAGCTTCGCGGCCGGACAAGTTCCGTTTCTCGGCTTCAGTGCGTCGGAACCAACAAAACCATGGAAAACAGTGCGAGGTTCGCTTTCTTTTTTTAGCCCAATTTGTTCTTTTTTCTTAGCTGCATCTCAGTTCACGTGCCGACTCTCGTAATCCCAACGCAGGCCAACCAACATTGGACAAGAAAGCCTGCCTTCTCACCTCTGCTAAGATAAGAAGCTGGACGATGGACTGCCAGCTTTCCAAGGACACCCGCACACATCAGAACAAAACAAAAGTAAAGTAAAAGCACTGTCTCTGCTAATTTATACAAGAGATATCTGCAAAGAAAAAGAAAAGGAGCAAGCAGTCAAAACGAGAGGGGGAAAAAAAAACCCAGAACAGTATCGGTTAGTACAGGCGTGGCTTAGGTGGGCGAGCCTAATGTGCATGCCTGCAAAGAAAGTAAGTAGCGAAAACCCATGCTCCATTGATCATCACTTGCGGATGCACATAACACCCAACTCCAAAAAGTTGAAGAACAGAGCAGATTTTCTAGCAGATTTCTACATTTTTCTTTTTGCAGAAAATGTACTAAACTAAACTGGACTAAACTACCGCGAAGGAGAAGTAGATGGGGTTCCTGGGGAAGAGAATGAGAGGCCATTGTTGCTATGCGAATGAGAATCACTCCCCGATGTGCACAGAGACCCTGCATCCCTCAATGTAACAGAGCAGGCCTGAGCGGGGAGTTTCTTCATTGGGGTCAATGGAGGAGTGACGGGACTTTGTCTGGATGATGGTCTGGCCTCTTCTATGTCTCTGTTGTCATCGTCACTGGAGGAAGCCCCGGCCTCTAACCTTGATGGCGACGAGTCCGGAGTCTCGAATGGAGTGCTCGCTAGCCGATTCGGGCAGTTCACATCATTGTCATAGATGGGGTTCGATATGTAAACCAAATGTTCGGATGAATTCCCGTAGTAGTAACTTTCCTGCGCAGGGAAGCTGCGAACATGCTGCGTCATGCTAATGGAGGCGAAATTCGGGGAAGAAGCGGCCGCAAGACCGATCTGGCGGGGACTCGGCTTTGGTTCGGTTCGGTTGAGGACGTCGTGGGAAACCGCGGGGAAGAGGAGGCTGCGTGGGGCATCGAGGACGCCTTGCGCGTAGAAGCTGCTGAGAGGAGAAGTGCGGTGGAGAGGATCGGATGAGGGGCTAGCGGCAAGAGGGGCGGGGACCGGGGCGTCGGAGGCCGTGGCGGTCTTCTGGAGCCTGCGCCGGCGAAGCAGGAGAGAGCAGTATAGCTCGGCTAGAAGAACCAGGACGAGGCCCAACACGATGGCGAGGCTACCCGCCATCACCAGCGTTGCTCCCATAATCACCCGCGATGTTCCCTTCATCTCTCTCTCTCTCTCTCTCTCTCTCTAAAGAGTGTGTGTCCGAGTGCAGAGAGAGAGAAAGGGGGGAGGAGAGATTTTATGGAGGGTATAGTGGGATGAGAAGTCGAAGATGGCGGGAAAGTGGCTACTGTGTCCTCGAAAGGGGAAAGAGGATTTGGGGAAGCGAATCTTTACATGGCATTGGACCTCTGGAATGTTTAGGCACTTCCTTCACTCTGACCCCACTTCTCCCTGGGGTTTCTCTGACACTGACAACCCGAAGTTACTTCTGCTCGCGCTTCGTTTCAACAAGTCAAAACAAAACATCACACAAAATGAAGCAGAAAAAAGGACCAGCAACCTTACACGACGACGGAGAAATAAAGCACCAATAACAAGAGCATCGCAACCTAACCCACTTAATCACTTTACCTGGTTATGCCATGTCCTCCTCTATCACTAAAACTGCCTAGCGACAAGAAGAAAAAACGAGAATCGAAGACTGGCTTTTTAAGTGTGAAACTCCGGTACACAGTATTAACATTGGCACAATCGATTCTACATCCATCCCGTATACATCAATCAGGAGAACATCATCCTATATCATGAAGTCCTAAGGAAAAAAACTACTGCAACATCATTTTCCCTTTGATAATCGGGTTTGTGGAACACCTGAACAGTAGGCCACTGATGAGAAAAGTGAGTTTGCCTCTTGCAAATGCAAGTGCTCTAAGACCGTGTACAATCCAATGCTTTCAAAAATCTTGTGGAGGCACTGTGCTTGATGGTGCTCGGCGTGTGAAATTGCTAATGATATCTTTATGAGACAGTAGTACACACTGGGTGGGGATGCAAGCAGGGAGTCTTGCACCCCCGGACAGTGTCATAGTAGAGACCATCATTCTGCTAATGTAACCCAGGACCGGCGTGTCATAATAGAGAGCATCGTTCAGCTGATGGATCCGCTTTAACTTCCTCTTAAGGCAGCAATTCGAGCCGCCAAATCATCATAATCTGGCAAGTTTGGGTGCACATGCCGAGCTGGGTTGGGCCTGTCAGGCTGAAATGAAGCAGCGCGATTAAAAACCTTGGCTGGCTCTAATGGGGCTGTTGTTTGTTCACGCGGGAGGGAAGCTGATCGTGGAGGAAGTGAAACGATTTCCACATCCTCATCATACTTAGGTGTGCTATTATCAAATGGGGATCCACCAACATCAGTGCCTGAGCCATGGCCACGACGGCTTCTACTCTTTCTTCTCACTTTTCCAGGTTCATAGGCCGAAGGTTTCTTACTGTAGTGCATCAACAGCTTGTCAATGACCCTTTCCTCGTCATCTTTCTGATCACGCTCATCATCAAACAGTATCTGCAGGCCACGCCTTGAATCATCTTTTCTCCTACTTCTTGATGGTCTTCTTCCAGTACGAGCATCCTCATAATCAATCTCGTCATGAGCGGATCGTGATTTTGAATGTTTCCTCCTTATTGATTTTGGTTTTGGGATGGGATAACCAGGCATGTTATCTTGGTAAGGGAACTGTTTAGCATCGCCATGACTTGTTACTCTTGCAGGCCCAACATCCTCTCCCTCATCATCAGGATGAGATGAACTTAAATGGACTTTCTGAATAATTGGACCAGGAATTTCTCTTACAGGTGTTGAAGAAACTTTTGGGCTTTCAAAATTAGTCTCCAATTTAGATCCATACGTGCCATCCTTTGGGGGTTTAACATTTGGTTTAACATAAGGAGGTGGCAGGGGACTTTTGCAGTAGGACCTTTCTATCTCTTCTCCCTTGCCTTTTCTCAATGAGTTGGCAGCACGGGCTTCGTTGCTGCTGTTGTCATTAGCCAATGGGGCATTCTTACCGTCAGTTTTCATGTAGTTTCCAGCAGAATTAGGCAGCGTGCCTTGTTTCCAGTGAAGTGAACCATCCCTTTGCTCCTTTTCTAGGACAGTTCTCTCCCTTCTGTTCTGGTGCTTCAAACCAATATCGATGTCTTTATATCCTCTTTCATGAGATGAAGCGCCTGACTTTATTGGTTTCGGGCAACTATCCTCCTCAATTTCATAAGAGCTGGGGCCAAGCCTTCCTCGTGGGACACCATTAGTGTCCTTATGTCGTCTTTCCTGAGACGAAGCAGTGGATGTAACTTGTTTCAAGCTAGTACCCTCGTCAACTTTATAAGAGGCAAGACCAGGCCTTCCTTGTTGGGTATCATGAGCATCTTTCCTTGAGATAAAAACATCCTTGAATTCATTCCGCTTGTTGCCAAGTGGTTCCAGCTTTGGTTGAGGATTGAGGTCATATCTTCTAAAGCCATTGGCTTCCATGTTATTGCGGAATCTCTGCCCTTCATCCACTTCTTCAAAACTTTGTTTTGCGGGGAAATTCAGGTTCTCTCCTTTTAGAGGAACACTCTTGGCATTCATTAATTTAGAGTAATCGGTAGCATGGGAAAGAAGTCCATGATCTTTTGGCTGTTCCTGCAAGACACACAAATTGAGTCAGGATCTGAATTGATGAACTTAAGAGAAACGATAGTCCAACACTCGAATACAACAAAAGCGCAAGAGCTTACCTGGACAGTCGAAGCGGACCTGGACATTCTCTGTTCAAAATCCCTTGCATCCCACCTTATTGAAAACTCTGATGCTATGTCTTGCATTAGCTGAACTTTATTTCCCAGTGTAGAAGGGTTTCCAGCTAATTTATTGGAAAACTGAAGAGTATTTCAGGTAATTAGTAAAATAGCAAAGCTGCGCATTAACAGCTTACCAAGCATCATCTGAGGTAGGGAGTACCTCTTGATTTATGAAACAGTCCAAGGAATTTCCATATCTCTCTTGGAAAGTCTTCCTGAGGTCACGCAACTCTGGCAAATCAGAAAATCTTGCAGCAGCAAACATCAGGGAGGATACAGCCTCTCGACATTCCTCTGGGCATTCACTGAAAAGAACAATGCGATAAATGAAAATACTGTTATACCTAAAAATGCTTCAGTCTAGTGTACAAAGCAACAACGGTACTTGGTCAGAAGACTAAGAAGTAACACGCCAAAGCTCTAGCAGAGTTTATAACCCGCTACTTCATGACGGATAAATTAACCGGTAACAATAAGGTTTTTATTGTCGCTATCCCATTGGTAAGATTGGACATCATGGAAATAGTCACCCTTTTCATCTTGTGCTAATCAGATATTTTTCTCTCTAGAGTTTTAGTTGATAAAAAAATGTTTCTCAACAAGGTGTTCAGTGGCTAGGAAGAAATACGTGGAGGACAAAGTAGTCTTTCACAGCCAAACACCGCTAGTAACTGCAATGCAGTACTGGGAAAAAAAGAGATGCAAAGTTCATATAACAGGAACTTCTTAAAGGTGTGGTCGTTCATCAGAATGCTTGCTTCAGAAAGAGAAACAGCAACTGTACAGACGCATCAGCGACTTGCTACATAGCAACAGCAGTTGCACATGAGCATCCCTAGCTGATGTAATTTTCGCTTGCATGTTCCATGAGACTGAGCAACTTCAGTATTGCAGTCTATGTTCCCAGTGACATGGTTGCAGAAGATTCAGATACCAAAATGAGGATTTGGGCACCAAGATTATTTGGGGGATGTATTGGCAAATGGGGATTAAAATTACTCCAGACTCTACTTTATACGTCCTCACAATTGAAAAGAGCCGCGAGAACGTAAGAACAGTTGGGTTGAAGAGCTACGTAACACAATTCTTCTTAAAAAGGATGCAACTATGTCCATCAATCATTTGCTAACGTGGGTCAATATCCTTGGAGTTGAAGGTCATACCTCTGTTTTTGCATTGTTGACATGTGCTTCAACAAGGACTCACAGCACAGCTCAACAAAATCATAGCATGATGAGAGAGTCAATTCAACCAGGAGCCCTTCAGCCTGTTCCAGCATTCACCACAGAGATCACTTGTTTAAGGACCACGCACAAGAAATAGTTGGAGCTACCGAATAATATACCAACGTTAAGCATAATACCAAAAGCCAACGACACTTTCCACTCAAGAGCTATGGAAAAATCAACCGTTGTGCATTTTTACATTCTCTTAATTCTATCAGGAAATACAACTGCATTCTTGCACTTTTGCATATTTCCGTCCTGTTCCATTTGTTAGAAAAGCAAAGGAGTTCCCAGAATGATTCAAATGTCCAAAAAATTCTTGCAAAAATGCACCATCTCCTCGCGGCATTGACGCGGTCCTTCTTTACCGTCGGCCATCACATCATTAGCAAAAGAGAAACAAAGCTACTCCATAAATCAGACCATGACCGAAATCACAGCATGGAAAGCAGTGCACTGAACCAATTACCCGTCCGTAAGCATTGATATCGAGGCCATTAACGAGGAGATCGGCCATATCCTTCTTCAGGAACTTCTGCGTCGCCTGCCGCTTCCTCCGTATGACATCGATCCTCGATCTCGTCAGCTTAATCAACGATTTACTGGCAAAAAAGCACCGACAAAAAATCACGGCCCCGAGCAACGAAGCAACACCGGCGACCAGGACGCTCCGAACAACAACAACTACAGCTCCTACACACGCATGGCCGCCCGCCGAAAGGGGGAAGAACAAAACAAACAAGAGAGAAGGAGGGAAGAGATCTGAGAGCTGACCACTTGGAGGCAAAGCCGCGGCCGAGCAAGCCGTCCAGCATCGTTCCGGCTGACGGCGGAGCGACGATCTCTCACTCGGGGCGACTCCGGGGGAGCGAGGACTCAGCAATGCATCGTGCTTCGATGGAGATCGAGTTCGGCCATGAGAGATAGAGAGTGAAAATGCACGGTAACGCTTAACACGGAGAGAGAAGTGGGGAGAGAGAGAGAGAGAGAGAGAGAGAGAAGCAGACACTTTTTCAAAAGAAACTGGCCTGAACCCGGTGAGTGGACAGCGGGCGGAGCTGGAAGTTACGATAATGACCTCGCCCCCATGAGCACACACGGGAATTGCCCGACCGTTATCAAATAATGATTTTCATCATGGCCGTCTTATTTTTAGCGAACATTCTAGGACCACGTTTTAACGGCACCCTCGAACCCGAGTCCATTACTTTATACGAAAGCGTCGGTCCAATCCTAAACGTAACGTTCGGGTTCCGACATAGTCCCAAGCTCTTCCACCGATCCGATGAGATACTACATTTTTGCAGGACATTTCTTCGTCTGAATTACCGATCTGAGGTTCCCGTCCATCTCCTACTAAGACAAGTTCAAAACCGAACAAATAAATTTTGTAAAAAGAAATGTCTAATGTACTAGAAAGATCTCAAATTTTAAATGCAATCCCAGTTTTATTATGAATACGTTTCGTTGTATTCATAAAAAAAAATTGTCGATTTTCAAGTTCGGCCCGGTGAGCAGAAAGGGGTAATGGGGGAAAAGGACTAGGGAACCGAGGCCGGTATGGGGGGGAGAGAAAGGGGACAGTTGCCGTTGGATGTGGGGACTCTCGGCGGATCAAATGGGGAAGTGGACGGTGATGGTGGGCGAACCGTAAGATGATGGCGGAATCGGACGGGAAGGAAATCTCCTGAGCTGGACTGCACATCTTAGTGCCAATTAAGCGAGAATTCAGTCAACTTTGGTCCTTAATTAAATTTAATTATTCTGGCTTCTTTCTTTGAGAGAGAGAGGGGGGGGGGAGCATAGATACTCCCAAATCTAAATCACCCATGACAATTAAAAAAAGCATGCTTAACTAAACCATTCTAATAAATTCGACATTTAATCTGCGATCTGCACAATAATTAAGCTTTTGCTGTGCCCTTGTTTGGACAATCTATAATAAGTGAAAGCAAGGCGGAAAATCTAAGCAAGGGGGAAATGCTTTGATTCGTTTTGGTTCTTACTTTTTGATATATCTATGCAATTCTTAAACATATAAAAGTACGTCGAAATTTCATTTTGAACTTCAAAGCTATTTCAAAATCTTTGATTTTTAAGTACAGCGCACCGAACCTAATCTACCCTCCAGATAATACAGCACGACATACCACATCCAAATATGAGACACGTGAAATTGGGAGCATCAAAAAATTGAACGAAAAATATTCAACTATTGTGAATTATCGTATTTTACCAATTCAAATGTTACTTACTAAAGAAATCCGGTTCATTTTAAAAGAAAAAATAGGACAAATAAAGGTTGGTTGAGCAATCACTTGGGAGTCAACCACTACCTTTGTTCAGCATTGCCTCCACTTTCAATAACCACCCACTAATGTAGTGGGGAAAAAAAGAAGGAAAGCAAGAAAGGAAAACCAACTCCACCCACTCATTTTTTTTCTTTTCTATCATCAATTCATCATCATCATAATGTTGCATCAAATTATTATCTATCCCTTTTTTTTCATTGTCCTCCATCAAATTGAAAATACACATCCCTCTCTCTGTATCGAATGATATTTCGAATCACAACCATTTAATGACTATCTACTCCCAAATCCAAATTCATGAAAATCCTTGAGAAAATATTCATTTTTCTCCTCGCTCAATCCACACTCAATGCCTGCTTTAACGCCGGTGTTAATTAAAACACAGAGGGGACTTCTCCAAGAATGATTCATGAAACGACATAACCACACCCGCCCGCAAAATTCTAATAAACTGATTTTTTTCTAATTTATTTCCAATAAAAAAATTCATCGTTTCTAGAAAAATAATCCGAAAAATTATTTTAATAGGGCATTTTTATGTTTAGCGATGTGGTCAATTGTTCTGGTGTAGAGGATCGACTTCTATGTTTTAACAAGGAGAAAGAAAAACAGGGAAATAGATTGTCTGCAATAATATTGTACTATTGCAGGCGATCCGGTTTCAAAAAACAGAGGAGGACAAAGAATTTGGTGATGCATTCACAATTTTTGTAAATTCAAATTCGGTGAAAATTCTTTTTTTTATAATATCTCTCTTACAAGGCAAGACGACAACCTAGGCAAAAAGACCAAATGAGCACGGACAGGACAGTTTGTGTCAGCTTTTACTTTTTAGATAGTTGGAGAAATAACTTCCTCTCCGCCTATTAATTTATTAATGTTTTTTGGACTGTCTTTACATTTTTTTTATTTTATTTTCGAGGTTGGTTCTCTATTTTCTATTATATTGTTTGTTTTAGTTCATCCACTTTGCATTCGTGGAATTCACCTTCGACCACTTATTTAATCTTTCTTGAAACAATAGATCGCCTATAAATAATTGGCAAATCGTTCATTCATTTCAACGGGACACGTGGTCGCTTAGGAAGTCCAATTGCGTCAAATGTGTGGAAATATCCAATTCATCTCTTTTCTAGTGATTAAAGTCATCGTTGAGCATTGTAGACCAGACTACGAATATTTTGAAAATCGGTCTCTAATCTCTTGTCAACTGCACAAAGCATTGGGTGGTGAGTTTGTAATTGAACTGTGTCTCTAAAAAAAAGTTAATTTCTAGTGGAATTGGTTATTCAAAAATTCCGTAATTTGAAATAGATCAAATGAAAATATTCGGTGAAGACCAAAAAAAGCAACTAAAATAATTAAAAGCTTCACGTTTTATAGAACATAATATATTTTCAGCGTGACAATTCGAGTGAAGAAAACAATTACTTATTTTTTCCTTGAGAACATTTATCAACAAATGATGAATAGAAAAATAAGGCAACAATAATGGGATTTATAAAAGAACATAGGTGCCTAAAAATATTCAGGGATTGAACGACTAGTTCTGGTAACAAAAAGCAACTAGACAATTGCTATGACATGGTGCTTCCTGCTTCTCATATACAAGGGGCGCATTCAGTAACAATTTTTTTTTTCTTTTTTCATTAGGTTTATTGTAAAGTTTGCAATTTACCTCAACGGTAGAATCAAGATGGAGAACCATATATAGCCCGAGATAAAAGTGGTAGAAAAATCCAATGAAAAGATTAAGTCGTTACGTGGAGGAAGATTGTTTTTTATATCGAGACATCCATCAGATTTTGGATAGGTCGTGGATAAGAAATAAATGGTGAAAAAAATAGATCTTTCTATAATGGATCTCTCATCCGCTGTGGACAAGAAATGATTAATCATCGAGGATCAAACGGTTGCTTAAGGAGATCCCCATGGAGATTAATACATTGCTTAAAGAGAAAGGCTCCGAATATGAAGGAAGGTAATTTCTTCATTGAGAAAACAAGAGTCGTTGTCAATTGCAATGAGTCTCAATCGCTTAATCAATGTCGAAGGGGCAAATTCTCTCCAAGGGATAAGATCAAGCGCATTTCTACGAAATGTTGGTGTCTCTATCTATTAATCATCATGTATTAGACTCGTCGAAATGGTTAGAAACTAATCTTTTAATCCATATTTGATTAACTGGGTCATTGTATGAGTTAATTATATTCAATAAATGGACTCAAAATAATAGACCCCAATAATAAATAGGCGCCAAACAGGTTTACAGAATATCCAAATCCAACCAACTTTTGTTACTCTCTTCACCCTTTATCAGAATATAATGAATTCTTTGGACCATTTCAAGTTTATAAAAAATTTGATGGGCCCGCATGATGGGCCCAACTATACACTTACTAAAAATATCAAGACAGCTCCTTTTTTCCCCGGTATTTTTATTTTTGTTTAATTAATCTTGTAAGTTTTGCCTATTAGCTACTGTAGTATGTATTTGGTTGTGTTTAATTATTGTTATTTTATGTAATATTCTAATTTCGGTTCTTATCATTACAATCCGTAGTCATCATAAATCATCTATATAATTTCTTACATTGCATTTAACAAACATTGGCATCCCTTCATGTTATTTGTTGCTGTAGCTTAAAATTCACTACCAAATACTAACTTTCTCTTATTCTTCATCATAAAACAATACAACAATTGATAATTTCATGCCACATCGAAAGCCAATTCTTTAGCATCTTATAGAAGAAGATGGCAATTCTATCTATATAACATATACACACGAAGAGCTTAAAGTGAGTTAGCTAAGTTACTATGAATTTCATAGATTAGATTAGATATGAAAATATTTAATAAACGGATTGGTTATAAGTTGTTAATTTTGCATTATATATAAAAATATCAAAATAAGTCAAATTGGTCATTTGGGGTCAGATCATTTTCGACCCGATCCAATCCATCCATTTGACGGTACTCGAGGAAGAATGGAAATTAAGATGGTGGAGATCTGCCATCTCTATTCTCCTTTGGTGTTTCATTTTGTTGCAGGGTCGACCATGGGCCGAGCGAACTGATCGGGTCGGTTCCTCATTTAGGCCCAATTTTGGGCCCATCCTGAAAACCTTTTCCGCTTTTTCTGGAAATAGTCGGGCCTTGAATAAGCAGTGTCGTTTTGTAATCTTGGGTCAAATCGCACTTTCGATCACGCCAAAATGCAAATCATTTACGTGGAAAATAGAGAACTTGCGATGTATGATCTCTTCACAAGCATATTGTATAAGTAAGTCAGTATACTGCTCGGCAGCTCTTCTTGCCAAATGAAAATACAACTCGATACTTACTTAAATTAAAGGCTCGACTTTTATTCCATTTTCATGCCAGTTCGACTTTGCAAGATCTGACTTTCGCATTTGATTTCGGGGTAGCAGATCGAAATGCTCGTCAAGGACGAGGATCCAGTTACAATCGCTGATGCATTCATGAATTTGAATCTTCAAGGGGCATCGACCAAAAAGAAAGAGCAAGCAAGCGCTAGATCACCAGAAACATCTCAAGAAATTGATGAGAAAATGGAACAGGTAATTCTCAGGGTCGAGCAGCTCGTGCCGGACCAGCCTCTCCAGGACGACGCTCTGAGGCAGCAGGGAGCTGTAGTACAAGATGGTGGTCACGGAGGCGGCAGGCTCACCGGCGAACGAAGTCACCAGCCTGACCAGTGATCGGAACATCAAAGTCGTTAGAGACTGCAAAAACACCCAAAACAACAAAAGCAAACCAGTAAAAACACATTTTTTAACATGTACTGCCGCTCTTTCACGAATGATTTTTTTTTATAAACTCGATCGCAAAAACCAAAACGCATCAACTGCGCGAAAGCTCAATGAGCCGATGACATCTTCTCCATGATCACACATAAGAAACAGACATGAGAGCAAAGAATGTGCGTACATACCATGGCTGGTTTGAAGGGCAGGCCCAGAAAGAGAAGTTAGCAATGGAGTCTGCGCGCGCAATGATAGAGAGAGGGAGAGAGAGAGAGATTTAGAAGGATGGTCATGATTATTTTGACCTTGTTTCTATCTATGGATCTTCAGCGGTTGTTCAGACCTACCCTTCCATGAGTATATATGTCAAGTCAAAGCTTTGCAATCAGTTGCCGACCTTGTCCAGCGTCGTCCACTTAGAAGACAACCACAGTTCAAACGAATGCTGAAGGGTAGATCAGAATCAGAGCATGATGGTTGGTGGCTTAAAAAAAAAAAAAACAAAGGACCATACGCCATCCTAGGAGTGGAAATTCGATTTCGTACATGCGTCGGATGTATCGTATGCGTGTCATTCTGAATCTTTACATGTTCCTTAATTGCTGGGACATCGTTGTTTACCCTATTTCGTACGAATCTTGATATTACTCGAATTGATTATCCCGTTTCTAATTGAAGAGTAGCAGCTTTCCTTATAAGGAGAGAAAGCTAAGATTGGGATTTCACAGGCAAAGGCATTGAGGGGTCGATGGAAAATGAGACTGAAGATAGAAAGTCGGGTGGCTGGTAGGACCCGAGATGAGAAAGAAAGGAGAATTCTTTGCATCAATCAGCTTGTTGACAAGTTATGAATATTCAAGAATCTTTTCGTGGATGGCTCGCCTTTAAGTAGCTGGTAACCTCTCTGCGTTGACTGCACGGTGGCGAGCCAACCTGGCCTCGGGCGGCTCATTGGAGGTAGGTCGGTCTACTCGCGACATTTGACTCGGGTCATCTTTTTATTGGGGAGCTATTTAGGTTTGTGCTAATGGTGTCGATTCTATCGAAGGATAGCGTAAAGAGTGAAGATCAATCTTTTAGGAACTCGATTAAGCCAACCCAAATCGAAAGTTGAATTTTCAAAGCAGATGTCGACTCAAATCTCTAAGCTCGGAGTTGTTGATCACAATGACAAAAAAAAATTTAAAAATTAGCGGTAGGTAAAAAAAAATTGCTTTTGTGTTGAGAGTGGGATTTGAACCCACGCCCTTTCGGACCAGAACCTTAATCTGGCGCCTTAGACCAACTCGGCCATCTCAACGTTGGTGTTCATGTAGGTCTTCCGACTAATATTATCGAATGAAACATATGAAAAAAGCCAAACATTATTAGTAGATCTGGTGATGAAGACGGTCGTGATAAAGATTTCGTTAATTGGGTAGCTCCGAAAGGCATTCACTAAACACTTGATTAAGGTAATTTAGTGGACACTTAAATTAAGGTAAGTTAGTGGACCCTTGACGATGGCAATCCATCGGAACTGAGCAACTAATGCAATGCTAAGCAATTCCATGGGCCCGATTGAAAGGAAGGATTTATCTTAACTAGCTCTTCTTTGCAAAAGTAACTGTAGGTTTAAATCTTAGGCCCAATTCCGTTTTAAGTATACATGGATTTAGCCCCCATCAGTCCAAAACTATTATTAGGGCTTCCAGATTGCACTTAATGCTTCCTCCTTTCTTCTTATCATCATCGTCGTCATTATCATTATTGGAAATCGACCGCCAAAAATCCAATGTTCATTATGACACAATTACCATGAACTTTTTATTATGGCCTCAAAAACTCATACTCCATACTATGTAGATGGTAACGGGCATTTGCTGTGACCTCTTTCTCATAACATTAAAAACCCTAAATTCATATCTACGTGATATATTCACCCTTCGTCAACATTACTCATATGATTTATGATCCAACTTGACATTTGTGTTACTCACTTAAGACACGTAGCCGCCTTGTCAACATAGTTTGCCTTCCCTCATCCATGTGGGCATATATTTAACGTTGCTTATTGACATAACCTTGATGAATAGGGTAAATGTGCTAGAAGGGTATAAATTCGGGATTCTTTATGTTGTGAAAAAAAAGTTTAAAGTATAAGAGTCGCTGTTAGTGCAATTCGGTATGTTAGTGGCTTATTTGTAGATAGTGTTCCTCATAAAGGATTTATCTAGAAGTGTCGCCCAAGTGACAAATAACGAAAACTAGTTGACGATTGAATTGCCTTGGGTACAATTAATCTAGAATTACCGTCGCGTCATATTTAGCAGTGGCCTGACAAAAAAATTAGTATGCATTATATATCTCTTCTGGCCATTCGATATCCTACCATCTTATAAAAGTGAACACTTCGGATATGTAAAAACATGCAATTTAAGGACATAGACACGCGGAACCTGTTGATACCAAATAATGATTTCACATCACATACCATTGTAATGCATTTTCTCATAAGAGAGCATTTTAATATAGTTAATCTTCCTCGATCGTAACTCATCTAGGAATGGATGACCATAAGTGGGCACCGTTTGAATAGCTCGTTATACTTTTATTGAGATGCATGTGTAAATTGTATTAAAAAAAGTCCCATATCAAAGAATTAGTGTTGGCTTATAACTAATTGACTTAAACATTTAAGTGAAGTCGGGTTAAACAGGATACATCAACAAGCTCAAACTCGGGTTCCTTCTTGGTGATCTATTCAAGTGGGACTTTTATTGTGCACGCCTCAACAACAAACGATGTCGCAATCAATGATAAATTGATGGGCTTCTAATCAATTTGATGTCTCAAGGAAGGATTTCGACGACCAACGTGGTATCGGATAGATGAATATTGTAGTGTAGCAATGCAAGCTCAATGACAGACTTCTTGATTCGATTCGAAGGTTATTGTGAAGGGGAGATTGTGCCGCTGCATGTAGGAGTTGTATTAGAGAAGTCCCGCATTGATGAATTGGTGTTGTGTAGAATAGTTAATATATCATAGTTGACATATATATATATTTTACTAGAGACCAAGACCGATAACTCGTTAAATTAAACTTTTTGAGTTAAGATGGGTCAAAATGAAAATGTTAACGGGGTTAGACTTAAACTCTCTCTTAATGATCTCCGGAGATAAAAATGTTAAGACTTTTGTTGCGTGTTCCCATCACGTTTGAGTTTTACAATTAAATCGAATTGATACATAACCAAAGATTTGCCATGCCGGCCACGACATGAAAGTGCCCTCGATCTAGCGACCAACCCCAATCGACCCCGTTCCGCACCCAACCTCCAAGCCAACGTGGTCACGACCCTTTCCTGCCAGATTACTTGCTGCACCATCCTTCTCCCCATTGTCAACATCCAGACATGTTCGGTCGATCCTCAGCATTGAAACAGCGTTCGACACCTCACGGGGTCCAGGGCTCTTGGCCATGACCCACCACCCCATGATGTATCGAGCAGACCTCGCCCCCCTGCTGCTTCTCTTCCAATCAAATCGTGACTACTCAAAAGAAATCCCGGGTCGAGTCTCCCACAAGGCACATGGCTAGGAACAGCAGGCCTACGCGGCGTCATCTCAGTCGACACTTTGTTTTTTTTCTAAGGTTTCGTCTATTATCAGCATCATCATCACCATTATTGTTGTTAATTGTTATTGGGTACTTTCGCCCTCTTTCTACTCCGAAAAATTCCAAGTCCCGCAAAACTCCAATTGACCAGAACATCCACTAACGATCCTCCCAAAGATGTATTCGTGTGCAATGACTTTTGTCCACCCCCCTCTATGGAGGCGATTGAGATTGGGTGGCCGTCATGGTCACATCACAATCCCTTTGGATCGTACCCGTGGCACACGGGTCGAATTCATTGGAGGAGGAGCAAGTGAATGAGGCCAAATCCGCAAGTGGACTATCCCCCCATTTGGTCTCTTGTTTCTTGGCAAGACCTTCACCCCTCCTGAATTTGTCAACTCGCTCGAAATCGATCGCGAAGATAATTTCGAGATGCGCTTCTTTTTGGTCTGCCCATCCCGAGCTTTTGCATCGGAATTATTAACATACAACCGCAAGCAAAGTAAGGTTTGTCCTTTATTTTACCCGGACATTAGAAATGAAGGGTCGCGTGTTTATCGCTAATTTTCGATGGGAATTTCTCAGAGCGTAGTCTATATGTTTGCAACGATCCAAACGGAAGCCTATGCAATTATGATGATCGACAGTGGAACTAGAAATCTAATCGACCTTTACATCGTCTACTCGAATTTGACAGAGACGATGAGGAATGTGAAGTGACGACAAAGGTCTATCAAAATCTCCGAAATCATCCTTCTTACAATTCGAATGTTTATGTAGATACTAGATGGTAAGATGATTCTCTAGAATGTGAAGATGTAGCCACATATGAGCTTTGTTTCGAGGGGCCATAGACTCGTTGGCGTAATGACATGCCAATGCAGCTAAGCGGCCTTTGGCGACTGACTGCTCGGTCAAGTCTAAATCACCCCTCTAGTGCTAGAAAATGTGAAGAACTCTAGACCCTCCCGATCCTATTCAAGCGACGTTTAATGCGAATTCAATTCTAGATTTGCAACCGGGCATCTAGCAGATTCTCCTAAGTCGGCTCGAGCCCCCGAATCATTTTCTGTCGAGACAACTTTTTTGCCCTTTTCCCCTGCTGATTAGACTTCGTAATCCCCGGCTAAATCCAGCCGGAATTCGATCCGAATTATTTCACCCACCTTCAGCCCCTTTCCGACCTTGGATTCTTTGTCCTTTCCCATACATTCTTGTCCTTTACGTTGTCTTTTAGCACATCCACGTTATGCCGATCACGTTGCTGAGAATGAACAAGAACCAACGGTGTAATTGCCTTCACCAGACGGAAATTGGATCGTGACTAGCTCCTAGGTACTCACAAGTCGCGAATCGGTTAAGTGTCGGGTTATGGTTGTTAGGAAAGAAAAGAATGGCCCGACGGACAGGGATCATTGGATAATGCAAGATCGACACAAGATCTAATTAAGGTAGATGGGACTACTAGCTACGATCGCGAGCGAAGCTCACTGTGTTTCGTTTTCGACTCCATGGCAACAACAGAGCATCCCGGAATGCTGGATCTCCGCTCAGCATCTCGCGCCTGTAATCATTGAGAAAACGGGTAATCTGGGTAGCTCGGCTACTAGTTGCAACTACAAGCGAAGCGTTAGCAGAAACTCGCTGTGTCTGTTTTGGAGTGCACGGTCACGACAGGATATCCCCAGTTGCTAGTAAGTTGCACGAATGAGGGAGATTGTGCCTCCATAACTGTAACGGGGGATTCCAGAAAGAACATGATTGCCCTGAGCTCTTTGGCTTTATCAGTAATGAAAACATAAATAACACTATCGTTCGAAAGTTGCGTCATCCGTGGATCCACGAGAATCTAGTGGTTAGAGTCATTGCTCCGAGTTGTTTATCAAACGTGCTTAACGGCTATCGTGATATGACCGACTAATCGACAGAAAGTAAGTATCAATAAGAACGTTTCGAGGGAATTTGACAAAAAGAAAATCTAGAAAGGTCTCGATGTCAATGGGGTGAGCCGTGAATGGAGCAACGGGAGTTGGCACGAACTAATGAGCGGTGGCGATCCTCGCGGCGGACTTTGGTGACCAATGCATGAAATGCCATGAAGGTCTCGAGCGGCGATGCCCCTCAAGAATTGATGCTAGAAGATGCGGTTGGACATGTCGCGATGTCGGGGAGCATGAAAGGACGGGTGTAAAGCGGAGTCGAAAGGGGTTTCAATCACGACCCACTTTCGATGACGATGGCCCTAACTTTCAATCTTTTTTTCTTGTCGTCTCTGGATTTTGCTCGACGGCTGAGGCCTGTCTGAACGTTAGTTGTGCCGTCGAAGAATTTGGAGCTTCGGAGAATGGACGATCGAGTCCGCAATCCCAATCGAATCACGATTGATGATTATGCTTTGCTTGTAGGACAAGGTGAAGATAGGATGGGCGGTGATGCCAAAGATTGAGCAGGACTTTTGGAGCTTCACGAGAAAAAACTCAAAACTTGCTGTTCATATGACATGGTAGGAAAACTCAGGAAGGACCGCTCAAACGTGAAATTGTTGGACTTGACGTAGTAGAGAAATTGAATTTGCGTCGTGTACTGGATCCTATTTGTCTAACTTTAAATTTGCTTTTTTAAGCGACTTCAACATGATGGGATTGATACCCATTATTATGGAGGCGTACTTGCGGCTTGGGGGGTTTAGGTATAGGCAGATTCGTCAAATTGATTAGTCGGATCGAAGAATTAACTCATCTAACCCGTTTACGATATAAAAATATAATTATTTATGCTGACCCAACTTGTGCCCTGACTTGATCCATATTGCTAAACACACTTTTATATTTAATCGGTAGAAGGACTCATATCCAAACTGAGATGAGAGTGTAGAGAAAGCGAGCACGAGGTCAAGTACGCATCGGAGAGAGTAAATCGAGAGTCATAAAGATAGATTTGGCCTAAGAAAGTTGTGAACTTATTTAATATCAATATTCTTTTGAATTTTATCATTTTATATCCATTTACCACCTATTTACTATAATCCATCCCATCAAATATAGACTTATATGGTTTAAGGAATGGTGTACGACCCATTTGGACAAGTCTCCTTACACGATCCCCTATTTATTATTATTATTTCAGGCCTTTGAAGAGCTTCGACTTGGTCACTTGAAACCGGCTCATTCAGCTATAAATGACTTTGCATGGGCTCGTGTCGTGACAACAAATGTAATAATCGTCGACGGTCCACCCCATCGCGACACATGATCAGCGGTCGGGAATGATTTCTACCAAACTCGGGGATCACATCGGTCGGGTCCTCATCACTCATAACTACATAGCCCTCGACTCGTGTATCGAGGAAGGAAAAACGAAAAAAAAAAGGGCTCGAACTAATCGATTTCACTTAACCTAAGCCATATCAATAAGAAAAAAAAGTACAGAAAAAGAAAAAAAAAACTCCCGAATTTCATTGGTTTGGATTCGGCTTTTTATGTGTGGTGATGCAATTGGACAAATCCCAACCAAGGGGTGAGCCCCCAAGATCAGATAGGGTTTGGGAATCTGATGACCAAAAAAGCTGTCCGCTAATCCTCTTGGGTTGACGTCTGTCCAGTTGTTGCAATTCGAGTAGTGAGCAATTAGACTGCAAAAGTAGGTCCGCACATTTTTATCGGGGTCCATCAGGTCATTCATATCATTTCCTCCATAAGTCATGAAATTGAATTATCGCTTCTCTTCTTCATCGAGACCCGAAAGAAAAAAAGAAAAAAATTCTATTTTCACTAACAATTCATGTAAAAATATGCATTAACTTTATAAAGTCATTTTCACCCTTCCTCTCGAATTTCCATTTCTCCGGTTTCCCTCGTCTTCCACGTATAGGATATTCGTAAACCCATTAACATATCATTGCTATATTCCACGTTTTCCTCGAAAAGGATGTCTGACCTACGGAAACTGTTCACGATACTTCGATGCGAGGAGGGAGCGACGAGGGGGGCTCTTGAGGCTTTTTGAGGCATTAGATTCCGGCCCGTGTCGGCATCACTCGAGCCGGCTTTGTGGCCGCCCCTGGCCCGGCCCGGCCCATCCCTTGAATTGTTAAAAGGTGCTGCGCTCAAAGCTGCTACCTCTAATAGGTAACATTGACGATGAGAAGTTTTTAACACTTATTCAAAGAGCACAAAGATTTCACTGTGAAACAGCCGACAAAATAGTGACGAGGCCTATCAGCTGGAGACACCCCCACGGACTCCGGAGAGCGTTGTTGGCAATATTGCTCCCCACGTCCCCAGCAGCACAGCACCCCGGAAAAGAAAAAATATTGAAGAAGCCATGGGGCTACACGTGGCTAGTCAACTGCCGACACGTGTGCCTATTGGAATCGAATCTACGGAGGAGGCGCGTCACTGTTCGGGAGCTGAACGCGCGCCATTCGGGCGCGTGTAAGCCTCGCTTTACCTCGGGAAAACTAAGGTGTGTGCGGAAACAGGGAAAAGGGAATATTCCCATGAATTAATCCATCGACTCCTCCTCCTTCTTCTCTTTTTATCTCTTTCTCTCACCATAAGGTAATCCAAGACAAAGCATTAGAATTAACAAATTTATCCTAATTCTAAAATAAAGTATGAAATTTAAGTGAAATCTTAAATCTCTTCGTACAATTCGTTAATGGGTGTTGTGGGCTGATTGTATCGATACAAATTTTGGGATCGACGAACTTGTTTAAGCCTTATGTGGGGCGAGCTTTTGCAACTTAAGTGTACTGTTATGACTTGATTTGGGTCATTAGCTTCTTCACATTTGTGTCTATATTTTGGGCCTAAGAGTTAACTCGAAATAATGTCACATTGTGCAACTAAATAAGGGGAAAAAAAAAGAAAGGTATTTTTACGTATGTGACAAAATATCTGGTGATACGTCATTGGTTGGGAAAAAGTTATCCCGAAATGATTACTTCTTTTGACCGAAAAATTGTCTTCTCTATAGTCACGCTCTTTGAATGAATCATTCGATTGGTCTCCTATTCAATATGCAACCATGCAATGTCTCGTCCTATGGGACAATATTCACACTATGATCTAGCTTTTCTAATACTTCAAATATATTTCGCAACAAATTAGTCCCAAATTTCAAACTATTTAGCATATGAAACGCCGAATATCTTCTATATTCCAATAACCCTCCCCTCAAGCGAAGGCCGATCTGCCACTAGATGTATCATGTCTTATGCCTAAGGTCCCGATGCGCGAGGTCCGTGTGCAGAGGATCATACGAATCCCAGGAACATAAAAAGAAGAGGGAACCAATCAATGGGCAAAGGGGATGCGCGGAATCAATCGAGATCCTTGATACAAATAACCAATTCGAAAATAACCCGCAACCATTCGCATTAAACGTTCAAAAGCACAGGACGGGCAATAGCATCGTCACGATGACGATGACGATGACGAAGACGAAGACGAAGCCAATTAGTATTGTAATGCTAACAAGGTGGAGCAAGCACACCCCATCAAAAGTACTCCCCTTTTGCCCTATTATTATTATTATTATCTTGATCTCCATCTCAGACTAAAGCTAAGAAGATCATCTTCTTCATCCACCCATTAAAACTTCCAAGTACACAAAACAGTTGCCCATATCAAATTATAAATATTATATCCATGGTCCAACAAGATGTCCACTGACAAAAAGAAAAGAAAAGGGTATACATGTGGGTTAACGATGTCCATATGTGGAAACGTTTTCATCACCCCATTGGCCCGTCGTCCACACTCCCAAAAGCGACCCATCTCTCTCCGCCCATCAATTCTAAAGGTGTCAAATCCATTCAACATACTCAACCCGACTAAAATTTTCAGGTTTTTCTCGGATCGGATACTAATGTCTCGGGTCGAAGCAATGTCTCGTTTCGGATCGACTCGAAAAAAATATGCATGTTCATCTTAATCTTCATAAAAAAAATTATACACATGCAAAACCGACCCGACCCGACCCGACCCGACTCGACTTGAATATTTAAGTAATATTCATATAACATTTTGGGTCGGATTGAGTTGAGTGTATATTTATGATATTTCGAAAGGCATTCTTACAACGTGCTGGACTATGTGGTGATACATCATTGGCTGGGACAAAGTTGTCCCGAACATAATTACTTCTTTTGACTGAAAATTTGTCTTCTCTATAGTCACGCTCTTTGCATGGAGCATTCGATTTGTCTCCTATTCAATATGCAATCATGCAATGTCTTATCCTACAAGATAATATTCACACTACGATCTAGCTCTTCTAATACTTAAAACTATATCTACGACAAATCAGTCCAAAATTTCAAACTATCTAGCATGCAACGCGGAACATCTTCTATATTCCAATAATCTTCCCCTCCGGCGAAGGCCGATCCGCCCACCGGTTGTCTTGTGCAACGATCCCGATACGCAAGGCCTGTATGCAGAGGATTATATGAATCCAAGAGCGAAAGGAATGTGCGGAATCAATCTCCAGATCCTTGATACGAATACCAGTTCGAAAATAACCCGCAACCGTTGGCATTAAAACCTTCAAAAGCACAGGACGGGCACCATACCATGAGACGGGGCTCGACGTTGTCTTCCGCATAGCATCGTCATGATGACGAAGCCAATTAGTATTGTAATGCTAATAAGGTGGAGCAAGCACACCCCATCAAAAGCACTCCCCTTTTGCCCAATTATTATTATCTTGATCTCCATCGCGGACTAAAGCTGAAAAGATCATCTTCTTCATCCACCCATCAAAACTTCCAAGTACACATAAACACTTTCCATTATCAAGTTATGATATCCATGGTCCAACAGGATGTCCACCGAAAAAGAAAAGAGGAATATATGTGGGTTAGCAATGTCCATATACGCAAACATTTTCATCATCCTATAGGCCCGTTTACACTCCCAAAAGCGACCCGCCTCTCTCTCCATCCATCAATTCTAAGGCCGTCAAATCCAATCGACATACTCAACCTCCCTCAAATTTTTAGTTTTCTTTTCAGATTTGATACTAACGTCCCGGGTCGGGTCGGGTTAGGTTGGATTATGTTTCAAATGGATTCCAAAATAACATGCTTGTTCATCCCGATCTCCATAAAAAATATATACACACATGTGCAAATCCGACCCGACTCGACTCAAATAATTAAGTATGTTCTTATAGTATTTCGGGTCGGGTCGGATCGAATCAAGTGCGAATTGATAATATTTCGAGTCGTCTATCATAAAACCGACCCAATCAATTGACACTCCTAATGAATTTTAGGGTTCCCCTGTCTCTCTCTCTCTGCTTTGCGGTTATCATATTCGATTTCTGGTTTTGGAATGATAACGAAGGAGGCGTGCTGGCCGCGGCTAGTAATCAACCTCCACGTCGTCGAGGCTTAGCTAAGGGGGGGAGACGCCGTGTCTGTTTCTTAATAGGGAAAGGGAGAACCACGTCACGGCGGATGGGGAGGCCCCCACCCTCGGACACCGCATTGTCGTCGGCTCTTTGTTTTTGGTGTCTCTTTTTCTTCTCTCTTTATAAAATGAAATGAAGTTCTTTCCAAGGAGTCACTTTTGACGCGCGGCTTGTGATTTTCCGTGACAACATCGTCATTTGCGAACGCGGGAGTATACTCCAAGTCATGAGAAATGCCGACCCCTCACGTAGTAAACTTATGCAAAGAAGCAACGAAAATGTGTCGCTAAGATAGAGATGACGCGGCACGACAGTAGTGGTCACAATTTTGCTACATCAATGTAACTTATTAGGTTAATCATAAATCTATTGTACTGATATAAATATAATTCTAAACTTTATAATTTTATCTTATTATGGTCCTTTCGGTCTAATTTTCGTTTCACGTTGTTGCCTTGAGGGTATGTTGATGATTGAACTACCACATCGGTGATTTAAGACTAAAATTAATGAACATAATTATATTTTAATATTATATAAAGATTTCTGACTAAATTGGTAACATAAAAAAAATGTAGAACTAAATTATAATTGGATAATTTTCTTTGGCGTGAGATGAGAGGAAGAGGGAGGGGGGGGGTGCCTTGTATCCACTCTATGCTATAGGCAGTTCCCCCCTCATTGGGGCAATGAGAGTTTTTATTCATTACATTCATCTTTATAGATGACTAGTTTTTTTCTTGGAAAAAAATTACTTATTAAATGATAGTATCCGAGTGAATTTCTAATTCTTGTATGTTTTGTTTAAGATCTATACTTGTATAGAAGCTACAGCACAAAGACAATAAATTGCAAAAAAAAAAAAAACTCAACTCTCGAGTTATAATCAATACAAATGATATGATCGATAAGAATAGAGCTTGACAAAAAATAATAGTGAGTAATGAATGTATTTGAAGAGGTACAAGTTGCCGACCAAGAAGCCGCGATTGACAGGAGCTCTAATCGGGAGCTTGAGAGCCGGTCGGCGGTCGACGGAGCCATTAAATCCCTCGGAAGTTTTCCGAATTGTTTTAGCGCACCGGCGTTGGTTCTCCTTTCCCCTCCTCTAAATACTATAGGGACGATGACGATTGAGACCAACGACTCTGGTCCTGCGCGTGGGGAGAGCCCCACCTGCTCTTGTAAATATCTAAGGAACCCTTTTTGGGCCTCTGACCTGTAGGATGATGAAAGGGAGGGCCCCACAAATATCACTGCCCATCCCTGGTTCGTGCCACGATAGCCTATGGTGCTACTGTGAGTCTCCAGTCACCATCTCCTCTTTGCCCTACATTTTCTTCTTATGTATATACATATAAAGTCCATCTCGTCCTTTGAATTTAACATTTGCAGAAAGAGAAAAAAGGTTGTAGCTCAGCTTTACAATTCTCTCTGAACCCCTGAACCGGAAGAGAAAAGCACCCTCTCTCCTCCACCTCCATTTCACAAACTTCACCGGGGCTTCCCAAAAAGTCACCGTCCCACCAACCACAGAAGGGCTTCTGCAGAGAGAGAGAGCGAGAGTGAGCGACAGGGTCTTTGAGTAATGTATACGAGCGTGCATGGGATGGAGGCGACGGCCGCCAACGGTGACGCCGTGGCGCCGTTCGTCATGAAGACTTACCAGATGGTCAGCGACCCGACGACGGACAACCTCATCTCCTGGGGCAAGGCCAACAACAGCTTCATCGTCATCGACCCGTTGGACTTCTCCCAGCGCCTGCTGCCCGCCTACTTCAAGCACAACAACTTCTCCAGCTTCGTTCGCCAACTCAACACCTATGTAAGCCGCCTCACCCGTCGTTTTCGATTCTCGATGTCTATGGGGGCAGACATGTATGCCTTCATATGAAGTTGCAGGAACCGATTGTTGGATAAATTGCGTGTATTTGGAGAGTATATTGATTCTTGTTGAAGTAGCATGATTGTGCGATCGATGTGTTTCTTGGAAATTTTTGGCTCAGAAGCTGTGGATTATGCAGTGAAGGGACTGATTTCTTTTATGTGATCTTATCTTGCTAGGGTTTCAGGAAGGTGGATCCGGACCGATGGGAGTTCGCGAACCAGTGGTTCCTCCGCGGCCAGAAGCATTTGCTGGGGAACATCGTGCGGAGGAAGCACAACAAGGGCGCCTTCTCGCAGTCGAAGGGCAGCAACCCCGACATGGACGAAGAGGAGCTTGTCGGTGAGATATCCAGACTGAGGCAAGAGCAGAGGGTCCTAGAGGAGGAACTCCAAGGCATGAGCAAGCGCTTAGAGGCGACTGAGCGACGCCCTCAGCAGATGATGGCCTTCCTCTACAAGGTCATCGAAGACCCGGAGCTGCTTCCTCGGATGATGGTGGAGAGGGACAGGAACAAGCAGTTAGCGCTGGGGAGCGGCGAGAAGAGGCGGCGGCTCATGATCTCGTCCTCTGCAGTGTCGTCGTCCTCGTCGTCGAGCATGGCGGTCTCGAGTTCGATCAAGAGCGAGGACGATGACGAGGGCGCCAACTTCGGGGTCATCTCCTCGCCGGAGGTCGATGGGAATCTGGACATCAACCGTTTTTGCGACTTCACCACAGTCCCGGCATCGTCGCCTTCGGCTTCTGTCGATGGAGGGATCGGCAGCCACGTGGCCCTCTCGCCACCCTACATCGACGCGACTGGATACAGTGGCATGATGAACAATCAATTCGGGTACTTTGCGGAAATGGCGGTCGCCGGAGGAGAGGCCGATCCGCCGCCGACGCCGCCTTATCCTTTTTGCCTATTGGGAGGTGGCTTTTAATTGCCTTATCACGAAAATTATCTTTCCATCTTATCCCTTTGTATTATTTTTCTTCTATCTTTTTTCCTTTTTTTTGGTTTCCTCTTCCTTTGGTTAAGAATTTCCCTGTAAACAGCAAAACAAGAACGATCGATTACGTGTTAAACTTACTAACTTTGGTGGCTTAGTAAAGTTAGATGATCCTATTCGAGGAAATTGATGTTCTTTTATAAGCAAGAATAAGCATAACTACAATTAGAAGCAAGAATCGTGGAACTGTGTACTTGGAGTGACGTTCAATGTTACGAAGCTTAAGGGTTTTCTTCATTTTCCATCTGTCCATTCTATTTGGCTATTAAGTTGCTCACTGGACCCCCCTCGAGCGACTCAAAACCTAATTTCTTGCGATAGCTCTGCAGCAAAGTGAATTCTCAATTTGCTACTGATTTGAACTTTTGAGTTGGTCTAGGCATAAGATAGAGCAACATCATGTATCGTTACGATTACTTGCGTTTCATCGTCCGCTCATAAAAAAAAGACAAGTTGAACATATGAAATCAACACTTGAAGCGATAAGAACATTGCTTACGGAACATACTGTTTCAACTAGTCTAAAGTAATGTCGTTGAATCTCAACCCAGCCTCAATCTGCAATATGGACTAGAACCCCTCTGTCTCTCTCTCTCTCTCTCTCTCTCTCTCTGTGATTTGCTTGGTTGAAAAGATTAATGGGTGGGGGCGCATATGTCAAAGCGGCAGTAAAGTCAAAGCTGCAGGCTAAAATTTGCCAAAGCTTTGATGATTGACTTTTCAAGTGGTCCAAAGCTCAAGTATGGCATACTCAATTCGGTACATACGTGGCCCCTTTTTTCTCATCCGTTTTCCCTTGTTCGAAGGGCATATATAGTTGAGGATCACTAGGAAAACTACATATAAACTACTTCTTTCCCAAAGAAGTAGATAAAAAGAAAAGAAAAAGAAACGGAGGTGGCTAACAAAGGAAAAGCGAAAACTAAAAATTTATAAAAGAGTGGACGACAAAAGGAAAGAAAAAAGCCATGTTCGGAGCCTCTTGGGGACAACACAGACTCTATTGGAACGCCCTGTTGGTGTTGGGCCATCCTCCCATCGACCCTCTGTGACGAGCATGCCCGATGCCCCATCTCTCTCTCTCTCTCCCTCTCTCCTCACGCAAAGTAATTACGATCCAATCCGGCCCGACGGCAAGACCTCCGTGCAGCAAATCGCATCAAAGAGATCGATTGATCCAACCGGCACGACGCCTCCCTCACGGGACGTGTGCCGCGGCCGTCTTGGCCGTCGAAGCACCGTGTCTCATTTTAAGGGACCATGCACGAGTCGGATGGCTCCAGATGGTAAAAACTGTTTTCAGCTATAAGCGTTGGTTCCCGATCAATCTCGGGTCAAGCTCCAAAGCTGAACTACGGTTTTTGCTTTACAGTGGGGAGAGAGCCGACCTTTTCGTCGGGCGTCCGGATCGAAGTTGACGAGAGGGAGAGAGAGGGAGAGGGAGAGGGCGATCGATCGATCAAGTGGGGCCCCCCACCCCGACGGGCCCCATTCTCTTGGAGGCATCCACGAGACGCGTGTCGGGAGGATAGTGCCAGGTGTCGCAGGAGGGGCCCACTGGACTGGCCAATTTATACCAGCAGAAGAAAGCAAAGCAAAGCAAAGCAAAGCGAGCGAGCAAATCTATTTGGTTGCCCCACAAAAGAGGTTAAAAAAAAAAAAAAGGGAAGGAGGGAGGAGGAGGGCGTGGGGACAAAAGCATCCGGTCCTTTTCGCTTTTTCCTCAGGGGTGGGGACCAGACCCCCGTGCATGGGTGGCCACGTGGGGGGACAACCTCGTGGCCGGTACACGTGTCGACTTCCCAGTGCGTCGCCAACCCCTTGTGGCCCTTTTTGTCCTCATCCCAAGGCCCCGCCCCACCACGACCCCCTCTCCATCAAACCAGTTGGGTTCCTGTCGAACCAAAAGGGTCGGAGTGTGATGCCCCAACAAAGTATATATTAAACAAAAAAAATTCCCAAATTATGTTGACATATAATTAACCTTAACTTATTTTCGAATTTATACTTGTATAACACGTTTTCATTATCCATCAAAATTCTATCAATTAAAACCTGTAAGAACTCACTACCTATACGAATGTCGAAAGATAAATGTTATGAACATGATTTCCACATGACTTTTAAATGAAAAAAAATCATCAAACGAAATTTTGGTTAAAAGCAATTGTTTCGTGTAAGTACAAGTTTGTGATTTTATGTATGGTAAATGCATCATAGCATGCATAGCTTAGGATTTTTTATATCGGTAAATAAAAAATTCGGGATAAAGTGAGTATAATTTGAAATTCATGGTGGCTTCTTTTTTATATTAGATCTATTAGCAAAGTCTTGTCGATCACGTTCTATCCGTCCAATCTGTGTAGGTGCAAATTTTCGGCATGCCTGAGAGCAGACTCTCTATTTTTGCCCCAATCAAGTTCTTCCGTATTTAAAAAAAATCCAAGGCTAGAAGAAAGACGATGGTATAACCGTATCGATGATACGAGATGTGACATAATCTTGAGCATCATGCGATATATATGTAGCAAGGAGGATCGGCTTCGCCCGTGCATCATGCGCGCATTAGTTTATTCACCGGCTCCTAACAAAGAACGGGCATTACTGGTGCTGGTGCGGGGGCATTGGACATACGTGATCAAAGAGATTCGTCATGGGTCCATCTACCCAATATGCCTCGCACTTAATTAATTAATTTAACCTACATTTGTCATCACCGTATTGACAGGGAGTGGGCCAAATAATTGGATCGAATCGGTCAATCCCGAACGGCTCTCGATTCCTAATATATGAAAATGGTGAGTACTATCCATCCGGTTCTCAATTCAGGACAAGGATCCATCCACCCATATTGATTATTTTAATTATTATTATTCTAAACTTCCAAAACCTAACTCCCGTATTTTTCACACTTATCATACACGTGAGCAATTTCATTCTCACTCATCTCGATCTCAGTCACACAGCACTTGCGCAGAGATCATTGTGTTTAGCTCATTCCTCATGTATTTTCAATCTGGCGGGAAAAGAGTAAAAGGAAAAACGATATACGGTCGGTTTCTAGATTCATTTTGGAATCGAATCGAATCGGTTGATTTAGTTTTTGGGTTGATTTTCGATTTCATAAATTGGGAATCGATCCTTCTGATTTGGACGTCGATTTCAGGGTGAAAAATCGATCCACTCTGAAAGGGGTCGTCCCTTCGTATTGGGCATGAGGGACGAAGAACATACTCCACTTTTTCATTCATTTGTTTAGTGGGGGAGAAAAAGTGGCGTGGGGGGGAAAAGGGAGTCGTGAAAGGGAAGGGCAACACCTGTCCCCGATGCTCCGGAAGGGGAAAAAGTCATCGATCGATAGTGTGGAATCTGGACCGTGTATTAGGGCCCAATGTTGTCCTCTCCAGCGTTCTATCTTCCTTTTAATTGATTTCTTTGGAAGGCTTGATTAAACATATAAAGACGTGGTCGAGAGACGACCCACGTATGGTGAACTCCCCTTATTCGACATTGATCTTGCATAGAAAAAAGCATTTTGCCTTTTTGAATTGTGCAAAACACGTGATTAGACCGACAGACCCGAGTGGTTGGGGGGGGGGGGGGGAGCGACGTGTGCGCGAGCAATACCGTCGGCCGTGACCGTCAGACATAGTCGGACAGTTCTGTAATCGGGAGAGACAGTATATTCGAAGCGGATCGTAATTCCGTATATTTATATTTTGCTATTCATTTTTAATCCGACGGTCGTCTTAGGCTTTTATAGGTGGCCAAGGGTCTGGTCGCTTGTGGGGAATGCGCAAATACACGTGTTCTCCATCCATACACGCGTGCGCATTTACAAATAAAAATAAAATTGAAAAAAATCGCTAAATAATTTCCTGCCACGTAGGTTTCGAGCTCGAGTGCGAAATTCGGGTCATTATCCGATTCGAGCTCGAACTCAAGCCTGAAAATCACGCAACGGTCGAGTCGAGAGATGGGCCCAGGTTCTTGGATCAATTGGAGCGGGCTAGTAGTGTGCCCAATATCTCTCGTGGGCCCAACGAGTGCGTGTGACTTTCACGGCCCATTACCTCTGAAAATCGAAACCACGATTCCAGAGCCCAGAAGAGCAAAATGATTAAATGCCATTTTCTATTCTATTTGGGTGGTAGGTCTTTGGAAATCTCTGCTCTTTATTTAAGAAGGTTAAAACAAATTAGGATGTGTTCATTTGGTGAAAAAAAAAAAAACAGAGTCTTTTGGAAAGCATTTTCCCAAAAAAATCATCTATATCTCTTATAGAAATGAATAAAGAGAAAGATTTTCACCATCCATCAAAATGTTTGGTCATAAATTATCGTTTATGATGAGTTTTTTTAAAAATATTTTTCAAATCATTTTTTCGTTTTTTTTTTGTGAAACAAACGAAACCATATAACTAATAAACATCGATCTGGCGTCTTATCTCTTGCTTAAACATCGAATGGCTTTTCCTCTCTTTAGCATCATGTAATCAATCAAACCACAGGCTAGATTCCTTAGAAATCTTTTGGTTATTCTTGAAAAAAGGGTCCGTTCTTTTAGTGGGAATAAAGTTATCCTCAAAATTGCCTTTCCATATTTAATGTGCCTTTTCCATTTTGCTGCTTAGAATCCAAGGACAAGATCACAGAAGATCATTACGTTTCCACCAGACAAATGGGGGAAGGTGGTGGGCCTACGCCCGCCACTCCATTTGCGGGCGGCTACTTTTTAAAAAAAAAGCCCACATGCTTTAGACAAATTCCATGGGCCTCATTTCCCATTCCTGGTGCCCATGCTTAATTTAAAGCACATATAAGAATCGCTAGGAACAGTAACAAAATTAGGTACAGATTTGTACTCGATCGAGTCCCCCCCCCCCCCCCAAAACAAGAGAACCCGCCATTGGCCCGAAGCAATCGGGGGATGCCCTACGACATGACCGATCAATAGAAATGCTCGAATGCTTCGTTTCGTCGTGCATCATGTGATAACCCCGCTTTTCGGCTAATGCTTGTCTACCCATTTAATAATCATAGTGGTACAATTCCCCCTTGTTCTTAATCTTTATGTGGGGGTAGTAATGTCTCCCACATCTGCAATTTTCTTATCTATCTATCTATCTATCTTTTTTTTTTTAATAGATCAAGGAAGTTCCATACTTCTTTCTACGACATAAAAGCCGACTAGATAAGTGGGGGTGCCTTCTGGTCATATTTATCTATTTAGTTTTGTTTTCATTTACAAACGACAAGATCACTTAACTTTTTTTTTATTTGGACGTTTCTTCACGAGACATAATGTTCAGATGCACCTAATCATAATGTCTATACAATATCATTTTCATTAAAAGCATGTATCGTGTCCAGTTATTACTTATGCTTTCTTTATTTTATTGCTCCTCGATGCTTTTAACTCATAATCTTTCTTGTTATATTATGTGTCGACTAATTAAACAAATAAAATAAACAAAAGCAGTACATTTATATGTTTTGATGATATTAAATCCAAAAAGTATTCATATTTCTTACTTCAAAACAATAACGTTATTTTTTTTGGCATACTCAAGCAGAGTCTACTTAGTAAAAGACAAACAAAACTTTTCCTCCGCTAATCTTAAAAAGTTAGAGATGAAGAAAATCGGTTTTTAATTATGAAAGGGAAAATTATATTGCTTTCGAGATAACAGATTATCTTGATTTTTGTTTTGGAAATAACCAATTTTATGCGTTACCCATCCGATAATTTTCTTTTCATATGATAAAAATATTTTTTTTTGGCTTTTAAGAAAGAATTGCTTATGAAAAAAATGAAACAAACGACCACTAGATGATTTATGTGTAAGTATAGCATAAACTGTTGGGTCTAAAAAGAATTTTACTCAGCCGATGTTGTTCACTATTGATTTAAGAGTTATGACAACCCACTTTCTCAGTAACCCTAACTTAATGGCGAATAAGACAACTTGCGGAAAGTTTTTTGTTTTTCTTATACCGATAGCTTATGCTCTAAATTCCATGTTTTATTGGAGCATCAATTTTTTTCTCACTTTTCTGTTTTCCCTTTTTGTAGATACCATTATGATTTATGATGATTTTAGCCTTTCTTCCATATTTCTTTATACTAGTTCCATCCAAGGGCTTGGATCATTTCCCCATCACATTTACAGAGTAGATGTGATCAACGGGCGAAGGCTCACCATGCTTGCGATATAAATGGTTAGGCTTGAGTAATGTTTTCACACGAGAGAGTCTAATCCGCCCAATTTTCACCCGACGCGACTTATTTTGAAAATTACTAAACAAATAATTTGTGATGGGAGTTGGGCAACAAATTAGGCCAGCTTTTGGGCTTGACCAAACTCGAGTCCCCCTAATAATCACCTTTAGTATAGGAAAAGCATTTTGGAACCTCTCATGAAATTATGAAGTTTATCCGCCATGTGGGGTTTAAATGAGGAAGAAATGGAAAAAAGAAAAGAAAAGAAAGCTATAGCTTTCATGATTTATACATTCACTATATATTTTTCATACGCATATATAGTTTAAGTTTAAACATTCGCCATATTATTGAAAAAATTGTACATTTTTATGCCACTTTCTGTTTGGAGTGACCTTTTTTTAACCCTTCTGACTTTTTGTAAATTTTCTGACATCCCAACTTTGATTTTTATATCGCACAAAACAATTAAATCTTTGAAAACATTTACATATTGACATGTACATGATTGGATATGATTTTATTATAACTCTCTGAAAACTTAGAATATATATATTTTCAAATTTCAAAGCGAAAGTGATCAATGAAATTTTAAAGTAGATGAAAATCCCACCCAAACCAAATGTCAATTTTTGACATTACAACTAACATTAAAGTCTCGATGAAATGTATAACGCTCCAATCTCTGATCATACTTATGAAGAACCTTTGGATGGTCATTGCTACTTTGCTTCTATCCCAGAATGCAAGGACACGATTTAGAATACCAAGGAATTCTCACATTCTCTCCCCTAAAAGATATTCTACCTGTTTTCCTGTGTGTGAGTTCTTGCCTTAGCTTCCAAATGAGGCGTGTATAATATACAGGGTCTCATGGAAGTATTAAGAAATACGTTTGAGATTTGTGAGGAGTATAACGAAATGGAGCCTCGAGTGAAATTAACTTACAGGGTCTCAAGCAATCAATATAACCAATTAGCTCATAATTTATCAATGTCTTAAGTTTTCGAGTGATAAACTTGACTGTCTGGCTATGATAAGGTACTCACTTGGACAGGCGAGAGATAGAGAGAGATTTATTAATGTGGAAGCATGTATTAGATTGATATGATTAAGGTTGTGTTAGTGATGTGTAAAACTAGAGAGCGACGATGGTTATTTAATTCAGTAAAGGTATAGTTAGATACCTAGATTTAGGTGGGTCGACATGGATTCCAGAAGTTCGATTACGAATTATACGTGTGCCTTTGGGCCTGTGTGTCCTTCATTTGCTCCTGCTTTTATTCTTTTTAGCATCCACTCTCGAGTTTGTCTGTGGAATGTGGTTGTAGCACAAGGATTAGCAATAAGGTACTATTAAATTTGATGCCCAGATATTGGAAGCTCCTTTTTCATATTTTTATAACCATATGATGAGAATCCGATGAACTTTTGCTAAGACTTCTTCTTGGGGTTTTTTCTCTTCTAATCATCCTCAGCATGAGCTCATGAATTCCAATTTGAGCTTATTGTTAGAATATCCAACGTGATATTTCAATCTTACTTTTTTACCATATTAAAATGTCCAACTTAAATACTTAACTCAATGGACAGAAAGAGACCACGAGTGCGTGTAAGTGTATGTGTGTGTATATATATATCACTTAGACAAGGGATGTGGAGGTGACCGTTGGTCTGACTAGGTATATAAATAAATGTAAGTTATGAGCTCCCTCTTGAATCTCCCTGTTATGAAGATAGTGGATTCTTGCAGTACTTCCCCCAACAATGGTATGTACCACAGATTGATTGGTGGCACTACAAAAAAACTGGAATTTCGCTACGGCTAATTAGCTACGAAAAATTAGCCGTCGCTAATAGCGACAAACATAGCGACAAAATAATAACAACGTCGCTAATTGGCGATGCCAATTCAAACTTCGTCGCTAATTAGCAACTGTCTATTGATCGTCGCTTATAGCGTCGCCAATTAGCGACGTTTTTATTTCCGTAGCAAAATACGTCGCCACTTTGCGACGAAATTTTAGGTCGTCGCTATATTGCGACGGTATTCGCTGCGAAACAAAACAACGTTGCTAATTAGCGACGCTTTTAACGTCCGTCGCAACATCCGTAACAAATTGGCGACGAAATACCTATCTGTCACTGTTTGGCGACTAATTTTGCGACGAATTAAATTTCGTCACTATTTTCCGACGGCTAAAACTTGTTGTAGCCAATTCCGTCGTTAATCAGCTACGACATTTTGTTTCGTCACAAATATCGTCGCTAATTTGCGACGACTTGCTTGGCCGTCACAAAATCTGTAACTAATTCTCGACTATAAAGCTGCAACAGCAACTCGCATTCAGCAGTAGTTCGTCTATCCCGAAAGCTTTCTCCCTTCCTCCGCCGCCACAAGCAAACCCTAACTCTCGGTATGTGCATTTCTCTCTTTTTAGGCTCTATTTCTTTTTTATTTACACTATATACGATTATTCTTCCTCGTATATGGGGTCGTGTGGGCTCGGCATTTCGATTGTACAGCTAGGTAGAGAGCTTTGGTTTGGCTGTGTCGTTTGGCCAACGACGAATAAGTTGAGCTACGTATGGCGGACTCGACTCCGCTTGACCTCCCCCATATGTTCGCGCTCGATTTCTAAACAAGGTCAAGGCGAGTCCGCGAGTTCTCTCTAGATATGGCCGAGTTCGGCCTTCATGGCCAAAGATAATTAGCTTAATTGGGTTTGCGAGACCATGGGGGTAAATATTTAAAAGAAAACAAATGTACAACTTTTAAGGAATTTATTAATGTTTTGCTTCATGTATTCATATGTTATATTATCATACAATGTGCCAGTGTGATAAACTAATTGTATTCATTATCTTATTTTTTTTACTATTTAATGATGTTTACATGTTCCAAATTTATTGTCTTTGGTTTATGTAGATTATATGTCTCCATCTTATATCTTACAAAGTTTGCTAACGATAGAAACAACTATTCTTTTTTACGACTAGGTATGTACTGGTCTATGTGCTTGGCATCCGATGTCCAATTGACCAAACATTAGACATCACATTCCATCAATTTACACTGCAAATATTTTCGTCATATAACTTCAAGTAATTATTCTTCCTTATGTTGCCTTTGGCTTTTCCCCCAACTTCAAAGTAATTGTACATTGTACGTGAGCTGATGCTAGTATAATTAACTAACACCATATTGCGGAAACCCTTTTGTTTAATTCCAATATGAAACAGTATTTCATTTTCCAAATATTTTCATAATTTCATGATAATTAATTTGTATCATATACAGATACAATGGAAAGAGAAAGGTCTTGGATGTGTAATAAAAACTTGCCTAATCGACGTGGATTGACCGATGAGTTTCGTGCCGGGTTGACACTGTTTTTGGACTTTGCTAGTAGCAAAGTTGAGTTCATGGATGGTAATAAGATATGGTGCCCTTGCAGAAAGTGCAGAAATGGTAAATTTCATTTAGTTGATACAGTTGGTGAGCATCTTTGTAGATTTGGTTTTACTCCGAACTACTATAATTGGACTTGCCACGGTGAACCATTTATAGCTGATGAACCTGTTGAAAGCCGAGACCAATTTGTACTTAGGGAACAATGTGCCTATGATCACCAATTGAATTCATACCATACGATGGTGATGAATGCAGCTAGTCAGAACATTGGATGAGAATCAAATAACCATGCAAGTTCGAGTTTTACTCCTACATTTGAAGAAGGCGGATCTAGTCATGATGCGGGAGGAACAAGATTTGAGGAGAATGTCTGTAATCAATTCCAAGAAGTGTTGAGAGCAGCTGATGAACCTTTATGGGCTGGTTGTGAGAACCACACTAAATTATCAGTGACGGCAAGAATGTTAAATATCAAGGCAGAGCATAATGTGTCGGAGAATTGCTTCAACTCTTTTGTGGAAGTAATGCGAGAAACATTGCCCCGTGTAACATCATGCCTAGTGATTTTTATGATATGAAGAAGCTAGTGCATAACTTAGGTTTTCCATTAGTGAGGATTGACGTGTGAATCAGCGGTTGTATGTTATATTGGCGAGATGATGAAAATGCAGAGTATTGCAAATTTGTGGTGAACCTAGGTACAAAGTTAATAAGAGGCATAGTCGTAATCAGAAACGTAGACCACGTAAGGGATTATTTCATCTGCCAATAATCCCCAGGTTGCAACGGCTTTATGCATCTCAAGCGACTGCTGAATACATGACTTGGCATGCAAATCATCATACTGAAGAAGATGTAATAAGTCATCCTTCCGATGCAGCTGCATGGAAACATTTTGACAGAGCATACCCTGAGTTTTCGATTGAGCCTCGAAACATCAGGCTAGGTCTCTGTACCGATGGCTTTGCCCCGTTTGGAAAAACGGGGAAAAGTTATTCATGTTGGCCAGTTATATTAACACCGTACAATCTTCCACCTGGAATGTGCATGATGACACCTTACATGTTTTGACATTGATCATCCCTGGGCCACAAAATCCGAAAAAGTTGATTGACGTTTATATGCAACCATTGATTGAAGAGTTACAACTGCTATGGAATGAAGGTGTCCTTACGTATGATATTTGTACAGATCAAAGATTTGTGATGAAGGCTGCCCTCCTTTGGACGATAAATGACTTCCCAGCGTATGGAATGTTATCCGGGTGGAGTACAGCTGGGCTCTTAAGATGTCCAATATGTATGGAGAGATCAAAGTCATTCAGATTAAAACATGGTAAGAAGGCGAGCTATTTTGATTGTCACCGACAATTTTTGCCGATAAATCATACATTCAGAAGGAATAAGAAAGAGTTCGTCAAGAAGAGGATCGAACGAACACCTCCACCAGTGAGGTTGACCGGTTATCAAATTTTTGAGCGAGTACATTACTTTTCAACTGTTGTTGAAAACCCTCATGGCACAACTTATGCGTATGGAAGTATGCATAAGTGGACTAAACGCAGTACACTTTGGGATCTACCATATTAGAAGGCCCATCTTATTCATCATAATCTTGACGTCATGCACATAGAGAAGAATATTTTCGATAATGTCATCAATACGGTGATGGATGTCCCTGGAAAAACAAAAGACAACATGAATGCAAGGAAAGATATGAGAGATATTTGTGATCGGTCAACATTAGATGTGGATTCAACTAGCAGGGGACCAAAACCGAAAGCAGTTTATACATTGACCAAGGAACAGAGACGTGTTGTTTGTCAATGGTTGAAATCTGTGCGCTTTCCTGATGGCTATGCTTCAAATATCGGAAGATGTGTCGATATGAATGAATGTAAGTTGACGGGTCTGAAAAGTCATGATTGTCACATATTGATGGAGCGACTGCTTCCCATAGCGACGAAAGAATTTCTACCAAACTTCGTATGGGGCGCCATTACAGATTTGAGTAATTTCTTCCGTGATATTTGCTCGACTACATTAAAAGTTTCACACATGGAGAAGCTAGAGCGAGATATTCCAATTATCCTTTGCAACTTGGAAAGGATATTTCCTCCGTCTTTTTTTGATTCGATGGAGCATCTTTTAGTTCACTTGCCTTATGAGGCCAAAGTTGCCGGTCCCGTTCAATTTCGATGGATGTATCCATTTGAGAGGTGAAATAATTTTTTCGTACTTAACTTTCAAACTAGCTTTAATTTGTTCAGTAGCTTGCTGACCATAATATTCTTTGTATCATTACTAGGTTCTTATTTCATTTGAAGAAGAAAGTAAAGAACAAGGCATGCGTTGAAGCTTCAATTTGTAATGCATATATTGTGGAAGAAGTGACTACATTTGCAAGTTATTATTTTGAGTCACACGTGCAGTGCAAGAGGTGGAGAGCCGGTCGAAACGATGAGGGCCCCATTGATCCCAATAACAAGTCATTCTCTATTTTCAATTATCTCGGTCGACCAAGTGGCGTTAGTCGGTATCGTTACTTAACAGGTGAAGAATGGCATGCAGCGCATACATACATTTTATTGAATTGTCCAGACGTTGATCCATACTTCCAGTAAGTGTACATTCCCAAATATTCATCTTTGAATGTACGTGTTGTTTATTGCCTTGGTTTTATATCGTTTGCTAATGTGTACATCGTACATTGCTAATCAGGAGTTTCCAAACTTCGATTTCTGGCGTACCGCCAAATGAGATTGATTGTGTAATAAATCAATCTTTTGCTTCATGGTTCAAATCATATGTAAGTTGTCTAACTTAGTTAGCAAAATTCGAGGTTATATAAATTACAAACCTGTACTGTTATGATTTGATATACGATTGACTTTTCGTTTACTTTCTTTAGGTTCATAGTAATAAGGAGCAAGGTGCAGAGCACGAAATACTATATCATTTGTCAATGGGTCCAAAATCCAGAGCACGAAGTTGGCCAGCATATTTTATAAACGGGTATAATTTTCATACTAAAGACCATGGAATCGGAAAATCAACAATGAATAGTCGTCTGTGTGTGCAATCATCCAATGATGCTAGTTTGAGCGATGATTTTTATGGCTTGTTGGATGAAATCTTAGAGATAGAGTACCCTGGACCATCACTGCGCATTGTGTTATTTAAGTGCACGTGGTTCGACCCCGTCAAAGGTATGAGGGTGTATCAGAAGTTTAATTTGGTTGAAATAAATCATAAGAAAAAGTATATGAAATATGAACCATTTGTCTTAACCCAACAAGCAATTCAAGTATATTATGCATCATATCCTAGTTTGAAACGAGACAAAGCTGATTGGTGGGTTGTATGTAAAATCAAAGCTCGTCGAAAAATTGAGGAACACTGGAAAGTCACAGCATACCAACAAGATGAAGTTGGTAATACCATTGATACTGAGGAATATAACATATCCTGTTTGAGAGATCCAAGTGGAGCAATGATAGATGTGGAAGAAACTGAAATTCACGCGTCAATGCTAGAAAGTGTTGAAGATGAACAATTTGAGACAGATGAAGAAGATCATTATGAAGACGAAGATGATTCGGAAGATGACGACGAATATGAAGATTAAGTCGACGAATATGAAGACGAAGATGAAGATCAACATAGAGAAGACGAAGACGAAGATGAATATTTTTGATACATGCTGTCGATCGAACTTGTGATTATCGCCAATTTGTTTTACCAATGTTATGGGTTTAATTTTGTCTTATGTTTTATTGTTGTTATTATTTCACTAGCAATTATTGATATTTTATATTATTTCTAACAAGACGTAACAATTATAAAGGAATTTGTGAAGGGAATGTATGTTAGCGACGGACCAACAAATACCATCGCTGAATACCAATGTAATCAGCGACGATAAGCTTCGATGCACGTCGTTAGTTAGCGACTGATGAATGTGGATGTAGCTACTTAGCTACAAACATCACTATGCCGTCGCTACTCAGCGACGGTATTATTGGAAACCGTCACCAGCTAGCCATAGCTTGTAAACCGTGGCAAATTAGCGACAGACCAAGGATAATCCGTCGCAAAAGAGCTACGACATCGTAGTCGTAGCTTATTGCAATGACTACGATGTATCATCGCAAATTGGTGACAGATTGAAATTGTTTGTCGCCAATTAGCGACAAATGGTTCAATCGTCGTAGCTAATCAGCTACGGATAACCGCGAGTCCGTCGCCGATTAGCAAGTGTCTTTTTCAGTGACAATATTATCTCAAATTAGCGACGAACATTGTTTAGTATGTCGCAAAATGGCGACAAACGGAACCTATCGTCGCTGATTAGCGATAACAGCTAGGTTAGGTTCGTAGCTGTCTAGCTACGGACAACCTACGACCGTCGCGGATTAGCGAGAGCTCCGACGTGTTGTTCGTCGCCAAACATGGTCGCTGATTAGCGACGTTGGTTGAGTTTCGTCGCTGATTAGCGATAACAACAACGCTTGTAGCTGAATAGCTACAGACGAAAACGGCCATCGCTACTTAGCGACGATAGTTCTAGTTTGTGGCCAACCAGTGACGGTTGTCTTATGTGAGTAGCTATTTGGCGACGGACTAGTGTGTATGTTGTAGCTAACTAGTAGCGACGGATAGTGTTAGTCCGTCTCTAATTGGCGATGGCAAACACGTGTCGTCCCTGATTAGCGATAACAGTTTAGCCCGTAGCTGATTAGTCACAAATAAACTAAGACTGTCGCAGTTTAGCGACAACATATGTTGTACGTCGCCGATCAGGGATGGACATTCTGCTCGTGAGTCGCTAATTGGTGACTGTTTAGTAATTTTGTCGTAGCTAAGGTGCAAGTTTTTTATACTAGATTGTATAATCTCTGCAGTTAGCGACGGACAGTGCTTGTCCATCGCGGATTGGCAACGACGAACGTTGTCCGTCGCTGACTAGCGATAACGTAGATGTTTGTGGCTGATTTGCTATTGACAATCAACAGCGTCACTAATTAGCGACGTAAACGGCTGTTCGTCGCCAATCAGGGATGAATGTTTTCTGTGAGTCGCTAATTCGCGATGGTACAATTTGTATGTCGAAGCTAATTAGCCACAGACAAGCATCTTCCGTCACTAATTATAACTTGGGATTCATTGCGAGAGTAGAGGCCCTCTGAAATTAGCGACGGACGTGAAATTTCTGTGGCAACTTAGCGATGACGGAAGCTTGTCCGTCGGTACTCAGCGACAGCCTGAACGTCTGTAGCTGATTTGCGACGGAGTCATTGTCAGTCGACAATTAGCGACGGACGTTAGTTGCCGTCGCTAGTTGGCGACTACTGTTTATTTGCCGTGGCTAATTAGGGACGATCGTTTACAGTCATCGCTGATTAGTGATGTAATCAATGTGTGTAGTCGCTAATTGGCGACGAACGGTGATCTTGTCTGTCGGTGATTAGCGACGAACTATGCTTGTCCGTCGCTAAAATCCGTAATTTTAAAGTCCGATTGGTTCTCTCTCTCTTCATTCCGACTATTATCTTTCTGTTCCGTCGTCCAATAGGGCTTAGGCGATTCCCTTGCTCCCCTCCGCCGCTCCTCCTCCGCCGCTCCTGCCTCTACTACCCTCCGCCACTCCTCATCTACCATAATCGACACAGCATATATACCATCCTCAGCTCCTCCTCCGTATTGGTTGGTCCGCTAGAGGGAAACCCTAGATTGGCTTAGGCCATCCGCAAACACGTATCATCCGCCGCTCCTCCTCTACCAGCCTTGGCTCCTCCTACGACATTGGGTTCGCAAACACGTATTTCCTTTTGCTCCTAGATTGGCCAAGACTACGTCGCTCGGTCTCCGTAGGCGTTGGGTTTGCAAATTTCCGGACGAGGACCCAACTGTCCAATTCGGCCGACGCCCATGCATCAGGTAAATATTGCGATTGACCTTGAACCAGCTGATTGGTAGACTAAGCTGACTAATCTCATGACTCTAGACATGGATTCCACGGTGTTCAGGGGTGGCATGAACAAATTGGCTATCAATTATATTATCAACGGGTGAGCTCATACTTGACGAGCTCTGGATATGTTCTTGGTGGTTTGTTATCGGGTGTGTTGTATTGGCCTTCATTGCACTGGCTTTCACCATTATACCTTACGGTCAAACCCAATACAGGGTCTGAATTTTAGTTAGTGTTGTCTCATTGCTGTTGAGGGGGTTTAGCCTTAATTGCTTACAGTATATGCTTGATACAGATGGTATATGATTCTTTATGATTTTCATTGTCAACTTGTGGAAGTTTTTCATTAGATTATCTGCCAGATTTATAGAATATTTAGAATGACAGTTGTCATTCTCTGTAGCCTATCTTCTTCTTTTTTAATATGATTTATGAAGAGTGGAACTTTAGTTAGTTGTCTTTGAAATTGACCAACCTGTATTATGGAAGTTCGGATAGATGTGTAATTTAAATATTTTTTGCCTGTTCAATGACATTTTAGAGTAGCTTTGGCCAATCAGCTACGGTCATCCTGTTGTGTCTTTTTCAGGTGCTATATGTTGGTGTTGTCAGTTCTATCTTGCTCTGCTGCGTGCTTCTTTTTCTTTTATTCATTGTGGGCATCGTGTTACTAGATGTCATTAATTGCAACCATCAGATTCTGTATCGTTACAACAGCTTTGACTGTGGCTGTAGACTTTGTTCTCAAGCCACTATGTGTTTTTTTCCCTGAAGAAGCACATATGAAAAGAAGCATTACGCTAAGCTGAAATTGGAGTTGCCTGTGACATTGAAGGGCTGGGTGTTGGCTGGTTGATCTTTTCTCTCAAAGTACAAAGCTGAAAATGGTAAGCTTATACCTTATGTAGATTAATACATGGGTGTGAGTTTTCAATGTTATTCGTCTAACCTTCAACCATTGATTGCAGCGACGTGGAGGCCGTCGTGGAGGATTTGGGGTACGTCGTATGGGAGGCGGAGTAAGAATAGCCGATTCCCCTTCCCCTTCAACGGGCTCGTCCCCGACCCTTTGGACGTCTCCGGCAATTTTTTCAGCTAGTCACCCGGAAAGACATGATGCTGGACCTCCTGGACACATGGAGACAACCGCCCATACACCTCAACCAGAAAGACATGATGCTGGACAGCATGACACACCCTCCCATACACCTCCACCAGAAAACATTGGCATCTTGGTCGACCCTATGCCCAATATGGCTGGACAAGTTTATCAAAGACGACATGAAATGACTGCACAACCACCTTCGTCAGCGGGGGAAACGACATTACCACCTGAATCAACGGAACCATCTGTCAATGATGAAAACATGGTTGAAGATTCAGAAGGACGCAAATTGATAGGACCATATGGCGATTCCTAAGTACCTTATTTTTTATAGTATATGTGATCAAATTTATTACAGTTTCATATATGGGACCAAAACTAAACACGTGGCATAATTTTTGCAGATTCACAAATGCCGCATATGTTGTGAGGAAACTTAATAGAATCATCAACGATCATTGGAGGGGGGCTTATCTTACATATTCCGGAGCTCCAGAGACCGACAAGAATCTGTGGTGGAATGAATTCAAGGTAAGTTTTGATAAATTATTTCATCACGAACTTTAACATTGGAATGTGCTGAATTTCATCAAGTTACTTGACTTTTCTGGTACATTGCAGCGGCATTTTTGTTGGGACGAATCCGTCAACAATGAAGTTAGACGAATTTTTAATAAGAAGGCCGGTGATCACATGAGAAATGTGATTAACAAAGCGAAGTCCAAACAAGCCAAGCCACATTGGATTTCAAGTGACAATTGGACAGAAATGCTGACAACTTGGGGAATTGATAAGCATAGACTTGCCAGTGAACGAAATAAACTCAATCGAGCCTCCACCTCTACTGAAGGCTCAGCCACATATGCTGGGGGGTCAATCAACATCGGAGAACACAAAAAAAGATTGGTCAGTACATTTAATTATAGTGTAAGTTAATGTAAACCGATACTAATTTATGTTTATATTTTGTAGGCCAAGGAATTGGGGATGGAACCGACACCTCTTCAGACATTTGAACGGACATTCCAGAAAAAAGATAAGACATGGACTAGCGATTGAGCACGAGCTGTAAAGGTTAGCCACGTTGCTATTTATACGACTAGTTCGTTAACTAAAATGGTTTGAATAAATTATAAATTGTTTTGGCTGAAGTTAGTTAATGTTTGTTAATATCGTTAATATAGGAAAAGTTTGATGTACTTTGCTCTACTCGAACTAGTGTTACTGGTGATGGTGTCAGCGCGTCTGGGAATGAAGAAGTTGATTAGACGGCATTATGGGTGGAGGCATCCGGTGGGGTAAAAAGAGGGAAAGTATTTGGGTTGGGATCATTGTCAAGGGAGGCTGCAAGAAAGGTAGGTGCAACATCATCTTCAGGTGCATCCAGTTCAAGGAGGGGTCGACATGAAGCGCAAATGGCAGCTGAAATGAAGGAGTTGAAAGATTTACTTGTGCAAAAGGAAGCCAAAATCGTTAAGCTTGAAAGGAAAATGGAACGTATCTTGCGACACCTGGACATTGAGGACGATGAGGATGATGAGGTTCCTCCTTCGAACCCCGATGGTGAAGAGGACAATGGTGATGAGAGAATGGATGATGATGCTGAGCTGGGTGATGATGGGAATGGCGGCACCTCATAAGACAATTTGATGAGGTTCGTGACTAAATTTTACCTGTTTATGATGTATGTATATACTGCTATAAAGTAAGGGCGATCACGTTGATACACTTGCCTGCAAATCATACAAAAATCAGGGTATTTTGGGAATAAGTTGAGCAACTTGGCTGTTTGAAGGCTGCAACACGTGTACATCAAATTAATTGCCGCTAACATGGATCTCCATTGGTAATATATATTGTTTTGTGCATTGTAGATGAAACATACTTGAAGTTGTTGAGTTCTATTTTCATTTTTGCTTTTCATTTTAGATAGTAATTTAATGCCAACATTGGCGACACGAGTTCAGCAACCACAAAAAGTTTGGTCATCGATAATCCAGGTATTATGGTGTGTTCAAATTTCTTGATAGTGATTCTATGATTATGAATGTCGCTAATTGTTCTACTTATGATATAATGTATCTGATTCAGTTGTGGATATATTGCGTGGACAAGATGGTGCATGGAAGATGAGGATGCTGTGGAAGAGAGGACTGCTTGTAGTTTTTTTTTTAGTCTTAAGTTTCTGTTCAAATGTTGGAAGAATATAACTTGGGGAGATAGTAGTTGCGGTTGTGCTGCACTAACTGTGCCTGGCTGAATACTATTATTGCTGGGTTGGATAGTGTACAACAGATACAATGTATATCATTTGATGTTATCATATATGGAGGAATTGTGCAATTCATTGGGTTGTTCAGTAGTTTTAATAACCAAATGGCTGCATATTTCGTCGCCTGAAAAAAAAATTTGGAACAAAATTCGTATTGAATTCGTCCAAAACCGAATTCGGTAAACAAAACGAAATGCCAAATAGCGACGGACATGTGCATAACAGTAGTTAAGTAGCGACGAATTACTTTATCTGTCACCAATTAGCTACGGAGAAAAGACTTTCTCTGTCACCAATTAGCTACGAAGTCATCGATGTCGTCGCAATTTAGCGACGGCATACAATAAGTTGTCGCTAATTAACGACGGAAATAATCAAAACAAGTGGCTAATTAGCGACGGACATCTACGTCCGTCGCTTGTGCGATAGGTATGTCCTAACTAATCAATTTAATTATTTCGACTAATATCGTGATGAATTTGGCGACGACACTTTCAGCTTTGCGACGATTTTGTTTCGACAATATTAGCTACGGCCATAGAGTTGTGGCAAATGAGCGACGGAACAATGGCGAACTTTGCGACGTACATCTCATCCGTCGCTAACACTAGCGACGCATTCGTTCGTTGCCAATTATGGACATGACAATACCCAGTGTTCGACGATTGAATATAGTGACGAATTAGGAGTTTAAGTCATCGCAAACTAGCGACGGGATTAGCGACGGATAATGGATGTCACTAATGGCGACAACTTTTGCGACGACATATTGGGCGACGATATTTTCGACGATTTTTTACCGTAGCAGATTTGCGACGAAGAACCATATTGTCCATCGCTAATTTTAGCGACGACGCAGTAGCGACGAACTGTTGTACGTCGGTAGTTTTGTCTCAAAAGCGTTTTAGCGACGACTTTTTCCAATAGTTTCATCACAAAATCCGTAGCGAAAATGCAGTTTTTTTGTAGTGTGGGCTCCTAATGTGTATTGGTATCCTGGACTAAGCGAGGACTCTTTTGCAAGTGTCGAGTGCGGTTTGCAATCACAGTTCAATCCGAGAAGAGACCTTAGGTGAAAGACGTGTTTAATTGGTTAGTGATGGTTGAAGATTCGAGTCGAGATTTATTGGTATTAGGAGAACAACGGGCTTGGACTGAGGGAGCTAGCGCAATGTGGTAGAGATTCACATCTGTATGGGGAAGTGTTAAGCACCCATACGAGCGGTCTGATATAGAGAAGTCACACATTGAATGTATAGAGCCAACAGAATCAAATGATGATACCTAGTCGATCCAATTAGATGGACCTCTCCGTTATGAAAGTATTGAACTTGTTTGTGCTTTCTCCACCGCCATGGCTTCATATTGTCAAATCTCGTGTCCCATCAATTTCACTATAACCTGATCTGTTTTCATGTGTCCTCTCAGTACCATGACGTAAGCTACTGCATAAAGGAAATAACGCAGAAGCCTGAAATAGCACAATATTCTTCCAGGAAGATGAAGTCATGCCATCTTCGTTGACACCACACAAAGCACTCTAGCCATAAGCTAAACTAATATTGTACTGTCCAGCAACATGACACCACTTCAACTAAGCTCTTCCGAGTCCAAGAGGTTTAACTGATGAAAAGGGAGACCCAACAAGGGTTATGATAAGCTGACATGGCCTTTTTCTTTTCTTTGACAAGAAACCCATCTCGTAGGTGGCCTCCTGCGTCCATGCATAAAATATTCTCCACTAATGTCAAAAATTGAGCGAGGCACGAGCCAAAATAATATACGTATTCTCCAAACAAGTTCAAAACTATAGAAATGATTCATTATTCATTATATCATACATATGTTTTTGCTAATAGAATAAAATTTGTGCAACCTTATATAGACTCTAAATTTCAGTATATTAAACATATCTTAGCGAACAAATCTATACAATAAAATTGGAACAACTCGCTAGAAGTCCCAAAGAAGGGCCAAACAAGATGATAGATCTTCCCTTCCTATATACTTGCAATTGCGGTTGTGTAGGTTCCAGGGTGGGTAGGGCGTTCATCATATCATGGAATCTACCCTATACAGTATCGGTTTCAGTTTTGCAAGCTAGAACCTAGCTCATAAGCTCATGGAAGCACCCTAGAACTTACCTTAAACTCATTGGTTCCGAAATTTTAGAAGATGAAACCCACCCTAAAACCTACCCAACCATACCAATTATGTAGGGTTTGCACGTTCTCCAGGTTTCTCATGGACGCTCTTATCTGCACTTGGACAACCTAAGTCATCGAGCAATATAAATGATGAAAGATTATGCGAGACACATAACCATATCGCCTTGCATGCCACAGATAAAGAAAAAGTTGGAGCATGTACATTTTTTTATTGAGACAGCACATGCTACCGTGTGCAAATGCTCCTAGTGCAATCAAAAGGAGGTTTTATGTCGAATTTGGTAAGTTTAAGATCTTTAGTATGCTCGATTTGGGTATTATACTGCAACAAGAGTTGCATTATTATCGCTTGCACCTCTAAACTTGGAGAGCATTATCTTTCTTAATGTCTCCACTCACCAATTAGTCTTTCGTTCGTACACCTCTCCTATTGGCAGATGCAAAACAAGCTGAACTCCAAATGATAAACTTTGTACCGCGCTTCTACTTTAGTCTTTTGCGTTTCCAGTCAGCGATCGAGGGATATCATTATTCTAGGTATACCTTTTCTTTTGCAGACTATCATTCACCACGAATGCACATCAACCGTCTTGTTTACATGCATTAGGTATAGTTTTGCCCAATAACGAATCAAGAATTTAAGGTTACGGGGTGGTGACAAAGTTTATATTAGTGAATTATTATACATACATTCTTATTTTTGAAAAAATTCCATCCATAATTAGGGAAGTTTCCTTTGCCTGCCTGGTTAAGGGAGCAGGTGGCCACCGCTAGCTTCTGATGTCTGCTGGTGGTTTTATCCACGAGGTAGAGAGCGTGGTGCCTAAGATTACTCTAAGTGGGAGATGCTATGATTCGAACACAAGATGTGCTACATACTAAATGCTCGACCATTGCTCATCCTCTTAAGCTTTCTCATATTGTTTCCATCAAACATAGAGTCTTCACATAAGAAATGTGGAAACAGTAGATCCACTTTCTAATGCAATGAAAGAAGTTGGCGTCAAAATCAACTTATGTATCACCGTTTAAGTTTGCTTATGAATTTTCATGCAGACTGAACACCATTCTCATTTTGAGGAGCTGAGTGAGTCTTTGTGATATCTCTGAAATAAATGGCACTCTCTTTTTTATGAATCATCATTTCTCGGGACAATACATGAGCTATAGTTTCAAACTATAGTATGCTGATCTTAGAGTAGATTTCCTATACTAAATCTATGCCTATCACACATTCTACGTTAGGTGCAAAGTGTAACTTTTTCTACAATCATACCTATGAAATCGATCACATAAAAAGCTTGAGGTGGTGAATAGTTAAAATCTGAAGTTATGATTGGCAAATTGTAAATACTGGAAGATGATGGGCGCATGTTGCAACTGGCCCAAACTCATGCTTTTTGGTTTTACTCCCTTTGAAGCACCCCCCTCATCTCTCTCTTCTCTCATACAAACACATCTGCGCAAAGAGAGCATCATGCATACGTCTCGTCACTGTTCCCTCGATGCTCTGCGCTAATCATGTACGAAACATGCCGGACAAGAATAACAGAAACCAATCTTCTCTCTTTTTCATGGGAAGCTACTTATTTTTCACTAGCTAAAAAGCTCGTACCTTTTATCTTAGCGAACCCTTCATCATACAATAATCATCAACCTAACTTCTAAGCATGCCAACAGAATAAGGGAATAAGATCGAGGAGAAAAAGATATCATTCTAAAGGAAGAAAATGGGGAGAAAAAGCTTAATCATTAAGGCTTTTGCATCCCCTCAAAGGATTTGTAATAATGCATGCATTGAAATTGGTTATTCCCAAAGGGCTAAGTTAATCTTCCATGTAAAATTTTCACATATGAATTGTCTATGAGGTTTATGTGCTTTTTATGTACATATAGTCCCCCTCTTCCAACCACCTTAGATTTTTGAATTGAATGTTTCTGTAAGATATTGGAGTCATGTTTAGTCCTAACTTATTCCTATGTACGGCTCCCCATTTGTCAAACACCATGTGCCTTTCCTAATTTAGCTTGCACCTGGAAATTGGCGTTAATGTATCTTGCATTGCTTGCTTTGTGGGGTTCATATGTTCTTTTACATAGTAATTCTCCCTCCATTTATTAACTCCAGTTTTTGAGTTGGACATTCAAACATGCGAAATACTGTATCTGAAAACAATGAATAACATATATATAACAAGAGAAGATAGCATCTATCAAAGTCTATTCATTTATTTATGATGATCTCTTTATTCCATATGCTTTTGGAGCCCCAAGCTTTCATGTTCCCAATGGCCACGATCGACGGTGGAAAACGATCCCAAACTGTAAATCACTCGGTGAACAGTTACTTTAACATGATGCTTCATGTGTATTCTAAGTCCATAACCCTCACCTCTTGAAGTTGACTGCTAAACACTCCCACCTTTATTCGAAACATCCAATCATGCGAAGCACTTTTTCATGGTATCGACTTCGCGAGAATCATTGCCAAAATCAGTAGTCAAGCACGATTCGGGATGTAAAATACGATATTCACGAAGTCATTGTGCCGACATTAGTTGAACAAAGTTAGTGTAGAAGATGGAATAGTCATCAGCAAAAAGAGACAGGCAGAAACAAGGCGGAGAGTCTGTAAAATATCTGGTCTGGAGGTGTCCCTACAGGCAGAAGAATGTCTTGTCTTCTGTCTCAGATACGAAACACGTTATCAATCGGTTCAAACGTAGTTACGGAAACGAACGTCTTTTTTATTTTTCTTTTACAGCGCTCATGATCATTCGAATGAAAGGGACTCGTCACGTTCCATCACGTAATGGCATATTCGGAGCATAAAGCTCTGTTTCTCCATTGGGGGAGTTGAGAGTAGGGGAATACATATGCGTTCGGAAGAACCCAGAGATTCTGCTTGGTTTTAACGTAAAAAACAAGAAAGAACGCGAAAGGAGGGGCATATCTCCAAAGTTGGTGGAGCGGTACTTACAGCTCCTCTGCCTCCAGAGGAAGTGAAACGTGGGCACCACGGATGGAACGTATTAGGGTGTTCGTGGCCTCAATCCAGTGTCCACTGGTATCCATTTTTTCGCTCCACTCATTATTGCCAATCTAACTTTGGAGGATCCTTTCACATGGGATCGGAATCTTGGGAATGGAATGCCATGAGGTACGCAAGTTACACCATTGTGGAAGGATCTTGGTTTCGCACATTGACAAAATAGTACGATCATCTGGAACGAAGTCAGAGAAATGGGAATTGGATGGGCACGTTCGTCTCTTCGTATAGACTAGCTAATTGTGTGCACATATATGCTTGGTAGCGTCGCATCTAATCTTTCACATGCATGCAATGAAACTATTCACAGTGATCCCCCCGATTCATGAGTTCTAGTGTCCAATAGGACCACTTCAAAAATGGTGACCATATGATGAGATTGGTCTGACTTCATTCAACAAGTCATTCCCCAATTTTTGTGAGACTTGGGGTATTTGCCATGACTCAAACTTAATCAACACGGATCAATCCCTTCAAACGTAGTACTCGAGTTGGTTATCCTTTAGAAGTGGACTTTTACTAATGAGTCGCTTCATAAAATTTTCTCTCATTCATGTACGTGGAATTTCAAGTGTTACAAATGGGATGCAGTGAAGTCGACTTGAAGGCTTTTTTTGATCTAGATCAATGATTTTTCATGGATGTTTGTGATTTGAGTTAGACTACACACTTCATAGGTGCCTTACAATGGAATTTTTCACGAGAAAAACAAGATGGTTATACCTTTTTCAGAAAAAAATTACCCGATCAATTCGAAAATTATTATGTCAATTCAATCATGAAATTTCAATTTTACTATACTCCTAGATATTTGTGTGAGATTTCAATGTAATTCTTCCGGTCTAATTTTGTCAGAAGTCACTGGCATGACAATCCAGACATTCCCAATCCGTTGACGTGGCACTATACCATGTTAGTAATTTCTGGCAAAAATTGGTCGAATGAATTACACTGAAATTTTGTGTATAGATTAAGGACAAAATTGATAAAACTGGAAAGTTTAAAGCTAAATTGACATTCTTATGCTAGGTTTAGAATTGATTGGACAACTTTCCCCATTTCCAAGTCTAAGGAAAAGTTAAATTGGATGGAAAGTTCTACCAAAATATAGATTTGGAATGCATGCTAAGGAAAGTTTATTGTAAGTCTAATGAGAAAATCACATGTATATATCACCTAATCTCTTCATCGAAATGAACAGTTACCGTCTCAAGAGCTCCGATGTACCATTGCACTCACTAAAGTTTCTAAACGATGTATTTGCATTGGAAACATTGGAAAGACAACTATAATGTTGATTGCTAACGTCAAGATAGAATATTAAGATAAAGTTAATCCACTTATTATAAACAGTTCTGAAAGTCATTGGCAACTTTCAAAGAGTCTATATAATTTTTACACAACTGAATTTATTTCTTTTGATTCCTCAGAGTGAGTCCCGTATTGAAAAGCTGACCTAATATGAGCGTTAATATAAGGGTTTATACGGACCAAGTTAAATAAGTTAACCGCTCCATCCGTCATAAATTACCCAACTGGGGACTTTGTTCTCCTAATGATATCTGCAAGTTCTCACTTCAATTACTTCCACCCTGCTTCGCGTGTAAACCCAAACTCCATGTCAAGAAATTCAGAGAATTTGCGTTGAGAAACTTGGGTCGATTTATACTATTATCTACTTAATCATATTCATAAGCAATCCCTCCCACAAATTAATTAATTACTGATTTCGAAAGCGTTTCGCTTTTGCTGCTGTTGATATCCCTAAGGTGCGGAGGCTACGTGGTCAAAAAGCGGTGCAATTGTTGAAAGAGTCCTAAATCTTTTACAATTTTGTTAATTCAGTCATAAACATTTTTTTTGCCGATACAATCCTAAGTCTTTTGTAACTTTACCGATTGAGTTCTTAACTTTTTTTTGCCAATTCAGTAGAACCTTGAAATTTTCAAGGTCGAATTGGCAAGATTTCAAAAGGTTTATGTCTGGATTGGCAAGATTTCAAAAGGTAAAAAAATGTTTAGAATTGAAATGACAAAGTTGCAAAAGGTTTATGATTGAATTGGCAAAAAAGAAAAGTTTAGGACTGAATCAGTAAAATTGCAAAAAGTTTAAGACTTTTTCGAAAGTTGTCCCGTAAAAAAAGACATAGTGGCTGCCCCAGATAAAGCCTTTGAATCAAACGGTTTGGCAACACCAATGGGGTTGTCACGCAAGGCTTTGCTTCTCTTCAGTAGATTCTCTCTCGCTGGAAACCAAAGAATCAGTGGGGCCATCGTCTTCCAATTCTTCAACCCCCAAAACAAAGAAAACCCTAGAAAAGAAAAATCCGCATCTTGAAAATTAAATAGTTGACCTTTCAATCTCATCTTTGCCATCCCTTTTTGTAACTAGTTTCCTTTCATCAATAATAAGATTCTGGCATTAGCTATATCCTATTCATTGTGAAAATAAAAGAGACAAAAGAAAAAAAGAAAAAGGGTATGCTCGTCCTATTCTTTTCACTTTCATTTGGCCAAAGAATGTTTCTTCATCCAGAGTCTCTAAGGTCCATCGTTGTGCGTTTGGGCTGTTGTGTCGCCGTGTTCAAGACGATGGATAGTTGTTGGTTCAGGGTAGTTATTGCTTCAATGGAGATGCCCCACTAATTCAATCACTCAACACTCACGAAACTCGTATGTATATTTGAAACCCTATTCACTTCCATCCTCAATCACATCTCTCTCTCTCTCTCTCTCTCTCGTTCTTGGCTTCTTAGGTCTACCTTACACCAGTCTTTTTTCTTCTCCTATTGAGCATAAAACAAAGAGCGCACACCTTTCATTAAATTGAGGGGAGACTAAAAGACTCACAAGCCCTTTTCAATCAATCCACGCCCAGAATTCCAAGAACAGTACCCAATAATATGTCTCGATTTCCTTAGCCGACAAAGAAATCCTCGTCTCAAAATCTCACTACAAGCGTAAAGCGTGCATGAAATTTCCACATGACGCTCCCTCCAATCACTGTTGAAGCATAGTGATCTCTTCTATATCTCTCACTTCACATCTTAATGGACCATCTTAGAGAAGTGGAAGGTAAGAGAGTTCAAGATCCTCTTGTAGCTAACAGGAAGAAACCCGCAACCTGCGTCTGGGTTCCCGGGCCTGTCATAGTCGGCGCTGGCCCGTCAGGGCTTGCCACAGCTGCTTGCCTCAAAGAACGAGGTGTGCCGAGCTTGATACTTGAGAGGACTAATTGCATAGGCTCTTTGTGGCAACACAAGACTTATCACCGCCTCCGCCTTCACCTTCCAAAGCAATTCTGCGAGCTTCCCCTCATGCCATTCCCCAAAGAATTTCCGACCTACCCGACGAAGCAACAATTCATTGCCTACTTGGATTCATACATGGAACGCTTTGATCTGAGGCTGGTTTTAAATCAAACAGTCACGAGCGCGGAGTTTGTTCAAAGTTCACAGTGCTGGCGGATTAAGAGCACGGGCCTTAAGGGAGAGGAGACTGAATACTCTAGCCGGTGGCTGATTGTGGCGACTGGGGAGAATGCCGAGGAGCTTGTGCCGCAATTCGAAGGGATGAGCGACTTCGGAGGGCAAATTCTGCATACAAGCTCCTACAAGAGTGGTGAGATGTTTAGTGGGAAGAGAGTATTGGTGATTGGATGCGGGAATTCGGGCATGGAAGTGAGCTTGGATCTTTGCAATTTCAATGCTTGTCCATCTCTTGCCGTTAGAGATTCGGTAAGCACTAATCTGGCTCTCTATTCCTATGAAAAACCAAGCAAATCTTTATGCCTTTAATATATACAATGAGAAAAAAGCTTTCCCTTTTTCTGGCTAATTTGGATTTGTATCATTTCGACCGAATCTTAGTCCTACCAATGATTTGCATCATATAACTTCTTCAAGTTTAAAACACAAACTCTCTCTTTCTGTAGTGACGCTTGTGTACCTACCAATGTCTATGGTAAACAATTCAATATGGAACAAACTTCGCTTTCGCCACTGTAAAAGAGGCATCACTTTGGCCATTGCTGTTTGTTCTTGCAATTTAATTTATAAGCATACAAAGAAACTGATTAGGAAGTGTCTTCTTTCAGCTATATTAGGTTTTCAAATTAGTATTCTTTTAGTCACTGCCAAAGCTCGAGGACCAGAATCCTAAATAATCAAACTATCCTTAAAGTGTGGCATGATCTTACATTAAACAAGTGTGTTTAATTCACATTCACAGACTTTCTTGAAATTTGTTTTGCATGCGCGAGATGGACCGCATGGCCTGGAAACAAAAGGGTTCAGCTTTCAGGAACTGCAGTAAAGTTAGGGAGTGAAATAAATGTAATGTGCGAGTGTCGTGCCCTAGATCTTTTACAAGCTCATCATAATATATACGTGATCTCATCTTTTTGGACCATTCGTTTATGCTTTTTAAGCGACTTTTTCTTTCTGGAGTTTGCAGGTGCACGTCTTGCCTCAAGAGATGCTCGGAAGATCGACTTTTGGCTTGTCCATGTGGTTGCTCAAGTGGCTCCCCATCGGCCTAGTGGATCGGTTTCTACTGTTAATGTCGTATTTTATCCTCGGCGACACCGCTAGCTACGGCCTTAATCGCCCGAAGGTTGGCCCTCTCCAGCTCAAGAGCATGTCCGGCAAGACGCCGGTGTTGGATGTGGGCACGCTTGTGAAAATCAAAAGTGGACATATTAAGGTCGGATTCCTTACTTCCTTCTTTCGATCTGTATCATCGACGTGATAAGCAAATCCGGTTATTATCCTCAACGTCCTGATTAGCATCTGTAATTAGCATTCGTTTGCAACATTAATGCTTAAGTTCATAAGAAACGCAAAAAGATTATTGATCAGGCACGGGTTGCAACTGTGTAGGTTTTCCGTGGAATAAAGAGAATACGACGCCACGCCGTGGAGTTTGTTGATGGGAAATCGGAGACCTTCGATGCTATTATCCTCGCAACGGGGTACAGAAGTAATGTACCTTCGTGGTTGAAGGTTGGTATAGGCTTTCTCTTTCCCTTCCTTTCCATCCATCAATTGAAAAATCAAAATCTAGAGAATTGAGGAACTATCCCTACATAGATAAAATTGCACCCATCGAAATTGACCCTTTTTTTTTTTTTTGGTGAAGTAAAATTGACCCTTTTTTTTTACTCTACAAGAACGAAAAAAGTCCATTGAAAGATTTTTTTTCTTTCCTTTCTTCACCATGATTAGGAGGCAGATATGTTCTCTGAGAAAGATGGGTTCCCAAAGAAGCCATTCCCCAATGGATGGAAAGGCAAGAATGGGCTTTATTCGGTGGGATTCACCAAACGCGGCCTTCTCGGTGCATCCATGGATGCAAGAAGTATTTCTCAAGACATTGAGCAATTATGGAGTCTAGTTGTTCAAAGGAATCAATTTCATGGATTTGTATCATGCAACACCTCAACAATCCCAAATGATTGGGATTATACTATCTGTGATTTCACCAATGAGGACGGGAAGCAGCAATATATTACTGCTTTGAATGGGGAAAAAAAGACTAGAAAAGAGGGAGGGAGGGGGGGACAGTGTGAATGCTAGAATTTTACAAGAATTAATTAAGTTAGTGACGTGAAGGTCATCTTCTTTGGTGGCCCGATAGGTGAACTGAAGGGGAATTTAATTGTCAGAAAAAAAAAAAAGAGAAGCGAAGGGAGTTAGATTTCGGAAATTTGTATATATGTAAATTGGTGTAAGTTTACCATCCTTTGTTTAGTTAGATATACTCATCGTAGATGGGAATGAAGGCTTGGGTGTTAGTGCTAGAAATTTCTGTAGAAGTTGAATTAGATGGTTGTTGTTGCTTAACTACTTTGCTCTCCCGCATAGCATATGAGAGCAATATGTATACATCAATGTCCATTTATATAAATGATCTTATTTTGCACAATATAGGTCTTCGTCATCATCATGGCCCGTTAATTCAGGTGCCTGGAATAAGTATTTCTACATGTTTGAAATAACGGGGTCTTGCGATTCAATATTAGATTCGAGAGAACGAAATAACAAAATAGTCAACACCTTAAATTTATGAGGTTCAGTCCAAGTGTAAATACTTACTTCACTATGAGAATCGACCGCCAAGAAAATTACGATGAATCTCAAGAACCAAGAGTTTACAACTCGATAGTTTTGTGTTTTCCAGTCCTAAATTATGGTCTAAAGATTCCCATCCATGTTTAATCATAATCTCTCATAGTGCTTTCATGAATAAAATTCGCAAAGGGAAACTAAGCACTCTGATGCAAAATTACATCTAGGGACAACCTTGTTGACTCAAACTCGAAAACCTAGGTTTTTGTGATCTTTTTACGTTTTTTATCCAAGAACAAGCTCCGTCACGGACTTAATCGGATTTGCTCGAACATAACACATCCGAAGTACAGGTCGGACTTCTATCGGGTCAGGCTTCGATCAGCCACCATAAATCATAAGTATAATGCTCATTACGTTCATATCATACATATAATCACATGTATATGTCATACGACATACGATCTGGAAGCTTCTGCATGCCACGTGTGCGAGGCTTAGACTTCTTATGATTGGTAGCTACTTGTCACGCCTAGAACAATTTGCGTATTTTAAATGAATTACAGATCATGGGTCAATATCCTTGGGGACCATTGGATATCATCTTTTGATGGAACAAAACGAGAAAGCGTCAGTCATTCAGAAGGCGAGGAAAAGCCATTAGGGCCGGGGAACGGTCCCAAAGGAGGACGTGGCCTTCAGATCATTCCAGCATCAACTTAGGTAAAATTCAAGAAGTGTCATTTATCGTTGATATAAATTAAATTTGCACATTCGACCAATAAAAGAGATAAACTAATATCTCAGTGCTTTAAATTTAATGGTTATTTCACAACTCAAGGTATGGATGCAGAGTGACGACTATCTAGAGACCAACGAATCACACGTGAGTCTAATGGACCGGTTATGTTCAAGTCTGTGATCTGCCTAAGTAGCTTTCATTCTGAGTAATTTGCATGCATCTGGTGGGATGTCAATAGTCATGACCTTCGGTTTTTCAGCTGAAAATCTCCTTACGTCCAAATCAACTATACCATCACCACGAAAGTTCACGTTCAGGGGATCTGCATCTAGCTGATAGATGGGAATTACCTGATTCGAATGTTGGCTGATGTTCACAAGAGAAGGAGGAGAAGACATTCACCACCTAAACTCAAAGTACAACGAAAGAGACAAACCGCTCAAAACCCTACATTCCAATTCAACCGATATTTCTTATACATTCTGAAACATTACAAACTAAATCCTAACAAAATTATTGAAATTGTTGCCACGAATTTTTTTTCAAACCATATTGGATCATCACCAAAATTGTTAGATCAATTCACAAATTAAATGGAAAAATAAAAATTCAAACACAATTAACAACTTTCTTTCAGCTACTCACGCCATCTCTCTCTCTCTCTCTCTCTCTCTCTCTCTCTCTCTCTCTCTCTCGACTTACTATTTTGGCCTTTTTTTATTGCTCTCATCTCCCTCTATTTTTTTTTTTACCAATTAATTCGTTTTTTATTGTCTTATTGTCCTTCGTATGTTTGACTTCTCATCTTCTAATTACACATTCTGATACAAAATTGAAATCATATTGAAAAATAATGAGCGGACCATTAGTCATGAAAGCATATCGAATTTTGTACATAGTAATGTGCGCAGAACTTTAAGTGGGATTGCCAGTAAAACTTTAGGTAGAATCTTGCCAGAAGTAAGAATATGAAGAAAGTGTAGATTTTTTTCAATTATTTAAATTTTTTGGGAAGAATGTCACACTCTTTTGAAATTTAAGATTTTCTTTTGTTCTTAATTAGTTCCCGCGGAACTCATTTGGATATAAACGCGATGATTAAGAAAAAGAGAGAGCGGGTTTTCAAAAGCAAGTCAATCCCATCTGCACCACAAATTGCACTGACTGATGGCGACGGTGCACTTGTGCACCAACAGGGAGATTTTTAAATATGGATGCAGACACTTCTGCGAAGAAATTTCTGACTATTAAAGAAAGAAGTTTCAAAAGAATGTCGTTGTAACATTTTGTCAAACTTAATCCTAGATATTTTTCTTACCGACCAAAAAAAAACCTAGATATTTTTCTTGAAAATGCATAAATTTTCAGTTGAAGTAAGGATCTTGTAACAAGTATCTTAGTGACAGTCATTCAGGAATCAATTGAGAATTTCCCTTTTTTAGTTTTCAATACGCCGATCGTTCTTGGATTATGCGATTAACGACTTAAAACACTCTAAAATATAACACTTGAAATAATTAACCTTTTCCAATCTTGCACTTTTCTAGTCCTCAAGATATCTTGATGCAGTGTTTTCTTTTGCCTATTTTTAATCAACTGAATTAATTCTCTATGGATATTTGCGAACAAGGTCCTTATTAGGGAACGCCTTACAGTCATGCAGAAGTTATTTGTTATATGGTGAAAGTCAGAAGGAAATAAGAGAGCGAGGTTGATGAAATTATCGAAGCCATTTCAAGTAGCAGATATAACTCCCTTAAAAGCGAAAGTTTCTATGTCATCACTGCACTAAGCGAAAGTTTCTATGTCATTACTGCTTGTATAGAAATTATTTCACACCGACAGTACAACTTTTGTTTATGTTCAAACTAGGTTTTACTATTTAGGACGGGATTTTCCTTCAATTATACACATAACGAAAAGAAAGTTTAGCATAAATTCATGCGGCTTTTCATGAAGTCTAAAGGACGTCCTCCTTTTCTTGAGAAAGCACATCACGAGCGCGCATTCGAAAATGATGGCCAATGGTCATAACTGAAAATACAATGCCGCATGTAGTCGGCAACTTCTTCACATAATTTCATGCGCATTGTTGACATTTAAAAGAAAAATGAAGATCATGTCGTTCTCCATCTCACTATTCAAGTCCTTAGAATGAATTGATATACACACCTTTCACAAATAATTTCCTTTTTTGTTGACTGGAAATGGTCGACTCGTGAAGTTGATCAAGATGGCTGGACTGTCTATCATCGCATTGATTTGGTTAATAGTTAAATCAGGAGAAGATTATCCAAAAATTATTAAAACTATTGTACGAATTCAATTCTAAACTTTTCAATTATCCTGATTTAATTCTAAACTTTTTGATCATTTGCCATTTCCGTGCCAAACTTTTCTGTTGGGTGATTTGGTCTTAAGACCTTTTGAGAATTTGCCAATTTAGCCCAAAAATTTAGATGAATTTTCAATGTCGTTTTCCAATTAATTTTGGCTGAAAATTGTTTACATGGTGATCCAATTAGCGCCATCCACCCTAAGTGATGCAGAGGTGTTGTCGGTGATAATATGGACAAATTTTTTCATTATATATTTTTTTTAATCATTAGAGCCGCGAAGCCTTCATCGGCCATTATGAAGGCATGCAAGGGTGTCACGGCCCTTGCGCAAGCCCCTAGTCACAACGAGGGCTTTGTGGCCTTCGCCCGCAAGCTGGTTCCCTACTAGGATCGGCGCACAATTACAGTTAAGTAAAACGAGCAAGAAAGCTATAATTGAGACACGAGATGTTATGTTAGTTCATCCTTAAACTAGGACTACATCCTGTAGAGGATTCCACTATATTAGGACCTTACAACTCTCGTTAAATCACTTAGTTACAAGTGAAAAAGAGTATATATAGCAGTAGCTATTCATGGGCCATAACTCATACTACTAATGAAAAATTATGGGCTTAAATTTTAAAAGCTTTATGGTGTCCAGAGGAGCAGGACTCATGTGCTTTCCTGTCATAGGGGAGTATGAACCACACCCCAATACTCCATGCTAGCTCCCTTGCTAGCCCTTACCTAGTTGCTAGTGGAGGTCGTCGACCTTGTGAAGAAAGAAAGAAAAGAAAATTTTAATAAAAAATTAGATACAATGTTGAAAAATTAGAAAAAAATTATTCTTGTTAGAATAAATTGTACCATGTAGGATGATCAAGGCTAATTGAACCATCACATTAACGATTTGTAGCTAAAATTAACCGAAAGTATTATATTGATAATTCGTTAAAATATTTAGGACTAAATTGATAAATTATTAAAAAAGTGTAAGACAAAATTAACACTATCAAAATATTAATGACTGATTTGCTTGTTGTATAATATGTTCAGGACTAAATTAGCCATAACACAATAAGTTTGGGACAATTGTCGATTGAGTCCTAAACCTTTTGTTATTTTGTCGATTGAATCTTAAACCTTTTTTTTTATGCCAAATAAGTCTAAACCTTTTGCAACTTTGCTGATTAAGTCTTTTTGACAAATTTTGGCTGGAAAATGCATACGTGGCGATGACATGGTGCGGCGGACCTCACCGGTGATGAAGTGACAATGACCCACACACAAAAAAAATTATATATATTTGCTTTCTTTTTCTTAAAAATATACTTGGTCAGCAAGCTCTGCCGACCAATCTAGAAGGCGGCGAATCCCTCGCCAGTTGTGGGCAAGGGTGGTGGCGGTTGGAAAGGGCGTCGTCGCCCTCGCTCGCGACGCCCTCACCAGCTGTCGGCAAGGGTCGGGCGAGGCAAGCTACTGCAGATCGCAAGAATAATTTTTTTGTTGGGAGTTATATCCCTTCTAGATTGGATATTTTTAAGAAAAAGAAATAAAAAAATAGAGAAATTTTTTTTGGTCTGGTCATCGTCACGTGGTTGCCACATCATCACCAGCGAGGTCCACCACGCTACATCGTCGCCACGTAGGCATTTTTCTGCCAAAATCCGTCGGAAGGACTTAATCGACAAAGTTGCAAAAGGTTTAAAACTTATTTGGCATAAAAAAAGTTTAAGACTTAATCGGCAAAGTAGCAAAAGGTTTATAACTGAATCATCAATTGTCCCTAATAAGTTTATGATCAAACTTGCATAGTTAAAATATTTAAAACCCAAATTATTAAAGATTTTGTAGATGATTTTCCCACTAAATTAGAGAGTAGAAAGAGGTTTGTTGTTGGGAGTTATATCCCTACCTAAGTCAAGTATAGCAAATCATTGGATTGGCTTGAGAAAAGATGAAAGCAACCCGAGAGAGAGAGAGAGCATCAACATCAAAGAGCTTCTTCTTGGAAAATCCCGTTATTAAGGACCATAAAAGGGTCCTACTAATTATTGCCTGCCCCATGAGATATCCTTTGGGTCCACTGCTTCGTCAACCTATGCCCACTAACGCGAATTCCTCACTCATATTCGGATCACCCTTTTTCTCCCCCGCCTTGGCTTGCTCGTGAGACTTTGGTGATATGACGGAAAACCATCAATCAGATAGCTCAAGACACTGTTAACTTTACTGATCTGATGTGATTTTACAGCAAAAGAAGTACATAAATTCATATAATCTGAAGTTTGTCAGCATAAATTAGGATTATCTGTGGATGATCCTAAGTTATCATCATATCTAAATGCTGTCACGTAATGATTTTTCAGCTTTTGTTGTTCTAATGCCCTTACTACTGGGCAATATCCGAAAGTCCCACGTGATAGCTCGTGAATAGTGGATGGGTCATACGCGTGATTTAGGAAACTATTCAGTCCGGACTCTTTTCCTGAAGTCTGGAATCATCTTCTATTCTACAGAAAGCAAGTTGCAGCTAAAAACAAGCTGTATCTTTCAAAGTGGATGCCACCTCCAACAATTGAAGTCATTGAAATGTCCAACGAACGATGAGATAAGAGTTCTAGGTTCATTCGTTCCGTGAGCTAAGTGTATATTTCGTTGAAAAATGCTTGAAAACGCCTAGCTGTCCCATGATATAGAAAGCAAACCCCCCTTCTCTCTCTTAGCCCTACAGAAGATGTGTGCTGCATGGTCCAGACGCACGTGACCGTCCTCAGCGCCATTACATGTCGAAACCCTGGCTCTGCATTGGCCTCGAGGGCTTAAGGCACGCATGCATATGGCGTTCATGCTCATCCCTACCTCCACTTTGGTCCATCCGGATACGTCGATGGGTTTACAGGAGGTGCTTTTATTAATTGTGGTCCACCAAGAAAATTTATTAGGGTTAGACGGCTCGTCATACCAATCTCGGGGTCTTCTATAATTTCTGCTTTGGACCATTCCCTGCTGCCGCAGATTAAATGCGTCGTCTCATGAGCTTGACATCGAGATCGACGATGTGAACTTTGTATTCTCTCTGTACATTCTTTTTGCCGAATGTCGGCAAGTTAGTGACACGATATAGCTTTACGGTTTTTTTTTCCCGCTAAAGATCCTTAAGAGTCATGACGTACACACGCCAACTTCTAAATAGCACCTCATGTTTACGAAGCAACTACATCTTAAGAAAACTAACATGTTTATGGAGATTAACAAATGCAAGATCGACATTGGGATATTCTCCAGCGACAGCAGTAAAGTATAATGATCTTAGCATGAATTGGCGTTTCTTCAGTCATGCTTGGACCCATTTAACAAGTAGGTGGTCTTCAAGACTGACCAACAATCGAAGTGGCAATCACCAATTTATTGAAAGCAAGCAAGAGATTTGGAGGACAATTGTCAGATAAGTCATAAACTTTTTGCTATTTTGCCGATTCAGTCTTAAATCTTTTTTTATGTCAAATAAGTTATAAACCTTTTGCAACATTGCCGATTAAATCATTTCGGCGGATTTTGGCCAAAAAATGCTTACATGGTGACGACGTGGCGTGACTGACGACGACGTGGTGACAAACTTTTATTCCAAATTTTTTTTCTCTTCTTTTTCTAAAAAAAATATGCCAGCCACTCCAAAGGGCGGCAAAGCCCTCGCCTGTGGCTGGCAAAGCCCTCGCCTGCTGCTGGCGAGGGCTAGCCTCTACCCAGATCTAGGCAGAGCTCTCTCGTCCTAATATGGGTGAGCAAATCTAGGTGAGGGAGTCCCTCGCCCAGATTTGGGCGGAGCTCCCTCATCTAGATTTGGGCGAGCAGATCTTCACTCGGCCCTCGCCGGCCGCGGGCGAGGGCCGCGGCAGCCTCCGCCACCCTCGCCCGCAGCAAAGGGGATTACTAATAAATATAATTGATGTAACTGAGAATCGTGTACTAATAGTTTGTGCACTCTTCACCCGTTCACTGAACCCCCAACAGGTCATCTAAATGATTAATCAATTGATGGTTAGATGAAGTAAATTTCGAGTTTTCATCATGGCGCCTCCTACTCAATTAGCCTTAAGAGTCATTCGCGTTACTTAATGAGTCGAGTCTTATTTACTACATACTGGTAATGTGTCTTGCATGCACTCGATGGGAGTAGTTCTCTTTGCATCCACCGGCCAATCGGAATTTGTAAAACTTCTTCATTTAGAGAGAAGCCGACTTTGTTATCCTTTTAAAGGCAAGGCTAGTGCGTGTCAAATATTTTTGCTTATCTTTGAGCTAAATCAGGGAAGCATTCTGTAATTCAACCAAGAGTTATCTAATCGGTGTCAAAATGGGAAAACGACGAAGGGTAAGTACAAAGAGGAAGTGCAACTTTATTACGTGGTGTTGAAAAGGGCAACTCATGCAGGCGCGAAATTCTTCAACAGGCGTGAATATGACTACTCCCTATACCTTCTAGAGAGAGAGAGAGAGAGAGAGAGAGAGAGCATCATCAGTTCAGAAGATTTACCATACACTTTATTCGGATCGCGCAGAACATTCAACAAGAACCCTAGGAAAAATAAGGGCAGATTGACCGCTAGAAGGCGCCGTGTAATCCCCTATGCAAGCGGAAGTTGTCGTATAAAGATGTAGTGCTAATGCCTAGCCATTTCGCCAGACCGAATGGAGTGAAAATACAGAAAGTAGGCGATTCAAGGACCAATCTATCAGCCGTGGGCTTTTAGTGCGGCCTTATACCGTACCTCGACGTCCTTTCATTGTCGAACTTTGGACCACGCACCACGGCAACTCGGTCTTTCATCAATCATATGAACATCTTTAGCTCCACGTGTTGCGGAGTGTCTCATAGAAGTTCGGAAGAGATCTCCAGCGAAGATACTCTTTACTTTTCTTTCAGAGATCTCCAGCGAAGATACTCTTTACTTTTCTTTCTTTCTCTCGTGCAACTACTTCCCATCTATATCTTAGAGACTGCAAGAATCTTAGTACGGCGGAGCGAAAAAGAGATGCGGAAGATTTGATCTGCAACTTATAGAAGCATAGTGGTTTTAGATCTTTAGCGGTCCATGAACCAGAGGGCGGAATCTCACGGAAGGAAAGACTACAATGTATGCGCAACAAAACAAAGAAGTCGTTTGTTTGGGGGTTTTCCTCAATGATTCTTATTAAGATGGGGGTGGAGAAGGATGGGTGCGTTTGGCAGAACTTTGCCAAAGCCCTTTGGGCTTCTTAATGGTCTTGGACAAATGCAAGTACAGACATTTTTTCAAAACATCAAAGAGTTTTGAGAGAGATACAATTACATTTTCAAAAGCCTCTAAAAACATTTAATCAAAAGCAGATTCCAAAGAACTTTAAACTTTGAGCAGTTTCGGGAATGTCAATACATTTTTTTCCCTATAACTTTTGATAAAATTTTATAATTTTGAAAATGCCTTCATCTTCGTCAGCAAATGGCTCGAGTTGCTAATAGGGCTAGCACCGGATCTGGCTCTCATAGCAGCCCACTGGGCGTGAAGCGCTTCACTGATTTTGAGGTATTCTTATTTAAAAAGAAAATAGTAGAAATCTTTTACAAAGTGTGATTTCTTCAAATACCATTTAAACCGAAGTTTTTTCCAAATGAGATTACATATTAGCAAACACTACTACCATTTCGAACAATTCATTTAACTTAAAGTCGTTTATAAACTTTTAAAGGCTTTCCCCATAGTCAAATCAAACCCACCCTAAACATATAGAAACGCTCAAGTTTGAAACTTTATGCAAATGAAATCCAGTATAAACAGTAAAGCCCCCTTTTTCGGTATCTCTAATTGGAGCAAACTTCTTCCAACCTCGTTTTATTGGTGTTGACAACCTATGAAGATCACCAAGCTAACTACTCATGTAAATAATGTCTATTCTTGTGATCCATCAATCAGAAAATCGATTGATGGAAGGAACCCCTCCTATCAGGAGTGGACAGGCTAGTGGAATAATCACATGGCCCCGTCAATACTCACTTTAGTCAAAGTAGATAAGCTTGCTACGCGGAAGTCCACAACAAAAGGCAATCACATATCGTTCATTCCCTTCGGCTCAATCATTACTCGAAGTTCAACCACCTCACAGCACACACACATGGGATCAGCATTGAAAATTTTGGGGAAGCATCCTATGATTGATGGAAAAAGACCTCGAATGCACAAAGGATTTCGGGTTATTTCGCGGACTGAATTTGTCCTTTAGCTGCTGGAATTATGAAGAAATATCGAGGGAATTCTCTATCGTGTTGCATGCGCAAGAAACATCGCAGTGAAGTCCCAATTGGGGAAGAAGACTTTGAGGCCTTTCCAAGATTCCTCGTTAATCACCAGTGGGTTTTATCACCATCGTGTGCTCCATTTTGAGAAAGGGGCCACCACGGGCTACGTTTCCAATGCCTCTAGGATTCGTCGGCTTATGCAGATGTAGACTGGGCTGGGTGCTTTAGTACTCGACGTTCTACCTTGGGTATTTGTGTTTTTCTTTGCACCAATCTTGTTTCATGGAGTGCCAAGAAGCAACCAACTTTAGTCCTTTGTAGTATAGAGGCTAACTATCACGCGGTCGCTCTCTGTGTCACTGAGACTATTTAGATTCATCATACTTTCATGGATCAATGTGATTCTTGTTTTCCATAGCATTACAACATTTGATAATTGTGTGATTCTCTTTTATCCATACAAAGTAGCATAATTTAGAAGCAAAAAAAACACGTAGCTGAATTTTTATTTCCTTTTCTTTTCATTTATTTGTTTATTTTGGGGTTGGGTTGGGGGAGGGGGGTGTTGTGTGTCTTGAGATAACTATCATAATCCACAAATAAGGCTGATCGTCTGCATGGAAATTAAAATGAATCAAATGAGATGAAACATGTAAAAGCCATTGCTAACCTTTGGAACTGAATAATGTATGTCAAGTTTCCTGCGCCTTAGTGATTTGCCTTGGAGTGCCTTTATTGCTTTATGGGCTGCTCGAATATCACAATATGATATCATTACAAAACCACGGTGCTTGCATGCTGTAGTGGAGCGGATATCTCCACATGACTGCATTCACCCAGCAGGACAATTACTTCAGATTTCTCAAATAGAAGATACTAAAGCATCCGCAATGATGCAGAAATACGGGAAAACAAGCCTTGAAAATAAATCTCCTCCCATTACAGCTCACTATATCCACATCGATTGGGAAACAATAAAGTTCTCTTTCTCTAACTCAGCTAGGCCCATCTCAATCACCTTTGACAGGATTTGCTCACTTGCTCTATGTGTAGTTGTGTTGTGCATCATAGGAGAAAGTTATCAAAATAGTTTTAAACCATTAATAATTATGTAAATTTAATTCTAAACCTTTTATATTTATTTTAGTACAATCCATTTGGGCAATTTAGGCCGAACGACGCGAATGTAGCATGACCGACGTTAACAATGACATTTTCTACTAATTTAATATTTTCTTCAATTTTAATTAATTTTTCCTTTCTTTCTTTTTTCTTTTTTTCCTTCTTATTTCTAGTTGTCGACATAGGGGTGTGCAACCGAATCGGATAAACCTGGTTCCCGGACCGACCCACCCAAAAAACAGGTTCAGGAATCGGTTCCCATTGAAACTGGTCCGGGAATCGGTTGCCAAAATGCAGAACTGGTTTGAACCGGTCCGGAAACCGGTTCCGAGGGATTACCCACTTGAAAACCAGTCTAGACCAGTTTGAGAACTGGTTTTGTTCCCATGCCCCAGCCCAAAACAAGGCAAAATAGGGCGCACACACACACACACACAAAATGAGAGGGTAGTTGGCGATAACTTGATTTCAAGAGAGTCGTGATGTCAAACCAGCGGATGGAGCTTGGTCGTGGGTGAATTGTTGGAGCGCTCGCTCTCAGCTCCTTGTTCTTGGTTTTGCTCGTCCAAGTCTTCCCCCCTTCCGAACCTCTGAGAACTCGGCGCGGAGGAGTGGGAATCACGTCGGCAATCGTCGAGAGATTCAGTTGGAGGTGATCGTGAGAGTCAATTGAGAGGTCATCGGCCATTCCCCACCTCTTTTGATTTTCTTGACCGAAGACCCTCCCTTCCCCTCTGTTTTTTCCTTTTCGTTTTTTCCCTCCTCCTTCTTTTTGTTCTTTTTCCTTTTTTCCCTTTTGTCGTTCACCCCTTCTTTGACTTTTCTCCATCACTTTTTCTTCTTTCTTTTTGCCTTTTTCTCTCCACCTCTATCTCTATCCTGTTTTTCTCTTTTTTCGTTTTCCTCTTGGCCCAAGTACTGCCCTCTTCTGCATTTTTTGTTCTCTGCCCCCTGCTTCGCTTGCCCTTGCGTGTGCAGGTTGCCTAGTTTGCCTTAGGCAAATCTCGTTGTTGCCGCCGAGAAGAACGGGCAGGGGGAAGTTGGAGAGATGGGCGACGAGCTCGTGTGGGCTGTGGCTGGGCCAAGGGGAAAAGGAATGAGCGATGGGCCCATAGAGAAAAAGAATTCACACACCCACGCGAATGTGGGTGTGGGCCTATTGCAAAACAGGGTTAACCCGGTTAATCTTGGAACTGGACCGGAAAAACAGGGTGGGTCAGATACATGGTCAAATACAAACAGGGTAGGGTACATGGTCCAAAAAAGGGGAACCGGTTCTAATAGGGTCGGGTACATAATCTAGGTTTGGAACCTACCCACCCTGTTTTTGCTCACCCGTAGCCGGACATAAGCGACTAGCCAGAGGCAAGGACAAGGTCGACCTTGCCCAGCCATTGGAAAAGTGAGCTCTCACTAGATCTAGCAAGGGCAAAATCGACCTCATCCACCCCTACCAATGGCACAGCGAACCTTGCCAAGGGCCGACAAGGTTGGCCTTATCGGCCCTTGTCTTTGACTGGTCACATGTATGTTGCAACTCACCAAAGGAAGAAGAAAGAGGAAATAAGGAGAAAAAATAATGAGATAATTCAAAAAAATGATATTATAATTTGTCTATGTCAATGTTAGTTGTGCCATGTTAGCGTCAATTGTCCACATCAATGATGGTCAGGCGAAAATTGAACGAATGGGTCGAATTGGCACCGATGAAAAATATTTATGACTAAATAGATATAATTATAATATGTTTAGGATTGTTTTGGCAATTCTTTTGTAGTCTTGTGCTGGTGATGAAGTCTCACTAAATTTGAATTGGGAGACTTTCTGAAGAAAATGGGGTGACATGAGCCGAACCTTGGAATATGAATTTTAGATTCGATAGCTAATCATGATCAACCTAGTACGTTGGTATATTTATCATATCCTCTATAGTTGACAAGTAAATCCAAGCTTATACCTTCTCGAAATTTAAAAGCAAGTATTTTATGCGCAAGAATCCTTGCTCTTTAACTATGGAGAATCACAAATATGAAATTATTTAGATGATAATTTAGGTGATCTCAATGACTGCAAAATCTACTGATTTTTTTAATTTTTACCTAATATGAATCCTATAGCTCAAGCTCACTGGTCCTCGCCTATGGCCAATTGCTGAGGTCCAAGGATGGACTAGAGTCTAAGAAGCACCGACACTCTCTGGAACCCTTCATGTCGTGTCCGACACGCTCCGACACTTGGTCAACAAGTGTCGGAAAATCCGACACTCGGTCAACTCTTTCCGACACACGAGTCGATGCGAGTCGAAAATTTCGACACGTGACTTCGACACACATGATGTTATATTTATAAATTTTCAATACTTATGGGGTCTAAATATAAATGTATGATGATGATGATGATGATGATAATAATAATAATATAAGCTCAAACAAATCTTCAATACTTCTGGATTCTTCTTAGTCGCACGCATCCGAGGCACCTCTCGTTCTCTTATTTCATCGTGAGTCTCTCGCCTGTGTTGCTTCACCTTTTGCTCTCAAGATTTCATCTTTTTGCTTATCTCAATATTTCACTTGATGAGCCGGAGATGGAGTTTATTTTTTTCTCAAAAGAAAAGGATATTGTGGATGAATGAATTTTTGTTATATTTGATGACGGAATGTTGATTTTTTTTTGTTAAATTTCAAATTCAATAGTAGAATGTGGATGATTTTTTTTCCTTCAAATGTTATTGATTGTTGCAATAAAATATAGTTGAATTTGTCAAATTAAAATAATAAATGATATTAACAAATGCATGATTAATGTTTTTAGTATAGATTAATTCTAGGCTCTTTTTATTATTATTATTTAGTATAAAAGTATTGATTTAATATATAACGTGTCAGAACGTATCGAAATTTTCTACTTTTGAGAGATGACGTGTCAGCGTGTCATGTCGCGTGTCCGTGTCGGTGCTACATAGACTAGAGTGAGGTTCTCTAGTGCGGTAGGCTCGCCGATCCTCGCCAATAGTGCCGCCTATAATTGGTGTCCTTGTCAAATTTTTCGATCAAAATTGGTTGGATTGACTGATTGGCATAGATACAAAAGATTTCAAACTCAATTGACAAAATAAAAAATGTTTAGGATTGAGTATTGTCACAATTGCAATATTTGTATAAATTTTTTTTGATAATTTTGCTCTTATAAGTGTCCTGATTTAAAAAATAAAATTGAAAAAGAAGAGAGAAGAGATTCATATTTTCTCTGAAAAAAATGTAGATTAAATTTAATGGGCTCTTCGTGCATTAGGCCTCACATTTGTAGTCTCACTAATTGAGTCCTCAAATGTTGTCCACCACTTCGGTCGGGCACTAGGCCCGTTGTCTATATTCATGGGCCCATATTCACAAGCCTTCTTTTTCTGCCGAACCATTTTATTGGCTGGCAAGAGTTCTGCAGCCAGCAGCTAGAAATCTACATACACTATTATACACAATATTGTAGCTTAAGTCTGAAAATTTTTAAAAAACTAACCCATAAATTAAATTGGAAGATGGAGAAAATTAAACAGAGAAAAAGAAAGCAAACAAATATAGATCAAGGCAAGGCACTTTTAAAAAGTTTTCTTCAAGATGGTTATTTTCCCTATAAAAGATTTTGATAGATGAACTAGCTTAGTATGTAATTCAATGCCTCTATGACAACATGACATTAATGCACCTCATATTTTCTTCAACCACGAACTCAAATTCATTAATCCAAGAGAAATACGATATGGTGGAGAAGAAGAAGGAAGTTCACGTATATAAATGTCTTTGTATTTTTCTTTTAGCCTTCCTTTTTCTTTTCTTTTTTTCCATCTATTTAAACACACAACAAAGTAAATGTGTGTGTTAATTTTGACGTAATTTATGATATTGCATTTTCACAAAAAGGTCACAGGGAGAATCTCTGCCGTGCATCGTACCTTTTGGGCCATAATTATTCCTAAGTGTTAGAACTTCTGGGAAAGAATTGTTCCTTGCATTAAATGCAACAAAGACATCATTTCACTTTCACAACCAATAGAGTCGTTAAAGTTTGAGCATCCCATTTGCTCTTAGGATCTGAAGGACGATCATGCCCATGATTAGCTTTGTCATGGATTTGATTAATGTATGGTACTTTACGAATCTACGTACGCATACGCTAGGAACGAATATGTATATACGCGTGCATACGATGGTTCACATTGGTGGCGTAGCAAAGAGAGGCAATCTGAAATCTGTTGCAACTAGCTTTTGTATTGCATGGCCAATCAATTCCGATTTATTCCAATATGGTTTTCACCAAATTATGCAGCAAAATCCCGTATCTTGTCGCATGTGTGGAGAGTACTCGTCTGGTGGGTGGACTCCAAAGAAACCACCCACGCTATGGAGGCAAAGCTATGTGAACGGATCAGTAAAATTACAATGTACAATCACATTGAGGAGAAAAGACTCCAGAAAGAATTTGAGGACATGGAATTTCCCTACCAGGAACAGAGGCTGGCTGTTGATGAGAATATGTGAATCTCAAGTGAAACAGCAATGGCAACACCATTGCCAACCCCAGTTCGTTTTCCCTTCGTCCGCCATCTTGCCATATCTTCCGATGTAACCGAAAGGTGAAAGCTAAGAGACTTCATCTGTTGCGGCCTCGGGATGCATTAGCCGCCGGCGTCAGCACGCCGAAGAACTCACTGTACATCTCAGTGAAGAACTTGTCGACGATCTCGAGATAGGCGGGGCAAGTGAGGAGCGAGTAATAGTGAAGGACCTCTTCAATGTCTAGCACATGATCGATGTTGCTCATGTCCATCTTCTCCAGCTCCTTCAGCTTCTGTGCAATCAAGCTACTCCTCGCTTCCCTCACACTTTTGGAACATGATGAGCTCTCTCTCCTCTTATCATGGGAAGAGCTGCTTCTCACCATCTTCTTGCCTACGAATTCTCTCCTCTCTCTGTGGTCATGCTTGGATGGAGTCGTTGGCTTGGAGAAGGTCAACTTTGTATGAGGATTCTCTTCATGGGTCGCCTTTTCTTGAACTGTGTCCATGAACATGGCCGCCCTGTCCTTGCCACTCTTTTTTGCCTTAGGATGGTTGCCGGGGTCAGAGTCCCATCGGTCGGTGAAGTCAGCGTAAAATTGATCCAAATCCTTGGAGGGAGGAGGATAAATATTGCTCCCGTTGACATTGGAATAAGGGTTGATGAAGGGACTTGGTGTTTTTGCCAGCTTTTCGTAATCGCCGCCGGAGAGGAAGGACTTGAAGCTCTTTAGGGTTCTTTGGAAGAACTTCTTGGTGTTGGAAAGGGAGTTCCTGAGCAGCATATTATCGATGCTTTTGCCTACAATGGTGGATTCAGAGCGTGTCTGAGTGAGATATGATCTTTCCTTTGTGCCTGCAAAAAACTAGAAATTAAAAAGGGAGATAGAGAAAGAGAAATTCTCCAATCTGCCCTCTCGCTCCCTCTCTGTCTCTCTCTCTGATATGCTCTTTAGCTGGTGGTGAAGGGTTTCTTTATAGGGACGACAACGAAAGAAGTTCTTATCTCCTTTGGTTTCCACTTCATTTGGTTCTTTTGTCTTCACACGCTCCTCCTCTCCTTCTTCTTCTCTTCTTTGCTTCCTAATGAGTCCCCACTTCATTAAAAATTTCTCCAACCATATGAATGAAGAGGCGAGACGAGAGAGAGAGAGAGAGAGAGAGAGAGAGAGAGAGGCAAAAGGTTGTGACCGTTTAATCAAAAATGGAGAAAAGCTTTCTTTACTTTCACTTTGGAGGATGAAGTTGGTGTGTAGCCCCTTTAGGGGAAAAGGAGGGAGCGGGTGTTGCTGGTGGGTGGTTGAATTGAATCTCTCAGATTGCAACTTTCCATTCACCTTTTTGTTTTTAATTGCCTGTACAAATTCGATTTCCTAAAAGTACATAGGATTCACATAATGACTATGTTACACATTAACAACTTATTATAGAGATATATTGGTGATCAGAGTGTGCAGGAGAACTTGTGTATCTTACGGAATCTGCATAGTCAGATGGGTTCTAAGGTGAATATTAAATCCCGCAATGTAAGATTCTATCATTCCAAGCTTTAAAATTTCGAAATCAATGAGTATAGAATAGGTTCCTGGATAGGGGAAATTCCCCGCACGACCTAGAACCTGCACCGCATAATCCGTAGGCGGTCACTCCTTCGTGTAGGTCTTATCAAGTACTCTCACCAAGTTACAACTGTAAAGCTAACACGATGAAACATCAGCGTGGCAACTGTAGGAACCGATTGATCTTCATGATGCAAGAGTGCCCGTGAAGTGAAAGTCAATGAAGAGACAACATGTTTTCCCTGATGGTGATATCTTTGGATTGCCACGAAAACCCTTATTTTCCTAACCTTTTCGTCCTATCAGAAAAATACCCAACCCTTTTTAATCTTGTTTTTAATCTATGCCCGGTCCAGTGACATCATTTGTGAGAGGGGATATCTTGTCAGATTCCTTCCCAAATTAGATGTTTCCCTATAGAAAGAACATTTACCTAGGTTTATTATTCAAGGAAGAATAATTAGGCATATGCATAATCCAAGGGAGCATATTTGTCAGGCTTCACATCAGTCATTTTTTTTTCATTTATTGAAAATATTTTCGAATCTTTTGGTATGTAGACTAAAGGAAATATCAGGCTCTTCAGAAAATCGTAGTCTTAATTGCATTGCTATAGATACTTAAGGCAGAAAATGGTGGAAAAAGGAAAAAAAGAAAAAGAAAAAGAAGAGAATTCAAAATCAATCTTTAGAGGGGAATCTATTCTTGAGATAGATATAGATATGATTTCGAAAGATGAGTTATCTTGTATCTTTGGTAATGTGATGATGATATGAAAAAAAGATAACAAAATGCGAGGAGTTTCGCAGCTATCGAGCCTTTTTCCAAGACATGTGCACAGTTCATTTCACTCTCGAGCCAAAGAATCAAACTAAATTGGCAACATGATTCAAGCACAACACAAATTACATGCAAACTAAGATGAGAGAAGTCTCCAATAGATGATGATCATCTGGTCCCCACCAAGTAGCGAGCGACTAGATTTTTCCAGATCCGACAGAAAACACGAGCTACGAAAATTTGGTGATAATGGGATTCCGGACAAACAACATTACAATCCAATCATCCCGCAAATCGCGCAGTCCCTGAATCTGCACAAACTGGATGGACTCCAGGGATAGATTGCTGGACCAAAAGCTGATGCGGCTGAATATAAAATAAGCTGGGGACAGGCTCGCTTTTGCCAGTGGGCATGAAGTGAATGTGCTCGTTGAAAAGTCTATGAACTGATAGAGTTCGTCTTCTGAGCATAGAGGCGTGTTTTCCTCCTTGTCTTCTCCTTTTCCGAGGCATTGACTCTTGTTTATAAACGTCAAGATTTTCTTGTTCTGAAGTTGATTTTCTTGGCCTTCTTTTTACATAGAATAAGTTTTGCCTCCTCTGTATGACCAAAGACCAATTATTTAATAAGGCATACCTGATCTCAAGAAGTTATGTAATTGGGATTTAAGGAGAAATTGAGTGAAATCAACAGGTGAAGAACCATTGGATCCCAACCCCGTACGGTTACAATCAATTTGTGAGAATCTTTGAAATTTTCTTAGAAAGCTATCTTCCTTTGAAAAAAATTCAAACTTTTTTTACCTTTATTCTTTGCTTTCTAAATATATTGAAAAATTATAAGATTCCGTAATTTCAAGGATCCTTGAATAAGCCCGAGCCGAGATCAAGGCTTGGGTCAAGTGCTAGTCCTGGATCTCGGGCTAGGTCGCGCTCGACCAGAGCTGAGGTCTCTAGTCTTAGGCTCTCTTGATGCGAAGGTTGATCAAGACATGAGATGGACATAGGTTGCCGCCTGCATCGACGGGAGGAGCACTGGCCAGCCGGAGCCATGAGCAACGGGGGGGAGGGGAGTTCTACAAGATGGAGGCAATGGGTGGCGAAGATTGTGAAGTCAAGTGGCGGGCTGACGGAAGGCAGAGGAGATGTAGGGAGTTTGAGAGTATAATGAATGCTTATAAATTTTTCTTATCGATCAGTGTTGAATCGTCATGTAGAGTGAGTCAAACATATCAATAATAAGAGGTGGGATTAATAAATGGAAATAGTATCCCAATCGGAGACTCTACATGATAGGATTTATATTGGATGAATAATGAGTTTTGCTTGTTATCTTAACGAAACGTTGTGAAAAAATTCCTAGCATGGTAACTTTATTGAATCATTTGCACTATTATATGAAGCAAAGCAAAAAGGACTTCTTATCCTGAATTGGGTCACATTTTCTTTTCTTTTCATATATTTTAGTTAATTATTTTATGATTTCGTCAATAGACAAGAATAATTCTATTCTATCTATCACGTACCTCAATGCTAATTTTTTTTATCACATAAAAAATATAGATTTTTGGTCAAGTCCCCCTAAACTTTTTTTTATCGCATAAATATCATCAAATTTAGATCTATTTCTAATTTTATCCTAAACTCTCTTTTTTGTCTAATAAAAAATCATCAATTTTAAATCCATTCCCAATTCTACCTTGAACTTTTCTTTACTCCATAAAAAACCACACAACTTTATTCTACATCTATCTTCATTAACCCTCCATCTAAAATCGCTCCTTAATCATCCTTAATTATATGGCAATGCCACGTCAATGTTTTAGTTTTTTCTTTCCCAAATTTCATATACAAGAATATATCTTTTAGAAATAAATATTCATGTCAGTTCAAACAACGTCTTACTTGATTTGAAATTTGTATAAAAACTAGAACAATTAGATTTGACTTTCTTCAATTTTTTTTTATTCTTAAGAGAGTATTACTTTTATCTGACTAGAGGATCTTCGATTTTGCGCTCGATCTTCAACCTGTTGTGCTTAGAAGTCTTTCATATATTGCGGTCATAAAGCTCACACTTAAGACACTCGGCTCGAGACAATGGAATAGCTCAATGCTTGAAATTTATGCATCTTTCGGTTGTTATGAGAAGTTTTGGACAAAGAGTTAACGCGAAAGATTCGACATTAAAATAAAAGTTTGTGATCTTTTCTAAGATAAAGAAAAAAGTATAAAGTATAAATGAGACTATACCTGAAATGAAGATTTTTTTTTATAATTATAAAGAAAGTTTAAGTTAGAATTGGGAGTTGACGTAAAGGTTGACCATTTTTTTAGGGTATTAGAGCCTAATTATTTGCATGGTGTATATATATACGTTTTCTTTTGGGCGTACACGTAACACGTGTATACCGGGAAATCATACGCATAAACAGGGAACTAATTTGGCAGCTAGTGATCCCGACCGGAGAACCGCTCGATCTAACTAGACCGTGACAGTTCTCTGTATGAACGCGTACTTGCTCCATTGATGGCTCGCCACGTGTCACGCGTTCGGGACTTGCCTCTCTCTGCCGAAGCGGGAAGAGCGCGGGTGATTGGCGGCTCCAGCAAGTCTTCCCGTGCGCCCTAAGATTACACCTCGCCAAAGTCGCAAGCGACTCGAATGGTGAAAAGGCCACGTCATGCGACGAAGCAACAATTGCACCTTTACTTCTATCATTAGCATAAATTATAACTTACCGTGAACGTTTGAGGATTTGAAATATTAAAATTTGGTCTTGTTTGTCTATGCGTGAAAAATAAGAGAAAATAAGAGGGAAGTCGTACCGACGTGGGGGACTTATACCGATCGAGAAAATTTCATTATATGAACTGCTGAATCAATTGCGAACAATTTCATGTTTGGCCTGCCAACGATGACGCCCCACACGGTCACCCAAATTTGAAAAATTTATTAATTCATACCCACTAAAAAAAGTTTTGGGTACTCATAAATTTGACCTCCTTATATTTTGTAATTTGACAAAAGGCATGCGCTTTCAAGACTGCGGCTCCGGTTACTCTAGTTTCGGACCACAAAGATGTAAGCCCACTCTTTGAAATGAGGCCCAAAGTTTAGGACACATTAATTAAGATCCAAATTATTTGTTCGACTAATCTTCATAAATGGGGCAAAATGCTTCATATCTATAGAGAGGGTGCAAAAGAAGTCCGATAACTTCACTCGAGATATCGCTAAGTTGGGCCACGCCCACGTATCACGTTGGACTTGCTTTTATTGAAAAGTTGAAACCGATAAGTTACAAGTCAATTAAGGCATATTAACTACTCTAATACTACATCAATTCTTCAATGTGGGATTTCTCTAACATCTCATACGCTCCTCCTAATAATCTCCTTTTCACTTGTGAACTTAGTGTTAGGTTTGTTCCCCATCAATGTAGGTTTTTTTTTTTTTTTTGCGTTAGGATATCTTAAACTTGAATCTCAATTGACACCCATCGGGCTTCCATAGCTATGCCACATTGCAGATCGCCTGGAAACTATTTTTTTTTTCACATGTACATTCTTCGAGATATCTACCAAGTATCAAAAATAGTTATGAGGGCCTATCAATCAACCATGGACTCTGCTGTCATTTATTAGGAGCGCGTGGTAAAAGTCCAATATTTTGTACTAGGAGAGATTGCTAAGGGGAGCCTAAATTCGTGCATGTTAATATATCCAGTTAGACAACGCATTCACTAAAAACCTTAGTTATAAGTTAATTAGAATATATTAATTGCTCTAACACGACATCGATTTTTTACTGTGTAGTTTTTCTAACACAATTTACATTCGCATCCTAACAATACCCAATACATGTGGACAAGCAATTTTCATCAATGTTCTTTGTTCTTTCAAAAATTTCGTAGCCTCATTTATGTAAGTATTGTCAATGGTCTTACCGATGCATGTGCACTAGTCTGTCCTTCTTTTATTTCGTTAGAGCACATTTTCACTAGTCTAATGTTTACGTAGCCATGCGTTGTTATCTTATAGACCTTCCGATTTTGTGCTATCTAAACTATACATAGGTTGGCCAGAAAAAAAATCTCTACATGGGTGCCACGAGTAGCAAGGGCCTAGGGTTACCAGCCCCTATACATCATCTCTATTATTCTTCTAAAAAAATTAATTTCTTTCGTAAGCATATGATCTCCAACTTACGAAAAATTATGATATGTCCCATCCTTTTCACTATTAAAGACAACCTAAAATCGAGAATCAAACCCAGAACCGAGAACCGAGCTAGTTTTGAGTCGGTTTCCAGCATTTAGGACCAAGTTTGAAAACCTAATTACTCTGGAATTGACCCGAAACATTACTAAATGATGAGGTCTTAATGAAGTGATTGAAGTGACCCAGTTGCACATCTTAAAAAACATGTTTCGAGCATAAGTAGCAACTTTAGGCACACAATTTCGCTTATACTACGACGGGCAAAATAATTGGAACGTAACACGATGTAATATGCTTAACATAGAGATACCAGTTGGCATGTTTCCCTAGTGAGTTAATTATTGGGTACGTTAAATAGAATTCGCTAATAGAATATGAACCAAACATTTCTTTCTTTTTTTCGCTGAAGTGATACAAGCTCAAATTGGCACTAACTATAAACACGACCGACACAGGCTGCCAAACCCATGGACCATAATTTCGAGTCGCCTAACCAACCACCTCTAACATCTGGGCTAGCCGTTATCAACAAGATCTACTTACTATTTGTATCGTGAAAGGGTTGAACCCGTTTATACACGCGTAGTGAACCCACGGTTCGCGGGGTTGGCCACTTCGACCGGTTTACCGACGCTAGCGTTCAAGCCGGCCATTTCGCTTCCTCCATAGACCTGAAAAAATGAATACCCAACCGGCCCTCCCTCAAAATTTGGCGGACCAGATGTTGGATCGGGCCGGCTAGTAAAGACTTTTCAGATTAATGGCTAATCTTCGCTTAGTGGATGGATGGATGGAGGGATTAGCAAAGCCCAAAACAAGAACTTTGAAAGAGCCCAAACCACCTTAGAGAATGCACATGACCTCGTTCTTCACTCGTCTGCAAGTGTCGTGGGTATTCTCGAGCCCCAAGAGAATGCGAAACCCATTAATGAGAAGAACCAGAGGATCAGCAGCGATGGCACAAGGGAGGCTCGAGAACCCAAAAGAATGGTGACCATTAATGAGGACGTAATTAAGCCCTGCCTCTACCTCTACCTCTACCTCTACCTCTCCCCATTAGAGCGAGCCACGCCCCCATGACAAGCCTACATCCGTGCTGCCAGTCGCCACAGACATTCTTTAATTTAATTCATTTTTTTTCTCCCTCTCTGCAATTAGTCCAAAAGGGTCGTCCTTCCTAGATTCCCACAAAAAGATCGTGAAAGAGAAAGAAGAAGAAAGGAAAAGAAGAATACCCTTCACTGCTTCCTCTCAATTGTATCAATATGCTCCGGACAGAGAGTGAGACGCTGCAGCGCATCAGCCAAGACCTCCTATAACGCGCTCATGTAATATTGCTGTCGCTGCTCAGACGCTCGCATTGAGAGCTACATTCTGTTAAAGAGCCCCACTAACGTTTGCTGCAGCATTGCTTCCCGGGAGTCTCTGTCCTGGGCACATTGCCCATTTCGTGCAACCCTCTTTGACTTTTGTTTCCCCCCTGTTTTTTTTTTTTTTTTTGTCCTTCCTGTTTTCTTTTTCCTCATCGCATCGTGTCTTATCTTCCATTCGCAGCTTTCGAAGCGGACGTATCGGTGGTTTTTCGTTTCTCTTTTTTCGAAATCTTTCTCTGGGGGGTGTTTCTGCAGGAGTTTTGTGAAGAATGTTTATTAATCCACCTGTGGTTAAGTTCTAGACCGAAACTAGTTTTGGAAATGGTGAGATTATACTTGCTATGCCAAGTATTCGTACGGTCAAAAGTTAAGATAGGAAAGGACGAGCACTGCATCTGTTATGGCATCTGTTAAATAAGCTCCCTGCCGGTACATTCCTAGATGTAACTATTGATAATCGAGGTGAGGTTCGAATCGAATGTCGAGATGATTATAACTTCATGAATTATTGGCAAGAATCATTGTCTTGTTATTGCTTTCGGATTAACAAAGAGGAGTTTGTCGTCCTTTCGAGTCCATGGGCAAACACAAAATCGGAAAGACAAAACTCGCAGAGTCATTCAATTTCCTAGTACGAAAGTCCTAAAGTCACTCATACTAAGTGTCCAAAACTGTACCTAACACAGTACATTTGGCGTGCTTTCAAGCTTTGTCTGAAAACTCAAAGTGAAAGAGGAATATGCACATGAAAGTCAAACCTACTTTATTACTTGTAGATCGAATTTCAAAACATTTGTTTGTGCTTCATAAGCGGCACAATGTTGTCAGGGTCAGGCAAAAAAAAGAAAACCTTCGTGAGATAAAAACAACATTTTGCCGACAGATGTATAAACAACAAAATGAATTGGGATTCAAAAGCTAAATGGACCCTTTTGATTTTGAACTAGCAAAGAGCTTTTCTTTCTGGGGTGACCTTTTGACCCGACATGCATTGTCACTTCTCTCTTCCCCCACCTTAAAACCTGTGCCCAATCATGGACACACCCTGCAAATGAAAAGACTATTATACAAATAAGAGTACAGAAAAGTAAAGTAAAATAAAACAAAAGAGTTATACTTTCAGTCATATTCTGATTGTCTGTTAGTGGTGCGCTTAGTGGTGAAGACAAAAAAAGGTTCTGCATTATTGAAAAATGATGGGAAAACGCAGGGAAACCTCACTATCTTACAAAGGCCAAAAACTCTGCTCGATTCTGGATGTCGTACCAAAAGAGTTGTATTAATAAATTAGGGTTCGGTTCCGCGAATGCTACAAAATTAGATACACCTAACGCATAATGTGGCGCGCTTGTCTCATCATGTACGAGGCCAGTGTTTTCGAAAAGATTGAAAAATTTCCAGGGTCCTCCTTGTCCTCTTGGGTCGTGCCGATCGGGCTGCTGAATCATTTGAACGATGTGTAGATTTCTAGTTTCTTGAACAAAATTAAGTTTCGAAAGCGTGGCGAAAAGCAAGATAGTAATTTAGCATTCATTTGTGCCCTGATTGAATAAGATTATTACGAATCTGTTGGTCATTGCATGTGTTTTCTTCTTCTCATATTTTACGGCATTTTGTGAGAGAAAGAGAGAGAGCATTCGGCGACATGTGGGACCGACGGAATTTGAAACGCATTGCATTGCGAAATTTGTGCAACAATTCTCTTTTGAACATTATGTATACCATCGATTACTATTAAGTGCACCACAAGGACTCACCGAGCAACTAATTGAGAAAATTTCGGATATGTTGATGCGAGATTGTTCTCGTACATTATAGGGTCAAAGGGTTTGAAAAATCGTATCACACGAAAATCAAATTTGCTTAACTAAGTCAAATGCTTAGCGGTTGGAAACAAAGACAATAGTTTCGCAGAAGCATAATTTGGTCAATTTCTCTTTTTTTCTCATCCCAAGATTCAAATTGAAAACTTTTGCCCATCTTTTTTCCAACTTCATTTGACAATCCGATAGCAGAAAGTTTTTAAAAAAAGGTGGCTTCCTTCCCTTTCACCACATGACAATGGGGCCCCCACCTTTTAGAAATGCCACACCCTTTCCCCCCATTATTTTTGTGCAATGAAAAGAATAAGAAGAGATATTCCAAAGAGAGCAAAGCCATGCAAAACGGCCCTTGAATCCTCTCGCCCCTCCAACTTTAGCTCTATAATTCCAAAATCAAATGACACACTTCTGAAAATAATAACACAATAGATAATGAGGCATAGCGCAAGAGATAGCTTGGCATCTAATGAACTCGTTTAGTAAATGGATCGCAACATGTCTAACATTGCTTTTCTTTACAAAAGATTAACGGAAATGTATTATATATGTTAAGAAGTGCGATAAGAAAATAAGTTAATAAGCGAAGGAAGACTATAAACACTTGTATATATTAATAAGTCGCGTAAGAGACTTTAGTATAAAGTAATGATGCTGTCCTTTGCATTTATTTTCCTCTTCTTTCAGCAATTCTTTTCCAAAAGTTCTCGGGCTCCCAACCAAAAACCGCCACAGATTTCTCGTCGGAGATACAAATGGAGGAACGCGAGAAGTTATTTGGTGAGTCTTTTATCCAGTCACGGGGCCTTCAGATCAATGTCGCCACCACCTTTTTTATTCTCCAACAGCTCCTCTCTTAACTGTATAATCACATGCACCACCCAGCAGACAGAGCAAAAGAGCACGGAAATATACTTCGACTCCATCCACACACACACAGACCCTCAGAAACAGAGCATCGAAGTAGCAGAAAACCTGGAGGAGGCGACGGTGGAAAGCGTGAACGGGGACCGTACATCTCATTAGTTCAGTCAATTTCAGTTAGGAACGTCTAGCTCTAATAACAACAATAAACCAACAGAGAACTGCAGGGAGAAAAGGAGAAGAAAAAAAAATATGAAAGAGAAGCAGAGTACGGCACTCTGTTTTTTTGTCAACACCAGTTTGAAAACAGAGCCTCGTAAATTTCGGTGAACACTTGGACGATGATCTTGTGATGGTGGTGGGAGTTGAGGGAGAGGAAGCAGTTCAGGAGCCTCTCCAGGTCCTTGGCGGAGAACATCTGCCTCTCCACGATCATCTCCACCATCGACGTCCTGAAGTCGCCGTACGGGTCGCTCGACCGCTTCACGACGGCGAAACTCCCCTTCATGTTGCCATCGTCGTTCTCGCCCAAGGGCATGACGTCTGTACCCGTCGCTCTCCTCCTCCGTCGGCGAGAGCTCGGCCTCCGGAGGGGGCGGCGGCGCTGGGACTCGGAGGAGTCGGAGGAGAGGCTCCGGGAAGAGAACAGAGTCTCCGTCTCGTCGTCTTCTCGCTCGTCGTCGCTGCTGAACGGGTCGCCATCGTAGTAAGTGCTGTGCGAGGACGAGCTCAAGCTCAAAGGGCAAGTAGTAGCAGTAGCATTGCTGCTACCCTTCTTGCTCTTGCTCTTGGTCTTCTTGGTCACGCTTTTCTTGTGACATTCCTCAAACCCGCCGCGGTGGTGACGATGGGGTTGAAGATGCCAATGGTAATACTCGTCCCTGAAGCCTCCGGTGAACAGCCGGCTCAGAGGCGAAACGGGGGAGGTCGGGGGGCAGAAGCGGCCGTTGCGGAGATCGCGGCCCGACAGCTTCAGCCGGGGGCGATCCCGGGCGCCCTTGGCTGGGACGATGCAGGCGTCGTCGACGGCGGGCCGGTTTTCTTGGGGCCTGCAAACGGAGGGAGGGCGAGGCTTGCGGGGCAAGAGCGGCTCCGTGGAGTCGAAGCGGAAGCTTCGGCAGGACGGCGGGTCGACGAAGCGGGGCTTCTCGACGACGTCAGACGATGCCGCGGCGGGTCGGGGCTTGCAAGAGCCGAACGAGGACTGAAACATGCGGGAGATGCGAAGCTTCAGGCGATTCTCCATCTCTTTGACACAGAGAGAGAGAGAGAGAGAGAGAGAGAGAGAGAGAGAGAGAGAGAGGGAAGATGATGGGAGCTTTGGAGGAAGAGGCTGGTTTGTGGTTAGGGGGTTATTTGAAAGGGAGAGAATGAGGGAGTGATGAGGCAATGATTCTTTCGCGATTTAAAAGAGCGAGGATTCGGTGGTCTTTTTTCATTTCTTTTTCCCGGATGGTTTCGTCGTCGTCTGATTTGTCTCGATTTGGGAAAACTCTTTTTCTTTTGTGAGGGTAGGGAGGGAGACTTGAGAGGACACAAAAGCCTCGGCTGACTTGCAACGCTTGCTTGGGACTGTACCCGCCCACTGTCCGCCACCCATTCTTATCAACCGACTTCTCCGGTCAAAAGGAGAAAGCTCGATACCTACGAGAAAATCAGCTCGGCCATGAAATTTCAGAACCGCCCGCAGACCATTTGCCCTCACCTTTCTCGTTTTGGATCCACGAGTCTGAATATTTTGTTTTATAGTCAATGAAAAGTCTGTGATTAAGTTTATAAGATTTGAAAGTTTTATTAAGAATACAATTTAATATTCGCTATTGTAATGATGTATAGATAGCTGGATTTGGATATTGATGTATAACTAGAGTCTCGACTCTTAGACCCGGGCCCTCGGCCTCAACCTCGATCCCTACCATTTGGACTCGAGGTCCTCATGGCTCAAACCAAGGACCTGGATGTTGAGGGCTTCCCGGACTTCGGTTTTGGGTGCCCATGCCCTGGACCAGTGGATCAGGGGCTGCATTCACTTCATTTGAACAAAAAAAAAAAAGAAGAGAAAATATTTATGTTTAGATGGAAAATATCATAAAGGTGGCTTTCAATCTTATTTACGAACAACAACCAAAACAAGAAAAGTCAAGCCATTCCTCAAAAATAACTTTGAAAAAGATTTGAAGGCGCACTTCATTCTGATATGGATTCACCGCAACAGCCATTAGTCGAGATATCAAATCGAGAGGAAGACTGCATGGGAATAGAAGTTCTAGTTTCAAAGGCTCCTCTTTCTCTCTATTTTATGTATACATGTGTATTGGCTCGAGGAGATCCTCAGCTCACCTTTCTTGAGCAAGCTGATGTATCCATCTGCCGAGTGAGACGTAGGGGCACCAAGAAAGACGGAATCATTGTATGTCCGAAACAGTCACTTTGACTCGCAACCTCTGAAGAATTTAGGTCTCTCTGCAAGAAAAGAAGCTCTCTGTTAATGATTATCAGATGCTATTCATCTGGCAAATATTAAGCCCGTATAACAATACCCCTCGTCGATGCACAAGTTGGGAATTGCCAAATCGGCCAGAGCTATGCCTTTGGCGATCAATCCGCACGACAAATCTGAGCTCAGGCATCTGGTTCTTGTCCTTGGATCGGCTCCGGATGCTTAACTTAGTTATTGTGAGAGGGAAATTATTGGTATAGAAGGTTTAGATTGGCTAGAGGAAGCTACCTAGAGTGAGCATCTCCTCTCATCTCATCCACGTATCCCTCAATGGGCTGTTGATTCGAGGTTGATGGACAGTGGTTTTTGGTGTCAATTGGCAATAGGGAAAATGATACAAATAGTTCTTGAATTTTGACTAAATATACAATTCGGTCCATGAGATTTCGATTTGATACAAATGGTCAATAAAATTTAACTCAATATGCAATGCGGTTCCTAAACTTTTATTTTCTTCAATGCGGTCCTTGAATTTTTTTTGTAAATGTTCAAACTAATCATTGGATTATTTAAAAATGGTCAATGTGAACCTTCCATTAAAATTAAGTTTAGGGACCATATTGAACATTTTTAAATAGTTCAAGGACTAAATTGAACATTTACAAAAAAAATTCAAGGATCACTTTGAAAAAAATCAAAAGTTCATGAACTAGATTGTACATTGGACGGAAGTTTAGGAATCATTTGTATCAAATTGAAAGTTTACGAATTATAGTGCATATTTGACTAAAATTCCTGATAATATGTGTCATTATCCCTTAGCAAGCAATACACATGGGTAGATGGCCATTACTAAAGACGCTTGACAATTTGAATAGATATAGTACTGTAGGGTGGTCCTACAGTTTATGATGGTGAAATGGATTTCAAAGACTGATACATGCATGTCCTTTGCCAAATAGATGAGACTTGATATAAAGTCCAATCCAAAAGAAGCATATAGACCCAAGATCAAGCGATATAGTACAATACCCCTTATTGCATGCAAGACGAATTAGGAATGGCACATGAAAAAGGACGATAATGATGAACTCACATGCAAAATAAACTGGAGCCACAGCTGACTTTGATAACAATGTGAGAAGATCCAATCCAAAAATTTAAGCTTATAAGTAGAGAGAGACCGGATGCATACAAAGAAAATACAAATTCGGTAATTTGAGTGATGCGGGATATATTTCAAAGATTTAACTAACATCTTGTCTAAATATCACACCATCAAGTACGTTTGGTTTCTCGATTGCTGCTAGTCCTTTTGTTTAGACACGTGAGGCCTTTTGACAAGTGGTAAAGTAAAAACAAAAATCCTTCATCATCCCAGATGCGAATCACTACATGCGCACGCACTTATGGCTCTCCTCCTTCTCCCCCGAGGCCATGTTTTTATCGGTACACCGCCCCCTGGGCTCCCACCATCTCCTTCTAGCCACCATCGCCGCCCCATTGCTGCAGCTCTCTCTCTCTCTCTCTCTCTCTCTCTCTCTCGCTAGATAGCTCATCGACATGGGTGTTTAGAAATGTAGATAAGGTCTGGTGTTTGGTGTTATTTGGTAGGGCCAGGTGTTTGATCAAAAGGCATGTAGATAACGTGAACTGACTGTATCCTGGCAACAGGTATAATTTTCTTCTATGCTTTGCTTTGACTGATCCACAAGGGACCTTCCCTAATAAGATAAAGATCATCCAGCGTGGATCATATCGTAGACTCATCAGTATCCCCCACATTCACTTCCCTTGATGTCCCCGAATATGATCAAGGGAAGCACTGTCCACGGAAGTAATTCCACGTCCCAACTTTTATCAAGACATGCCTAATATGGCGGATACTGTGATCAAGCGAATATAATTATTAAACTTATGTTTTTAGGCACAGAAGGATTTAGTAGAAATTTACTTTTCGAGACTCCTTCATGGTTTGCATAGTCGAGCCTCTTATTCATTGAAATTAAGTGAAATTTTGAGTATCGTCATGCTTTTGTCTATCTCGAAGCGACAGCTGATTAAGACATTCATGCATAAACTCATAACTAAAAACTTAAAAAGTTAAAGACCACTATAAAGATGGGAGATATTATTCAAGAGGTCATAAACCTACGATACAACTATTAATTCAGTCCTAAATTTTTAATTATGTCAATTTAAATCTGAATATTTTGAAAATTTGTCAAAGTAGCACTTTTGATCAATTTTCATTGGAAAGCCACTAACATGAGCTATGATCATCTTATATAATACAATTGGCGCTGATGTAAGTGGTTTTGCGTTTTTGTCTTAAATTTTGAAATTTTTTCCCTTTTTCTCTTGAGATAACGCGTTTCTTTTTTAAGGTAGTTATACTGTTTGGAAGTTGAAACTACGTGAGCAAAGCCTCACGCCTCTCTCTCTCTCTCTCACACACACACAATATCAATCAATCAATGCTTGCGCGCGCCTTTGTCCGTGAGTGGAGGACAGAATCTCGAAGTGGAAGAAGCTTCCAACAACAAAAGACCGGAGGGAAGAGGGGCAAAACACGATCTCCTTCTCTGGTGGCCTCAAAAAGATCTCTGTCAGATGCTCCCAACCAGATCAGACAAGCTCCCTCATCTTTCCCGAGTTGAATTTCAGGCTCACGACAAGAGGATCCATGTCAACCCTCCTCCTCCTCCCTCCTGCTTCACATTGATTTCTTGACCCACCTCTTCTCGAAACACCCTTTTCTTCTCATGGCTTCCGCGCGCTCCTCTCGACAGCTCGTCGGTTCCGATTCCGACTTTCCATGGCTCTGAAAATTTCGGACCTCTACTGTTCTTTTCCCAACTAGCTAAGCCATGGTTTCTCCAATATGTATATATAAATGTTGGCGTGGAAATGCTGAATGTTTCCACGTGGACTTACGTCGAGATAAGAGAGAGAGAAGGAGGGGGGGGGGGGGGGTTAGGGTTAAGATCATTGGAATTCGACTCCGGTCGTCTTCAAGTGTCTGAAAGAATGTACGAGGACAAATGCATGCGGCCAAGATTTTGCAGCAAGTTTTGCAGGGAAGCCGTAGGTTGGAAGCCGCTCGGTGTGGGCATTGGTTTTGAGGCGGTTCTTCATGTCAAAATGAGCTGTACGTTCTAGCGTTGAATTTTCAAAGCCCGGTTGAGAACTGTACAGGAAGAGCTCATCATCAGAAAGAGAATAGGAAAGCCCAACGCTCATTTGTCAGCCCCAAGATACATCTCGAAAAAGAGGGGAAGTTACCCAAAAACAAAAGTACCAAATCTTGCATTTATTCATTGGTAAATATTTTGTATCGATATTAATTTGTTCCATTCAACAAATTCTGGCTAATCGATACTGACATGGACACCGATCATTATACATGGCATGCCGGCGCCGATGTGAACAATTTTAATCGTATTTTATGTTTATTAATGTTTACTTATTTATTTATTACTGCCAGCAAGGTGGCCTTGCCGACCATGAGGCTAGTCTCACCTAGATCTAGGCTAGTCGGGCAAGCACCACGGCCATCGCCAAGCTCCTTGGCCACTATGGAAACAAAAATAAATGAAAAAAGATAAAAGAAAATAAATAACTCATCAAATATCATTCTTAAAAAATAAAATATTATTAAAAATTATTCTTCGGAAAAAAGTCAATCGGATGCGCAAAATTGGCATAATCGCAAAAGATTCGAGACTGAATTAACAGACATTAAATTTATATAAGATTGAGTCGACATAATGATAATAAATCTAAATCTTTTTTTGGGTAATATTGCCCTCGAAAAGCCTAAGGAAAAGCGCCATGATGGACAATAATATCAAAATGGAAAGCGCGAGCTTGGTTTCATCGCCACAACACGATTGATACCACGAACGTGAGAGGAACTGAGTTCCTCCACTCTCTCTATCTCTCGCAAAGAATCCAATATCAATGAAATCGCTTGCACGAAACGATACAGTCGGTCGTCGTCGACTCTTGACATTTCTACACTCTCCATTCATTGGCTTCTCTCTTTCTTCTGTTCATCAATCTTTGTCCTCAAATAAAGCCCCAATCTCCTCCAGGCTCTTGCCCTTCGTCTCCGGCAAGAAGAGGTAGAAGAACACGGTCGCCAGCCCCATCACCCCGGCGAGCACCAAGAACATTCCCCCGAACGTTATCTCCCTGGAGATACTCAGGAACGACATCGCCACCGCCCCGCTCACCAGCCGGTTCACCGCGATGGCCAGGCTCGTGCCCTGGGCCCGGAGCCTCGTCGGGAACACCTCGGATGAGTAGACCCACGTGATGGGCCCGAGCCCGATCGAGAAGAACGAGACGTCGGCGCAGAGGGCCACCACGCACAGCGCGATGGCCCACCCGGGCTTGCTTCCCGAGCTCTCCAGGAACATGGAACCCATGCCCAGCCCGGCCAGGGACATCGCCATCCCGGCGGAGCCCAACAGCAGGAGGGGCCTCCGTCCGAAACGGTCCAAGAAAAGGGCCGACACGAACACGAAGAACGTCTTCGCGAAGCCCATGATCACCGTGACCCCGATGAGCTGCCGCTGGTCGCTGATGCCAGCGTCTCGGAACACCTCCGGGCTGTAATACACGACCGCATCGTTCCCGGAAGCTTGCATGAAGAAGTTGAGCCCAATTGCAGCGACGAGGATCCTCCTGATGGGCCGGGACGGGCTCCATAGGAGCTCCCTCCACACTCCCTGCCCGTTCCAGTGGGCCGGGCCAGGTTTGAGGGAAGCGGCATTGACCATCTCGCCGAGCCTCAGTTCTGCCTCTTCCTCAGTCTCTGATGTCCTGACCAGGACTTGCCTTGCCTCTTCCAGCCTCCCTTCCAGGACGAGCCACCTCGGCGACTCCGGCATCGCCATCACGCCCAACCCAATTGCGACAGCCGGCAGAGCGGCCAGGCCCAGCATGAGCCTCCAATTCACACCAGGTGAGAGGCCTGATAAGGCATAGTTGGATATGTAACCAATAAGGATGCCTATGTTAACGAAGACCTCAGGGAGCGAAGACAGGAAGCCCCGGGTCATTGCTGGCGAGAGCTCGGCCACATAGACCGGCGCGATCATGAGGGAGAACCCGACACCGAACCCCGCAACCACCCTCCCGGCCATGAGGAACAGGAACGACGGGGCGAGTCCCATCAGGAGCGCCCCGATCAAGAAGGTGCAGGCCGCGAGGACGATGGTATACCGGCGGCCAATCCAATCAGAGGTCCGGCCTGAGGCCAGAGACCCGAACAGCGATACCACATTGAGAGAGCCCACCAAGATCTCAACTTGTGTTGATGTGATCTTGAGGTCCTCTTTGATGAATATCGCTGCACCACTCATCACCCCAATGTCTGCAGAGACCAAATCAGAAACATAAATTTAATGGATTTGCATACAAACACCCAATTCAATGACCAGCTCAACTTGAGAAATCCAGTGAAAAGGGTTATTCTTCTATTTGCCTTTTAGAAATTATTAAAAGTCGACCTTCCAAAAGTAGTTCCAGAAACGACCTCTCGATCTGATGCAAGAAAACATCGCAAGTCAAGAGAAGATCAATGGGGAACTTTTCAAGACTCACCATATCCCAATAGGACGGAGTTGGTGGAGGCCAAGATGGCCCCTGCAAGGGCGTATCTGTTGAACCGGCCGCTACCCTGAGCAGCGGAATCGCTTCCCGACTCATTTTCTTGGAATCTGACCTTGACGGGTCGTTTCTTGAGCAACGTCTCTTGTTTTCCCTCATCTTTCAGAGCATGGCGACACGACTCTGATTTGGGGAGGAAAGGGTCATGGAGGCTCTTGTCTGGTTCTTGCATGAGGGGGGAAAAGCTTGAGATCTTTTCGGGCTAAAAGGACCAGCGAGGTCTCAGGGACGAGAAAGACCGGTTCAAAAGGAGAAGGTAATCTCAGGAATATGCTGAATCCAAACAGATATGACCTGGAAACTTATCCTTCGCCTTTGCAATTATTATTTTGTCCCGTTGCTCCTTAAGTCATTTTTATGAAGACAATGTTATCTTGAACTTTGAACAACTCCCAAGTGGCAGTAGTTTATTATCAGCAGCATCACGAATGTTTTGCAACCCAAAAAGATATTCCTTAATCAGGTGTTCTTAACAAGTATCCTCTCGGAATACTTCGCAAGCATACTTCATTAAGCAAATCTCGATCTTTAAAATGCCGAATACACTTAAGAACGGAGCAAAGCGACGCGATGAAAAGATTTGTCTCGGATCTCGATTGTCTTTTTGCTCCAATGGGCATAAATCATTCTCGAACATAGCCCAGCGTTGGGGAAAAAAACAAAAAAACTATTGCAGCACGTGATGTTAGAGAACCTTAGCAGGGAACTCTTGCTGTAACTTGGAAGATTCACTCGAACGAAAGAGTCGATAATGGCGGCCTCTTGCCAGCTCGGAAATAGTTTGTGCAGCGACCTTAATCAGTCAATAAATGTTTCCGGTTATTTTACTGATTAAAGATGACGAAAGCGTCAAAAAGAAGAGCCAAGGCTAGAAAGCGCCATGTGCCTGTATTACGCTTTATATCACGTTCATCGAGCGCGATGACGCCTCCCCGTGTAGTTTTGCATAACCCGGTTCCAGACAAGGAAAGAGGAGAGAGGATTGTGGTATGCACACGCCTCTGTCAAGGCAAAGCTTCCGTCATTTGAGAAGAAAATGCAGAAAATGCAGGATGTCGTGATGCGATTACGACGTGATTAGTTTAAATGGGCAAGAAACGGACGTTGCCTCCACGAGAGTCACGATTTGACATGCGCTTTATCAGAGCTCCACAGAACCAAAGAAACCGAAAAAGTCAATAGGAGAAGGGTGAATGTTGACGTTTCTGCATATCTGTACAAATCCCTCATTTGGATGAACCATCAGATGAGGAAAGGTAACTTTTTTTTAAACTAAGTTTTGACATGGAATAGTTATTAAGTGTCGATGGTGAAAAGTTAAATTGCGTTCGCTAGTGATCCAAGTCCATTTACGTCAAAACTCGAATTGAATCTGAAGGGTGCGACCTTAGAATATATTTCGAACGTGACCATCTATCTTAACTTATACTCAAAACCTAATTACCAAGTATGCCCTGCTAGTAGCGCTCTTGTCCTAATTATCACTAGATGAAGAATCCAAAAGAGGTTTGCTATGAATTGTATGGATAACCACAGCCTACTAATTAATACATATAATTTCTAAACATATTGAATATCCACTATACATATTTACAGAGCAATACCAAAAGACTCATTTTGTCTTGTATACAGTATATAACATACATACAAAATATAATATAATATAATATAATATATTTCTTTTCAACAATTTACAAGTACCGTTATCGTAGATGTTAGTTTAATCGACAATATCTAATCAAATAGGAGTGACCTATTCGATTAATCAAATTAGTGCTCAATAGCAAATTATGGTCATGCTTAAATCCAGTGAGAAGGTCTATCAAGATCTCCTGTTGGCTAGATCTCCACTTATATGGTTCAATGCGTCACCTAAATGAACGTTCAGAAAATAGTTTACAAGTTCCCTTATGCTTAAAATGAAAATTTTCAACAAGCTCATTAACGTTGTTAGATATGAAACCAGATGGCATTGCCTTGGCCTTGATCACCCAATTTCTTGCTCGACTTAGAAAAAGTAAAGGTGGCCGTAGCCCTCTCTAACTTTTCATTTATGAAACTTTTCTAATGCTATCCCATCGCGCATGTCAAGGAGCTTTCTAACCCTTCCTTCTGAGCACTTTTCCTATTTTCCTATTTTCCTGAAATATATATATATATTATATTTTGAAAAAAGAATGCACCCTTTCTTTTGGGCCATTTCAAAATGAAAAGACAAAAGAAGAAAAAGAAACTCGTGGACCACCAATGCCCCGGTTGGTTTGAAGTACTTTTCACTCTTTCTTTCTTTTTCAAACCTTGTGAATCGTGTGTCCTATTTTTTATTCAATTTCAAACTCATAGAATATCCAAAATACACAGAGATTGTCCAGCATATTTATGCATAATTTTATCATAATTATTTAACACCCAAAATTTATCTTTTCTTTTCAAACTTTGGGGAAAAAAAAAGAATTTGCTTGAAGTTAGCGGACCCGGAACACGGCAAGGAGTAGGGGTGAGCAACTTGGACCGCTTGAACTTGGAACCAGATTGGACCAGAAGCATCGGTCTAGTTCTTGATTCCCAAAAGTGAAACCAATGTTCGGGCAGGTTGGTTTCTGATTCCTAGGAGGGAAGGATTGGACCAGACTAGACATATAATTTTTTTTAATATTTGAGTAAAAATAAAGATGTAAAAAAAGAGTAAAAAGAACTCATTTTAAATTTCTAAAATTTTAATATTTACCAAATTTTACCAAATTAAAAAAAAAAGAAACTCAATTTTTTTATAATTTTTCTGATTCTCAATAGAACCCATTCAATTTCCTAGGAACCGAACTAGACCGACAAATCCAATCTGGTTCAGTATAGGATTAGGCGGTTCGATTCCCGATTCCCAAGAGGAATCGGACCACCCTGGACCATGCACACTCTTAGTAATGAGCAATAAATTTTGTGCTCTGCCATTCGCGGTAAGTGCTTTTTCAAAAAAAAGAAAAAAAAGAAGAGTATTTTATTTCTTGGAAACATTTAAAAATACTGGTAAGAGAGTACTCGTTAATTGATTGTAGGGAAGAAAAAGAAAAAAAAAAGGAAATAAAAGACGCTCGTGGTAGGGAAAAAAGGGACAAAAAAATGGAAAAGGAATCATGAAAAGCCGACACCCCCATTGAGATGAAGAACGTGAAATACAGCTCAAACAGTGGGCCCCGCTGTTGCTGTATGCGGATTGCAATAATCATTTATGCAACGTTTTGTTTAACTTTTAAGGTGTGGGCTCCGTCTCATTCCTGAAAAAATGAGTGTTTTAAGATAATAAATTTCAAAAATTTACCGTTAAAATCGTTTGAAATAATTAATTAATAAAACATGTTTTATTATTAACAATAATTTATGTCTAAAACTTTTAATGGAATATTAAAATTAGAATTATTTTTTATTTTTATATGCAAATTATAATTTTTAGGAACATATTTCTTAAATTATTTATTTTTTATGGAACAAAAGCATCTAAGTTTTGAGATAAAAATAAACATACATCAGCCAATAGGCGATCGGTTCATCAAATCAAAGCCCATATCCTTCGGCCCATACTGAAAATGAGTTTTCACGGAACGACATCTCTCATTGTCGACTCAACTTTCCAAATGAGTCATAGCCTGTGTCCGAATTTGATTTTTGACATGGTACATAACAAGGCGTCGAATTCCATACAAATATTAGTAAATCCCGAGAACGACCCGATTTGAGGTGCAACATTATTCAATACAAAATCTAGCAACAGCACATGAGTTCGATACAAATTCGTAGTGCGATTTCGAGTTGCTATATCACAAACACCACCTGTTAGCTCAACACAACAACATCATTATAACGTGTTGTGTCGTATCATGACATCCCGCCTCAACATGTGTTTATGACGAAAGGCTTACGGATCTATCTAACATGGCACGATCATTTCGAGATCGACACGTAATATCAAAAGTGGGGGGGTGGAGAGAGAGGAGGTCAAAGCGGCTATGTTTGGCGGTCCTCCGCGAGCACCGAGAGCTATCGATCGGCGATCCACCGCCTTCATCACTACATGTACAAGCGCGACGTTCACCGCACCACCTTCCTTTTAGCTTTTGCCTTGTGGACTTTGTTCGGTCGCCGAGCACCACATCAACCGCCCAAGGAAATGGTAAAATCACATTCTCTGTTCGTGAATCAGTTCAATCATGTCCAATTCGCTCGGGACACCAGCATGGTAATCATTCTTTGCACCTTTTTCTTTCTACCGTAGACGAAGGGGACGGCGAGCTTCGGGAAGAGGAGGAACAAGACGCACACGCTGTGCGTGCGGTGCGGCCGCCGGAGCTTCCACCTCCAGAAGAGCCGCTGCGCCTCTTGCAGCTTCCCTTCCCGCCGACTGCGCCGATGTGAGAATTCATGAGCTTAGACAAGACAACCAGCATCTTTCTTACGATGACGAGACGGGTGCTAATACGGTGTTTTCGTAGATAACTGGAGTGAGAAGGCAAAGCGGAGGAGGACGACGGGGACGGGGAGGATGAGGTACCTGAAATACGTCGCCATCCGGTTCAAGAGCAACTTTAGGGAAGGTATTTCGTTTGGCTTTGTCTCCTAGGCTTTTACCATGTCTTATCGTTTGATTATTACTACTGGGACGTCGATGTTTCAGGTACTGAAGCAGCTCCAAGGACAAAGGGAGTCACGCATCCTGAAACTCGTCACTGACTTCAGTGACGGGCCCCTTCACAACTGCAACGAAGACGGAATCGAACTGACATGTCGAACGGAAAACTGGTTTATCCGGTTAAACCGGTGGAGGGAGCCATATCTGGACATGATCCTCGTGCCGACTTTTGTTTCTGTCTTTCCTAAATGGTCATGGAGTATGTATACTCTACATGTCTTGTAACATTTTTCCTCTTCTTGGGTGCATCAAGCATTGTCGTTTGTTCTTTCATGTTGCATTACTAATTGCGAGTTTGGCGCACCGTAAGCCAGAGAGTATCAAACTGTCAAGATTACAGCACCTACTCCTAACTATATAAGCCATTCCTACTGAAGCTGAATAACCAACCACAACTACAAGAAAATCGCTCGAAGAGATCCGGGGAGGCAAGGAAATGGCGGTTACCCATCAAATTTCATCTATGTTTCCCTATGATAAGGCAATAGTGTTCGATCACAGAAGTGCAATGTATTTACATGGGCAAATGGCATTCGCCAAATCCCTCCATTCTGGTCAATTCAACTTGATTCCCATATTCACATTACCTGTAAACTGTCAATGTACTGAGAGAGTTCTGCGGCAGTTTCCGAAATCCAGCTGACTGTGGTGCCAAAGAACAGCTCCCAGAACCACAGATCTATGGCAAGAACCGAGGAGAATATCAATAGAGCCAGGGTCTGGTACCGATTCAATGGCCACCCGGAGACTTCAGCCATGGTCTTCAAGAATGGGATCGGGCTGTTTTCTATGTCTCGGTTCCTTATGGACCAGGCAGTTATCCATTGCACTCGAGCAGGGACTAGATCGAATTCTTCCCTCAGCCGCCTCCCCAAGTCAGGCATGTGACCACCCCCGTACAGTATTGCGATTCTTCCATGCCCATCGTCTATTGCCCTTCTTAGTGCGTCGATCGCGACTTTGTTTCTCTCACCAATGATGACGGACTTTTCCTCCACTTCTGCTGTCACTTGCGTGAACCTTGAAAAGAACAGACATTTCCATCAATTTCCCCGCTTGCGAGAACTTTGGTCCAGGAATGAAGCGAACCAACTTTGTCATACAAAAGAACTTGTAATGGATTTATATCCTATAATAGCCAAAATGCACTGGAAAGGATGTAGTTGAACTTAACGATGATTGGGACGGCATTATAATGCTTATATTCAATGGTACAGCCATTGGCTAACCAGTTGAACAAAGCTAACATAGTAATCCCGTAAATGCACTGACGGTTCTCTCACCATTAGCAGCAGTCTTACTTAGGCACGCCTTGTTTAGATTTAACATCATAACACCCGTAAAATCCAACAATTCAGGGGATGTTTACCAGGAGAGCTAAAACTATGAGTGATCCAACGCAGCCCTCTTATTATCCGCCTCTTATTTATGAGACAGGGATCTAATTTACTTATTTTTTGTACCATCTTTTGAAGGTGTGTGCCACTGAACCATGACAAAGCAAAACAACCATCTTAGCAGAGTAGAAGATAAGACATCATCATCAGACTTATTAAATCAGGAGAACCTGACAAAAATACTCACTCAGACGTCAGCCGCCTAGCCAAGAAAACCTTCATTGCAGCACCCAAGTCGAGCCTCGACAAAGCTTCCAGTTCCGGATATTCTGATGCCTGACTTCCGGCATCTGCACAGACACCTCCAATGATGAGAAGACCCACGAGTGGCATCGGTAGTACCCTTGAAGCCCAAAGGAGCTTCGATCTCCAGGGACCAAGATCTTCGGGAATTGAAGTGGGTTGGATCATAGCTTTTGTTGATCTAAGGGTCATATCTCTTGCAAAGGTGAAAAAGCTTTCGCCTTTTTCAAGCTGAAAGTGAATGTATCTGATTAATTCTCGAGCCATGTATTTAACAAATCAAAAGTTTCCAGACTTAAGTTCATCAAACTTGCCCAACTAAATTTGTTTGGAGGTGCCGATTATATACATAAGTACATATTACTTGAGAATATCCATCATCATACCTTCCTGCTGGTTTTCAGGAGATGTAATCATCCTATTGGCAATTTTTTGATATCTAGATAATTCTTTCTTCATCAGTCAATCAGTGTGTCTAAATGCAAACTCAAGATCAGATTAGTGGTTCAGGGTGAAAGGGCACTAAAGCTTTTGACAGAAACCAAGATCATGGTCATGCTGGTGCAAGTAATTAAACTTACGCATATCAAAATTAGCATACCTTTATCTGATCATTTCTACGTACTCCAATTAAGGAACTAAACCAGAATCTGCACGATCTAAGCCCCACTAAAGTGCTGTGCACGTAAAGTCTATCACCATGCCAAATACATAAGATTAAGAAGAGTCGTCTAATAAGACACCTGAAGTAACTTGAAGGTCTCAAAGTCAAGATCTGCATGGTACCAATTCTCAGCTTGATAATCGAGACAATCCAACTGGAAATCGAGCATTAATATCCGTGCCATCTGACGTTGGATGCATCCCAAAATGTTAAATCCCCGAGTACGCGAACTCTTAAGTCTCTTTGTGGCTACAGGGCTTCTTCTGTTCTCCAAACTCTCTCTGCTAGCCACCATCTCATAAAGCACACAATCATAGGGCTCAAGTTCTCTTTGAAGGGTGGAAAAGTACCTTGAAAAGGGTTCCATAATCTTAGTCCAAATATGTTGAAGAGATGCCAAATCCATGCACTTTTCATTCTTGCTCAGAATCAGATGTCAATGGGTTATGTGAATGTGGTGAATCAACCCGCAAGTCACAGAGATACAACTTACAGCCACATTTAGTTTGGTTCTAATGAATGTCACATAATATGTAGTATTGGGAAGAAACATACATAGCAGTTGAATTTTCACGTGGAATTTCATTAGTTAGTGTTCTAAGCAATCTCTTAACACCGAAATAAGTTTAAGGACACAGTAAAGCAGATGCACCAACGAATTAATAAACTGGGTACAAAAGACGATACATACTCTTTATCAGCGATATGAATTGTTGATACCAAATCAACCTGCAACAATTTGGGGAGAAAGGACAGAAAAGAAAACCCATTTCAGAAAATTAGCGAACTAAAACAATAACTCCCTGCTTGACGAATCGATGTTCAAAAGTATATACCTGAAGAAAAGGCCAGAGAAGAGACCAAGGGAACCTCTTTCGGTAGCTGACGACGGCCGTCTGCAGCTCTCCATTGCCCTTATGTCTCCCTCTCTTGAACCTCATGAAATCGGCTATCGAATTGTTCTCCAAGAACTTGTCAGCCGAACCATCCTCAATCGACTGCTGCGCAGCTGAAGCGCACAGTTTCAGAGCTAACCTGGGTGTTCGCCGAAATGGAAAAAGATGGCGCTTTGAGTGATGGAAGGGTCTGATTCCGATGCAAGCGTATGTGGACGATGCGTAACTGCTTGATCTGGAAGGAAACGAAGGAGCTGAAGAGATTATGGATGGAGAAGTAGGCACCATAATTCTCTCCACACTCCACAGCAGAGAGAGAGAGAGAGAGTCTCCTCCAACTCTGCTGGTTCTGGTTATCTTCGTTAGCCACAGCGTTTGGGATTTCTTCCCCTCCTCTTCTGATGTTATTCCTTTATAATTGTTTTGTGTCATTTTCTTTTATGGGCTCTTTTTCTCCTTCCATTGTTTTTCTTGTCATTAAAAATTTTGAATTTTGCTTGCACGCAAAGGCTGCAGGGCAATTCACTCATCTTGTCATCCACGAACACCGGTAGAATTTTTGGGACCAAATGGAACTGGGTGGTCCTCGTCGATGCAGACCTTTTCTTTTCATGACTCCCTATTTACATGAGGAATTCAGCAACTAAACATTTGATTTTATACCACATGCCGACACATCATTAAATAAAAAACTTACCAACATACGAGAATTTGTTTGATCCGATGATCATGGTGAGTGAAGCTTTATCCAATGCACGCAAAGAGTTTTACAGGTATCAACGAAGCCGCTTTCTGATTCTCGTCGTTGTGACTTTCTTTTGAAAAGTTAATTGATCAAATAAAGAAATTTTCGGGAAGAGATACTTGTATGGCTGCAAAAATCACGTTATTCATACGGTTGGCGAACATGAATAAATTCCAGAACCAAGGGGATTCATCCAAGAAGACTGATCTTAATTCTGATTGCAAGTGCAAATCAATGTGTCCGACCAGTAAGTCCTGGGAAGCACCATTGAATTATTATCAGGCCCGGAACCTACGACACAACCAATCGAATAAATCATTTCCTACTCACAAGACAAATAATCCTCTAAGCGAACTCGAATCAACCTTGCGTAAATCCGTCATTACACAAGGCCGAAAGAATATCACGAGCTTTTCTAACCCGACGAGATCCGCATTATTTGGATAACAACCGAACGCCCGCTTTTAGATCCTCCAGGGTGATTGTTCTTAGTTCATCCACGTCTACACAGTCAAAATCGAGCTGAAGATCCAAGTTCTCCCTGGCGTTTATCAGCATGGTTGCTGCTAAACCTCCATTCATTTCCCGGCGTTGCTTCTCCGTGGTCTCTCTCTGAATCAATGCTGCTACGGCGTCTTCACTGCACGACGGGTGTAACTTAAATCCATATAACAAGCTATCTTCTCCTTGTTCGTTCATCTTGATGAAAAGAATCTTGGCAAGGTCTTCCGAGGTAAAGTCATCGAAATGGAAAAACTTGGTCACTCTTCTGCAAAAGCCCTCATTAGAACTGATCACACGCTTCATCGGTTCACTGTATCCGGCGAATATGACAACAACACTCCCACTGTCCATGACTGACATTATCTCCTCCAATGCTTCTAATCCATAGTCCTTATCATCTGCCTTTTGCATCGGTATCAATCGATAAGCTTCATCTACAAAGAGAATGCCTCCCTCTGCTTCTTTAATCTGCATATTCAGGGTAGCATAAGCAAAGGGTTGATGGAACTGCCTCTCCTCTTCCATTATATTTTGTTATGACTCTTTGAACCATCAAAAGTGAACTTGAACAGAGGGCATTACCTTTCTCCTGGTCTTTGGTCCAGTATGCCCCACGAATTCCCCTACCAAATCCGTTCGCTGTACTTCTGTTACCCTATCAGTGGCTAAAATTCCCACCATATGAAGCAATTTGCCAAGGATTCTTGCTACCATTGTCTTCCCTGTGATGTTGACATCGTTCCAAGAGTCAAATCGACTGACAAGATGCAAATAAGCAATAATGGACATGTCCACCGTCCGATTTATTTACCAATTGAACATTTTATCCTCCTCTGACTTTATTAGCAATAAGATTAGATCATTGAAGAGATTTGAGTGAAATATGACTGCAAAAAGGAAAATTTTTCTTTAATCTCTTACATAAGTTTTCTTCTAAGGATAATTAAGTTCCTTTGTCACCTCATCCTAGAGATGATAGGTCTGAATCATAGTAATTAAAAGTAACACTCTAGATGTAATAATGCAACCAGCCATCTGTTACCTGTTCCAGGATTTCCAAGAAAAGCCATGTGAGGAGGTCTCCTGGCCCCAACTTTTAGGCCAAGAGCCCGGCGCCTCTCATCCAAAAGCATGCCCTTCGCCCATTTTCGTAATTGTACCTTGAGCTCATGCAGACCTACGATATTAGATAATTCTTGCTCTAGCTCATCCATTTTTGCTTTTGTTTCACTGCATGCAAGAAGCGCTTTCTTCCGTCGCTGCTCTTCAAGATGCCTATTTAATAACTCCCTCAACTTCTCACTTGCTGTACCTCGTGAGAGGTGATTGAGAGGAGTCATCTTTTCCTGTAATTGGATTTTGACTAATCATTACACTTGACGTGTCAGAAACCATTGAGTGAAAAAGAGAATGTGCTCAAACCAAATAAGCTAGAATAGGTCCAGGAAAAAGAAAAAGATTACTATGCCGTACATCATCCTCTGCACTACAGTCCGCATTATGCTCGAGCAAAATCTTAACTGTTGAGCAGTCCTCAGCATGCAATGAGAACCAAACAGCTAGATGTAATGGTGTCATTCCATTCTGCATGCAATAATGTTTGAAAAAAGAAAGTCTGATCAGGTGGTAGGCTTGCTAATTCCTGTTCTTATATGCAGCTTCTATGGAATGAACCAGAAAAAAAGGTCATTAGAATATGGACATTTGCTTTGGCTTCAATAAAAGCACCATGAGCAAGAAGTAACTGCGCAGCATCAGTGCATCCATTCTTGGCTGCCATGTGCAGAGGAGTTTCTCCATACTGCAAAGTGTGACATTAATAATGAGGTAAAACTATATAATATCAGCAAATCAAGAAGATATAATAAATTTTAGGAAAGTCTTTCCCATGGAGGGAGAAGATTCCTGAATTCAGGAGGAAGATAGGCATAAGATATAACTTACCATGTTCTTGGCTTCCATCTCAATCTGTTGAGGTCCTTGCCAGTTGAGCAAAAATTTAACTATATCAGACCTGTTGTATCCTGCAGAAACATGGAGTGGTGTCTGAGCCATCTGCATAAAAAAGAAAGTCCTTATTTTCCTATGGCATGATAAATCAAACAATAAGGATACAACAAGCAAAACACGGTTGAATACAGGGAGCATAAGCTTGACCTTATATCACCAGTATGTTACAATATATCAGTCGTTCTTCTATGTGATCCTCAATCCTAAGTTTACAAAGCAGAATAGGGAAAAAAAAAATTCGCCTAGTTGTGGGCCACTTATACAAAGATAAAAAGGCTATTGGGTTTGAGTCCTACTTTTCCCCTCGCACTTACCTATCAAAATACGGTGAAAGTGAAAAGTTAACAGTAAGATTGATTCTACAAATCCACTGATGAAATGAGAAAACAGGTGATGGTATGCTGAGTAAATTTGCTTGTATTGAAGTATGTCTCTGAGGACATGGCAAGTGATGGATCCTTCATTTAGCACGTAATAAAAGAACTGACCATTACTTGTATCTTCCCTACTCCACAGATGTTTTTGGAATATAAACAACTCAACAAGCTCGCCTGTAGGAACAGTCAAAGCTAAGCAAAATTTTAACTAAATTCACTCCTCGCCAACCATTGTACATCTGGTCCTCTAGAAGCCACATTCCGTATTTCAGAAGTTTCAGTAACATTCAAGATTGTACACCAGCGTTCTTTCAGAGACTGTGGAACTAATTAATCCATAAGCTTAAACTTACAGTCTACAGTTTTTTTATAATCCTTATCACTTCACATCATGTTCAGCACGATGATAGAATGCTGAAAACTCTATACATGGGTTCTACATGTTTAACAAGATCACATAAATAGAAACGCGAGGAACTGAGAACATGATGCAAACTTGCCCTTCGCTTCGTTGAAGAGCACAGGCATGCATAGCAAAAACATTAAATATTTAGTCAGGGGGCAACTGATTTCTTCACACATTTGAAAGGTTCCACGATGCACCTCCTTCTTTCTAGTTTCATCGAGACAGTCAACGCTCACAATCACAGCTTAAACAGCTAAGAACCACTTTCTTTCCAACAAAACCCAGCCACATCTTTCGCTGGACCTACCTTCCCAAACATGAAGGAGCTACTACAATCGTCTATGAGGATCACAACAGAGTCACCGCACAAAATGACTTGCAAAATTTGAAACTAATAGCCTGCTTAAACATTTCACTGGATCCAAATCCAACCTTTTTTCTTCACTTCGCAGCGCCCATAAATCTTCCGAATGGTAATTTTGTTCCTACACCCAAAAATCTAACATCCCAGCGACATATCTCTTTGAAAAATCCAACAATACAGAAACCTTTCAATAAATTCGCACAATGGAAACGACCCGGTTGCAGAAATTGCATAAGCAAAATCCATCCATTCGCAAACAGCTCAAGTTCGAATTTTTTTTTCCATGCGCGAAATACTAACACATTCGACCAATCCAGGCAAGAAACGCGTTGTTTCAAGAGGCGGGATTGAACAGATAGGAAAATCTTACGACGGGGTTTCTTTCATTGACGAGAGACGGGTTGTCTCTGAGCAGCTTCTGGAGGCCGTTGATGTCTCCAGACTGAGCGCAGCCGTGGATGGTGGTGCTCGATTTCACAGATCTTGGGCGCTGTCCTTGCGGTCTCTGCATTTCTCCCCTGTTTCCCTTTTTTTCCTTCTTTCTCAGTCAAATTCGCCTCCTCAAAACAGAAGCACAGCCCAGAAAGGAAAGAAAAGATTGGATAGAAAGAGAGAGAGCAGAGAGAGAGAGAATAAGGAAGAGTCGCTGGGAGGTCAAGAATGAATCAAGATTCGCAACGGAGGCTCTGCTCCGATCCCGACTCTCGCGTTGGCAACGAGCAAATGGAGCAGTACATCATTTGTTATATATACTGTCCTAACGTTCATCGTTCAACATTCATGGCCATTTTTCCGTCTCCCCCTCCTCTCTCTCTCTCTCTCTCTCTCTCTCTCTCTCTCTCTCTCTCTCTATTTGTTTTTTATTAATTCTTTTTTCTCGCGCGGAATTTCTTATACTCGTTTCGTGCTTCTTGGGATGGAGGGAGGGAGGGAGGGAGAAGAAGAGAAGATGCTAAATAGCTGTCGCCAACTGCATCTTCAAGAAACATCCCGGTGCCTGCCAGCACCCGGCAGGCTGCCGCTTGGTCTCTCTTGCGGATGATCATTTGAGTAATTTATTAGAAGATGCGCGTATGTTTGGAATGGAAGATCACGATTTACTTTCCCTCGATCGTGCCATTAACAACTCGTGCTCGATTTCCTTCAAATCTTATCGAGCGTGTGCGAACGAACCGCTGCTGCTAAGCACAGCTGCATAAGCCGGTTCATGAGGCTTGTAGACCGTTCTGAAACTTTTGTGTAATCAGACCTTCTTGCTCGTGTCCTGAATTTGCAAAATATAATTTATAATGGGGAAAGGAGGAAGTGATCATGAGGGGGCCTTGGTGCTCGAGACATTAAGGAGTGAGCAACAAGCTATCTTTCTTGGGTTCGGGTGGTGTCGAACGAGGTCCGCTCGAATCGGATGGACTCTTCTTTGACAATCTTGATTTTTTTCTGTTTATGAGGAGAATTACTTTATGAAATTTGGGAATTTATGCTTTGTACATAAGATACTGTAAACTGTAGAATTTATGTGGGAAAGTGCATTAACCGTATCAGATTTGTCGTTATTACTTTAGCAATTGAAAACATTGCCAACACGCAAATGTGACAGTTAACACGACAAATTAGGGTTTGACATGACCGCCTATGTGGCCGGTGTAGTGACATGTAAAAATAAAAAATAAAAGACTGGGCAAGTTTTGAAAATTCATTACCTATTAACAATATTATAAGAAGTTATCCGTAGATTTTATGTATATTCACATGCGTATGTCGTCAAATTTGCAAGTATTTGGAATAAGGAAAGAAGAAGAAGATTTAGGGGTGTTCATCATGAGATTCAAATTACATAAAGAAGCACAAAGTAAAAGTTAATCCAAACAGGCTTAGATAATAATTATAAATTCCAACTCAAAGACTTGAAAGAAAGAACAAAAGTACAACAGAGGGAGAGAGAGCATCTGCGCCGCCACCGCCGCCGCCGCCTTCCTTCGCTTTGTCCGACCGCGGTAAGTCCGTTATAAAAATAAAATATAGAAAAAAAAAAGAGCTTCAATGATATCGAGCATGAGCGTTTACGATGTAGATTAAACCAAATTAAAATTAAGTTAGGTGAAATGCCAACTTGTATTTCTTTGGACACTCGCATGATTAACAGTGGTGACATTTTGTAGCCAACTAATGCGCACTTGCGACGTCCATTATTAGCACGGCAACGCTCGTTCATCTTGGGGGCAGGAATCCAATGATGTTGTTTTAGTGACTTAGAAATTGCATTCTCGTGTCTTTTTGGCCAAGAAACATGCACTGTTGCATCTATTATTTCATCATCGTGATTAAGAAGCCTGTTTAGGATAAATATATCAATTGAAGCTTTAGTATGACTGGTCGAAAAGTAATTAGAACTTCGATCCCATTTGTCTGGTGAAAAATGAATGATTTTGAAAGTAAATCTCTCAAAATTATCGTTTGTCACATGAAATAATTAATCGATAGAAAATATTTTCATTATTTATTGATGATAACAATAACTTTCTTTCATTCATTATAAGTAATCAATGTTAAAAAAAATATTTTCCAAATTATTCGTCTTTCACGAAACAAAAGGGGAGCCTTCATGTTTTTGCTTTTTGCGTCTTTGTTGTCTGGGTATTTTATGATTGAATAATCTTGGCGAAGCACAGGGTGGCATCATGTTCTTCGAAGTGTTGTGATACGTTAATTTGGGCTTTTTGCACAAATCTTTTGTCGTTTCAAGGGGTTTTAACGTAACTCTAAGAATCGTAACACTCCTATAAAAATTTTACAGGAAGCACCTTACGTCTCTAAAGATACTTCGAGAGCAAGACTTCCTTCATAGAAGTGTGGTTCGAGGATGGAGTAGGACCCTGATCAATCTGATGAGAGGGCTGAGAGTCATTGTTGAGGGCGAGAGGACTCGAACAAGATGAATTTTTAGCGGTCTTTTCTAATTTCGAAGGAGGTGGAAAGGAAATGAATTACACATTTTGATAGGGCGAGAGGACCCCGCCTATGTGGACCGGTGACATGTATTGATGCGTCAATAAGTAACGTCAACATTTTTATCTTTTTTGGGTAATCATTTTTTATAATTGGAGTCATCTTTGTTCTCGAGTTCTAAATAAGTACGCGATTACTTTCCAATTTGTTTTGTTCTTGTTGAATTTGGCCTTTTGGATACTCTAGGAATATATCTCTGTAACGCATTAGATATTTGACTTATGACTTACGAGTTTGAGACGTACAAGGGTTGCAAACAATGATCCAAGCTTAGGGACAGTCACGCACCACGCGACAAATCAATCATCATGTTCTTTTATATATATAATGTTTGACATGATTTGTATTATGCATTTTGCCTTTGATTGACTTGTTATATTGAATAACGTCGCATAAAAAATCTCCTCCTAAGATGCGTAGATAAAGACGCACTGTGATACAAATAATTTGTTAGTATTCGGTGCAAACTTTTATTTATTTATTTATAATAATTACTATCTATGGTTATAAAACGAGACAAATTCGACTTTCATAAATGAGTCACAAATAAATGAGAAAAAAATATTATAAGTTAAAGCGTCACGCGATGACTTCATTTTTTACTTGAAACGACTTCGTCGACTCTCGGTACGATGAAACATCAAAATGTGTAAGAATTGCTACATGAATTGGAGTTATATGAACAAGCTCTAGCGGTCAAATCATAGTCGGAAAAAGAAGCAAAAACAAAATCTCCATTATTGCCAACCTGTGCTGAAGTCACATGCAATCCATCTAATTTCCACCGGTTCTGCCTAATTTTTTTTCCCATCTTTCCTGCTGGAAATGAATCGTTGTTTTCTCTATACTGGAATTGCAACATGATTGCAGAGCCTAACCGGCAGTTATTTCTGTTTTATTCGAAGTGGATAACTGTATGCACTAGCAGTTGCTTGAAGTACTGAACAATCACTCTTTGACACCAGTTGTTTTGCCTTCAAATTGCTTGACGGCTGCAGTGGCCCTCCTCTTTTCGCCTCATCAGGCGTAAAAGCGACTCCAAGAGCCCAGACCCACCTCGCCACGTGTCACCCACGTACGTACGGGATTGGGTTGCTTGAACGTGTGGTCATCACATTCCACTCCCTGTCTCTGGATCCACCTCGTATCGTCTTTCTCTTCCCGTAGATATTTTCTTCTCTTTGCCCAATCAGTGATTTCCATAACCTCTCGTTATTTGTAGGCAATAGGGAAAACGAAAGAGATTATCAGACCCCCGAAAGAGCTGGGACTGCACTTTGCATGAGCTCCCGGTCCTTCCTTACATTCGCTCATCGATGGCCACAGTGACGAAGGTTCACTTGTGCCCGGGAGGGCTTGATCATCAATTCATTAGTTTTAGAGAGAACCCAAGAACTGGAGTGTTCTTGCCGGGCTTTTGCTATTCGGGTTCGAAATTGTTGGGGAAGCGGAGAAGGTTGAGCGTGCGACATCAGTGCAGGTCGTTCAGGAGAGAAGAAGATGGAGACAGAGAGAGAGCGAAGGAAGACGAGGTGGAGGTGGAGCCTGAGAGAAGTGGGGTTTTGAAGTCGATGAGGACTGTTTTTGTGGGTTGTTCTCAATTGGGTTCGAAATGGAAGGATGATTATAGCAAATCAGTGGCTAAGCTTGAGGAGATCCTTTCCTCTGTGAGTGCTCATGACCTGTTTGCTTGAATGCTGATGTTGTTTGAATTGCCTGTTGTGAATTGCTCCTCGGGATGAGGTAGATTTTTCAAGGTAAATTGGGAGTTCGTCGATTGAATTTGAGTGTTCTTTTGTTCCTTTGTATGAGGTAATTTGGTGGAAATAGAGTTTTTTTTTTTAGTGCAAAAATGGGCATTGCTTGTCTTTCCGAAATATCTTACTTAATTTGTGATTTGGATTTATGGAAGAAGTAACGAGTAACCATTACTGTGGAGTGTTTTCGCTAATTTTATTCTGCTAAGATGATTAATAGGCAGGAAATTCATGCAAGCGGCTCAATAAGAGCACAACTTGAGGTTGATTAGTTCAGCTGCCCCAGAGCAATTTGTTTTATCTTTTGGGGTGGGGGTAGATTTTCAGGTTTTGGTTTGGCTTAGAAAGGGAAAAAACATGTCTTGCTATGATTGTTCATGTTAATCTACTAATATTGGTTATATGTCAGTTACGTGCATGATTTTAATTCATTAAGTTCCTTCCCTAATTGAAAATCCCCCCCCCCCCCCGGGCTCTCTCTCTCTCTCTCTCTCTCAGGCTGCTCTTCAAATTGGAAGATACATCATAACCATGATGAGCACTGGAGTGATTCTCGTGGTTGGTTTTCAGATGTCAGGTTAGCCAAATGCAATTTTCACCATCTTGTTTAATGCAACAACCATCACTTACTATGGATGTCTTATGTAGGGTTATCATTCAAGTTGATGCTCCATGTATAGCAATGCAATTATCTAATTGTGTCTGTATCTTTTAAAGGTGGAGATAGTCAATTGGATATGTTGATTTGGTATAGCTGGCTTGGAGGGGTTATAATTGGAACGATGATTGGTGCTAACATGGTATTAGATGAACATTGTCGAGCTGGTCCGCGTAATGTGGTCATCACTGGAAGGTACTTCTCTCTGCAATGCAAGCGTTTTCACTTTTCATTTATTCTCAGTCCCTGTAGCAAAATCGTCGAGCGTTCTTTAATAAGAGCTCTTTGAATTAGTGACCTCTGGTTTTTGGTCTTTAGGCCAGTTCCTGCTGTTTTCAGAAGAAAGATCTGTATGTAGTTGGATGTGACATCTACGAGACAATAATATTAAGTGTTGTTTATCCTTCTAAAACACCGTTACTGGCTGATGCAGTACAAGAGGGTTGGGAAAGGCGCTTGCTCGCGAATTTCTTCTTTCTGGTGACCGTGTCATCATTGCATCTAGAAGGTGATCCTTTTGAAACAATAGTATTTATCCTTCAGTTTTAGTTCTATAGCCTATGCTATGCTTTCAATATCTCTTGGGTCCTAATCGCATCTTGGTTCTTTTGAAGGCAGCCCTCAGTCTGTGGACATGACCGTCAAAGAGCTTGAACATAACTTACTGGAGGTGAAAGAGGCTGCAAGTGGCTCATCTAAGACAAGTCTGGCACATGCAAAAGTGGTGGGAATACCATGTGATGTTTGTGACCCCGAAAATGTGCGGAATTTGGCAAATTTTGCTGTTAGTGAGCTTGGTTCTATAGACATTTGGGTGAGTGCTCTGAGTCTGTGATGCTCATTTCCTTTCCAAGTGGTCAATTTTGGCAGACTTCCTTTATGCACTACTGGAAGTTTACATTCTCATTGCAACCTCCAAAAATGTTGATGAATAATCTCATTCAGGAACGACACTGTAGGAAATGTGCAACAGATGATTTCTTTTCTTCTCTTTTAGCAGAGAAGCTAATGTTCTTGAAAATCTCTCAGTTTTTTTATTAGTCCGTTTCTTTCAGCTTGGTTACATTTTGATAATGAAGAAACAGTATTCTTCCTGGTGGTACTATTCTATTCTCCGCTCTTATCTCCACCGTAATTTAACAATATCTGCACAATAGTGACTGTCCTTTTTAAGTCCGTATTCAACAAATTTATATGGTGCACTAGATGTTTCAGCATTATGCTTTTTGACTTTTCAGATAAACAACGCTGGCATGAACAAAGGATTTAGACCGCTGCTGCAATTCTCTGATGAAGATATTCAACAGGTAGCCGCCCCATTTAACTTTCATTTGTTGAGTAGTGACTCTGAAGAAACAATATACGACACAGACATTTTATTGTTTTTTAGACAAAAAATTTTTGCTTTAGCACTCATAAAGTGGCCTTACTCAACTGTGATAACGATGATTAGAAAAATCTCGGGCATTTTAAAGAAAATTAAGAAAAACAAAACGCAAAGACACTCGTTTTACTTGCTCATGTTGTTGGACAAATTCAGCTTGATGTAACTCATGTCATGTGTGGACATGTAATAGATTGTATCAACAAACCTAGTCGGGTCAATACTTTGTACTCGAGAAGCCATTCATGTGATGAGAAACCAGGCTAAGGGGGGCCACGTATTTAACATGGATGGGGCAGGATCTGGCGGATCAAGCACTCCTTTGACTGCTGTGTAAGTTTCATTAATCATCTCACTTTGAATTTTGCCCTTATGTACATTCTGATCAACTTTTGTTTCTTATCGACTTATTAAGCGATGTTATTGCTGGGGTCCTCAGGCACTGATTGTAATGGGTGATCTGTTTATCTGTAGCTATGGGTCAACAAAGTGTGGTCTGCGGCAACTCCAGTCATCACTTCTTAAGGAGTGCAAGCGGTCCAAGGTGGGAGTTCATACCGCATCTCCTGGCATGGTTCTTACAGATTTACTTCTGAGGTAGTCATGAATCCAATCTTGTCTTCTATGCCATGCATTTGTAGTCTTCTCTACATTTCTTGAGCTCTCCAATGGATGTGGTTTATCTGATCACTCTAAATAATTTTTCTCACTAGTTTTTTTTGCTTAATAGCAGAGATGAAGCATCATGCATTATTTCTTGTTCGGTTCCCTTGGACATGGTTTTCATTATTAAGTGATGGTGCTTACCTTTACAATGAGCTTCTTTTTTTTTTTTCTTTTTGGTGTAGTGGCTCGACAATAAAAAACAAGCAAATGTTCAACATTATTTGTGAGCTTCCTGAAACGGTTGCTAGAAGTCTAGTTCCTCGAATGCGGGTTGTGAAAGGGACAGGCAAGGCCATCAACTATTTAACCCCTCCTAGAATCTTACTGGCTTTAATCACTGCATGGTTGCGGCGAGGTCGCTGGTTCGACGATCAGGTAACTTATCCAGTGAAAACATTTGTCTGAATTCTGTAGTACATAGGCACAGCTAGAAATCATGTTTTTACTGCAATACCTTTGGTATTCTCTGTTATAAATTCATTGTCAGACTTCGACTGTCATTCCTTTGCCTTAATTATGTTTTTATCACCTAGAAGGATAGAATTATCGTGAATGCGCCACGAACCTCTTTGCAGATTTTGAGTTTCTAGGGTGCGTGTCAAATAGAGTGGCTGCCAGACAATATCGGTCCTGAGACATGGATGTTGTGTTGCAAAACATGCGAACATTATTGCATTAGCCATACTTGTGCACTTAATGGCTTCATTATTCTTGGAGAAGTCTGCTGATGGTATAGTCTCGCAACTAACTCACTGTTGATATGGAGAAATTGAATGCACGCTATTACTGATGCAGGGGAGGGCATTGTACGCTGCGGAGGCCGACCGGCTTCGCAACTGGGCCGAAAACCGCACTAGATTTTCTTTCACTGACGCAATGGAGATGTACACAGAGAACACTTGGGTGTCGGTTTTTTCGCTCTCTGTCGTTTGCGCCTTCATAATTCTTTCGACCACAGGCACCTCATTTCCAGGCACATGATGAGCTCCAATGAAGCATTGCAGCAAGAACGCCGACAAGAAAACAGAATCGATTTAGTGCCTCGGTCCAAAAGAGCAGCATATGGATTACGCAAACCGCTGGTGTTATTGTCTTCAATCCAGCATTCAAATGCTCTTCAAATGATATCTGGCTGCCTGCTCACGAATTGTTAGAACTTGTTCAGCTTTCTTGGATCGAGGGCCCAGATGTCCGACGACCCAACGTTCCTAGATCCCTCCACAGGTTCAACGGGCCCTAAGATATTGCTCTGTAGCTAGCCATTGAATTGTAGAAATCCAATCCTAGGGTCGTCTTTGACTTTTCCACAATATTCCTCTAATTTTTTCAATGATATACTTTTGTTTAAGCTGTCATTTTTTTTCACACAAGTCACCTTCGTCATCGTCGACTTGGATGGATAGTGAACCAATAGAAATCTAATCGCTGCTATAATCTCCTAAGCCCACTAATCATAGCTCAATAAGTACCTTAACGCACTTGCGGTCCTTTTCATTCTAAAGAAAGGGATGCCACTCCTGCGCCTACCTTCTGGTTCTCGTCGGATATTTGTATTAATCAAAAGGCTCGAAAGCACGAGATAGGAGAAGCCAGTCAGGCATGGAAGTATTCAATATATATCATGTACGTGCAGAAGAAGAAGACAAGTCGGGCGTGAACATAGAAAATTCCATGCATTCCCTATCGTGACATTGAAACGGATCAAATACGACGCGCATGACGTTCTCTTACGTAAATATCATGACTTTCCGTTTGGTTTTCAAGTCAAGCAAGACTTCTCTGCTCAGCAGACGGAAGGTGGGAAAAGCACGGAAGTCGTTCAGTCTTTTTACACGGGAAGGCCTGCAAAACATATCTGTCGTGTGCAATGATACGATTGTCTTACAAAAGATCTGAATTTTAGGAGCCATGGATCCCATTTATGCACCCAAGTTGCTGAGGAGGTTTGTTCTCAGAATTCCTTAGCCTAATGGAAGGGTTAGCGTCGCGCAGAATAGAAAAGAAAAACATTGTAGATAAGATAAAATAGGGAGGCCCTGAGAGGAGGAACGCGTGGTGGGGGGAAATTACTGAAAAAATTATAAATATATTGTGCTCGTACTAATTTAGTTCTAAATTTTTTAATTTGATTAATATAGTTGTAAATATTATGATAATTTACTAATCTAGTCATTTCGGTCAATTGTGGCTAGAAATTACTGATGTGGACTTCCATTGTCCAATGTGTCACAACCAACTTTTCATTTTCCCTTTCTTTTCCTTATTCCTCCATTGATTGATGTAACCTCTGTAATGGCCAACAACCTACACTAGCGAGGTGGCCTCGCCAAGCCCACCTAGCTTCAAGCAAGGCTCAACCTTGCCAAATGTGGTGAGGTCGAGCCTCCCTCAAGGCCCACAAGGGTCGGCCTTGCCAGCTTCAAGCGAGGCTTGACCTCATCGGCCCTTTGGTGAGGAATCTTGGCAAGGTATCCCAACCACCGGAGCAAGGCTCACCCTTGTTAGATTCAGTGAGGTCAAGCCTTGCTCGAGGCCCTCACTATATTAGGCATGGAATAAGCAAAACGAATATAATTTCTTTTAAAAAATTACAAAAATTGTCCACATTCACGTTGATTGTATCATAGAAGATTGTCGACATCCATAGTGCTTCCCTGCCAAAATTTGTCTAATTTACTAAATTGACAAATCGTTAAAAAAGGTTTAAGATTAAATTTGTCCAATTAAAACGTTTAGTACTATATCAACACGAGCAATACGTCTATGAACTTTCGGATAATCTTCCCGCAAATATATGCATCTACACAATGCATTGTCTTTTTTTTTTTGGTCATATGAAATCAATGCATGAGACGTCAAAGACATTATATTTAATAATAACCTCGAGAGTACCCATTGACAAGATCCATATTTTATCAAGGAATTCTTGGAGCAGTCTCCAAATATATTTGCATATTCCTTTCAGGTTGTGGGTTGAATATAATGAGTTTTAAAGTCCATAAAACCTTGTTGGTTTATCGATAAAAAGATGAATGACAAGAATAATTCGTGACAACTAATCTAGAAGAAGGAGAAGGAGAAGAAGAACTATCTAATGAAGTCGGAACTATATGAGTGTCCTGTGAGGTTCATTTGATCCAATAGTTCACAACATAATTATGAAAACTATCTAATTTTTCCAATTCTATTCACGTGTCCTAAATGATAAATTCAAGGGTAAAGACCCCACACAAAAATCAACAGACTATGTCAACTATGACACAAGCGCCCCAAACTCCAAATTGTCCCATTGTAACATAAATACACCAAATCTTGTTTGAGTTACAAAAAACTCAAAATTATACATGTGACATATAGATCTTTGATTTCAGTTCTATCCAAGGCATAAGTTTAAGGGTTTTTATATTTATAAAGGATAAGTTTATGATTTTTAGGATCATAAAATAAAAGCTCAAGGCATTTGTTTCGTAATGTATATAATTGGAGAATTTTTTATATTAATTAAAAATTTAATAGGAACAACAACAAAAGTACCCTCTCTTTTCTCTCCTTTAACGGAAAATGACATAAATAGTTCATGAGCTTTGATCGAATATGCAATCTAGTTTATGAACTTTTAATTTAATGCAAATGATCCAAAAATTTTAGTTTAATATGTAATCTGATTCAGGAACTTTTAATTTATTCAATGTGGTTAATAAATTTTCAGTAAGTGCTCAAACTAGTTTTATCCAGTGTGGTCCTCCCATTAAACTTAAGTCTGAAGACCACATTAAATATTTTCAAACTGTTTAAGAGCTAATTTGAATACGTATTAAAAGTTGATGGATCATATTAAACAAATCGAAAGTTCAAAAATCGGATTACACATTGAATTAAAGTTTATGGGTCATTTGTATCAAATCGAAAGTTCAGAGATCATATTCTATATATAACGAAAATTCAGTAATAATTTGTATAATCATTCATTTCTATAAGTAGTCAAGATACAGGATCGGCGGCTGCGTGCTGCCATCTGGCGACCAAGCGAAATCGCCCCGTATGGCCAATCCAGATCCGCACGGAGTCTTTGAGTAAGGAAACAACGGCCTCGGGAGGAGGAGGAGGAGGAGGAGGAGGCGCAGGGGTCCCACTGTGTCGGGCCCCACCGATCCGATGTCCGTCGGCTGTCCGAATCCGACAGGCTCGCACTCCCACGATGATGCCCCTGTTCGTACGCAGGGATCGGTTCCCAACGTCCGTTCCGAGGGAGAGGGAGAGAGTTGCAGAGAATTTTCAGCTTTTTTGATGATGAGCTGAGACTGACGCCAGCTCTGCCTCAGCTGAAGAACCGATCCTTCTTGCTTTCCTTTCTCTCTCTCTCTCTCTCCGTGATCATTCTCTTCTTCTGGTTTTGATTCTTTTCGGGTTGTTGTCCGAGTCGTCGAGAACGTCAACTCGGAACAGGAAAATGTCAGCGCCAGCTCCGGCCGGCCGGCCTCCTCCGCCGGCCAACTCCACCGCCCCTCCTCCCTCCACCCCGCCCCCCAGCACCCCTCCCTCCCCTCATCCCGCAGCGCCTCCGCCTTCCACTCCTCCTCCCGCCGCGCCCCCGCCGTCCACCCCTCCTCCCGCCGTGCCTCCGCCGGCCACCCCTCCTTCTCCGCCGCCAGCCCCGCCTCCGCCTGTGCTCTCTCCTACTCCACCCCCGCGAACAACGACCCCTTCTCCACCGCCGCCAACGGCCCCTTCCTCGCCTCCGTCCAAGACACCGACCCCGTCTGCCCCTGCTCCTGCCCCACCGCCGGGCTCAGCGCCCGCTCCTTCTCCTCCTCCACCTCCTCCGACTTCTCCGTCGGAGGCCCCTCCAGCTCCCGCGACCGGTGGCTCCCAGCCGCCTCCTCCTCCGCCAAGCTCAACAGGCAGGTCGCCGCCCCCACGCAGTACACATGCCGCCTCGCCGCCGCCGCCGCCGCCGCCGTCCTCCTCATCAAGTTCCTTGGGAACTGGTCTGGTGGTGGGGATAGCAATTGGCGGAGTGGCAGTGATCGCGGTGTTGGCTGTGTTGGTCTTGTTTTGTAGGAAGAAGAGGAGGAGAGACCCTGATGCTGTTCATTTCCCGCCAGGGCCTAAAGGTGTGGACTTGGGTATCATTGGAGCTTTTGGTTATTTTGATTTATTTTGCTCAGTTCTGGTGATTTATTTGGAAAATAGTTATCTCACTATGCACTTGATTGAGTGACCAAGAATAATGAATTGTTGCGTCTTTAATCTCTGGAAGACGCATGGATTGAGGTTGTCTTGATTCCTATTCTAAAAGATTGTCCAAAGCATTTTAATTTGGCGATAGAGGGCCTATCTTTCATTTCCTTCCAGAAAATTCGTCATTTGTGTAGTACAGTAGTACCATGAAGGAGTTCTTTTCTGCAACTGATTTTCGGAGGTTATTGTGTAAATTTGATGAAAGTTTCCGAGTTCAACTCAATGCGATGGCCATAAAGACGATAGAACTTTGGTTTCTGGGTTTCCTAAAGTACAGAGGCAGAGGGAATCGTGAAGGAACTGCTTGACAGATTGAGGAGATTTAATAGTTTCATCTCTTGCACGTCTTTTCCATTTGTCCTGTCATTGAACTTGTATAGTCCGAACATCGTTTTCTCTCATTTCTCTGCAGCCCTGTTCTCAATTAAGGTTCCCCAATTGGAATGGCGTTTGAGCGCAATTCTCGGATAGCTTCAGTATCCGTTTTCATTTCTTCGTTGATTCTGTATGATGACTTCTGTGTTGACCAGATGACACATTTGGTGGCACGCCACAGCATTGGCAACAAAATGCACCGCCACCCACTACTCCGCCCACATTGGACGCGCATCCACCACATTCGCCTGTCAGCAGCACAACGGCCCCACCATTCACGAGCAGCAGTGGAGGCTCAGGCTCCACTTCAGGCCCTGAAAATCCATATCCTTCTCAATTGCTGGGCATTGGATTAAGTTTCTCCAAGAGCACATTCACGTACGAGGAGTTAAAGATGGCCACAAATGGGTTCTCGGACACGAACCTTCTTGGACAGGGTGGTTTCGGTTATGTGCACAAGGGGGTCCTTCCAAATGGGAAGGAGGTCGCGGTGAAGCAGCTTAAAGCTGATAGTGGCCAAGGAGAGCGTGAGTTCCAGGCCGAGGTGGAAATAATCAGCCGAGTACATCACAGGCACTTGGTCTCCTTGGTTGGGTACTGCATGACAGGGTCTGAGAGACTGCTCGTTTATGAGTTTCTCCCAAACAACACGTTGCAGTTCCACTTGCATGGTATGCACATGTCGAAGTATCTCGCATTGTCGCTGATCAATCCAATGCCCTGTACTATTTTTCTTTCCTGAATTAGCACTCTTCGACCAGCGATGGAAGAAGGAGTCCCTATAGTCACGTAGATGTGGAATGTCCAACCGTCATAAGCAATGTTCTAAAATTGAAGCTGTTGCGAAAATACTGCCATGTGTGTGTATTAGCAAATTGACTGTTTTATTCCAGTTAACGCTCTTGCAAGAGGATCTGACAGAAGTAAATGGCTTTCTTGCAGGAAAAGATAGACCGACCATGGATTGGATGACAAGACGGAAAATCGCTTTAGGATCTGCCAGGGGAATTGCTTATCTTCATGAGGACTGTGAGCCACTTTCTTATCCTCGTACATGATCACATTAGCACAGAGAAAAGGCGAATGTTTGCCTAATGATGTGGGAATTGATTCTGTTTTACAGGTCATCCTAGGATCATTCATCGTGATATCAAGGCAGCTAACATCTTGCTGGATTTCAAGTTTGAGGCTAAGGTGAGAATCGTGCTAAACCCCATATTCTCAAAGGCCCTTAAGATGATGGTCAATTTATTTGTATAAAGTTAAAAAATCGCATCGAGAAGTTCAATACGAATACTGCTTCACAGGTTGCTGATTTTGGACTTGCGAAGTTCTCTTCAGATGTCCACACTCACGTTTCCACAAGAGTGATGGGAACATTTGGGTAAGATTTGTGGCATTTTATAGCTCAGATAATTCTCCAGCTATCAGAAGTTATCCTTTTCTTGCCACTTTGTCCCACTAAACATACTCTTCGTTACCTACCCATAGGTAGCCTAGCTGGTTAGGGCGAACTTGGACTTCGTCGAGGTCTTGGGTTCGATTCTCCATGAAAACACCTGTGATTTAAGTGGGGGGCCATGGTGGTAGGTTAATGTGCTAGTCTTCCCTAAAGAATAGTTGAGGTGCGCGCAAGCTGGCCCCGACACCTCGGTTATCAAAAACAAAAAAAAAACATATTCTTTGTTGTCTGTTTAATCTGGATTAGCACAGTTCATGTGAGAATAGCGCAATGCCAAATGGCAGTGGATGTATTGAAAATTGGGTTCTTCTGTCTTCTCGCGAACATTACAAATTTACACAAATATAGTATCATATTGAGACAGCGTCAGGGACATTATCCAGTTTTTTAGCGCGGGACTGTGGACGTAGCAATGAAACTAAGAAGAGGGTGTTGCAACTTGCAGCTACCTCGCTCCAGAATATGCATCGAGTGGTAAACTCACAGATAAATCAGATGTCTTCTCGTTTGGAGTAATGCTTTTGGAGTTGATAACGGGGCGCAAGCCGGTGGACACATCTACCGACATGCACGAGAGCTTGGTTGACTGGGTAAGTAACAGATCTTCTCAGGCAGTCTATCGCAGCAAGGACATAGATATTGTTGAAGGTCTTCGAGTATTGAAACGGGAAAAAGGAAAAAAGTTAAAAAAGAATGTGAATACCCTCTAAATTTCACTAATGCTTTGCACACTGCTTTTCCTATTTAATCTATTATATCGCAGAACATGTAGTAATAGAAAATCGCCCTGTTATTGTTATTTGTTGTCTGATGTATATCTCATTCTGGCAAAGGCCTGGTAGTTTTCCTCTGTATCAGCTGTGTCCCAAAGCTAAAATTTCAACGTGACCGGACTCTTTGAGTCTTAACCTTGTTTTTACGGTAGTTGATCCGATAGGTTCAGTGTCAAGAAGTCGTCGATATTCCTTCTACTAGGAATTAAAAATTTTCGAGGACAATATTTTTTAGTCGTCGATATTCTTTCTACTGGAAATTAAATATTTTCTGGGACAATATTTTTGTATAATTACAGGCAAGGCCCCAAATGGCACGAGCTCTGAATGATGAAAACTTCGACTCTTTGGTAGATCCGAGGCTGCAAAACAACTACAATCATCAAGAGATGGCTCGTATGGTTTCTTGTGCAGCCGCTTGCATACATTATTCAGCACGCCGTCGACCAAAAATGATCCAGGTAATGTTCAAATAATCTAAGCTCTCCGCTTTTACTTTGCCAACTTAGTTAATCAATGATTACGCCAGCAAGAATTGGTTTAGTCAACTTTAGTTGGCTTTTGGATCTAGAAAGAGGTCAATTTGACACTAGTCAAGTTTCAAAATCGGATACGAGGTTAATTTATTACTGTAAACTTCTCAGATTGTCCGTGCTTTGGAGGGCGAGACGTCCTTATTAGATCATGATGAGGGGATCAGGCCCGGACACAGCACTCTCTACAGTTCGCAAGCAAGCTCGGAAGGCTTGAGAAAGATCAGAAAAATGGCATTTGGGAACCAAGACTACTCGAGCAGCGAATACGGTGAACCGACCAGTGACTTCAGCACTTACCGATCTGGCTCGAGTGGTGAAGCCCGCTCCTCCAGATATATGGAGATGCGAAGGATGAACCCAAACACCCCAGGTTTCAATGGAGGCTCTTGACGACTTTGTACACTCAGCTATAAGCTTTGTGTGCTTCTTATTTTTGGGGCGCCTACGCGTGCTAGATCGCAAGAAAGAGGCATGTGACAGAGCTGACAAAGATGCCTCTATTCCATGGTGGGCTGACAAGATTCTTTTCTCCTCGTGCTTCCGAATTGTCATTTTGGTTTTTTGACCTTGCAACTGAGATTAACCATACAGAAAAGAGAAACGGCAAAGATCCGCCAATTCTTCAAGCAGTTCTCTGCACTAATTATTTTGCGAAATCTGTGCAACCTCTATAGAAAGTTCTCAGATTTGGTTAGCTTGTATGTGAACTGACAGTTTGACTAGCTTTCCCGGTGGGGAGAGAGCGAGACTGAGACAGAGAGAGAGAGATAGAGAGCATTAATCAGCAGATTCGCAACGTCCATTGTTAGGCTCTGCAATTTACGAGCCAAGCGAAGACCTTGTTCACCATTCTGGGGACTGACTGATGCATATGTCCATGTATTGTATATATTGCACACGTGAGTATCTAATTTGGTCTCTGCGTGTTATTGTGAAGTGCCATGCGATGTCGGAGTGTCGGAGATGCTCTTGGAGTTGCACGAAGCACATTGAGCCTGCCGAACAATGAGCCCGATGACCGATCTTTGTGAATGCTTAACAGAAAAATAATGAACTTCGTAGCACGAAAGAGACGTTGAGCATATTTGATTCAATGTGAATTCATCATAACTATCTAATCGCAATGCAATTATTCGTTCTTATAACTTATCATTCACATGAGATTAGTTCCAATTCACCAATCGATCACACGATAAATACGGTTGAGATCAACTAACATTCCGGTCAATATAAAATATGTTCAACTCCACGCGCTAGCCAAGCCAACATCAAGTTTCCACTCCAAGAGCCAACAGCACGAAGCGGAGACAAATCTAGGGCCTACAAGTAGTCGTTTGTCTACTACTAGACATTAAAACGACGTCGTTCTCGGAATGGCTTCCCCAAGGTAACGCCGACTGAGCGCTACATATAAATACTGCAGCGAGGAGATAACGACAGACTCAAAGCTCGAGCTGATGGCGCGAGGACTCGTCCTCACTTCGCAGGCCAAATCGACTTCGACGGCCTTCCTTTCTTCACTCGCAACATGTTCAGTCCCACCCGTTTCTCGTCGCCGCAATTTCCGCACTTCGAGCTCTTTCGCTCGCTTCTTCTGCAAGGGTGCTTGTCAAGAATACCACCCAGTACAGGTTATGACAGCTTACAAGGAAACTTTCTCGAAGCGGATGGCTCTTGCTGGTCTCAAACCCCACCACCGTATCGGTTAGTTATCTGTTTGTATGTCGTGTCCGTTCTTTTTTTATTTTTTTACAATGAGAAAGTTGGATTGTTCATGTGAACTTCAGTGCTTTCGGAGGATTTTGCAGCATTGTCTGTGTCACGTTTGTTGAAATGCCTTGCTTAGTCTGACAGAAAATTCCATTACTGGGCTTTACTTTGCGAATGCTTCGCTCAACCTTTTCCCTATAGACTACATTCTGTAGATGCTAATCGTGAGTTCACCAGAAACTGCTCTTATTGCTGCTATCTCGAGACATTGAGGATGTTGCGTTATAAAAAATTTCAGCTTTGGGCGTCTCCGGTGGTCCTGATAGCATGGCACTGTGTGTTCTAGCTGCTGATTGGAAAATCAGCAGCCTTGACTCTGCTGGCAAGGAGAGTGGGTTTATTGATGGGCTGTTGGCGATTATTGTCGACCACGGGCTGCGTGCAGAGAGCAAAGAGGAAGCAGATACGGTGTGTAAGCGGGTTTCTGAAATAGGTATGTTTGATCATCTCATCATTTTTGTTTCTGGTGCAAATTGCATTAGGCATGGAATTTTTGTTCCGAGCATAAGAATGTTCTGATGGAACTGATGGCTAATATAGTGCTTTATAGGTATCAGATGTGAGATTGCCTGTTGTGAGTGGAAGGATGGGAGGCCAGAGCAAGGAAACTTGCAAGAAGCAGCACGTGAAATGAGGTTTCTATATCGGAAAACTTCTTGTAATTAGTTTGTTATTCGTGTCTCTGCATGTTTATTGTTAGTACTTCCTCTTTAAAATTTCCGGAAGATACTTTAGCTGAATAGAAATTACATATGAAATAAAAAAACCTGATGTCATTCCAAACTACAGGTACGAGATGTTCCATAAAGTTTGCATTGAACAACAGTTCGGCATCCTTCTTCTTGCACATCATGCTGATGACCAGGTCTGTAGCAAGTTCTTATGAAATCCATGGCTAATGTGTTATAAAGACATTTCACATTAAAATTTGCAACTTTCTCTGGCACGTACTATAAGCATTTCAGCTTCTGTTTTAGTGCTTCCATGACACTCCAAATAACTAAACTGCAATTCAAAGACTTTTGATGGAGTTAGGTGCTCAATTAAGTGCCAATACACCTTGCAGGCTGAGTTGTTGGTTATAAGACTGTCACGCAACAGTGGTGTGCTTGGACTTGCTGGCATGGCATTCACTTCTCAATTTTTTGCCAAACACAATTATTATCATGGTGTAGATCCAATGAACAGTGGCATTTTTTTAGTTCGACCTCTTCTGGATTTTTCGAAGAAAGATATGTACATGGTGAGATGAAAAGAAAACTTGGGAATCTACAAACTTATTTGATATTATTTTATCATTTTATGTACTAGCAGCATTGATTTTCTGCAGATTTGTCAAGAGAATGAGCAGAAATGGGTGGAAGATCCTTCAAATAGAAGTCCCTTATTTGTCCGCAATCGGATCCGAATGTCCTTGCAGAAATTTTCATCTAGTGAGTTGTCGCTGATGCTAAATGTTTCACATTATCTCATTGAGTTAGACTGCTCTATGTACATATAAGTTAATTTTTCATTAATTTCTCATGATGGGATAAACGTATTTTGTTTGGTTGAGTTGATGCTGTATGTAACTTTTAACATATTCAACAAATGAGGCCCTAAATTACAGGTGTCTTTAGCTCTGAAGTGCAATCTCTCATTTCTGCTTGCCGAAGAACACGCACGTACATCGACAAAATATGTTCAACCTTGTTACATGAGGCTGTGACTGTTTTGGATGTAAGAAGCCTATTTGACTAATGATACCTTGTTCTTTCTCTGAGTTTTGATTGCTATGGGTGAACATCAACATTTCGTTGCTCCTTACAGCAAGGGTATGCTGTCATTGATTTAAAAACCCTCAATCCATCAAAAGTTGATGACATTTGCCTGGCAAAGTTCATTGCAAATGTTACACAGGTAATGTGATTCTTGGCAAACTGTTTGCGGATAATGCAGTATTTTCATGGTTCTTTGATATATTAGCAATGCTCTTGCTAACAAATATTGAATCTGAACCCATCAGTACATCTCACAAAGACAGAGACCTATTCGCGGTAACACGTCGAAGTTGCTTCTGAGCTATATGCGTACATCTCCATGCAAGGTATTTGCTTTGTTGACTTGCATTTCCTGTCCTTTATGTGGAAACAACTTTCTAATATGTTCTGTGTCCTGAAGAAAACGTATATTCATTAAGGTTAATCCTCTTTTCTTAAAGTATCTTGGCATGGTAAGACACTGATTTGTCATCCTTGGGGAACTTTACGTTCTAGTTAGCTCAAGAAGCTGAATAATTCTTCTCAATCATGCAGACTTCCCTTACTGCAGCCGGTTGTTACCTTTGCCCAGCTCCTGGATCTAGAGGCAGCAAAATCTTGGTTTGCTGTTCTGTTAACTGTCCATTGCCCTCGAAAGTGGAGTTGTTTTACTCAGGAAGCAGTGCAGAAGAGAATTCTGCTGTCCCATATGATCTAAAGGAAATTGTGAATAATGTAAAGACAAGTTCATATCAGGCATGTGCAGATGCATCAGATGTGCATTTTTTGAATCTGACATCTGGATCTGTTCTAGATGAAGCCAAAAGACTAAACCTCGTAGGTGAGTCCACCTATAGAAGTGTTCTCATGTTGCAGGAGGAGGAAACAAATCGTTTCAAATTCAAGTCTGATGTGACAGTGGACTATCAACCAAAGCATGCAATAGGATCTGTTAGTACATCTCACAATCAATGTCTTCGGCCTGGACAAATGGGTGTTTTCATGAATAGATTCTTTATCTCATGGAAACCATGCAAGGAGGATGTCTGCAGGGAATCTACTCAAGAAGAAAGTAGCTCCAATGGCGATTTGGTTGTGGAAGGTTTGGAGTATAAATGCAGGTTTTGTAGCCTTGGCCATGATATGGTAGCTGAGATACGTCATATGATGGAGACTGACTGGCTTTATCTCGCTGAGCTGTCAAAATCTCAAAATGTGAAGAAATCTGATCTGGATAATGCTGTTTCAAGTAATGTTATGGAGCAGACTGCAGAAAAAGCAAGCTCGTGTCTTCATTATGCTAGGGTATCCGCACAAAGGGCCCTCCAGTTGTTAAAATCTATTCCTGTTTCCGCAAGAAGAAGCTTGCCCGTCCTAGTTGATTCTCAGGGACTTCTACTAAGCATTCCGGTATGTTATTTCATCACCCAACTTTTCTGTGCTTTTTCAACACATGGAAGCAGTATTGGGAAGAAGCCATAGTATTATATGTTGAGCTCAGTCAGATTACTAGAATTTAGTGCCCATCCTTTTTCTGTATCTTCAGTTCCAACTTGGTCTTGCTTTTACTTTGAGTGCTTATTCCTTCCAATATGTCATTTGATGTAATGTTGCCTCCTATGATAGATAAGTTGATATACCATCATTGCTCTTCTTCCCATTTTTTGTCTTCTGGGTATTGTTCTCTCTGTACTTGGTATTGATCTTATAGTTTATTTTCTTTCTTTTCTGTTGTCTTCAAGTTCTTTTGTTCATGTCGGCTGCACTTGCTTGCTAAATTCACCCAATTTCCACTCCCCACTATCTGATGCAATTCGTCCTGTGATCTATGCCAGTCTTTCCTTCTTACTGGTTTCCTCTCCAGAGCTTCTTGTCTCCTGCTTAAGCTTTTTTCACACATTGCTTTCCCCATACGCAACAGCATTGACTTCCAGTCACGTTTACTAGAAACTCTTATGTTACATTAACCCAAAAGTTTAAGACACTGATAGTTCGTTTTCTTGATTCATTTCCATTTCCTATCCATGCTCTGTTATTTAATCCTGATAATTTGGTTGTTTCCGTTCCAGAGCATCTCTTTCAAGCATTGCCCTTGTCTAGAGATTAAAGCCAAATTTCAACCCAGAGTTCCACTGGGAGGAGGACATAGCTCATTCATCTGATGGTTCCTTCGCTTTATTTCGCCTTGCTTATGGCATCTGGGTCAATGGGCAGTCTGTCTCTCGAAAAGGATGCTTTTCGATTTGAAGCAGCCAACCAAATGTGGGTAAACTTCACCAGTGAAGAAATATTTCCAACCCGGGCTTGTTGAAGTCAATAAAAGATCATTTGCCATATCTCTGAGGTTTGTTTCAAGATATCAAAAGGTCGCATATCAATGATCTCTCCAAGTTTCTGTACGCTGTAGCGAAAAGTAAAGGCATCCGCAGTCAATGGACGCTTCTATCATGCCGATGAAGTCCTGTAAAAGTTACGCCCAAGCTGATGTAAATCGATGATACCAGTTGCAGTTTTGCTCGCATTGTGATTTGTTGGTCGTTTTCTGTACTATCTTTGGGAGGATCGGTTCATAACCTGATTAGAATTCACCACAGCTTCTTTCAATCTAGATGCCGGGCGAGGTGGTTTTGAGTGTTCATTTCAAGGTGGAACGTGCTCATATTTATCCAGGAGCCCACTTATTGAATAAGTCGACCAGATTCTTTTTACATTTCACACCTTTTTTAACCTTTCTTTGTCAATGAATAGTCTCATGTCATTCCACCAGTTATGGATTAGCAGCAGAAATCTGAGATCAAATCCCAAATCTACCACCACAAGCGGAAGGTGATATTATCAAGAAATAAATGTCTTAATCATCAAGAAATTAACACATAAAATTCCCACTTTTGTTTTGGTATTGGGTTTCTTAATGTTAAATTTGGATTTTATAGTAACTGGCACTTCGCCGCCTTCTCCGAGTTAACATGAAAGATGGTTCGTGTTACACTTGCTTGAACTTTTAACACACTAATTGGTCCAACATAGCTCATGGCACTTGCATCCTTGTCTTATGTCAATGCTCAATCACAGCATAAATTTTCTTCGGCCAGAGAAGAAGGTAACTGTAATACAGTCAACTAGGAAAGGGAAGAGATTTGTGGATGAGAAAAAGAAATCATAGGAAGAGATCAAAAACAGAATATTTTGTGAAACAAATCTTCTGCGAAAAAGACAACACGGAGACGAGGAAACAACACTGATCAGGATTTGCAAAAAATAAAATATTGATCCTACAAATTTGGGTCATCAGATAGGAGCGAAAGACTATATAAAATGGTATAATCACAGACTATCATCTGAACTATGCTTCTAATCATCACATGACCAATTCCTCAAAATATCAAGACTGTACAATTAAAACCGACGCTGAAAACTTCATCCCATGATAAAAAGAATGAATGTAAGGAAGGTAGAAAGAAAAGTCGACAAAAATAAATCAATTTAAAAGAAGACTTCGCCACCTCAGAAGGAAGGCAGTAGAGTTTATGTGTAAATCATGAATTCTCATCCATAAGCGCTAACACCATCTCTTTCATCACGGGCAACTGTCAAAACATAATAAAAGTCGTAAACTTGAAAAACAACCCCAAGCCAAAAAAAAAAAAATCACATCCTAAGCCCGCAGAAGATGCAGGAGAACTTGTTAAGATCTACTAACCCACCAAATAAAAAGTAAATACTGAACAAAAGGAAGAAGAGATCGACAAGGTACAATGAAGATCAATGGCCTCATAGAGAAGATTAGATGTGTCAACACCATTAAATTCAGACATATGCTTGTCTTTGTTTAAAAAGAATATATAATCATCGGCCATCATCAATGAAATTGACGAATCCAGTAAAAAGAACGGAGCTTTTTCTTTTCCCGAAATTTCAAGAACAAGAGAGAAGGAAAAAATCGAAGCTTGGTGCTTTTTTTAGGGGGAAAACGAGAAAAGGAGGAGGGACTCAGAATATGGGTGGTGATATATCAGGATGGTCGGCAAGGCCCCTAATCGGAGCCAGTTACGACGAACGAGACCTTTCACGATACAATCGTCACCGTCCCCGGAAAAAAAAAAACCATTTCTCTTTCCCATCTGAACCAAGTTGAAAACAAGAGAACAAGAAATCATTACACGACACAACCCACATCAGTAAGCCACAGGAGAACCCCTTCAGCGATGCGAGAGAGGGAGGGAGAAAGGGAGAGAGGGAGGGCTGAACAGCTACCTGGATCGCGGAGATGGTGGGTTTAGGGTTTCGGCTCTTGTGACTTCGCTTATAAATAGGCCACTTTGGGGTCTAGGGTTTTTTCTGGAATTCAAGGACTCCGCCGCGCTATTTCGCCCCGCTAAAACGTCGGCGTTTGAGATCAGCCTAACCTAATGTTGGGTTTGAGATAACATCGAATATACTTATCGACAGACACGAATGACTTATATGATCTCTTAACTTTCGATATTATTTGATTTGATCCATGAATTTATCGTACGTGTTTAATTTAATATATAAATAATATTTCATTAATTCAATTTCAGAGACAAAAATAAATTTTTTCATACAATTGATGAACGAAATTAGATATTACCAAAAAGTTAAGAGACTACATTAAGTAAATTAAAAGTTCATAAATCAAATTACATGTTGAGTGACTATTCAAAAATCGTATTAAAAAAATTAAAAGCTTGCGAATCACATTGCATATTATATTCAAGTTATAAATTTCCTTGGCAAGACATTGAGAAGATCTTTTGAAATCCAATTAAAGGTACATCCTGAACCATAGTTTTTATAATTTAGATATTTGGCTTTTCTTTCTGAGAAACTTTGCTTTTTTATTTGCATTCAAGGTTTTGCATGCACAGTGTGTGTTCGACTTTCTAGTACGAGAAAACACGAAACGTTATTCTCACAATTTATACGACTTGGCTCGCCTATGAAGATGGATATCTCATACGTTTACGTTAACAAAAACTACTTATTGTATGCGGAGATGTAACAATCACATTGACCACATTGTAAAGTGACACATCAGTGAAAGAGAAAAAAGGAGCGACCGCTTATCACCCCACGATCTGACTCGAGACCGTGACGGGCCTTCGCCCTTGCAGTATGTCATGGCAGATCCCAACCATGGCTGACAAGGGTTCACTGTCCTCATGGCGTCCTGGAGAGGAGAAACAACTCGGACGTATTCACGGGATCGACACTTGCCCAATCTCGAATGGAATTAGCCCAGACACTTTATGATTATCATACCGTGCTGTGATATTATCCTGTTTTGACCACGCAAAACATCAATTTGAACGCAGAAATAAGAAAAAGCTATGCCCATTGAACACCAAGAACCATGCAGGAACTGGAACAAACAATTTTGCCTTTCTATCTACATTGTCGGCTATCTTTAAGTAAAAATGAGTGCAGCACGACAGCACCACATAGTTTACCAGTATAATCCAGAGAGATCTCTCGCCAAACCAAACACTTATCGTGGACATAAATAATCAAATCCAAAACCTGAAGAGCGATTCACCCCTACAGTAATCCCTCACTATGTCTTGACAGAACACTATGTCTACACCCTAAACGGAAACTGGTGTTTTATATGCCATCCAACTGTTGTCGCCTCGACCGCGAAACTGAAACGCCCTGAGCTCTTCATATTTGAGTAAACACTTAAACAGCATGAATGTATTGATGTGCCAACCTGATCGGATGCAAAAGATGTCAAGCTACCAACTAAAGAAGTCCTTCCACAACTAGAGCTGGCTTCTGTCAGGTCTACTTCTTTCAACTGGCATAATGCGCGAGTCCAGTGTAGAAAGGATCTGAGGCATTGACATTCCTCCAGATACGACGATTTCTGAAAATTTACAGAGAAGAGATATTAGATTTCAAAATCCATTGCCATTATTGTTAGGGAGAGCAGCCGTCGCAGAAAAGTGACTTTTTTTTTTCAAATAGATTATCCAGGGGACATCGAAAAAAGAAAATGATTAGTCAGAGTGCAAAATATTTTTCAACGAGGAAACCTCATCATCATGCTGAAGAAGGAAAAAAAATTAAATGATCCAAGCATTACCTATCTAAATGTGTACTTGACATTAAGATACCTCTAAATTATGAAGTCGTCACCTTTTCATTCTTGTTATGGAGCTAATTAGTCTAACTAAGCACGTGGTGAAATCCCCAAATCAAGAGATTCAGATGGATCCACTATCTCAATAAAAGCAGTTGCTCAAGTACTTTCAAAGCAAGCAAAGTCAATGGAACATCTCTCAAGCACAGTACGGAAGTGAGATTTGCGTTGACAATAGGGGAAGTTATGCATGATTCCTTACCAATCCCTTCACGGACAGAGAGATTTGGTCTGATGACGTCCCTGGAATTAACGAGGAAAATATCGCCAATGTAAAGATGATTGGTGGGGACATAAACACAGCACAACTCTTCCTCCCCAGAATAATTCTGCATGAGTAAAGAGAGCAGGCAATTGACTTGAATACTACTAAATTCATGAATTGTCAAGAGAAATAAATTAATAAATTGACCTAAGCATAATATCAAGAGTTAAACCAGAAAAGTTTTCCAACTAAAATACAGACAAAGTGGATAGGTTTTTCTTCAGGAGTCATGCAGCGAATTCTGAACTTCTTTTGAGTCATTTCGGACAATTAAATCAAGACAATGGAGATGCAATATTTCCCGTAATGACAACTTATCCCATAATGGTTTACTACTCGAACCCAAATATATTGACTTCTACTTTTTGTTTATACAAAATCTTGCAGCCCAGGCATATTATCTTTCGTTTAATCTGAACCATCTGAAGCTTTTAATTTGTATATCAGCAAGTAGATTAACATATAATATTGTTCATAATTTCATAAAATTTAAGTAAGATCTTAAATTTTGACAAGTGGTCAAACAAGCCTAACACCCTACCTTGAAACTCTGAGATGCCAATACAGTAGCTGGAAAGTCAGAAAAGAAAAGGCCTATAAAGTAAACCTTCAAACTGAACCCCCTAATAATCAATCAAACCCGACAGAGCTAGCCTATGAGAATACATCAGCATCAACCCACAAACCCATTCCCTTCTCCATCCCCAGAGGTAAAACACTACCAAACACTAAACAAATAAATGCTTAAACTTAACATCAACAGTCGCCACTGTAAAGGCAAGAATTTAGCTTGGCAGTACCACTAAAGAAATGATAAAAGGTTTAGTCCTAAAATGCAAGAGTAACATTAAGAAGAAAACCAACTGCTTACAACTTGAGCTAGTAAGCAACAACAAATGCACAAAACTAGGTAAAGCTATTCCACGTATAATGCATTGATAACTGCATGATGCCAGCATCAGTTCCATACCTGCAAAACAACGCATGAAGTGATGAATCCAAATGCATATTCACCAATTCGAGGATGTCTTATGATAGCCACCTCTTTAAATGCCTGAGAGTTTTGATCTGCAATGTGGGATGAGGCAGGAAAATCAATGAGCTCTACCTAGATCAACTGAAATGTAAGTGGCAAAAGAAATAAGCACCAACCCAAACCTGGTGATATAGCAGCACTAATTTGCTTGGAGGCACTGTAGATGTGACGAACAAATGGCATCCGTTTAATGAACCACTCCCCAAGGCTGAGGACAGATGCACCCAACCATGATGACATGAACACCCCAACCAAGAAGATGAAAGTTATGGATGTAACAAATCCAAGACCTGACAAAAAACAGATGGTTCTCTATCATGAACATACCTATGGTACAAATAATAAAATTTTGCATTTGACCAAAGTAAGAATAGATGAATCAAGATAAATAAATACTTTTTATTTTATGACAATGAATAAAGCATTCTAAAGCCAAACTGTTTAAACTCTGTACATAAACTCTTTTTTGAAGAAGTTAAAACATAAAAGTCTTTCCATGAAACTCATTATAGATAAAAGTTTCTCCACAATCTGTCAACATGCAGATGAATAACCATTTATGTGTCAAACAATACCGTCATCTAACAGCTAACACATGACCAGTCAGAAACACAGTTTATGAAAAGAAGGTTTCATGTGACAGAACCAAAGGCACAGAGGGAGCATGAATGAGGATATCAATGAAACCAGAGATTTGATTAAAAATGTTTATAGTGATAAATAAAAGGCATAAGAAGCAAAAAGAACCAACTCCAAGAGATAGACAGAATTGTTGAAAAATCCTTCACAACTAAAGAAAAAGAAAAACATAAAGAGGAATAAACCTGCATATTTTATTCATTAGCAGCAACATAATAACAAAACAGACAGATATCAAACTGTTTATAGTAATTGCTGTCATGCTGCAAGAGCCAAAAAACCTCACCGAATATATCAATCCCAAGTTGTGCATAAATTGGAGAGAAGAAGCTATCAACAAAGTGTATGAACCACCATGTCACATAGAATGTGATTATAATGGGAAAGAGGATAACGCTGCAGGATGCCAGAAAGATGAAAGGAAGCATGTAATCAGATCCAAAGGTCAAAATATTAAAGTGCAAATACTAGAATTACTTGTTACCCTTGTTCATAATTTTTTACCCCAAAAATAAGAACCATACAAACAACGACTTATGACTTTATTGCACTATATTAAATAATTGCCACAACTAAAGTCAAATATCTTTGCTATGGCTAAAAGCTTAAGACAACATAAGCTTCACCGTCTGAACTAGTGTGCAGGATAGCTGGCACAACTCTATTCAACGGATAGATAATTGACTTAATCAAGCACAGACCAACAGCTAATAGGAATGAGGAGCTAAAATATGGGTATGGAAATAAAATACCATCCAGTCATAAACTTTTTTGAAGCCCAACTCCTAACGACTTTGTATAATGTCTGCATCAAGAAGACAAATTTATGTCACCATAAGATAATATTTTGAAGAACATATGTCATATCAACAACAGAAAAGGAACTACACAAGAAAATAAAAAGTCCAAACCCTGTCAAGACTAAGATGAAGTTGTACGTGCACATCACATGGAAGCATCATTACAATCATAAGTCTATTCATGAAGTACCATACAACATTGTCTAGTATGTTCCCATCCCCAGGGAAACTTGCTGCATGATGAAGCTAAATTGGAAGAAAATCACAAGCTCCATCAGATTAATCCAATATCTGATGTCGACAGCTATTCAAGAAATGAGCAAGCAGTCTTCCAACACCAAATCATGAGGCAAGACGAGGAACAGAGAGTGGTGACTTTTGAGCTGTTGCCTAGCATGATACCAACAGAACCTAACGAATAATTCCCAATAAATAGAAGAAGGTTAAAAGTCTTAGGCAAGATTTGAGCAAGGTTATCAGAACAAGGAGAACTGTAGGAATTAGATGGTAGCACAAACATGGTTCTACTATACTGATACTATCAGTTGAGTATCAAAGCAACCAATGTAGCTTCCAACACGTAAGAGCAATGGTACAAGCGTTCATGCTATGCTCAGGCTTGAAAAAGGGATCTTCCTCACTAATAGGTTTAGAAAAACTACGAAGTTATAAATTCAATTTCTGTTATTCGAAGAAATGCAATATGTATCATGTCCATCCACCACATCGAATTTCTGAAGGCCACAGAATAAAAAAAATTTAGGAAAATTGGCATGAAATCACAAAAGTTACAAAAATTTTGTGTAACAAAGACTCCCCCAAACCTCACAGCAATTCTTACTTTCGCCAACCATGTGGTGTCAAAATCAGCAAAAAAATAACGATAAAAACCAAGCTCAAAACCGGAGAAAGAGCACTAAATTAACCTAGCTCCACAGATCATCCAGGAAAAACCATGAAAGCAGGTCAAACAAGAACCCAAAGTACCAAACAAGCTCCAATAGACAGAACAAAGCAACAAAACCAGATTCACAAAACACCCATCCATGAAAGCCCGACCAAGCTCAAAAATTTCCTTCAATTTCCCCTAATCTTTGCATCAAATCATACCACTGAGACTTACAAAACCACCCGCAAACGAGTCAATCGAGCAGAAAGCATCGTACCTCACGGCCCGTCTGGTGCAGAGACGAAGAAGAAGGAGAGGGCTTGGAGGAGGACGACTCATCGCCACCGGTATTTGCCACCGGTATGAGGAGCTCCCGATCTCTCTCCCTTTCCCTACTTCCCATCGCCATCGGTGATTTCTCGTCGCCCATCACTCGCACCTCCAGAGCGACGCCGTCTCCCAACCCGAAAACACGCGAAGAGGAGCAACAACCGAGACACCCAGTATTGCCAGTCAGAGCAAGGAAGAGATTTTTCGGAGTTTCGAGTTGCACCAATCAAAAAGACGCAAACTTTTCTTCTCTTCTCTCTCAGTTTCTCTGTTCTTTTTCGGGAGTTACTCTGTTTCTCAATATTGGGTTTCTCTTTATTGTATTTTCTCAGCTCGAATGCGGGGGTTGAGTGGCCACTAAGAAAATAGGTAAAAAAATTTTTTTTTTACGGATTTGGGTTTGCATGTGAAGACCTCGGGACGATAATGTCTCCTGCCACTATTTGAGGGACGGAACATCCAAAGTTTCAGGTTTTGCAAGGCTTTCATTGGGAACATTTTAGGTATTTTATCAGTTGATTATGTTTGGCAGGTGATTAGGGGGGTATATACTTTGCTGTCAGGAGGGAGTTGTTGAGCTGTAGCCAATCATGGGTCGCCAGCAAATCGCTCCTCCCGGTGTTTTGTTTTAATCTCTCAATTTGCAAGCTGCTATGTTGGTTTGAAATCGGACGCTAAATTCGAGGTTGAGTTTGAGATCGATCGATCGGTCGGTTTTTGTTCAGATCATGCCGTTGCTGACCTTACATACCCACAATCACATATCACTAACTGAATTTTCTTGTGCTTTCCTCTCTTTATAAATGATGCTATGTGTCATTTTGTAGAAATGATATGGAGACATCTGTGTTAATAATTCTATAATAAAAATGATTATAAATCTTGAGGAACCTTGAGTCAGAGTTGACATTATGTATATAAATTGATCGAGAGTTGATGTTTTGTGTCTCGTTTGAGCGACTGCATGCATGCGTTAAACATGATGTGATCTGATACATGGATGGAATTTGGTGTATTGTTCTTGGGGAAAAAAAGTATATAAGAAAGGTTGGTCAGATGTATCTAGTTCACTACGCACTTCACAAATTATTTCGCGGCAAAAAATCTGCCGGCCTATGACCCATGGCTCATGACGACATGAGAGAGAGAGAGAGAGAGAGAGAGAGAGAGGGCTTTGTATCAGAGTTCATATGTCCTCCGCGTTGGGCTGACTTCGGAAAAGTCTCTGCGTGACTCTAGGGACATTCGCATTCATCGATCGGTCAGCAGTTGTGTGCCCAGGTGAAGACCTGGTCAGGAATGTCAGCATGAAAGGGACAAAAGACAAAAGGAACACGGGCGAGGCCTGTGGTTGTTCCAAATGGGTAGGCCTAGAAAAGCTCTTGTCTTGAGCATGTTGGGTCGGGAAAATCCTAGTGGACCTGGGCAAGACCTCTTTAGCCCAAGACCTAGGTTTCCCACTGAAGAATCCGACCCATCGGTCTTATCCCAATATCTGTACCAGGCCTTGAAGTCTTCGTTCAGCACCCGCAGTACACAGCACAGGCATAACGATCTTGGTAATTAGGACTCAATCTTGGTACGAGTCCATAACGATCAAAGTCGAATCGTGAGCCTATTAATGAAGGAAATTCACAAGAACAACAACTACTAATTTATCGGCTAATATATTTCCCAAAACTCGAAAATTAAATGATAAAGGTTTTGTAATATCTTCTAAGATGTTAATGAGTAAAATGATTACACTTTATGGCATGAGCTAAAGACAGCCATGCATCACCTAGGTATCCAATGGTCAATTAAAAATCAACAAATTGGACGAAACATAATTTTTTTGAAAATTGGATCAATACTTCCATTTTAATGAGTATTGGTAAAGGATCCATGGCTAAAGATAGAAAATGTGTAGTTTGAGATTTGAAGGCTACAAGTGACCAATGATGCGTCTAGCAGCAATGCGCATTGCTTATTATCTTATGAAGGATTAAAAAATGTATCTTTGGATTAGATCCAATCATCACCGGTTGATCCGAAGGATGAAATGGACGGATTGGGGCCAGCAATGAACCCTTTTCGACTCCAGACAAGCCTGATCAACCTTGTACATGAATTTAGCTATACCTGTGTATCATTTTTTTTTTCCTCGGGCCTGGTGTTAGACCAAGCGGGATTGATGACGGTCTCTGGGATGCTCGACTTGAAAGGGGAAAGACGACCTCGTGCCAAAATTTCCATAAAGGTCAAAAGGCACAACTCATCTTTAATTCGGACTCTAGAGTCGGCCCAAGGTCCGGTTTTTCCAAAGAACAAAGTAAGCTGAAAGCCAAATTATCAGTCCAAGGTTTCTTTGGTCCCTGATCGGGGTGGGTCGTTTGTGGTGTTGGGGACCGCCAATTGAACCGGCGCCACGTGGTTGGCGCTATCGGACAGCCCGTCCCTCTTGACCAACCGTGCCCGACCGTCTGTCTCTCACGTCGATTCCTCCATTTGCTGAATTATGAAAGATCAGATTGGGTCGATTGATTACCCATTTGAGGGGGAGAAAAGCTAAATTGACAGGTGGAGTCTCAAATCCCGGAGACAGCATAGCTCCATCCTTAGACATTGGAATCCGTTTGCTGCCCGAATAGTTGCTAGCGTGATTGACAAGTTGTGTCCTGGATCATCCTCTGGGCTTTAACATAACATTGCCATCATGATGTTTTGAACAGAAGGATTTCAAGGAACACTGTTAATGAATCTTATACAGTACAATAATACCCAATATAACCTTGCCGACTGATAGATTTTGATAACCCGGCATTGGATATCATTCCCCTTTAGGAAGGAAAGATGGGGTTGAGCTTTTGGGGGCAAATGGACTAGAAAAAAGGGAAGAAGATAACAAAAGAAAGGAGAAGAATGATATCAGCAATGCACATTATCTCCTACCTTGATTTCCACCATCAAGCATCTAACATAGACCATCGCAATTTGATCGTCCAAGTTCACATGAAATATCAACCCGATGATATAATGCGATTTATGGCATGATATTTGAGATGAGGGATAATAAGAATAAAAGTCAAATGATCATCTTTAAAATAGAGAATGATTATCTTTTCATTAATTGCAGCCCTCACGTCTCATTGTTGGCGACGATTTAGGTAAGGATAAATATATACCACATCAACTCACTTTATGGAGAAGCGATTAGTCCACACAAGTTGAAGTTTGGTAAGGATAACATGATTGACTGCAAACACAAAATGACCAAATCTCAAAATTTATTAAACGTTTTAGATAATAAATTTCAGAGGAACGTTCTGTAAAAGTTAAAAGAGGGGCTGATTCGAGAATTGTGGGAGAGGGAGACAATCAAAACAGGGATATATAAAACACTAACAATGGCGGAGCGAGAATGATGTCTATGGGTGGGAAGGAGACTGGAAGTTGCACAATCGGACAAAAACGAAAGTGAACCCCAAAAGTTTGATACTCTGAACTGTTCCCGTCATCCACGCTATATAAATCAGTCTTCTCAACAGCTCTAATCCTGTCCTATGACAAAAACGAAGCTTCTAGTCTATAAGCGTGTGGAAAAATCACCATAATCTTCAAGATTCTAGAGAGAGAGAGAGAGAGAGAGAGAGAAGGGGGGAGCGGGGAGGTGGAAGAGATGTTGGAAGGTAAAGGGATTGTGAAGGAGACAGATATGCCAGAGAAGATGCAGAGCCAAGCCATGGCTGCTGCTTCTCAAGCACTTGATCTCTTCGATGTTTCGGACTGCATCTCTCTAGCTGCACATATCAAGAAGGTCACTTGCAGAAAACGCACCAGAAAAATTGACTACTTCTTCTTCTTCCACCTGTTTGTCTTTTTATTTTCATTGAAGGCGATTTTCGGTCTCTCGTTCTCACTTTCTTTTTTTTCCCTGGATCCGAATTTGATAGCAGGAGTTTGACAGGGAATACGGGAGTGGATGGCAATGTGTGGTGGGCTCAAACTTTGGGTGTTACTTCACTCACAAGCAGGGGACTTTCATTTACTTCTCCTTGGAGAAGCTCAATTTTCTCATCTTCAAAGGAGCCTCTTCCTAGAGAGAGAGAGAGAGACAGAGACAGAGAGAGAGAGAGAGAGAGAGAAAGAGATGCATGGATCTGGAGAGTCATGCAGATTTCCTAGTGATGAGGCTTATGATGAGGCTCTGTGTATATATCATATGGTAATGGTAGCAGACTTGCAGCTGTAATTTGTTCCTGACTTACCCGCTTTTGATCTCAGATGCGCTGCTTCAAATTATGTTTGTATCATAGTTTTACTTTGGTATTGAGGATCAGAGAGTTACGCACATGCTAGAATGAAAACAACACATGCCAAACCTAAGCGGACCTTAATCATAAGTCGGGCGGCTGAATCGGCAGTGAGCTTGGAAGGGAACACCTTTTGGTCCATTGAACACGGCATGATCCGACTAGGCTGGTATCAGGATTCACATATTTGCTGTGCAGAATTCTTTGATTAGGTTCTTCATGTCATGAGAACTTCGGACAAGATAGACCTAGCATATCGACCATGCCTTTTCAGTTTATCAGATCCAATCAATACTTCTGTAGGTTAAACGGCAATGAAAAGTACAAAGCAAGCACGTTTCGCTATTGTCCTTTTGTCTGTTCAAACCTTACAAGAAATTTTAGTATGATATTCACTGAAGAATTTTCATTTTCCTTAGTGAAGTCAACATTGAACACTATTAATTGCTTCTAGTAGATTGGTTTTGCATAATGAATATATAAATGTCTCTGTGTGTGTGTGTAAGTATTGGTAATGCAAATCCGCCACATCATCCTTAATTGTTAATCATTGATCATGATAATCTCAAGGATGACAAGCATAATCCTTCTCATACTCGATTAATTTTATTTCTTAGACCATCAGATAGCCACTTTCCTGAGCAGAATTTTCCTAGGGACAGGGCAAATCAAACGCGGAGAAGCTATCCTTACCTTATTCATCTAAGGCCAGCAGGCCTATGACAGAAGGGCCTTCGAAACTCAATGGAAATAAAGTTCAAGGCTATCATATACAACTTTGTGCCCAAAAATCCATCCTTTCTAGTTTTAAAGTCGCAGATCAATCATGAAACAGATGAGAGAGAGAGAGAGAGAGAGAGAGAGAGAGAGAGAGAGTTTGCTTTTGCAAACTTTGACTCGAGAGTACTTCTTTTGAGGAATCAGATCGCATCCATCTAAAGTCACTTGGTAGAAACCCAAATATAACAAGCCTCACATGTTTTTGCCATCCCATGGTGGGCTCAATCCTAAGCTTCATGTATGAATGACTCTTCCCAGACGTTTCTCTTTTATCCCCCCCCCCCCCCCCCCCCCCCCCCCCCCCCCCTTTTTCCCTCCTTTTTGACGGTAACAATTGCATACAAGCACATAGCCATGTACAAGCAATGCTACTTTCGAATGTTCTGCAAAGGACCAAAGGCGGAGGACTCTGAATCCTCTCAGCGCATGTTTATATGTCCTCGTCCTTCCTTTGCTGTTTTTTCTTTTTTTGCTTTCAAGAGACCATACTTACTCAATTTCAGCATTATTGTAGGATTGCAGATCACACTACCAGGAATCTTCATGAGAGAGACAGTCTAAAAGAAAGGGCCAAGACCGACCTATCGAATTGTCACTCACAATGGAAATTGCTGAGTTCTGCAACCGCTTCCTCGATCATCCGACTGAAAAGAACCATCGTGATGTCATTAACAACCTGTTCTGCATCATCCAAGGAGTATCCGTTAGTCCATCCCGATTCCCATGTTCCATTTGCCATGCCTTTGCTCCATATGTCTCTCTCCAACACTGCATAGAGGCCATCCACAGAAAGTTTAGCAGAGGCAAACTCACAACAGTCGTTCAGATTGTCGATTCCATCACAAATCTCTTCCAGCAGCTTGTCCATAGAGATGCAGATCCTGGATGCCCCTTGAAGGGTTGTCAAGAGGAAATAAGACTTTTGGCAAGTCTGAAGGCTTTTGCGGTCAATGACTTCTTTCGCGAAATCCAAATAGAGTCTCTCATTAGCCAGCCCAGACTGGGACCTTTCAAAACCCTCAAGGACTGTTGGGCACTGCGTGAATTCAAAGAGCTCCTGTGCATGACCAAGAAATGATGGGTCGGTCAATAGGATAACTTTTGCGTGGCATCTTCTTTTGTAGCTCTCCTCATGTTCACGTTGCGGGATGTGATCACCGGCTTTTGCAGCTGAATTATTGTCTCCTTCATATGGGAGGGTTGGAAGTATACCGATATTCTGGCCATTGCTGAATTCCTCTGCATTGAGCGTGAGCCAGAGAGAGAGCATAAGCGACTTCATTATGTATATGAAGGTTGATTAATAGGTATTAGAGAGCAATCTGAATCTCAGAAGGTAAAGACCCATCTTCACAGAGATAATACTGGCTGTGCTGAAAGACAAAAACCATGATGCATATAATTTCACTTCCAATCTTTGATAAAAATCCAAGTGAACTAGATCACTTTGTATTGTCAAGCCCAAATATCTCTTTATTAGAATAGTCAAGATCTGAAATGAAAACCATATTAAATAATAATTTAGCCCAAGCAAAGTACTTGACAGAGGTCTCAAACTATATTTGTTTCATAAGCCATATGAGTACACATAAATCACCGCATTCGGAAATACGCGTTGTTCAACAAAACAGAACAGAGCATAAAGAAGGTTTTACCTCCAGTCTCAAAATCTGAGGCATTTTCTTTCTCCGGCATAGTTTGTTGATCCACATGAGTAGAGGTAGCCTCAACCTGAACAGAGTGAGTCTCGGTGCGAAAATCCGTCTTCCCTCCATGCTCTTTACATTCTCTGTCATTCATCTGCACAAGCAAGAACGTAAGTACATAATGAATTAAGCTGGAGCGTGTATTATGCTTATTATAGGGTTCAGCCTTGTGATCTTCCCCTATATGAGGACCAAATGGTCATACCGTGATACAACAAAGTTCACTTATCTCTAAAAATCCTAATGAGCTATAAAGCTGTAGCTGAACAATCATAAAATGCTGGCTACCTTGGGCGTTCTGGGCTCTTTCTTTTCCCTCGCTGGCTTTTCCTTCATCCTCTTAGTCTGAACCTCTTTTAGATCATCCTGGTTACAAGGCAAAACACGTGTAACAGTTTTTGATTTGGTCTTCAAGTGAGTACCGTGTCGAGTAGATTTATTCTTCCTGTTTACTTCAGTTCCAGGATTCACAAGCTTTGCACTGGTGACCTTGTTAGGATCCTGGAACTGTGGACTACTTCTAGACTTTGAAACCTCTCTCATTGCCTTTTCATTTTCATCAGATCTCCGGCCAGTTGCCTCTTTTTTAAGTGGCTGCCTGCTTGCTTGGGCATGTAGTTTCATCTTCTTCAAACTTTTTCCTAATAGTTTTTCCTTGGTTGATTTTTTATCGTCTTCATTGAACTTCTTTTCTCCTCCTTGCTGGGTAGGGCCGTCTTCCTCTTCTTTCACAGTATTCATCTTTTCACAAATCTGAGACGCTCCTTTAGGATCCACTGGTTTGGGAGCATATTCTTCTCTCAATTTCATTGTCTTGAGTTTTAATTGTGGGTTTAAGACTCCGTCTCTCTGTGAAAAGTGCTCCTTCGCTTCTGAATATGGTAAACTGTTAGGCTTTATGAGCACAATAGGTGGAACATCCATTACGGGCCGCTCCTCAGAATCACATTCATCAAAAAGCTGCGAAAGAGGTTTTGTCTTTCTAGAAGAATTGCTTCTCAAAAGCTCTTTAAGTTGCACGGTATCAACTATTTCTCTGAGTTTCATCTGCGCCATATCAACGTTTAGAGCTTTATTCCCGGGTTTCTTCATCTTTGGAATAACTACATCGAATGCAGGCCTTTCCTGAAGAGAATACTTCTGGGGCTCGAGCCATTTCCTCGGAGGGCTCTGGGCTAATTTGGAAGGGAACTCTTCCAAACCCATGAGCTTGGCAATGACACTCGGTGATTTTGCCTTTTCCCGTGACATCGCAGATGGAAATAAGGAATTACCGAAATCAAGACTGTCATTGTAAACTGTCGAAGAATAGCTCGAGCTAGTAGAGGGCATACTAGAAACCGAATCAGTGTTTTGACGATGAAAATAATCTTTGCTTCCATATACAGGGCTTGGCAGCAGATTTTGCCTAGCAAAGCTTTCTCTTATCGCTTTCCTGAGCTCTTCAATATCCCTTTTCGAAGTTCTATCATCCAAGAGCTGTGGCTTCTGTACTTCCGAAAACCGATTTCGATCTTCAGATAGGTCAGACTTTGTTTTCCCAAACCCCACCTCATCTCCTCGTATGCCCTCGGACTTCTCTTGTTTTTGCTTCAATCGAGCCACGTATTTCGTAGCCACTTGCAACTTCCCTAACATCACCAGAGACTCCTGCAGATCAAGAGCTCCTTTCAACAAGTCTTTTGCAATGTTATCTTTGTACTGCCCATCAAAGTTTAGCCCCTTTGACCATGTTTCTATCATCTTATTCAGCTTTTGAGCTCCCATGGACACCTCTAACAGCTGAAAGGAGGTTCGGCCTCCAAATTCTTCCGCAGTCTGTCTCGTGACCATTTCTTCCCTCTCTGTCTTGAGTGCCGAGGACTTATTCGAGTGTTTTACTACGCTTCGTCTCTCGATACTCTGCTCCATCTTGTGAGAACTAGTCTTGGATCTTCTGATTGTCCCACATTCAACAACTCCGTTAGGATCATCGCAGGTGACAAAGGACCGATACCCAATCGATCTCCGACTGTCTTGAGGCATATTCTAAGGAACAAAGTGACAAAAACAGATTTAAGGCTCAAAACTAATAAAACAGATGATCTAAAGATCTCTACACATAATATGTAAAAAATTGGCCTTAAGAGGCAAAACTGAGAGTTTGCTTCCACTTTCTCTGGGATCGGAAACGTTCAGAAACCTTATCTCTGAGTCTTAAGCTGTCCATCACAATATTTTACACAGTTTCTTGAGCTACAACATCTCCTTCAGAAACTTTCAGCGATGAGCTACTTACTATTGTCTGCCTTCATAACTAGATAATCAAATTCCAGAGTTTCAGAATTCATCAAAATGGACCAGTGAAGAAAAGAGAGACAGAGACAGAGACAGAAAGAGAGACGTAGAGAAAGAGAGTCGAAAAGACTGAAGTAAAAATGCCCAGAAACGGATTTCTAGTGACAGTGCGAAGAACTAAACATATTATCACTCAATATAACAAAATGGAAGCAAGAATATCAATTTTCAAGGAAGAAACCGTGCAGTACCTTAACCTTCTTTGAACGCCCTTTCTCAGAGGCTGATCAAACCAAACTCCCTCTCCTTTAGCATCTGCATGAATCATACACAACCAAGTCAGAAGCATAACAGACCTGAAAAGAAAGAACCCAAGTGAACAAGAGAAAGCGCTTGTAAAACAATGGAGGTGGATGTCAGAGAGCTTCATACCGGCACAAGAGTGAAGAGTATCAGATCCAATCCAAAGACTGAAGATGCTGAAGGAGGAGAACACAGAGCCGGTGCATTGACTTCAAGAGGTGAACTCACACGACATTTTTCTAGGCGAGAAAAGGAGAGGAGTACAGATTTGGTGATCTTTGTTTAATGGCACACTATCAATTAGCAATCTGACATCAGCTTGCTCAGATTAGTATTGTTTGAGGTCAATTGGGTGCATTTCATTCTTGTCGTATGCTTGCTTCAGAGCACCAAACCAAGAAAACCAGCTTCACTTATTGTAAAAAAGGAAAGAAGAAAATTTGCCGTAAGATCAGCTCCAATCTGCATGACCACAACACAGTTTATAATATCAACCACAAAAAGATATATAGATAAACAAATGACCATTGCTCACTGTGCACTCGTGGGAGCCTGGCTGCTTGTGCAATTCATGTAGATTATCTCTTTCCTTCTACTCTTTTTCCTTCTATCTATTTTCATTATAATATTCAGTTTTGCACTGTCTCTCTCATGTGTAAATTTATTGTTTTAATTTTTCAATGTTATTCTCCTCTGATCCAGTGAAAAGAACATGTGCACTATTTATACAGTGTATTCCCTCAAAGTGTGAACTATTCAAGGCGTAAAATGTTTTTTTTCCTTCTGTCATTCACACTATAGATAAACTATAGTCTTTTTAGTCTTTCGGAAATTGTCTTTAGATTTTGGTAATAATTGATTATGCTATAACCGAAATGATCAAGAATGAACCCGTTTTGTGAAATGGTAATATAATAATGAGGAAAAATTACAAAACATTTCAAAATTTACCTACTGTGAGACATTTACTCTAAACTATTATTTATGACATAAAAAGTAAAAAAATTGTACTTGTGTGACATATTTACCTCAATATTTTTTGTGATACCAAAAACTCAAATTTGTATCTGTCTAACACATTTATTCTAAAATTTCTTTATGACAATAAAAACTCCAACTTTTTTTTGTAATACCAAATTTTTAAGGATAAATGGGTAACATGGATAAAAATTTGATATTTTTAATGTCCCGAGAAAAAAATCTATGGTAAATGTATCATATTATACAATTGTAAGATAAATATGTCATATAAGTGTAAATCTGGGATAAATGTGTCGTGGCTGACATAAGTTTATAATTTTTTATGACTTTTATCATCAAATATATTATTAGAAAAAGAAATAAAGTTGTTTTGGGTTTACTTAGAGAGTAATAAATTGTTCACGAATCCGGGATGGCCTCACTTTTAAATGCTGTCACAGGATTCTCGCAATTGATAAAAGCTGGTCTTGCAATTCCACCATTATGATGGTGCTTCCAATTAATGATATTCAATACCCAATAAGTGATTTTCTATTTTCTTCTGAAGGAAATTTACCTCCTTGTCCTATCTAATTTCCGGTTGTTAATGTTGTTTAATTCCAAGGTCTGAAAATCTGAGGTTTAAGACTTGACTGCTGCAAGCTACTCAATTCAGGCTCTATGCTCTACAATGTACCTGATATGATAATAAAAAAATTATTATTGGTACAAAGGACAAACCTAATGCACAGCTTGAAATAATTTATTTAGGCAGGCTTATTATATAATAACTTCCTACGGTATGCCTATAATAATAATAGTTGTAGTAATAATATTATAATAATAATCAAGAAGCAGGATATTGCGTGGTATAGGCTCCACTGCTCCCTAGTATATACAGCACATGGGGCCGAGGCAAAGTCAGGGATTTGTCATTAGTGTCAAGAAATGACAATTAGAAAAGCCAACACACAAGTGTGTGTGGGCCAACACATCATGTATGAGAGAGAGAGAGAGAGAGAGAGAGAGAGAGAGAGAGAGAGAGAGAGAGAATGACTCTTATGTAATCTTTTTTGTGATTACATAACAAATTCAACCGAGGACAAATTGATTGTTTTTGTGTTATTAGCACCAGAGGAAGTAAAGAAAGAGCAAAGGGCCAAATCTCTTTTGGTTAAAGAAAAAAATATATTAATTTTCGTAAAATCACCAAACATTTACGGAAATAAGAATATCTAAAATATGAATGTCGTGATTTTTCAAAAATGTTTACTTGAGTATTATAACTTTTTAATTAATCACTTGAGTATGCATTCCATATTGGAATGGAAGTGGAGGCTTATGTTAACTTGGAAAAAACGATGAGTTCAAATAAAAGTCATAACACTCAAGTGATTAATCAAAAATTTATGTTGCTCAAATTAGTGCCATATGAAAGTTATGTCAATTGTGTCATCTTTTTTTTTTTTTTAAATTGACCATAAGGCAATTATGAGATGTATTGCATTGGTGGCAAAATAAAAGAAAAGGAAAGAAAGAAAGAAATAAAAAATGGACATGAAATTGAAAATGTTATTTTTAGGAAAGGCAATTGCTATTTTTATACAATGCAAACATATTCCAGGTCATGCCTTTGCAGTTGCTTTGAAGCAATGTCTTGCAAGTTGGTCCTATGAGATTCTGTTTGCTTTTGGCTGGACAAGTTGGTTCTCAATTTGAAGACTCTCACTGACAATCAGCTCTTGGGTCTCCACAAGGCCTTCTGAACATTTTGACCGATACTGATTTCTAAAACTTCCACCTTATAGTACGACCAAATTAACAGTTCACATTCGAATCCACATCACTGGGGTGCACTTTACAGTCTTCAGAATTTGCCCAACCCCACACAATTAAAGAGATGGAATTTGGAGTGCGCCTTCATTCAAATTGCTACGAAAACAGATGAAGGTGACATGAAGAAGAGACAGCCAATTGGAATAGCAGACGTACTCCATTTTCTTTTCAATGTAGTAAATGGTAATGACTTTTCTGGTAATGCAATGAAGGCATGACAAGGGCATAGGATGCTATGTCTGGTCATGGAAGCACTTTCCCCCTTCAAATTTCAAAATTCTCTGCAGAATTCATGTCAGGTGGGTCTTCAATCCTAACGTTGGGCAATGGGACAAATGTAATAACCTCTTCTCTCTCTCTCTCTCTCTCTCTCTCTCTCTCTCTGTATAATGTTTGGTAAGCTATAATTGTCACTGGATTTGCTCAGAGCCCTTGGAGAAAAAAGACGGTGGAGATGCGAATGCGAGATGAGGCTTTGCTGGATATGGCACTTGGCATGGTTAGGTGTTACATCCAACCACCTTACTAAATAGGGAAACAGTAGTTGCGACGCATGGAAGCACAAATGCAAAACAAATCTTTCTTAGCACTCCTCTTTTTTCTATGTCATTTATGTTAAAAGGAAAATCGTGAACAATAATAAACAAAAGCTATTAATTAATAACTTCTATAAGTGACATCAAAGGGTCCATCATAAGTCTATATTCGCTTCTGGCGTTCTGCATAGAGTTGTGGTGACAAAACTAATTTCATGTGAAAAGCAGTCAAATGAAACACTTAAGGAAGCCAAACAAAGTGAAAAAGAAGTTGATTTTCAAGTCTCATTTTAATAGAGTTACATGCCGAAGCGAAATATATGTTTGTTCTAGAAGCACTAATTAATGCATCGAGCAGGGACTAATTTTGATCTAATTTTGAAGAGTCATAACTCTTTAAAATCAACGTGTTATTCATTTTGTTGGGTCTTTAATAGACTAAAGAAAGGCTGAAAAAAATGCAATTAGAAAAAAGAATTCCATATGTGACCTTCTTATTCTCCCTCATCCTGTATTTCTCATATAGAGTTCATGGATTTGCGCTCTGAAGGGCATCATTCTTTTTCTTATGCAAGACGAAAAAGTGGAACATGCAAATCACAAATGAAAAGGAAGTGAATGGCTCGTGTTGTGGCGGGGAAAATTATTAAAAAAATTAAACGTATTGTAATTGTGCCAAGTGATTCTTAAATCTTTTTTAAATTAATTGAATACTAAATTTTTTGTATTTATGTCAATTCAGTCAATCTGGCTTATTTTGGTTATAAATCGTTGACATAAACGTCGATCATCGAGCCAACACTATTATGAACAATTTCTAATAATATTTTCTTATTTTTATAATTTCTTTTCTTTTTCATTTTTTTCTTCTCTATCTCTTTCTTTTTTTTCCCCTTCCCTTCTTCCTATAGCCAATCATTGAACATTGGCCATAGGCCAAAGGCGAGGGCCAACAAGGTGACCTTGCTAGCCTTGGCGACACTTGCCCTTGCTATTCTCTTGCCAAGTTCGCCCCCCTTGGCCTCTAAAAGAGCGAGACTCGTTTGCCCCTGGCAAGGCTCAATCTTATCGTTGCTAATAAGGCTTGACCATCATCAGATCAAGCGAGGGCAAGCCTCACCTAATCATGGGCGAGGTCATGACTTGCTAGGGGTGGGTGAGGGTTGCCATTGCCGGTTTGGTGAGGGTCAGCCCTTCTAGTGGCTAGTGAGGGTGAGGCTTGCCCGAGGCTAGCAAGGTCAACCTTGTCGGCCTTTGCCTCTGACCAATCACTGAGGTTTGGTGATCGGCAAGGGGGGGAGGGGGCGGGAAGAAATGGAGAGAAAAGAAAAAAAGTAATTCGATTCAAATTTGGCCTCGTCAGTATCAGCCACCCCATATCATTGCATCCATGTTAGATAATTACCATTGTCTGCAATACCAAGCATGGTGCTATATCACAACGTACAGACTAGAGTTAATAATTTCTGCATTTTTCACATCATTAGCCCTTATTATCAGTATTTGCTTTCGACTAGGTTCGAGATACTGGGAATCGGTGGTTGATTCTGACCAGCCAAGCGATTAAAGAAGGCTACTGGCCACAGGAACTATTCTTGTATTTGCGCAATGGCTCACTATGCATGGCTTGGGGAGGGGTTGGCGTAGCTGGAAGTGATGGAGTTTGTCCACCGATGGGAAGTGGTCACAGGCCTGACGGCAATCTCAAGCACGCCACCATCTTTCGACGACTCCATTGGGTTCGATCGGATGCCAATCTGTACCTCCTTTAGGTAAGTTACCGTATTGGGTGGATACATCCAATGTTTATGGTGTGATGGACCATCACCATGCTGGAAGATATCACGGCTACACCATTAGCTTTGGAGGTCCAGAGGGTTGTTGTAGGGGATAGAAAAGTTTACATGAAGAAGCTATCTTGAGCAGTTCAAATAATAAAGGTATCAATTTTCGATTTCACACTCTTTGGTTTGTAATTAGTGATGTTCATTTTCTTTTCCTTCCTTTGATGTTTGAGATATCAATTGCACATTTTAGGACCTCGATTTTAACCATAACACCACCACGTTTTTTCAATGGTTTCTAACAAATTCTCACCAGTTCTTTCAACCAAAACGGTCGAACAGATGGACAAATCCAGCATCTATGGTTGGAAGATGACTTAGTAAACAATGACAAATGAGACTACATACGTTCATTATAGAAGACTGGCAAGTTGTTGCAAGGGGTAAACCTTACAAAAAAAGCTTTTTGATAAGAGAAACTCTTTTATTTTCATTTTTTTATTAACTCCAATTTTAATTGCGATTACAATTACTAGCGGTAAGAATTAGTAAGAATAAACTTTGACAACATAATAGCTATGTAGAATTAGCTATGTAGATACATGTAAGCCATCTATTATGTATATCATGATTATAAATGACTAACTAAACAAAGGGATAAGTGTACTGGTGGAAATCTTGAAACTTGCCCTGAAAGTGCAATTAAATGCTCAAACTTTCAAAAAGTACAATTAAGACCTCAAACTTTCAAAAAATTCAATTAAGTCTTAAAACACCTTGCGAAAATATAATCAAGTTCTCAAATTATCATAAAGTGCAATTAAGTACTAAAACTTATCACAAAAATGCATTCGAGTACTAAAATTTTCAAAAAAAATGCAGTTAAAGAAAAAGACTTGATTAGCTCAATTCGACAAATTTTAAAATTTAATCATACTTTTTGAAAGTTTTAAAACTTAATTACACTTTATGATAAGTGTAAGGATTCAGTTGTATATTCATGACAAGTTTTCGAACTTTCAATACACTAATTTCCAAAACAAATTATGTGTAACAACTATTATTCTGATATATTGCTGCTAATTTTCTTATTGACAAATCTGAGTTGTCGCTACTCACAAATAATAGTATCATTGTAGATATCCTACTTAATTTTTCTATCCAAAACTAAATATGCCTCGAGATCTCACTCATTGATTTGGAATTACATTTTAACACCATAGTGGGCAATCATTTATTAAGATATCTTTGACGATACCTATTTTGCCGAATCTAGTGGTTTTAGAAGCTTCTCAATCTTTCTAAATAGAACCTATTCTTTTTCAATGCATTGTCGAGTCAAGTTAGAAAGTGGAGAAGTATCGTACTTCAGAATTTAGCCGAATCTTCTCGTTAATTAGTTAACAGAAAGAGACTAAGAATCGAACAAAACAGGAGAGAGATGTGAGAATCCTCAAAACAAAATGGCAAACTTCGAGGAGGCAAATGAGCTTTACCGAACCGACCTATTTGGGCCGGGGCCAAAACTATGTCTTGAAACCTAATCCACCCGGACGGACAATGACTGGACGAACCGATTGCTTTAAAAACCAAAGTGTGAGAAGTACCGAGAAGAAACGGTGCATGCATTAACCTATGAAATCGTAACCTTGGAAAAGAATAACAGAGAGTGAAAAGATGGGAAGTGGCAAGACATTCTTTTCCGTCTTTGAGTTAAACGCGCATGCGCGCCCACCACCCGCAAGAATGCAAGGAAGAAGCCATTGACACACTCATATTTCAATTCATCCGTTCGTTTTTTGGCCGTAAGACAAGCCTGCATTTCGGACGACTGGAATTTCCGAAGAACGACGCGTCTTGCCGTCTCCATGTCGAAGTCTTTGGATCACTCGCAAAGAAGTGATCATGTTCGACAGAAACTCGAAGCTATATAACCAGGAGGGTGCTCTTCAGTCTCCTCTCTGCCTCGTCACTAAAACTCCGGGTCGCGGTCGACCAAATGTGGGACGGTGACGGCGAATTCTCGCCTTTTCCATTTCAACTGATTTTGTTGGATTTCCACTTGCTTGTATTTCTGTGTGCTCGGGTAAAAACTTTGAAGGGCAGCTCGAGAGCGCTAGGAGGCAAAGATGAACTTCTTCATTTCCAGTTACGGAAACTAAAACTGTCTTGCTCACAGTTGGACCTTATTGCTTATATGGTAGCTCTAATGCTAAAAGAAAAGAAACAATAAACTTCTTTAACAAAACTGTCTTCTGCCAGACTAAATAAAGCCTAACTATACATATATATTTTGCAGTGTAAATGAAAAAACTCATGTTTGCCCAATTGTATGTCTTTAATACCGAGAGTGAGGTTTGCCAATAAAAAAAGCACTCCTTGAGTTTTGATGTTGGTAATTCCGATGTTGACCATAATATTGTCATCTGCAATAGTCTCACTCACTGTGACGTTGGGTAAGCTACAATTGTCACTGGATATGCTCAGAATCCTTGGAGAAAAGGATGGTGGAGACGTGAATGCAAAAGAGATTTTGCTAGATATGGTCCTAAGCAAGGTTATATATTCAAGAGGAGTATTTGTAACACCCTCCGCTCGCCACAGGTCCCAGTGGACTCATGGCTTTGTTTTTCCTTAGTCCAGGAAAACACATTATCGGTGGGTCAAGGGCAACTTATCACATATAAGCTCCTCAAGGACTCCCTCCTTAGGCGATGTGAGACATGGATGTCACATACACCCCTCCTCAATGGCACAGCATCTCCGTTGTGCCCTCAGTGGCACACTATGATCACCACATGCGATCGGGAGTCGTCTCTGATACCACTTTGTAACGCCCTCTGCCTCGCCACCGATAATATTGTCCGCTTTGGGTTCCAAAGGCCCTCACGACTTTGTTTTTCCTTAGTCTAGGAAAACGCATTGTCGGTGGATCAAGGGCAACTTATCACATATAAGCTCTCCCATGACTCCCTCCCTAAGCGATGTGGGATAGGGATGTCACAGTATTGACCTTCCATCGGATAAATCAGTATGGAGAAAACATGATGCAAGACAGCACATAACAAGAGCCTCTCATTTTTGCTTCCTTGCATCTTACACATTTAGTCAAAACGAGGTCGCACGTTACACTCCGATGCCGGCGAATTGTTATGATCAGAGGATCCTCCTTTACTTGCGTGTTTGAGAAATATATGAAGATAACAACAGTATGGTGGGTTAATCCAAGCGACACTAGACTTTATCTCGACCAGAAAAATAAGATGAAAAGCATGAATAAGCAAAGATAATCATACTCGTTATCATTGCTTCTGTACAAGTGTACAACTTCTATTTCAAAGAATATAAAACGAAAAGGCAAAAAGTGGAAAAAAAAATCACAGGAACAAATTACAAATGCTACAATCTTAGTGAGGCCATGCGCCCTAGATTGGACAATACTCAAAATCGCATGGTCCAGCGACTAACTAATTTGACTCCACTATAAGCCTAAAACTCCATGAAAATCAAATCGACATGAATCACCTACTTGCTACAATTTAATCTCCTGATAAAACTGTTTCATGCCTGGTGTCAAATTGTCTACCCATGTCGTAGTCTTCTAGGAACTTCAAGTAAGTATGAAAAAAAAGTGATCTTTCCCATTCAATATCTCTTGCCACATCTTGGTGATACACAACTTCTTTTGTTTTCAAGCATATGATGAAGAGATGATACTCCAGTGATGTGATCAACGAGCCGCGACAAAGCAAAGCAAATAACTGTAATCATTCCTTTCTTCACAGCACTTCTTCGCAAACCTCATTACAGTATCAGATTTTGCAGAATTTATGTTTCCCCATCAAAGGCAGCAGCAGCAACAATACCCATCAAAATGTCTTCATTGTCGAAAAATCGAAAAAAGAAGATTTAATCCAATGGACCAATCCAAAGGGAGTACACTCACATCAAACTTTTCCTTCATACTGAAAGTAAACTTTATAGTCATGCTGCAGAGACGCCAGTGTGTTTCTGCAAGGACCCTCTGCATATAGAAGGAAATTGCAAACATATGAAACTTGAAAAAGAAAATATTGTCTATTAAAAATAGTTTATGGTCAGTCAGCTTATAAAAGCATACCTCCAGATACCGTATGGAGATATTGAAGATCATCTGCTGAGCAAGCATCAATTAAAGCATACACCCCAGGTCTCAAAGCCTCATCTACTTCTCTGTGATAGAGTGAAAAAATACAACCATTCTGTTAGTATTAGAAGACATACCAATAGTGACTAGTCTCACTTAATCAGACTTAAAGCGAACAACAAAGGAAGGCACCTTCTGAATCCAGCCTTAAGGGGACCACGTTCCGAACGTGTAAATATGTAACCAGACAAGAACTTAGAACAATGATGCCCATATACATCTTTCTGCTGCCTTAACTGTAGAAGGATAAAAACGACAAAACATAAGAAAACTAAATATAAAAAGGCACCATATTCATGAAAATCATATTTTGGACATTGCTACTTCCAAGGCATATGTCAATCATCATTTTACTACATAAACAGTTAAAACTGAGATTCCGATATCTTCTGTTAAGTGCCAAATAAACACTCCCCTTCTGTTTTGAGGCTTGACTAGAGACAAAGTAAAATCAAGCAATCTGACAATTGGTTAAATGACGAATGCACTCTCACACTTCTTGCACTGGCTCATTAGCTTATTGCTAGGAAAAGCATAATTCTCCAACTACCTCTCATCCTCCTACAACTAGACCAAATTTGGATCCTAAAGTCAAAAGTTTTGTGAATTTCCCAGCATTTTGCAGGTCAGATACCCATTTTCAAGAAACTAGCTCCTTGAATGCTAATGCATGAAGACTTGACACAAACGTTATAAATCTATCCCCAGCACTAAGGTCCATGAGTTCATTGCAATTGGTTCAAAAGCCCCACTCTGCTTGATAAAATTGTCACATGGAGGTAAAATGAAGAGGAACTCATCGATGAGATTATGAGCAACTGAACACACAAGGAAAAAGAGTTCTCCAACAAAAGAAAACTAACCTTTCGGTTGGAAATCAATACACATACTATAGGAACTTGAAACAATGGTGGGAACATGTCAATGAAATTATGAGTGATCGAGTACCCAAAAAAAAAAAAAATGTACCAATTACTTTGATGATGACATTTGCCATAATTGAAAAACACCGAAGCCTCACAAAATCTAGTAAGGAACCCTCAGCCAAGTTGGTCTGCATCCCCACATGCTCATTGACAGCATTATACCACAAAGCAACTTGTGCATAAAAATATGCATTCCACAAACATAAAGCATGACTAAGGAACTGCAATGTCTCAATACCACACAAAGAAAACAGTTTTACTACAAAGTCACCTCTTCATAGATTCTTCGGAGGGAACATGCACATTTGACCCCTTCATGTAAATCCCATGAAAGATAGCCTCGGCTGACCACCGCGTCCATGTTTACAGTCTCCAAACAATTGAGAAGAACAGAAGTGGAATCTTGAAGCAAAGCAACGTGTCTTTCGCATTCACTAGAAAATACACAACCGTGAAGTATGTTTTCAGCAAAGAAACGCTTCATTGATGGAAGAGAGGACGATTAACGATGACAACAATATCTCCAAAAACTTGATTGTACTGTCAGCATATGATCTCTGTATGCATGCTTTTGTTTGTGTGTGTATGTGTCCTTGGTTTGGGGAGAGGGAGAAAGAGAGAGAAAGAAGAGAAGAGAATAAAGGGTGGGGGGGGTGAGAGACAGAGTTTTACAGAAGTGAGAAGAGGTACCCTGCTGTTGAAAAAAAAAAAGAAGTAACCACATGCTGTTGTTTTGAAAAACAAACTTCCTCTACTTCATGTATCTTGTCCCTTGCTCCACCAAAAACCTCTAGGGGGAATGCCCCCAACTCCCCTGTACTTTTTTCCCCAATGGATTACACTGACTATTTTGCCACCTAATTTAATAGTTTCTTGACCAACTTTTTACTGAGAACATGAATGAAGAATTTGTGAAGCAAAACATACCTTTTGTGATGCTTAAGAACAGTGCACAGCAATCGACAACAGGTGGCATATAGCTTCACCGAAAACAGCCGATCAATGTCACGATTCTCCAAAGAAAATAAAGAGCCGGAAGAAATAGGATCTTTTAGTTGAAACTGACAAAAGACCTGGAATAGCGCTGCAGGAATACGTAACATCTGGGCAACATGCCAAGGATCCATTTGAAAGAAAGCACGTCTTCCTGAAACCCTAATCAGCACCTCAATGCACATAAGAGTGACTAATCCTGGGTCTGGATCACCGAAGCCTTTGCCAGGTGAACTCTCATAAAAAATTAGCGGACTTTGCACATGCAGAATTATATTGAACAAACCAGCCATAAAGCTCGGAATGTGTCTCCTCACCACACTCAAACGTTTCCGACCTACAAGAGGGAATTCAAGGGTAGAGGGTTACATTAATCTAATTGTAAAGATACACTACTGCCACCTGATACAGATGTATAATTACAGGGAGAAATGGCTTTTTCTTCTTTTCAAATGACACTTCTGGACATATACAGCAAAGTATAGATCATTGGACCGCTGTTTTATGCAATTTGTGTTTCTAGCCATCAGAGATTCTTGAAACAGGAAAAGAGAAAGGAAAACAATAATTATTTAAAATCACCCAGGAATCAGATTATGACATTGATTTAATATTATTCACTCCCATTATATTCCTGATAGATTTTGTTTCCGTTTTATACAAATAATATTGTAAAACAACAATGGATCATCAAATTCTATCATTCTTCAATAAACAAAGGCAAAGAGGGTTATCAAGTCATAAAAAACTAATAATTGGTCTATCAACAGCAAGTGAATATTAGTTAAGCAACAATTCAGGAGAATTTATTCCTATATTTGTTACTCACTGAAAACATCTTTCAAGTGCCTGAGGATACATAACTCCTTCCTGTCAACTATGCCTTAAACATATATACACATCATTACCTGAAACATTTTCTAGGAGCATATCCAGCAAGTCAATGCCAGCTGCAACAACAGGTGAGACAGTCCCTCCTACTCTTTGAAAAGTAATGCCATACTTAGCCATGCAGCATTCCTGCACTCCAACTAATGCTCTCTCTATTGCTTGGACAGCGGATAAGAGATGCAACTCTGCAGCCTTCTTAATGTAAATGGTAAATGATGCTCTCAACCTTGCTTTGATGTCATCCAGGCTACACTCCAGAGGAAAATCTTTCGATCCATTAAGTCTTGCATGACCAGGAACTGTCTTGGTGCTTGACTCAGTCTCATGAGTCAGTAAAGTATATCTTTTCCCTTGTAACACAATGCATTTACCTAGAGCCACCAACTGCAATTCTATCAATCTGGCATACAAGTTTCTGGATAACATGGGATTAGTGTAGGGAAAATGACTCCCTAATTCTTCCAGATACTTCAGAACACCATCTAAGAAAAAAAATGATGATGGCTGTGGCAGCTCACCACCATTAAACAATTCCAAGATCAGGAACTGCGCCATTGCCATAAAAGTGCGCAACAAAGTTGTCGATAAGAGAAGTCTCTGGTTTTTCAAATTCAGCTTTATAATAGCTGAATAACCAATAAATACATGCTTAAGCAGAAATGCCACTTCGGGATTGTCACCTTTAAGCCACTGCTGTAAGAAAGGCTTATCTAAAATTTGCAGGTCAAGCAAATTATCTTCATTTGAAACGCTTGCAACACAGTCATCACCTTGCACATGTGACAACTGAGGGCCAGCATCAGTAACCACCGACTGATTGGTAAAGCCAGATGACTCTAGGAAGGCTGTCACGACATCCTTTTGTTCACTGCGGCTGGATATATTAGGGAGAGGTGTAGAGTCACTATGTGACGAACCATCAGTTCTCAATATGTCCTGGCTGTAGTTTGACTTTTTACTACTTTGTTCATGACCTAAATATCCCAGATGCTGATCATTATGACCAAGAATAATCCGCAGAAAGCTACCAACTACATCAGTAAATACGTCGATAAAGAGGCCAAGCTTGCAAACAGGTTCATGCTTCCAATAAGATGATATAACTTTGTTAACCTGATCTTTTGCATCAATGTGGTCAGTGGCAGATGCTAAGCCCCAAAAGAAACCACTCAGGCAAGATATAATGGTAGATAATTTAGTCATATCTGAGGAGTGCTGGCCAAAATTTGATTTTTTATCATGAGAAGGGTCGTCTAGAGAACAAAATAAGCTTTGTGTTTCTTCTTTCATACTCTGTGCAACAAGGCAGATGTTTTTCCAAGCTTCAGAAAGTTCAGAAGAAGCCCAACATGAAACTGGTTCAACTAAATTTGTCTCCCCTGGGCCAATGTCAGAACCTTCTTGCTCTTTACAGTGCCACTTATACTTTACAATCGGGGGAAGTGTTCGAGAAAAGTAATACTTGCTAAACATAAGGAATATATATGATGTGTGTTCCATTAAAGACAGATTCACTTTGACAGAATTATATTCTTCCCATTCATCTTGAAGCCCACTCACCACAATTACAGACTTGAAAAGCCATTCAAGAGAAAATAATCCTTCAGATATAAGGGCACACAGCGGATGTTCAGTCATTTCGATATTATCACAGAAAGATGCTTCAACTAAATGTTTTAAAGTCTTTCGACAATATAAGAACAACTTGACGTGCTTATTATGCTTAGATAAGAATGAGGCACCTTGAAAGTCCAGTAAGCTGATAGCTGCAAGTCTGAGAAAGAAAGGAACCAGTTAATCCTCAAAGTAAAGCTACAAGGCAGACTAAAAAACGAAAAACATAATAACAAGCTTTTGATCTGTTCAGAAAATTGACTTATTAAAGCAGGGAAAGGTAAAACTGCAACTTTTATAAGAAGATTATCAATTGTTTCAAGATACCACTGTACTACGAAAAATGTTGCATCATAACACTTTTTGATAAGAAACATAGAATGATTGGCCTAGGCTTAAACTACGAATTTGCCCAGGTGCATCTTCAATGGTTTCTCCCATCACATATAAGTCTAACTCAGGTCAAGAATGTTCAAAGAGACTCATTTTGGAAGAGGAGAAAACAGGCAACAAGTGAAACTACAAGGATTATAGAGGCAATTGTCTCTGATGTGTTATGAATGCCAATTCTTTTATTTTTTTTTCTTTTGGTAAACAAATGCCATTTCAATTCTACGACAAATATGCAACAGCAGTTTAAGTGGAGACATGTACATGTCTCAGGGCTTCTGCTCCCAAACTTTGTGATTATTAAAAACACTCGATCAGAACTTGTATAAATGCCATTTGAAAAGTACACAAAGAACAACAAACAACCATCAATTGAGAATTGCATTGAGCAGCTAGTACAGGCAGAAAACAAACTACCATATAAGTAAAAAAAACTGACAGAAAGAGAAAGAGACAGGAAGATGTCAATCATCCAAAATTTTCTCTGGCACTCTTCAGTTTTCCATTGTAGTTCTCACATACTGACTGTACGCGGGGAGAGGGGGGGGCGGTTTGCCTCAAATGTTTCAGAACTCTTGACATCCATCATCAGTGTTAAAATTCGTTAACCAGACAATGAATCTCAGCAAAAAGTTGTGCTGAACAACTGATAGATTGACAGAAACCAAATTTACCTTTCAACATTAATAATATGAGCTGCATAGCGCTTGAATGATCTCGAACTTAAGTAGTCTTTTGGCATCTGACTAAAAAGATTAAGCAAATCCATGCAAGCAGCAAAACTCATGCTTTGAGATGTTCTTATTTCAAGGCAATCATCAATAGGCTCATTGTTGAATGAAGGAGCAGTCTGCTTCATATAATAGGTGTGGTTTTTGCTTCCTGAATCAACCGATATTGACTTATGAAGTTCCATTAGACAATGGGACCAGTTAGGTGATGAGCGGAGATCAACTTTTCCAGATGAAGCGCTGAGAAATAAGGCCCCTGCTAACTTCTCCATAACACGGCAAAGCCTTGATGCCAAGTGCCTATGGACAAACTAATGCAAAAGACGATTAAAATCCCTAGACAATCATTGATACTAACATAAAGTAAGAATAAGTAAAGCAGTATAAGTATTAAAGGAAAAGTACATCTCAGCAGACAAAAATACATAAAACCACAAGGAGAAAATCCTCTTTGTGACATGCTTTTGCAATTGAACATAAAATGAGTAATTATTTCATAGGCAGGCCATGGGCTATTTCTTACCCTATGCTCATGAAAAGTAGAGTCGTGTAGAACTTCATATGAGATTTGGTGCACCGATTTGTAAAGCATTTTGCTGGGAGTTTTGCGATTGAAAGGACTTTCAGTTATAGCAGGAAGAGAAGATTGGATCAACAAGTAGAGGAACATCTTCACGTTCTTTTTAGAAGCATGAATACACCAGATATCTATGGTCTGGCATATGATCCACCAAATTGCAGTGACCAATGTTTTATCATTTATAGAACCTAGACCAAAATCCCACTGATCGCTTATATGCAGAGACTGGGCACACGTATTAGTGCTTGGCTCAGAATAAGTGGAGAATAATGGATCATTCACCAGAAAAGTTAGGTATCTCATTACGAAATCAGCAAGCCCTTGTGCTTCTTGTCTCAAGTTTACCACATTCTCTTCCCACTTTTGACATTTTCTGCGCAGAGTCAAATGATCAGCACTGTCAAGGGAAATGTTACGCAGCAATTCCTTCTCGCTCTCTAGTACATACCCGGCAGATTTTATCTGCTTGTTCAAATCAACCAGTCTCTGAAGTGCCATGGAGTACAACACGTAAACCAGACAACAGCAATCTCCAACACTTTTTGGAAGATACATATCGGATACAGATTGAATGACAGTCAGAACAGACGCTGAAGGTTTGACAACCCATGAAAAATAGCCATCATCTAGCAAATCATCCCTCTCAGTCCAATCTTTTCCGGAACATGAAGTAAATAAATCACCCATAAAAGCTGACATCTTTATTGAAGAACTTGGGGGCATAAGGCTTATTGCTTGTCTGTATAGGCTTCGACATGACAAATACAATCGAAAGAAGAACACAAAAGCCCAATGGCTGGACAAGCCAAACTTCATCGACATAATTTTATTAATCAATTTCTTATTAAAAGTACTTCCTGATAATGAAAAAAGGAACTTACTTAAGCTTCCCAACTGCGGTTCAACCAAACTACTGAAGCAAGGACGTATTAGTGCCATCAAGTTGTTTATTGAAGATCCAACTGCCACACTGTTGCTGGTTGTCACAGTAATGGAATCCAGTAAACAACCGTATATCTCAGACAAACCTTTGCCCAACAATTCACAGTGCAGGTTGAAGCTAATTATAGCACATCTTCGTAAATTCCCACAGCCAGATCCTTCTCCAACATTCTTGGAGCAACAACGTTTCATCCATATCAGACATTCTGATATATCATCTGCCAACTGCTGAATGCATCCACTTGCTTGCCCCTCTGGTATGGACGAAATAGCTTTATGGACAGCAGCCTTAAATTCTTGCGAGCACAGTAATGTTCCCACTGATTTAACATACGCCTCATATGAGGCATGAGTGCCAACAAACATTTTAGGATTGATCCCACTGTTAACCTCCCACTGTGCTAAGAGTCTTGCAGCTTTAGTGACAGAAAATATGACATTGCTCACCTGCATCATGCAAAGGATATCAAATAAAGAACAACAAGCCCAAGTTTCCAAACAACAATTAAACAAAAACAAGCACTTTTCCAGACAGATGAGCACAAGTTCATATCAAAAAGATTGAAGCAGGCATTAAACAGATGTTTCAAGCCTTTGATTATTATGATTTACAAACCTGGCGAAGTTCACTGAAGAGACTGACAAGCTGGCATCCTAGGTCGAGTATCTGGCCTTTTAATGAGTTTCCGTCAGATGCATCATTTATAGAAAGCCCCATAGCCAAGTGTACAAGCAACAAATGCCACAAACTTTCTAGGTCTTCCCCAATAACCTCGTATTCTATGTCTAGAAGACAACCTATAGCAGCAACAAGCTCCTTGACCACAGAAAAATATAGTCCTTTATGCATTCCGATATCTGCATGGTGCTTGGACTGCCAAAATACATTAAAGTGAGCTAATATAGAGATTATTGCATGGTAAACTTCCTTTAGAAACCCCAAAAGAGCTCCTTCAGAGATGTCCTCGGTCTTAACATAAACCTTTTCATCAATTATGCTGCGAAGTATCCAATTTACAGAAGTGAGTATGTATTGAAGATTCAACAAGTCTTCCACTTCCATTTTCTCTGGAAGATAGCTTTTAAGCTTGATCAATAGAGGCTCCATAATCTGCACAAAAAAATCAAACAGCGATTTGCGTGCTTCTGTGCTCAGATCAAGCATGTTATAATCTCTCTCAGAATTTACATCACTAGCCATGGATAGCATTTTAGGTCTCTGACCAAACAAACCATGTTCTGGTTGTTTTACACCTTCGCCAACTGATGGAGCACAACTCCCTTCTATTAGCATGGAAGCTCCCCTGAGTTTTCTTACTTGTTTAACAAGCAAATGAAACAGTTCATTCAAACCTTTCAATGCCAACAACTTCTTTGCAGTCATAATTTCTTCCAGTTCCTCAAATAAATGTCTATGGTAACTCATGATGATGATCTCTGAGTCTTTTGACTTTCCTTCATTGGCAGTGAGATACTTGTCAGAGCTTCGCAAAGTCAAGAAGCCCTCAACATGAATTGGATGGAACACCCCATTTGACAAAACTTCATCAACTGACCGCAAAAGGTTGCTAGTGAGACCAGGATTATTTCTGTTGCCACGTAGATGACCGAACAATTGCAACAGTGGCTCAAGAAGTTTATGTACAAAGTCACTAAAACCACTTTTCCGAGTTGGGTGAATCCTCAAAAATTTGGCAAATGGACCAAGCACAAAACAGGAGAACTGCAGAACCAAAGTACCTGCTTTCCTATTGTCAAGATTCCCTATAAAAATCCTGTTAACAAGCTCAATCACCGCATGAACAGTTGAAATCCATAGCTCCAAGCTTTCATTTGATGCGACATTGTGGGAAGCATATAGCATAGAAACACAATCAACCATAATATTAAACAACTCGAATCCTTCGTCTGTAAGGAAGGACTCTTCTGCATGCATGGGTGAGTTATTGAGCCTGAATAGAACATGCCTTGCGATAAACTGGATAGGTTGCAAAAGCTTTTGGGAAAAATTTAGAGGAATTTGCAATCTCAATGACTCCTCCAGGAAAAACTTGAAAATCTCCCAGCATCTTGCATCTAAACATGCCTTAACCACATCATGCTGTTCTCCATTAAATTTGACTTTCTTTCCCGATGAAATCAGCAATGACTGGATCCAGTCACTAAGAAAGACCATCACCCGGGACAGTTTCACCGCATCACAATCTTGTTCAGGCCCATTACACTCTTCCTTGCGTCGTGTTCTGACATAATCTAGAGCAACCTCCACCTTCCTGCATTTAATATTTATTATCAAGCTAAAAATCTCAACGCTATTTAGATAATTCCTAGTTTGCGAAAATTCAGCAGTCTCTACCACTTCCAATTTTGTTCACAAGGCTCATGCAAGCTAATTACGCCCATTCTAAATCTTCGAAATTGAAAGGCAGCAGATTGGTACAAAATAAATTCTCAGAAATCACCGTGACTAATTGTCTCCACTCTTCTTCTTCATACTAATAGCAACCGAAGCATTGGTTGAACTCTGCAGTCCGCATACATGACGGGACAAAACAACACCAACAAGCGAAGCAGAGATCAAAGTGAATAAAGGAAGCGAAAAGAAAGAGTCCCATCTGTTCACGAATCAGGAAAGCAGGTAAGCGCTGGACCGCTAACCGCTTCTTGCTAACAAAGAAGAGCGCACCCTCACAACTATTACACTCCCTTTTTCATGTGCACCTGACAAGCAAAGACCGCCTTTACGCTATCAAGCAATCAATCCTCTGCATTCCCACTAAAGCACAACAAGGGGGATTGCCGCAAGAATCAAGGCCCTAAGATAATGTTAACTCTCGTTTTAGAGAGAGGGGGAGAGAGAGAGAGACAACCTTCCGACGTCGTTGTTCTGCAACGAGAGGATCAACTGCAGGTTCCGCCAGGGACTATCCTTCTGGGCCATCGGATTGGCTCCTTCGACTTGTGCCGGCCCTTCGGCTTCATCCGCGAAATCAATGCGGTGCGACTTGGTAGGTGTCGACGAGATTTCGTCTGCGTGCTTGAGTCTCCTCTTCTTTTTGCCTTTCGAGTGTATACCTCCCGACTTCGCTTCTTCGGCCATTGATGACGCTCTAAGTTGCAGAGAGAGAGAGAGAGAGAGAGAGGGAGAGGGAGGGGTTTAGAGGGGTTTTAGAGGACGGAGGAAGGAGAAACGAAGCCGGGTCATGCTCGGATCGGGTCGGGCCGGACATGGATCTGGCCGTATCTTTTGTTCTTGAAAATGAAAATATCGTACGATTCAACATGATATTATTTTACTTTATAAAGGATCTTAAAGAAATTTGAGGTGATGTTGGTTTTTATATTTAGCAGCTTCTATATTTCATTACTATAATTTTCATGCAATAGCAAACAGATCAATCTCAACACTCACTCTCGCTCATCAGTTCAAAATAATATGGAACGAAAGCCGTCACGGTTCAATGCCTTCTTGCCCCCAAGAAAGGCTGTCGGCGGCGACGAAAGGTTTGTTTTTTGGAGACCTCCTTTCTCGGATGAGCAGCGCCGACTGCTACGACTCCGAAGGCAAGCACTTGAGGGCAATGTTTCCATAGGGAGATTGGACAATCACGATGTGATTAGCCAAATCGACGGTTTCGATCCAAAGCGATCGAAGTCGGAGGAAAGGAAAAATACAATAAAAAATCCTATACCCTTTACAATAATTTTTTTTGTAATACTAAAAACTCTTAATTTATTCTTTATATTCGCACGATACATTTACTTCATAATTTTCTTTCTTCTTCTTTACTTTGGCCGAAGAAGGCTGCGAGCTCAGGCTGGAAAACTGACCAAGGATCTGGACGAGGCCAGCCTCTTGCTCGAGCCTCGTTGGCCATGGACAAAGGAGATTTTGAATGACGAGCAAAGAAATGTGTACAATACTGTTATATCACCAGTGGACACTAATGGTGTTCTTCATGGACATGGAGGAATTGGAAAAACATTTCTTTGAAAACACAAAGGTATAATCCTTTTGTCCGTCGCCTTGTCAGGAGTGGCATGGCGTCTTCTGCCCGGAGGTCGGACGACGGCGACGCACTTGAGATTCAAAATCCCTTTGGAAGTCGACAAGTACTCAACATTTGAAATAAAGAAGGGCACCAAATGGAGGACGAAATCCCAGAAACACAACGTGCTAGGAACTAAAATTGTACTAAATCACAGATTCGCCTACTGTTGCCTTTGCGGTGCAAGACAACCCCCAATGTCCATGGCGTATCACATATTGCATCTATTTCCCATCTCTTTAAAAATCTTTTCCCTAATCCAGGTGAGATGAAACTGGGCTCTTTATTTTACCCAGCCTTATGTTGACTTCAGTGTGGACATGTCACTAAACATAAGATAAATCATATCCTAACTTTTATCCGGACGATCAAATAAGGGCGGCGTCCGTGGAAATACCCTCACCTTAGTTTCCAAACCCAGGTCATGAATACCAACGAGCAGTATATATGATCCTCAGACACCACACAGGAACAACTTGAGTTTGAAAATGACAGGAAATAAACCGGTCTCATATCATCAATTCAAGGCCGAATAAACTGTATAAATGATTACAAATATCTAATTTAATCTCTTCCTCGGGTCGAAAAAATCACAAACAAAAGAAAGAGGGGAAAAAAGTAGAGGCAAAATAGCATCACGGTTTCAACCATGTCCATGATGTCGTAGCAAACAATGGAAGGTAGCAAGCTGTCCTGCGAATACTTCACAATTATAGGTGAGATGATGCATAGCAGACACCATGATTTAAGATCAGAGTCATCTATGTTGACCAGCATCTATGATACAACCACTTTTAACGTTCCACAATGAGGTCTAATCAACCTCCCCATCCCTGGCCCATTCCATAAGCATCCATATAACCACCCATGTGAGCATGACCATGATGATCGTGATGGTGATAATCCTCACCTTGTGCTTCATTAAAATTCTTCTGTATATGCTCAGGTAAAGGCTCATCCTCAACTTTCCGCGTGGATATGGGCAAGGAGGACACATGCTTTGAAATTATTTCAGCCAATTCTTCCGCAGCATCTTCCTACACCAATCAAATGAGCAACGAAGCTCGCTTAGTGTCTTTCATGGTTGGCTATTGATCAGGATAGATTTTTCGAATGTTCCACAAAAGGGTTAAAAGAGCACAATGAGGAGACAGTGGGGCAGGAAAACAGACCATGTTCAGTAAAGTGTGAGCAAATCAATGTAAAGACTTAATGTGAACAGAAAACTTCTTTACACTTACTTATGTAGGACACAATCGGCATTTAGTCCCCACTACTTAGGTGCTCAGTACTTGGCACTAAATTGGTCTTAGAACCATATAGTTCAGTAGTTCTGTAGCCAAAATACAATTTACTCTGTCCCTCCCGCACATGAATCAAGCAAGGAATACAATGGCATTCTGACATGAACTAACCACAGAGACAACATCCTTTCAGTGAAATCAGGCCCCAGAATCCTGTTCAAAGAGCATCTTTCAGTGTATTCAATTTTACATCTTCAAAAGTCGGTCTCACTGAACAATCAACAGTCCCCTGACCCAAATAAAATGAGTTAATAATTTTAACAAGTACTGAGTTGCTTATAACTTCTGTTGAGATAACCTCCTATCATATTTTGAAGTTGACAAAATGTTTATATCAAATATATGATAAATGCAGATGCTGTCTTATCTCAGGTTGAACAAATACAAGGAAAGCTCTATCACCACTCATAGAACTTAGAGTTAAAGTGAAAACTGATTATGGCTGAAAGGACCTTAATGGAAGTGAACAAGTCAGGGAACGGAAACTCATGAATACTTGAAGGCGCCATGACAAAGTGATCAGCTTATACAGTCATGGTCACACTTAACAAGATAGAGTGGAATGTAGCACATAAGTCAACTACTAGTGGAACGCCTAGATCCACATAGTGCTGATAGAAGCAGCTCCTATCATGTGATTACACGTCATGATTTGAAGACCCAAATATTCCGTTGCCTATCAATCTAGGTCTCAAGAAATAGTGACAGCAAGCACAAAAGCGGAATCTCAGAAGGGATACAAAATAAAATCCAATCGGTTGTTAACCAAAATTGAAAGAAACAATATTTTCTAACAAAAGCGACTCTATTTGTGAAAACCACATTATTGCTAGGAAGGTTTGATTGTATGGGTGACCAAACCTCTAGTGATTGCGTTCTTCACCTTCAATGGCTAAATTGATCCTCTAAGAGATTATCCAATAACTAGCTTGGAAATTGAAGACTATATAAGAAGATCTACGAATGCTGAAGAAGACATGAATTGTGAGAACAACTACATACAAAAAAGCTTTATTCTCTGATACAATTGTACGCTTTGTGCTTAGCGAGAAGTTCATTCAATTAAGAGTGTTTCCCAGATTGTAATCTCTTTTGAAAAGTATACAAGTGTTGCAGTAGTACTTGTATTGATAGTGAGATCTACCAGCTTTGGGTAGAAGTAACACAGGCTACATCGTAACCTGTCAAAGAATTACTATAGTTTCTAGTCTGTTGATGGCTGTTAGTCTAGGAGAACAGACGTAGGTTTGATCTAAACCAAACTACTAGAAAGATCTGCGTGCAAATATCTTTCATTTCTCTCTGTTTACTTTCACAATTATCTCATAGAAGCACACTGAATTTTCAAGTTTTGTTGATTAACCTATTTAATAACCTCCCTATAGGTTGCATATCTAGCCACAACACCTTCTAGCCACTTTTAGCTACACAAAACAGATCAAATATTTAATTTCACAGCCTCCTTTATCTTGTTATGTATTCCAGCTGTAATTTAAAACTTCACACCTTGAAAAAACTGGTCAACATTAAATGGTGTTAATCCAATAACACATGCAATAGCATCAAAAAAATGCAAGCAGTTTTCTTCATGGTATCAGATACTAGAATCCTAACCTGAGGCCATCGACCACCAGAATGTTCTACGAATTTAGCTCGTGGAAGTGCTTTGGCAATCTGATGCCCCTCTTCCCTCCACTCTTTGGACCAAACACTGGACCAAAGCACTTGCATCGGCATGGAAATCAACCCTTCTGAATTACCCCATTCTGCAACATTGAAGCTATGATTCAACCTCTTTCCCAACTCAGCAATGGCTCTTCTTCCACCTCTTCCCTTCATCAGAATCCCATGTGCATTGGCATCAGAACTATTGATTGCCTTCACACAACATGACCTGATCAACCTCTCTTGCAAGAAAGGAACACCCAGGACCGCATCACCAAGCACTGGAACCTCAAAGGACCACAAAGGCAATGCCGGTTTTGCTGAAGTATCAATCAGGGTTACACTCCTCACCAGTCCCTCATTATTCAACACCCAATGGGCACTCATTGGCAGAGCTGAATCATGCAAAACCAGATGAACCGGAGCTAGCCCCATGGTCTCAATCACTTGCCCAAGCACCTTACCCACCTCTTCAGCACCCAATTCGAGTGTCTTCACACTCATTCTACTCACCACCCGCAGAACTTCGGTTTCTTGATAAGGCATTTGCCCAGTTTCAATAATCTTATCAAATGCATAGAACAAACCCTTTTCCTTAATCTCATCGTACACGTCCCAAAACCTCTCCAAAACCCCATTTTCTCTTTCTTCCTTAACAGCGATAGATTTATCAGAGAACCCATTTCCAGGCAAGTCAATAGCAATGGCATGTATACTTTTAGAGCCCAGAGACTGCACGACTCTGTTAAAAGAATAAGAACTCGCACCCAACCCATGAATAATCAACACATTCTCAGCTGAGCTAGGCCCATTCTCAATCGCAAACACTTCAACAGGACTAGAATTTGGGTATATCTGGACTTTGATGGTACGGCCCTTGGAGTAATGTTGGCGAAGATTAGTGGGGAGGCTGAGGAACCAGGACTTGGGGTCTTGTGGGGAGAGGGAAGAGAGAGAGACGAAGAAGAGGGTGATGAGGGAGACGGCTAGAGTGAAGTAGAACCAGAAAATGAATGGATTTATGTGTGAAGATTGTGAAGTAGTAGCGGGGTTCTGGGTTCGGCTCACCTCTCGTTTTTGTTCTGGTTTCGGCTTCTGTTTCGGTTCTTGATGTTGATGATGGTCTTCTGCTTCCTCCGTTATGATCGCCATTGCTGCGGAGGTTTTCCAAGCTTTTAGGATTACCGTTTTGCAAACCTAGTGTGCGAGATTTGGCGGATTGAGATCTACAATCAACTTTCCTCATCCATGGAAAGGGAGACAGAGAGAGAGAGAGAGAGAGACCCAAAAAGGTGAGCTTTTTCTGAAAAACGGAAGACCCCCTCGCGAAAGTACTGGCAGTGGGAAGAAGAAAAATGGGCGTGCGAAATAAGAACACTTTTCCGACCAAGAAAAAGGAAATCTGTACATTTTTTTTGATAAAAAATTAACATAAATAATTTTTAAATTTTGATCAAATATATAATATGATACTTAAACTTTTAATTTATTTAATATGATTTATAAATTTTAACTCAATGTGTAATACGATTTCTGAAATTTTTTTAATGTAATTCTGAATTTTTTTTATATATTCAAATTAGTCCATAAAATATATAGAAACATTTAAATTTTAACCTTAAAATTAATGAAAGAAAAACATTTAAATTATCATATAATTTCAAGATTAATTTGAACATGTATTAAAAGATTAGGGATCATGTTATACAAATTGAAAGTTTAAATAATGTATTGCATATTGGACAAAAATTCAATAATCAAATTGAATAAATTAAAAGTGCGAAAATTATATTGCACATTCAATCAAAATTTAAGAATCACGTATGTCATTATCCTACTCTTTTTGGCAAAAAGAAAATTGAATAGCTTTTAATTTTGAGTTACTATCATCGTTTAATTCATGTACTTTCATATGGAAATTTAGATCTTCCTTTAATTTCGAATGTATTGCTGAATGAATTTGATGACGAAATTCATTAAGTGAACCCCCTTAGAAATTTGCTGATGCTTACTGCTTGAATTTTTTCTTGGTTTTTCCATGCTAATACCCTTCTCTCTCTTTGAAAGAGTGTTCATAGTATCGAGCTCGAAGAAGCTCCGCTCGGCGTAACTGAACTTGACGAAGTTCGAGCAGTCATGGCATGGACGAGTTTGAAGAAGCTCCATTAGCGATGGCCACGAGCTTGACAAAACTTGAGTGGTCATGATCGAGCACGACGGAACTCGAGCTGGAGCAGCCATTGCCACAAGTTTGAAGAAACTCGAACCACCGTGACTGAGCTCGACGAAATTGGAGCAGCCATGGTCTCAATCGGGTCGTGGGCTCGAAGAAACTCCAGCAGTCATTCCAAATTCGATTTGTGTTTCACTCATTACGTAAACATTATATTTCTCTATATCTGGGCTGCTCACGACACATAAAAAAGCTCTCATTTTCATGATAAGCGACCGTATTGAAAGAAGGTGTATGATCAATCTCCAAACTGTTTGCGCAATGGAGACAATCTCCAAGCAGCCTCAGTGTGTGATTTTGGGCTTTCTCATCCCAAAAGCTAGCTCAAATGATGAAACTTTTCCTCACATTTATAAATCGTCCATTGTCTCCTCCAACCGATGTACCTCAACAATCTCCTCCTCACATATCGGGTTTGGGTTGGAGCGGCAACAACCCGTAACTCTCTCCAGACTTGTTGGACACTTGGGCTATCCCACAAGTCCAGACTTGTTGGACACCTAGGCCTTGATACCAGTATTGGGTGGTCTTTGGCTCTCTTATCCTAAAAGCTAGCAAGTTTTCCCTCACACTTATAAATCGTCTATCATCGTCACCTCTAACCGATGTGAGACAACCTCAACAATCTCTCCCTCGCACATTGGGCCTAGGCCAAAGCGTCAACAACCTGTAACTCTCCCGTGTAACTGTTAGGTATAAACTTGTTGGCAACCTGGGCTCTAATACCAGTGTTGGATGGTTTTGGACTCTCTCATCCCAAAAGTTAGTTCAAAGGATGAAGCTTTCCCTTACACTAATAAATCGCACATCATCGTCTCCTCCAACCGATGTGGGACAACCTCAATAATCTCCCCCACACATCGAGCATGGGTCGGAGCAGCAATAACCTGTAACTCTCCCATGTGACTGTTACCTGGGCTTTGATACCAGTATTGGGTGGTTTTGGGTTTTCTCATCCTAAAAGCTAGCTCAAGCTTATAAATCGTCCATCATCGTCTCATCCAACCAATGTGTGACAACCTCAATGATCTCCCCCTCATACATCAAGCCTAGGTTGTAGCGGTAATAGCCCGTAACTCTCCCGTGTGACTGTTAGGTCCAGACGTATTAGCAACCTGGGTTCTAATACCATGTGACTGTTAGGTCCAGACTTATTCGCAACATGGGCTCCGATACCATTGTTGAGTGATCTTAAACTCTCTCATCCCAAAAGTTAGCTCAGATGATGAGACTTTTCCTCACACTTATAAATTGTTCATCATTGTCTCATCCAACCGATGTAGGACAACTTCAACAATCTCCCCCACACATCGGGCTTAGACCCGTAAACCCATAAATCTCCCTTATGATTGTTGAGTCCAAACTAGTTGGACACGTGAGCTTTGATACCAGTGTTGGATGGTCTATCATCGTCTCCTCCAACCAATGTGTGACAACCTCAACAATCTTTCCCTGATATATCAGGCCTAGGTCAAAGGGCAATAATCCATAACTCTCCCATGTGAGTTAATCTAGGCTCTGATACCAGTGTTTGATGATTTTTGGCTCTCTCATCCCAAAAGCTATCTCAGAGAATAAGGCTTTTTCTCACGCTCATAAATCGCCCATCATCGTCTCCTCCAACCCATGTAAGCTCGTTCTTTTACCGCTGTTCAGCTTCCGGACTTCTGTTTACGTACTTGAATGAGTACTCCGTCGCTCTAAGACTTATGACACCACCCAACATTTACATGGGCGTGGTATTTTGCAATCAACTTTCTATTGCACCACATGACAAATCTATATCTAATTCAATGCCATCCTTAACAATAGAATTCCCGATATCTCGCCTTCTACGGTTGGGACACCATTCGAATCATTGTCTCATTAGCCTTCAATCTTATTAAGCATGTGTTAATCTTCACTAACCTCTTGGTAAAACAAATTAACGTTCAATCAGTTGTTACTATCTTATGCCGGTTTAATTCAAAAAGTTTTACTAATCATGCGTTAATGAACTGCACATGCAATTTACATGCAATCCTGCGAAGGAGAGTGGTGACTTGATGACCGTCGTAATCGCCAAAATCTTCCATAATCAACCCAGCAATCTCTAGACACAAAGAAAAGTTTTACTCAGAACCGTCCTCCTGCCGCCTTCCCCTGTCAATCCAGCAATCCAATAGATGTGTGGTTCAGGGACTCGAACGGCACGGAAGCTGGTGAGCCTATAACAATCCGGTCCAACATGATCGAGAGGTGATCGTCATGGCTATAGGATCCGAACAAAGAGCGGCTCCTATGAGATCGCTAGGATGGCAAGAGGGTAAGAATGATTCGAATTGCACACCAAATAGGGAGAAAGTGTGATACTCAAATTAACTCACAAGAGGCACCTTAACGTAATGATAATACTTAGCATAAGAACTCCAATGTCAAGCATGCTCAGGTAGAAGACAAAATAATGATACTCAATATAAGATGGAGCAAGGTAGATAATAACTCGCATGTGTTCTATCCGCCGATTCCGGTGGGTTACTGGCCGAAGGAATTGTTCTTAAATTTACGCAATGGCTCACTTCACCTAGCTTGGGAAGGGACAGGACTAGCCGGAAGCGACGGAGTATGTCTGCTGATGGGAAGTGGTCACAAGCCTGACGGCGACTATACACACACCGCATGCTTCTCAGGACTCCTTTGGACTAGCTTGGGTGGCAAATTCTATACTTCAAGCGAAGAGGCTGAGTGGGTGGATAAATCCAATGTCTATGGCTTTAAGAACGATCACTACCAGAAGAAAATGGGGGTGTACAATAACTTATGGCAGTCCTAGTGGTAACTGCGGCCGATAGAATGAGGAAGAGCTACCTTGACATGACAAAAGAGGGATGGTCAGTAAGCATAAACTTTAACGCATGTATGATTATGTTGGTGGAAATGCATCTGAGTTCTCTGGTTTCTGTCACAGGGAGTAGGGACAGGAGCTTATAATGTGCAGAAATTGCAAAACTGATCATTTTTATTATGCGGAATCCTATCTCGTCTCAAGAAACAGCAAGTGAGCATTTTTGGCTAGTGAATGGAGGACTCATTCATTGAACTGCAAACTGGAAGAGCTGGATAAAGATCTTTTCGAGGCCCGTCCCGAATGTATGTCATCCACCCCAACCCCCCGGTGACCACCCTGAGGCTCCAGAAAATGGTTGCAATTCACCCTGCAAATGGAGTCACGCCATGGATAGCCCTCATGGTGTCCGTCTAATGCGTCGAATGAGAGATAGGACATCACTGCTATGAGCCGACTTTCTGTTCGGGGTGTTGTGTCCGAGTTTTGGGGCACCCTGCAGTATAGCAATATAATGAACTATCAGGCAATCGCACATTACCAGGGTGGTGTTTGAATGAACAATATCCGCATGATGTCTACCCAAATAGGGCTGAAAAGAATCGTGCGTGAAATAATTCACCTGGAAATGGAAAATAGCATTTGAGCTTTTTGACAGTCTGGAAAGGCCATCGCAGACGGGAACTGTTATAGACACCAAAAGAGGAATGACAATCGATCATATTGTGGAAGCATTTACAATGTCAATAAGTTGGGTAAAAAGAACCTAATAGTAATTCCTTATGATTTAGTTGGGCAATTAATTCATTTGCAGCTTCCAAGGGTACCTATGGATAAATTGGCATCTGTCTTCTTCCCATCAGCTCGTGCTGTCAAGCTCTTGTAAAGCGATGGCTTGTTAGTATGTGTATACAAGAAAAGCGGCACGTCCTCCTTCAATTCGAACTTGTGATTCTCTCTGGCTTTCGTTGCTTGATTCTCAGAACCCCTGAACCGTAAGACCATAAGGAACCGAAACAAAGAATTCAATGCAAAGGTGTTTCCTTAAAGCTCTCGATGACTTCATGAGTCTCTAGCTTAGTATCTTCTACTAGCCTTAGATTATTACCTCCTGACCTCCTTTGACCTCTCAACATCAGTGATAGCTGATCAAGAAAACGACAGGGTTTAATCTCCAGTAAGAAAAATAAGCAGGAATGAAACTAAAGGATTTCCATCAGAATTTACTACTTTTTGAAATCACGCAAAAATAAGAATGTCATGTTACTCGTCTAAAAGAACAGGTAGAATTATACAGGTTAATAAGTGTCGAGGACTATATCTTGGAAGAACAGCATCCCATCGTACTCCCGTCAAAGCGAGCCCGTTAGAATACTCTTCACACAACCCAAGTCTCTGTCAAACAAAAACAACAGGTTGAATATCCTTTATGCTTAAGATTCCTTGTTTGCTACATAATTCAGAGGTTGCTAACGGAGATTTGTATAGGCGGACTGACTTGCTTTAGGCAGTTAATCCGAAGTTCCGCATTAGTGAAGTCACAGGCATTGGAAATGCGGCAATTGAGATTAGCAGAGACATTCCCAAGATGATCGACCACGGTGACCATGGCCCTGCATATGTACTCTTTAGTGTTGTCATAGACGCTGCAAGACAAAAAAATAAGGTAAAGATTTTTTCACATGATGTCAGTAAAAAGGAATACAAAGAAAAGCGACTACTGGAAAGAGAGTTCGTAGCGATGGAAGCAAGTTTAGGTTGCTAAATTTATATATGTTGCTTTTCAATTACCTCAGGCAAGTCCAACTAGATTTTTAGCAACTTGCTTACATAAGTGAAAAGGACAGCAGTAAATCCCCTCTCATGGGTGAAAAAGGTTAACGGTTCAATGTAAGAAATGCTTACATCTTCTTCTCTTCTGCGTCCAAGAATGTCGACTCACAGTAATCTGCAGCAAAATGAAGCTGAGACCGCAAATCTTTAAGTTCCTGCAGTATATAACAGAGCCCCAACTCAGCAACAAATTTTAAGACAACGAATGCAGAGTCCAAACAATGAATATTTTAAGCAACATATTTCAAGGACCAAAGAGTTCTTACTTGAAGAGACTTATCGAAACGAACAACATCCTCAGACTCATCGGCTTCTGGGTTTATGCGGGTGCATTTGGAGTCTTCCATTCCCTTCTTCAGACTCCACCCGAAGAAAGAAATGAACACACTGCTTTCTATCTATAGTGGTTCTCTCATAGATACAGAGAGGTGACTGGGTGCTCGTGACTCGATTCTATCTAATGAACTGTTCGATGCACCAAGACCTGAAAACCCCAATTAAGAATGATTCTAACAACCTTAAGTGGAGCAAATAAGGACAAAGAAGCGAGTTGCAGCCCGTGATCTCGTGTTCCTTCCCTTTTCCCTCCATCATAGATGAAAAGGGCACGTTCAGTTCCTGACAGGGCTATCACTTTCAGGAGCCACACAATGCATCACGACACACCAAGATTTGAATAAGCGAAATGCCAAAGAATTGTTGTATCCAGGAATGGCATGTCCTCGATTCGCGCCCACTGACAAATGCAGTTCTAGCATGAAACCGACCATTCGAGGTCATGCCATGCACCGAGCCCATGACAAATACAAACAAGAAATATCTATGGAGAAAAGAATAGCACAAACGGTTCCTAAACTATAATCCAATGTGCAATATTGTCCGTACACTTTTAATTTCTGTAATATGGTCCCTAAACTTTGGCCTATCGTGCTATGTCATTCATAGAATTTTAATTAATATGTTCAAAATAATCATTTAATAATATTCAATATAATCCATAGACTATATGAAAATACTTAAAAGTTTAGCGATCACATTAAATATCAGACCAAAATCTAAAGTTAAGTTGTGTCATTCTTTAGAGAACTAAAAGTTCTCCAAACCAATAAATAATTCGTGAAGGTAGAGACATAAAACCAAACAAAGGACAATCATTGCGTGCATATCAAATCCTTTCACGTGGAGTCCACATAATTTAAAGAGCTGGCATGTCCTCAATTTCTTAGAACGTTTGCTAGTTCCCCCTTATATCAAGGTTGGACGAAACAATATTTATATAATGCCAGTTCCAAAGGAGATTAATCTCTCAGTTTGTTAGTGGCACATTGTGGTGAAGAAGACATTGTCAATGGCATGGCCAATTGCTTCTCCCCCAAGTGCTCATCCTGTGAAAATGCATGTCTGCGCAACCATTTTCAGTTCCATCTTTCCTCTTCACGAAGAGCCAATGCCACTAACGACACAAACAAGAAGAGCAAATACCGATACTCATTGTACAAAATAATAGCCCTATATCCCTATACCAATACTCATTGCACAGCCACGAGTTTGCTTGGTGCATCCACGAATCTGCCTGTAACTGGAAGCCGCACGCATTGATACTTTCGGAGCATCTCCACAGGCAACAATTTTTATCAGTAAGGAAAAGATAAAAGCTATACCCGGTACGACCATAAAAGTGATGTAAGGGCAGATGCACCAACTTCATACGCAACACCAACCCAGGACTACTTTCAAAGCTCCCAAGGAAAAGGAAGCAGGAATAATTTTTCCTGAATTATGTAAGGCAAAAGAATGCATCTATTCCAAAGTTACAATGCTTGGTAAAATACAATTATATTCATTGTGAACTACGTTTTTCCGCCAACGAAGGGCTCTCTCTACACCTCAGAAAATCAACTATGCCTCATGTCTATACATAGGCATTCCAGGTTCTTTGATCTAGGTGAGAAGATAACAAAAGGATGCGAACTGATTATCGATGAATCTATATTTGGAAATCAATAATACAATCCCCACACCTCTCTGCAGTGTCAAGTTCTGACAGGAGGGTGCCATCATATGATGATACAGCTGCTGCAAATATGCTTTTGAGATTTTGGTGTGTCTCAGGAGGTGCTTTACTTATGTTGTCAAGGGTAGGTTGAAGCGTTTCTGTAAAGGGATCAACTCCATCTTGTGGGTCTCTGTCTTCCATCACATGTTGCTCGCTCTGTTGATGCAATTGCAGATCTAAACAGATTGATGTAAAAATCAAACGGTAGTTCAACAAACTTTATGTAATTAATTAGAAAAAAGCAGGCAATAATTTTGAAAAACTCACATATGAATATATTTTGGCAGCAGAACAAGATATATCAGAAAGTTTTGTCACAGATAGTAGGCAATGAAGAGACGCTATTCATGCATACACATGTTCAGCAAAACCAGCTTTATGAAATAAATTAAGGGTAGTTGTGCAAAATAGAAATTACAACAAAACTAATTAACCCAGCTACGGATGACGAAAATATACACATGATTGCTGATTAACACCTGCCACCACATTTCGCCTGCAAATACTCCCTTTTCCTATATCAGTGGGACAATAAGCTTAGTTTGATGTCGCTATTGATTGCTAATGAAGCACTCAACAAGTCCTTGAAACTGTACTGAAGAGTAAACACCGATTCTTTACCACTAAATTTAACCTTAGAACTTTTCTAGGACAGAAGACACGGGGAACACTATATATTGAACTGCCAATTGTGAAACCTTATCACTCTTTCCATAATAAATCCTGAATCACAAGGATATCCAAGAACTCCATAAGGAATGTAACTTCCCATGACTACAAAATGTTGATAGATGCCAAATTTGAGAATGGCCTTCTAGGCTTTTGTATATTCTATTCCCCCAATACCTCAGCCCTGGAAGTTATGGAGATGGGAAACAGTTAGGTGGCGAACCTAGTGACTAGGTACTGGAAAAAAATACTTCCTTATCAGCAACAAAACTGAGTAGTGAAAATCAGTTGGTGAGAAGGATTGAGTGTTGATCAAATGAAAACTATTAAAAATAAGACCAAGCATCAGTCACCATTTCTTGAAATGTTCTGGGCCGGAACAAAATAAAGTTTCATCCAAAAACACTAGCATGAAATTATTTTAAAAATGGAATTAGCACTTCTCCTTAAATTTTTAACACGGACTTTGCTCTTGTTCTTAATTGTCAGAACTGGTTAGACTAGTTATCCTCTTCATGAATCAACATAGATAAAATATTATATATAGTTGTTTTGCCAATAAAAAATGCATACCATAAGCAAAAGAGGGATGAACAAAGTGAAACATAGAGCTTAGATTGCAAAGAGCAAAAGTGAACAATATAGACAGATTCCAAAAGATTCTATAGTCTTTTCTCCGCCAGGGGGAGGGGGGGTTTGGGGCCAGCAAAAGCTTCTGCAATCATATCATGTATCTTCCACTGCCACACATTATGTTTTCATTAATAACGTTTTTAGTCAGCCCACAGGCGGCATGCAACCATCTATCATTAAAATAGACGCTTCATCTTATCAAATTGTAAACTTGACTCGCGATACAATCTCCTACCTTCAGGTCTGGTTGCTGATCCAGAGGCAGCACGTGTCACACATAACCATGTTCTATCTGCTTCGTACTCATGTTCCAGCAAAATGGGTATATGCCAGTGGCCATTCTCGGACTCCTGTCAACATTGTTTCACCAAAGGATTATATAATGTCCTTAACCTTTTAAAACTTGCAAGACCCAAATGAGATGCACCCAAATATACAAGAGAGCATGCACACACCACGACAAACAAAAACTCATTTGTATCACCCATATTCATCTATAAGAGGAGATGTATGCAGCTTAGAAAATAAATTTGTGCTATTCACCTGGATTACTACAGAGCATGGAGGAGGCATGTGAAACTCCGGACCAGTATCAGAAAAGCTGAAATGTACCTTCAAAACAGAAACACCAATTCTATTATTGTTTGCAACAGCAAGTCTAATCAGACTCATAATTTACCGGATGACTTGGGAAATGGCAAAATAGTTAAAAGGCCAGTGACCTTCATAAGCAAAAAAGACTAATCAAGATTAACTGGAAATCCAACTAGACTTACCAAGATTAACGGGAAATCCAACTAGACTCACCTGATGCCTTTCTTTCCATTTGGGGAAGAAGTCATTTCCTAGAAGTTGAAATGTATGGTCCCTCATTTCATCATTGGTCACGATTAAGCACCTAAATTTGATAGCTGCATACAACCAATACCTGAAGCAGGCGTTATTTCTCATGTCGCTTTAATGTAAACTGAATGCACTATGGAGGTTTCAATATTCCCTGGAATGACAATAAAGATGTAAACTTTCTCACCAGTCATCATTGGATCCAGTAGGTGTTAAATAGAGTGCATCCTTATTTCTCCACTTGTCGATGATTGCCCTATTCACTGGTACTTCCATCTTGTTTCCTGTGATATGTCTGTTGTGTAAAACAATGAGAGGCCATCTTCTTGAAGGAAGCTTCTGACGTATTCCATTAACAACTGCATTGACCTACAGATTGATTTCAATAAGTGTACAAGAACAATCAGAAAACTACAACTCTAAAGATCTCTGGACCTTTACAGGTGATCTGTCTTCAAATTTCAAATTACTTGCCTTTGCTGGTAAGAATCTTTGTTGACTAAAAAGGCCTGCATTAGCTCCATCAATTACTGCTTCGAATGGTCCATAATAATCAAGCCATTTCTGCAAATGCTAAATTAGTCTATCTGGTTCTCGGGGACAAATTGAAAATCATGATTAGGAAGGGTTGACTGGAGAACTTCGTACTTGAAATTTCTGAAAGCTCGAGTTCTTTTCTCTCTTTAGAGCCAAGGCTGCAACTGACTCGGCGAATTTTTCTGTTGCCCAAGGATCAAGATCAATTGTGGCCAATTTTTCGCCACAACATTTGCACGAGCCATCAGAACCAACAGATGCACGTGATACACTCCACTTGCCTCTCCCCAACCAACCTTTCCCATGCCAGCCACCGCCATGATTTATAATAGCTTCTCTTATATCTCTTTGATCCCATTTCCTTTTCCCTAGTCTTGAAGCTATCTTGCCTTTGAACCATTCCTCGATTAGATCTGCAGTAGAGGGAGAGACCTTCCTTACGCTTGTTCTGAGTTTGTGCAACAGATAATACACCTTGTCCCCTTTTCCGACTGCTATGCTTACTCTCAGTAGCGCTTGCAGCTCAGGCTCCTCGGGGTAGACACCATTCTTCAGCATATGTTTTTCAACTTCGATCGCTTTCTTAATGTCTTCACTTTCGCAAAAAACTGATAAAGCAGGACCATAGGATCGCAACCGAGGATTTATCCCCAAGGGCTTCATTCGCTTCACCATGTCAAATGCCAAGTCTCCATCACCTATCGACATTGCCATTCTGGCCACAGATGTCAAAGTGGCTTCATTCATTGGGACTCTATCCGAGCACATCTCCCTGTAGATTTGAAATCCCTTTTCAACCGCATACTTCTTGACATTTTTGTCTAATGTAACAACCTGATCTCCTTGGTCCATAGCCTCATTTTCAATATCAGAGGAATCACCTTTAGTGTTTCCTACATCATTCAGCCTATCTGAACCATGAGCTTTGGGTTTTGGAAACCCATTAAAGTTCCGCCTGATGCTCTTATTTCCATCAGTATCCTCAACATCCCCACACGCGTGACTCAAACGTAAATCCAGTTTCCCATCATTTCCCTCGATACTATGGACACCAATCGACCGGAAGTCATTTGGCATGACATCATCCTCCTCATCAAACTTGACCTGATTTGTAGTGACATCTTCATTCAACGAGTCCAAACTCTTCAAAGTCCTCATACCACTTCCGCTTTTAGCAGGCTGAACAGCACCAACGGCTGCAGAAGCACAGAGATACAACAGCACAGCGTAATGATACTGCCCCAGTTGAATCCCTTCCTCACGAGCCGAATCGTACAACTGAACCGCCCCCCAAAAATCCCCTCTTTTTGAACACATATCCAGCGCGACTTTCAGCCGAACCTCAGGCGACTCGACCTTACTTTCCCTAGACACTCCACTCTCGCTAGCCGCCTCCGCCACACTACCGCCGACATTCCTGCTCATTTTCCGCTTCCCCACTTTCCCTCCCGAACCGCCACCATCATCATCCACGAATTTCGCCGCCGCACCCTCTTTCGCAGAACGTAAACCGCCATTCCCAACTCCAGCATCACTCCTCCGCCTCAAACTCGAGTCGCTCCACGCGGCCTGACCTTTCGGCGACCTCCTCGCCGTCCCGCCATCGCGGACCCTACTTCCGAACCGTTCCCTTATGATCGAGCTCACGAGGTCCTTTAACGACTCCTTCTGCGCTTCTTCGTCGCCGGGCGGCCACGGAGGCCGGGCCGGCGAGCTGGTCCCCTCTCCGGTTCCGAAACCACTCGGGTCGCGGTCCGCGGTGGGGAGCTTGGCGAGGGAGGGGTTGGGGTCGCTCCTGAGAGCGAAAGCGGAAGTGGGTTGGCGACCTTTGGAGGGGTCGAGGGTCGGAGAGGGCCTGAATGGAGGAGGGAGGGAAGCGAGCTGGTGGTGATGGAGGGAAGGAGGGAAGGCGAGGGAGGCCATTTGTGGCCGTTAAGGGAGCTTCTCCCGCTAAACGATATTGGCTGATAATATGCCCTTCAATTAGAAAAAAAGAAATAAAAATAAATGAAAGATTAAAAAACAATAACAAAAAGGCAAAATACCACAAAAACTCCAAACTATACAATTTATGGCACATTTACCGTAAACTTTTTATTGTGACATTAAAAATTCTGAACTTATAACACATTTTTCTTCGTTTTTTTAAAACTCACTTTGTCCGGCAAGCTAAGGTCAGCGAGAACCACCAGAGCCGACCAAGTTAGATGCAAAAAAAAAAGAAAAAAAAAATCTAGGGTAGATGTGTTACAACGATACAAGTTCGGGATTTTTAATGTCACGAAAAATGTTTAGGGCAAATGTGTCATAAGGAGATATACTCGAGATTTTTCGTGTCGCAAATGATATAGTTTGGGAGGGTTTTATGGTAATTTTCCTAATAAAAATGACAATTTTGGGGTTATTGGAATAGTGGCCCATTTGCATGGAAAAATATTGTTTCAACATTTAATACCGCTAAACACGTATGTATAAATTATCTAATGTCACTTCTCCAATTTTAATTGTATAAAGTATATACACATATGTGCGCGCACACGTTTGTGAAATTTTTACAAAAAAATCGATTGATGTTGGCATCATCCCAATAAATTTTATATCGCGGTGCTCCATGTGTAATTTGAGTTTTTTCTTTTTCTTTGGAAATCATGCACAGTTTTAACCCCTTTTTTTTCTTTCCATATCACGATTCAAAGTTCTTAAATTTTCTAATTTATGAGCTCTTCCTACTGAGAATAATGTGAATATTTAATGTCAAACTCGATTCCTATTTCAGTATCACATCTAATGGAGGTTTAAGATAGATGTACAGTTTGGTCCACGTGATAGATCAAGTATGGAAAAGCTTTATTTCAGTATTTGGCTTTTCTTAATTGCACTTTTAGTTCTATTTTTTTTAATCAACTCATACAAAATTTACAAGCTTTATCTTCGGTACCTTGGATAAATCGAAATACTATAGGAATTATGAAATTTATACCAATCATTAAAATAAGTTTTCCTTCATTAACTTGCTTATAAATTATTTTTATGCTGTTTTGTCACTGATAGAAAGAAAAGCTTCAGAGCTTTGCGACATCGCAAAATTGACGCACGATTGATGATTATACGTATGGTATCGCTAGGAAATTCAAATACCATTGAAATTATAAAAAGTTCCTTTACGTAGTCTGTTAGAAAATTATGATCATATAACATAAGTTTAACCCAAACCAATTGTGTTTCAGCGGGTGTCAAGAGACATCGATTGTGGATTGTGATGATACATATTATCAGCGTTCTTTTTATTTCGTTTTTTTTTCAAATTGTCAAAATTCTATTGCTTCGCTCATGAACTCTTCTAGAGGCTTCTCGCATTACTAATAAACATCTCTATCGAGGCCCACCTCGGGTCTTATCGAGCGTTAATCTAAGATGAAGACGCATTTCGCCCCAACTGATGAGCGGAACCCGGACCTATGGTACTGGTGGCGTCGCTCTTGATGAAGGCCTTTCTTACCTCGGATCAGCCCTCACGAATGATATTTGATTGATAACATCACGACAGTATTGAGACAGAAATGTATCTTGACATAAAAGTCGCCAATACAACTTTTAATCATCGATGAAAGAGAAAATGAATCGTCCTTGATGCGCGCATGGACCGACGATGACGACAAACAATCTCATTGTTACGTGGCCCGAATCTTTCTTGTCCGCACTCGGGTTGTGCTAAAAACCCTACATATTTCCAACACGTGTCTCAATCCCGAAGATCAAAATTAAAATGAAAGATCTCCTTAATCCTAGATCTAATTAGGTGCTTAGCGAGAGCGCGAATCTCGTGCTCAGATCATGCCTCCTGGTAAATCTAACAAAAAGGAAAAATAAAAAATAACACCAACGTGTCATTATAAACATACCCTACCAACATACCCTACATGCACTTCTTTCTTGGAGAAGAGTAATCTGGCGTTTGAGTTTCTCTATTTCTGGCCTTGGGTCCTCCAAATAGGAAGATAAGTGTCTTCCTTCTTCAAGGTCGGAAAGCCTTTTCTTAAAATCATGGAGCATCTTTTGAGTGGTGTCATGATGAAGTCTAAGATCATGATTGACACTATCGATCTTAGTATCGATGGTCTTGAAGGCTTCATTTTGGGCCAAAAGGGCTTCAGTTTGCCGGTTCAAAACTGTTTCAGCTGCAGTAGTTTTTCTTGGTTTACCATACTCATCCACTTCAACGGGTGTGATAATTTTGGGCATGTGATGGTATCTGCGGTTTATATCTATAAATTCCTGTGGCTCAGGGAACTTGAGTCGAGTGTTTCCTCTAGTATCTAGAGGAGGAAAATCTTCAGGACTTGGATTAAACATGCAGAGACTAGGAAAGGACTGAGTAAAAGATTGGCCTTTTGTGGCTTCAACAGAACAGGCAGTAGGGAGTACCAACGGGTATGAATGTTTTTTGACCCAGTTTTGAATCAACTTATAAAAGGGTGAAACAACAGGCTTGGAAGGTTGTTTGGAAGGTGGAGGTGTTGGTGGTGGTGAAGTAAATGATTCAGTTTGCGGTTGGGTTATGGATGAAGAGGAGGCATAAGAAACCATGATCTGGTATCCCTTTTCGTCACCAAGTGGACCGATGTGAGGGTCTTTCTCAAGATACTTCTGGAAAAAAGGATCTTTCTTTTTGGGCTTCCGCCGACGAGGCTTCGCTGTTGGATCCACTTCATCAGGAGAGTTGAGGCAGTACGAGCACTGACACCATGGATCCCAAAAGCAATGACCGGAGGGATCTTTATAATGGTGGACTAAATGGTCATCTGATTTAAAAAACTCAACAAGTTTCTTTGGATCAGGTTCTTCAGGAATTGGATCTGGAACACATGGCTCGATCATAAAGAGAGTTGGAAAAATAGGAGAAGAGGCTTCTTCTTTTCCCTTGGAAAACTTTATTTGGACCGTGCCATCTTTTTTCCAAAGAAATTCAGAATCTGTAGAATGAACAGGTTTGTTGCTTTGATGAAGCTGCTCATAGTTAGTTATCCAAGTTTCAGATAGAAGCTTGGCTAACTTTTCTTTTGGAATTTGGCGAGGGACATGGATGCATGAGGCTTGGTCATTTTCAAGAGAGATAAACAAAGCATCTTCGTTGCCATGAAAATTTAGATTAAGAGCATGATTCTGAACTCAGTAGACCATTTGGTAATGAAGTGTAGCTGCAACGGAGTCAGAAGTCTGAGGTGCTCCTGTGAGCTGGAGTTGAATTTTCAAAAAAGAAAGCAACTGAGGATCAGAAAGGGCAACGTTGAAATTTGGATAGAGGGTTACAAAGACTGTTCCAGCATTTAGGGTAGTTTAAGCTGTCCCTATACAGACATGCTGGTATTCTAAGAACCGCGTATCCAAAAGAGCCATACGAGCAACTACAGGAAGACCTTTTCGTCCATGAAAAGTAAGAGCCAGACGAATTGCACCATAATGGATGTGGGTATAGCCCTGTTGAATCCATTGGCGTGGAAATTCATGAGGAATTTGAAGGGTAACAAAATATTCTTGTTTAGTAGCAGGAATTGGGTGCTGGTCAAATTTTGAGGACTAGACGTACTCTTTAACTTGGGGTGGTGGATGGCGGATGAGTTGTTTAATAGAACGGATAGGGAAAAATGAGGAGGATGGTTTGGCAAAGGCAGAATAAGGGTTCATAAGGGGAAGATGAGTTTCAGAAATTTTGGTTTCCTCCATGTGTGTAACTTCATAGAGGAAATCAATTTTGGAAGCATTGGTAATTCGAAACTCAAAAGATGAGGGTGATGGAGTGAGGGAAACATGGACATTAAAGACAACTGGAGAATCGCTCATAGTAGAAATTTTCTTCTTCTTCGCACTGGACAATTCCAACTAGGAACACTTGCTAGGCGCACGAATCAATCACATACTTCGCACAAGGCAACCACTCTGATACCACACTAAATTCCCAGATATGCTTTTCCACACGGCGAGCCACCATGCTCTAGCCTCAAGGGACCGCCTTTTAGGTAATGCGCATAATACAGAATCGAATAACCCTGTGCTCAGTACTGAAAGAAGCTGCCGTTCCTAGAGGCTTTTACCAGGCTTGGAAGAAGAAATGAGAGAATTTAGAAAGACATGAGAGTTTTGGGATTTCGTCTAAGAGGAAATTCTCTTCGGAAACTCTTATTTTCAAACCATGTTACATGCTTTTTATAGGCCAAGATACATCACTTCACGATACATTGCATTTAAAATGAGTCGATGACTCACTATCTGACTCTGCTATCTATCTGACTCTATCTAATTTCTAAGTTTCTGACAAGGACAACGAAGACATCATGCCATAATATGGACACGTACCGCACTTGTACTTCATTACTTAATGCACAATTTTAGAGTCTTCGGACGAAGACTTCATTTCTTCTTCACATGCACACACACATTTATTACACGTACTTTGCACTTAATGTACTTATGACATAACATAGACGAAGACTTCATTTCTTCTACACATGTACTTTGTACTATTTTCTTCCACCGGAGACAAGAGACACTAGTCTGGATCGTTCTGACGATGAATTAACTCTTCAGTGTTATCGTCTGAATTATTGGCAGAGTCTCCCGATTCTTCATGTCTTGTCGTTTCTAGGTCATGGTCAACAGTAGCTGTACGCAAGATATGTTCCCAATATGAGAGATATGCCGGTGAATCTTGCGGTGGATCTTCAAGGTCTTCAAGAGAATTTGTCGTTTCTGGAGTTTGCAAATCTGTACTGATATGAGAGAGAGAAAGGTCAGCTTCACTAATTTGCGTCGAAGTTTCACCATAGAAAGAGATTGTGCCATCTTTCTGTCTTGTAAAATCTCGAATGAGAGCTTCAATTTCTTCTTCAATAAGATGAGGTTCACGTTTGGAGCTGGCATAGAAAGGATCAGAAAATGGTCCATATGCTGCCCATGGGTCCTGAGAGTCTTGAAAATATATGGGAAGATATTCCTGTTGAGTACTAGAAGATGAGGATAGAAAATCTACTGGATGTTCAAGTCGATAAATATCCATAGCTTCCTGGATGGATTCTCGTGGAGAGATAAAATCCCATGAAACATTTTTTGAATGCGAGGGCCATGCTTCAGGAGGTATGGCTTGGTTTGCCTGATAAATGATCCGTTGAAGTTCTCTATAGGACTGGGGATCTAATGAGATACATCTTGGAAATGTTCTATACACACTATGCCTATGCTTTTGCAGATGAGACTGAGGTTTATATGAGCTTGTACCGACAGGTGATGGATGCTTGGAATGATTTCCAGAGGGAAGAATGAATGTCCACGATCTATGAAAAATGATGACAGTATGTCTTTCAGGTTCTGGGCGAACATTTCGATTTTCATTTTGGAAAAGTGTACGCCATGCACCAAGAGGTAAAAACCAGGTGAGATGTGTAAACAAGTGTTTAAACCTATGGCTATAGTGATCCTGTGCTCGAAGGGTTTGAACAAGGGTGTGAAGTATTTGTTCAGTAGGAAACTAGATGGCTATGGTATATAAATTGAACAAATACCATAATAACCATTTTAATTCCTCTCACTTTGTCCAGCGAGCTAAGGTCAGCGAGAACCACCAGAGCCGACCAAGTTAGATGCAAAAATAAAGAGAAGAAAAAAAATCTAGGGTAGATGTGTTACAACAATACAAGTTCGGGATTTTTAATGTTACGAAAAATGTTTAGGGAAAATGTGTCATAAGGAGATATGTTTGGGATTTTTCGTGTCGCAAATGATATAGTTTGGGAGGGTTTTATGGTAATTTTCCTAATAAAAATGACAATTTTGGGGTTATTGGAATAGTGGCGAAAATATTGTTTCAACATTTAATACCACTAAACACGTATGTATAAATTATCTAATGTCACTTCTCCAATTTTAATTATATAAAGTATATACACATATGTGCGCGCACACGTTTGTGATATTTTTACAAAAAACTCGATTGATGTTGGCATCATCCCAATAAATTTCATATCGCGGTGCTCCATGTGTAATTTGAGTCTTTTTTTCTTTGGAAATCATGCACAGTCTTAACCCTTTTTTTTTCTTTCCATATCACGATTCAAAGTTCTTAAATTTTCTAATTTATGAGCTCTTCCTACTGAGAATAATGTGAATATTCAATGTCAAACTCGATTCCTATTTCAGTATCACATCTAATGGAGGTTTAAGATAGATGTACAGTTTGGTCCACGTGATAGATCAAGTATGGAAAAGCTTTATTTCAGTATTTGGCTTTTCCTAATTGCACTTTTAGTTCTATTTTTTTTAACCAACTCATATAAAATTTACAAGCTTTATCTTCAGTACCTTGGATAAATCGAAATACTATAGGAATTATGAAATTTGTACCAATCATTAGAATAAGTTTTCCTTCATTAACTTGCTTATAAATTATTTTTATGTCGTTTTGTCACTGATAGAAAGAAAAGCTTCAGAGCTTTGCGACATCGCAAAATTGACGCACGATTGATGATTTTACGTATGGTATCGCTAGGAAATTCAAATACCATTGAAATTATAAAAAGTTCCTTTACGTAGTCTTTTATAAAATTATGATCATGTAACATAAGTTTAACCCAAACCAATTGTGTTTCAGTGGGAGTCAAGAGACATCGATTGTGGATTGTGATGATACATATTATCAGCGTTCTTTTTATTTCATTTTTTTTAATTTCAAATTGTCAAAATTCTATTGCTTTGCTCATGAACTCTTCTAGAGGCTTCTCGCATTACTAATAAACATGTCTATCGAGGCCCACCTCGGGTCTTATCGAGCATTAATCCAAGATGAAGACGCATTTCGCCCCCGACTGATGAGCGGAACTCGGACCTATGGTGCTGGAGGCGTCGCTCTTGATGAAGGCCTCTCTTACCTCGAATCAGCCCTCACGAATGATACTGATTGATAACATCACGACAGTATTCAAAATATGCACGACACTCAGTATGGTAATGTCCGAGGTAGTGGCGACCCTAGCAGCCACTCCCGACAAATTATAGACAGGGGAGGGGCTTCTTCCGTTTGAGCAGAGCAACCATAAGATCTCTCGGTTCTTTGATAATTGGCTACCCAAAACAAAGCCCAGCCCGACCCATCTTTGATGGGCCCAATTTCCATGTAAACCCGACCGAACACGAGGTGCGTCTGGGCCACGATTGCTCGTAAAGGGAATGCAGCAGTACCATCGGAATCCCGACATTAGGGTGCGCATGACAGCAATTCTATTCAGAAATATAATTCTGGATAGAATTAGATTTTTCTGATTCTGTTCCAGAATGAGTTTCTAAAGAAAGAAACGTGTTTGATACAGTTAAAGAATTTATATTCCAGAATGAGAAATCTGTTTGATATGGTAAAAAATTATATTTCTCTTTCTGATTCTGTTTCTGTTTCATTTAAAGAAATTTTTTACATTTTTTATATTGCAACATTCCATTAAAAATCAAATACTTATTATTTAGCCTAAAAAATTGACAAATTTTTTCACATTTTCTATTGTAATTGAACTTCGAATTCACTTTTGTTGTATAAATCATAATATATAATAATTCCCAAAGAACTAGGAGAGAGGATGATATCCAATATTGAGGTAAGGCATTTTTCCTATGGGTTTTGCCTGGCCAATCCGTAACTATATTGGCTAGAGTTAAATTGGGAAATTGATTATATTTAAATTTTCTAATGTTAGAATTTTAATTTTCCAAGAAAATTTGGGATTTCCAAATAAAAATTTAATTTTTAAAATTTTTAATAATAGAAAATATGTTTTTTTTTAATTTTTAATACTTTTTAGAATTTCTGAATTATTTGGATTTTTTAGAATTTTTAGGTTTTTTTATTAGTTTTTTATTTTTTATTTTAATTCGAAAAAGGGCTTCGGATTGGGTCGGGGCATGTTCGAATGAGAGGAGGGCGAGAGCAATTTGATTAAGGTAAAAAATGAAGAAAGATTGTTAAAAGAGAATGGATTCTCAAATAGTGCACGAGAATGAGAAATGAAAAAATTTTCATTTCTCATTCTTGCCCTAAAATCAATTCTGGAACAGAAATCTATTCCAGAATTAGTTTTTCGACAATTTCTTACCAGACAGATTTTTCATTCAGAATGATTTTTTTTGCTCTAGAACTCATTCTGGATGAGAAATAGGTGTCTGTCATGCGCATCATAGGTAAATTCTCCCAAGGACATCGACGTCAGGGACATTATGATTATCAATTTGCATTTGACACGAGGTTTCAGCCATCCGACAGGAAAAGTGTGACCAAGACTGACGTGAAGCTTCTGAGTTTGTTCCTTCAAGCGCAAAACGTGTGTGAAGAATGAATCACACAAAGCAAAAAACATGCGTCTTTGTCAATGCATAGATTTTTTTTCAAGTCTATGATTGATTTGTTGAAAACTACGGTTTCTCGTGTAAATCGTGTCCATTCAGTGCTTGGGACTCTCGCGGTCGTAATTTCGTTTTCTAAGGATGTGATTTTATCCATCTACTTTCACGGTTCAAAGCGCTTGTCAAATAATTATGCTCGCATCATGCACTATCGATCAATACTCGGAAAAATATAATTGTTCCTTATACAATATGCAACGCAATGAATGAAAACAAGACCGCCATCGCCGTCGTCGTCACTCAGTCTCGACCCTTACTATTGACATAGTCTGATGTCCGGGCACACGCTGCGAACGCAAATGGAGTCGACGGGCAATTACTAAAGGCAATGGCATCCGTTCGACTCACGGACAACTAATAATTCGAAAAACATCGAATTTAACTTTGAAAATTCATACGTATAGTTGCCGGGAACCATCGTATAGTTGACTTCCTCGTTGACCGACCTAACCAGTAACCAACCGACCAGGCACATTGATGACTGGTGGTGATGCTTTTTCAATTCCCGCCCGCCTTAGTAATCACTATCGCAATTGGATTTTTTTTTAATCATTCCTGTTGGTTCGTGGGGCCCAAGTGTTGTAGTTCGAGTGGGCCCCGCTGAATCATTTGACCCCATGATCCACGAACGAAGTATCGAAGTAAGTAATGGGCAATGACAAGGACACAACACTTGTCCCAATCAGAAGAATCTGGTGGGGTTCCCTGCGACCGATCTCATCGTATCATCCCGAGACCCTATTGGTTTCCAACGGGAAAAGAAAAAAAAAAAGGTTGCTGTTGGTGTTTATTTAGTCAACGATTAATATAGATTTATTTAATGAATATCGTAATCACGAAATTATTCATTCCAACTACATCTCCACGTCAAACGGAGCTCCTCAAACCTACTCCGGGAGTTCTTCTCTTTAGGATTCTTCAAATAAAGCGCCATATACCGAGTTAATTTATTATTAAGAAAATTTTCTTTACACATTGAGAGATATCGAATTAATTTTCATGAAATATGTAAGTCAAATTGATGACAACAAGTTTTTTATATGCTTCGATTACAATATTGTATTGTCTAAGAAAGAAAAAAGTTAGCTTGATTGAGTGGTCCCGATAATTATCTTCAGTGAGGGAGAGAAGGTCAAGAAAATGGATAATGATTGGCATTACTATTAATTTACCACCCAAAAAAAGTTTTTCTATAATTATAAAGTGGTGTATGAAACCGATGAAAAGTTATATACGAATTTTCTTATACTAAATTTATCGGAAAAACATATTTATGAGGAATGCTTATGTGAAAGGGCGAAGTACACAAAATTTGATACACGCGACAAACATTTAAGATAAGATCATATCATGACTTGTGTTCTTCATGAATACTTCGACCCGGTTTTTAGACTTGCCTTTGATTGGATCTGGCACGACGTACTCAATTGGACCAACAATCTCCAAAAAAGATGTTGAATTGTTTTCTTCGAATTCGACATACAATTGTTCAAAGTTGAGACGATAATGTCATGAAAGCCGATTAAGTCTATATTGAGATCCGTTCGCTACAAATAAATGTTGACAAATGAACAACCGAATTTCAACTATTGATAATAAATATTAAAAAAATATCGATTTATGCTATAGATAATTAGAAATCGGATAACCAAATATTATTGGTTTATTGGCATACATGAAATTGTGATTAATGTATTAACAAATATAGTGATATTATCGATCGATTTTCTCATCGATAAAGAAAATAAGACTTTTGCTTACGCGTCACAAACAATATTCGATTTTATCGAGTGGTTTTTTTCCGACTTAATCGAGTATTTTAAATCAACATTGGCAACAACTGCAATTGAGTTTAATTTGATTAAAATCGTTGAATTTATCGTTCTAATTTTCATCAATTATTTTATAAGCCTAAGGTCTTTATTTATCACCCACTAAGTGGACTTCCGTTCGTCAATTTCATGCTCGATTGACCCTGCTTCCCCCACTCAGCAGGCCAACTCTCTCTCCCTCTCTCTGCATATAATAGCTCGTTCGCACCACCTTCTCTGCGCCTCGCTCGAGCTCCGTGTTTCCGTGTTGGTGAGTTAACTCGGTGCTCGTCGTTCCAGCGGAAACGAGAACGGCCTCCGGGAATCGACCGACCGTCTCTGTCTCCGGAGGGGGGCGCTCGAAATCATGGCGGGAATCGGCGTCGCCATGGAGGTCGGCCGCGACGGCGTCGCGATCATCACCATGTCCAATCCTCCCGTCAACGCCTTAGCCATTCCAAGTAAAGCTTTTTCGCGGGGCTCCCTTCTTTTATTCCCCTTTCCGCCCGCTGAGTTTTTGTCGATTCTGGATTTTTGCGGCTTGAAATCGTGGAGTGGGGCGTCTGATTCTGGCTTTTTGCTGTTGTGCGTGTTTGTTGATGTGCTGATGATTGGCGGGTGTTGCAGTTCTATCTGGATTGCAGGAGAAATTTGATGAAGCTATGAGCAGAGATGATGTGGAGGCTGTTGTCTTGACCGGTAAGTTTTGGGACGTCAGTTTTAGCGTTCAATCTATGATTCGTTGCTGCTTTTCTTGTTATTGATTTCTTCGTCGTTTGCAATGACGTTGCAAGTTCCTCCTAAAGAAGGCATGGTACGAAATTTTCCGCGGTTCTATTGCGTTTTTGTAATTTGCGCTTACAAGTGAGTATCATGCGTGTCTTTTGTTTATTCTGAAGGCAAGGGTGGGAAGTTTTCTGGTGGTTTTGATATCAATGTCTTCGAGAAGATTCATAAGACTGGTATGATTTGATTGAAATTGTCTCTTATATTGTCATTTGCTAATTTCCTCGCGATAGCGAACTTGAATGTGATCAATTTGCCTGGCAGGTGATCTTTCGGTTCTCCCTGATGTGTCCGTTGAACTTGTGGTCAACACCATGGAAGGTCCTTAGCTGGGCTTAAACTGCTACCTTTACATAATCTGATGCCATATGAGAGGATGAATAAAGATTGATATTTCTTTTTGTGCTAGATGCCAAGAAGCCTATTGTTGCTGCTGTAGAAGGACTTGCTCTTGGAGGTGGCTTAGAATTGGCGCTGGTCTGTCATCTGTGTTCCAAATCAAGTAGAAGAAATTTGAAATCTTGTTCTCTTTTGTTTGCTTCCTATGCTTATCATCAGCAATGCCCCCTTTGGTGTTTATTCAGGGATGCCATGCACGTATAGCAGTGCCAAGGACACAACTTGGCTTACCAGAGCTATCGCTGGGAATAATTCCAGGATTCGGAGGTACTTTTAGGCAATGCCTGGGCAGAAGCCTAAATGTCTTACGACAATCTGTCCTGCTTATAATCCAAACTAATAGTAAGTTTATTCAACTCTTAAGGAACACAACGTCTTCCAAGGCTTGTAGGACTGGCCAAGGCTATTGAAATGATGCGGGTGAGATTGCAATTTGATCTAGAATTCTCTCTCTCTCCCTCTCTCCTCGCTTGCATGTACAAATTTTTGTTTCTTTTTGGGGTTGCCTTTTCTCCTCTCTTCTTCTTCTTTTTTTTTTTTTTTGGGGGGGGGGGTGCGCATTTTACATGTTTGCGTGAAACTAGTCGCAAATTGAACCCACAAAGGTATGGATGATGCTGCAGATAGTGACCACAAGGTTCCCTTTTCTCAAATATGGCTTAAGTGTGATTTTTAATTTCCTTCTTTTGAGGATTGAGGTGTAATGTAAAGGAATATACTGATTTAATGGAGCTGGGATATCTTGCTGCTGTCTACTAATGAAGATTCACTATAATAAGAGAGAAGATAGATGCTGCAAGAATTAAAAAATAAGAGGAATCTCTACAGTGAAGTATCTGAGGCAAGATTCAATTAAATTGCTCCTAATCAGGTGTGGCTAATTCTGGGCCATTGCTTAGCCTTATTGACTTCTATTCCAAGAAAAGAGCAAGCATCTTCCCAATAGTTTGTATCTGTAGTTATTTACATTGGAAAATGCTAATTAATTGTTGCGTCCAATGATTTGCAGTCATCCAAACCAATTATGTCAGAAGAGGGGAAGGAACTAGGTCTCATCGATGCCATTGTTCCTTCAGGAGAATTGCTGAAAGTATCTTGTCTCTGGGCTCTGGACATTGCAAATAGGCGCAAACCATGGTTTCGTTCACTTCATCGCACAGATAAGCTTCCTCCCCTGTCCGAAGCGCGCAAGATACTGAAAATTGCACAAGAACAAGCCAAGAAGACTGCCCTTCACTTGCCTCAGCATTTGGCATGCCTTGATGTGATCGAAGATGGCATTGTTCATGGTGGATATAGTGGGGTTCTGAAGGTACATTAAGAGAGTGGGTCATCTGTCATAGATACCTAATCTCTCTTGAAGAAACATGATTTGCTGTTCTTAATGTGGCAACGATGTTGGATAACATTTTGCACCTAGTTATTTAAATGTGCCCACATTACAAGCATGTACACTCTTGGGACTTTGTAGACCATTTGACTCAACATATCTGCTGGGAGGGGTTTTTGGGGGGGAAGTGGTAGGGGGCGTGAATATTTTTAAGTGAGCTTAATTTCATTTGTGAATTTGCTGACAAAGAAAATTGTCATGGCAGGAGGCTAAAGTATTTAAGGAGTTGGTCTTATCAGAAACTTCGAAGGGTCTTGTTCATGTATTTTTTGCCCAGCGAGCAACGTCAAAGGTGCGTCTAAAGTAGATATGTACCTATCAATTCAAAATAATGAGGTAAATGAATTAAGATGTGATGGATCTTCTCTATAATTTCTTTATTGTATTTGACAGAGAAACAAGTGGGCTGCTGGATGTGTGGTCTTTAGTTTTGGGGTTTAATTTGTTGATGATAGGTTTGTTCCATCCATTATGATTTCTTATGACTTAACAGTTGTACGAGAGAATTACTGTTTGAAGTTTTTTCTTTTTTTTCGTAAAGTTTACTGTTTGAAGTTTGAGTCTCCTTTTCTGAAAAAAGGATTTTGTAGTTAACTTTGCATGTAGGAACAAGTTATGCTTGCAAAAAGAGAAAAGGACATGCTAATTGTTCCAAAGAAAAATTCTGTTCTCTCTATTTATCTTCATTTGCATTTTTTATATCATTGGGGTGACTTTTTAGGTAGTTTTGTCATTTATGTTCTGTCATAGAGGTCCTTTCTTCTGTTTCTACTGGGTATTCTATTTTGTGTTTATATTCCCTGATCATTTTTTCCCGTTATTGGAAAGTCACGACCTTATGAATCATGTTTCATACTCTTACACAGTTTATTCTTAGGTAGTTCTGTTGCTCCGTTTATGTGATAGATGTCCCTTTCTTCTGTTCTTACTACGTAGTGTGTTCTACCTATATATTCAATTAATTTTTTCTCCAATTGCCAGAAGGTTACAATCTAATATTATGTTTCATACTCTAAGATAATTTCCTCTGTTCTCAGAGGAATAAGTAGTCTCATTAGCTGTTGTTACAGTCTAAATTATTACCTTGACCGTCAACACTTTTCGCCTTTGCAGGTGCCTAATGTCACTGATGTTGGCTTAAAACCAAGGAAGGTGAAAAAGGTTGCTGTGATAGGTGGAGGTCTAATGGGTTCTGGCATTGCTACCGCTCTTATTGTGAACAATATATATGTTGTTCTTAAGGAAATCAACTCTGAATATCTTCTAAAGGGGATAAAAATGGTTGAAGGTAAAGAGTTAATTTCATGAAGTTCTAACGCATTCCCTATTTGGTGACTCCGTCTCTTCATATATCATTGGGCCATAGTTGTGATGAACATATCTTTTTTCATCGGTTACTTTCCACCATGACAGTGAGGAAGTTACTAAGCTTTTACTTCTAATTTGATGTTTAGTAGCTGTTATTAAGGTATCCAGTACTTTTAAATTGCTAATAGGACTAGGTAGGTTATCTTGTGCTGGACAAGTTCAAATTATAATATTGTTTGATATTGACAATAATTCGTGGTAGCCATATAAAATAAACATATAACTTCTCTTCCATGTTTTGTCCATGACAAAAGACTACTTCAGGTCATTGCCCACCAACGATGCAAAGTGAGTATGAGAATACAAACACACACACACACCACACACACACACACAGAGGCCGTTTATAGAAGTGGGAAGTTAATTTTAATTCAAACACCTCTGCTGATTATGAAATAGTGATTTTGTCTGTGATGCTATCATTTGCAATAAGCTTGATTTCTCACTTATTTTTCTATAATTTTTCTTTGCAGCCAATGTTAGAGGTCTTGTAGTGAAAGGGAAATTGACACGTGGTAATGCTGAAAAGGCTTTATCAATGCTCAAAGGTGTCCTGGATTATGCAGAATTTAAATACGTGGACATGGTTATAGAGGTAGATTGCAAATATTCTGCTTAAAATTTCCGCTTTGCTTATCTGATTATAGAATTCTTCACTATAAAAAATGGCACCGAGTAAGCCATGAGAAATCTTTAAGATTCATATGTGCGTGATATGTACTTCTTCTTTAGAAACAACTGAGGGAAGTCCCCCCTTTGCAGGCTGTGATTGAGAACCTTTCATTGAAACAAGCAATTTTTAGCGAAATTGAGAAGATATGTCCTCCCCATTGCATACTAGCTACAAACACTTCTTCAATTGATCTTAATAAAATTGGAGAAAGAACCAGCTCTCAAGATCGGATAGTGGGTGCTCACTTTTTCAGGTATTTTAACTCATTTCCTTTTCCTCTACGACATGGATATATGTAGTATCACTCTTTCTCATCCTTGGTGCAGAATAGCCATGCTTAATGTGGCTCTGGAATTTGTGGTCTTGTAGTTAGGATTATTTGACCTGATTTTATGTCTATTAAAATGGTAATTTGGATTACTGCTCGATTCTTTGTGGCACATTATAATGTATCTTGATGAGTGAGATTTACTTTTTGTTACCCTCCCAACTCTTCTGTAATATCGTTCTGGATCTTCACTTTTTCAGCATATTGTTCTGAGGAATGTGGGTTTTTGGTTTGATTGAGATGACCAAATATAGATGACATGCTGTCTTGCTCCAATATAACATTCTTTCCCATTACGCACTCGTCGACTGAGCTTACTCTTTTTCTTTTTGATTGGCAACTACTTCCATTGGAAACAGTCCTGCTCATATAATGTCCCTACTGGAGATTGTACGCACAGAAAGGACTTCTACACAAGTGATTCTTGATCTTATGACAGTTGGGAAAATCATAAAGAAGGTTCCAGTTGTGGTGGGCAACTGTGCTGGGTTTGCAGTAAACCGGGCATTCTTCCCATATTCCCAAGGCGCGCATCTCTTGGTCAGTCTAGGTGTGGACCCCTTCAGGATTGACAGGGCAATTGTCAACTTTGGCTTCCCTCTGGGTCCTTTCCAGTAATTATCTTTCCCTCTGCATTGCAACTTGTCATGGATATGTTTTTCACTTGATAAAATGTGATTTGTTGAGGATATTAGCTTTTACAGATAGATTAGATGCTCTAAGAGGCCTGGACACCGAATTTGATAAAATATACATAGGTTGGATATGTCCAAGAAAATTAAGGTTCGTGCACACTCTTCCTTTTTTGGGGATGCATATGATGATTTGACGTAGCTTGGACTGGAGAGGTAGAGTAGGAAAATTCCTCGAGCAGTTAGCTTTCTTTTCTTTTCAGTATAATTGCTTAGTTACTGCTGATGTATGAGCAATAACTCCATTAATCACCAAATGAGACCAGACAACTTGTATCTAAGACTTGTTTTTCCAATGGAATTGGTCCATGGAGAATCAATTGTCTGAGAATGTAAATTATGATGAGCCTAGTTGGCTTCCTAGTTTCTTATTCTTTGGTTTGCAAAATTCTAAGGAAACTACTTTCAAAAGTTTGATTGAAGGAGTATGCGAAGTTTAGAATCGTTTATGGATGTGAAAAACAGGTGAATACAGAGAAGATCATGCTGCCAAAGTCCTTGTTCTCATGGGAGGACCTATGACTCATTGGGATGCACATGCAAGAAATAAATGCAATAATGTGGTCCTGTGACCTTGTTATTTTAACCTCTTAGCCTCTCAAGTTGTCGCCTGCCCATCTATTGGAACCTGTGGCTTTTGATTAGGTTATTTATCATTTGAACTTGTAACCAAAGCATTCATTCACGAAGCCATGAATGAGTTCTGGGTTCTTGATGCTGATCTCTTTTAACGTGCTAATAATTGCAGGCTTCAGGACGTAGCTGGATATGGTGTGGCCATGGCAGTTTGGAAAGTATTTGCTGATGCCTTTCCGAGCCTCATATATAAGTCTCCTCTGCTTGAACTTTTGATCAAAAGTGGGCGAAATGGTAATGAGGATAATCCTTATCAATGTCTTTTCCTATCAATGATTGGTTCTTTTACATCTGTTAAATGTACTTTGAACAAACTCTGGTGCTTAGGGAAGAACAATGGAAAGGGATATTATATCTATGAAAAGGGGCGCAAACCAGTACCTGACCCCTCCGTGCTGCCTATTGTTGAGGAGTCTAGAAGGATTGCCAACATCATGCCCAGTGGAAAGGTACCTTTATCCTTCTGTTAAGTAGTGGATATTCATCGTATGGGCCTGCTGCTTCTGATTAACTCAACTCACATCTCTGCAAAATTGACAAGACCTTATAATTCCTTTTAAATTTCTTTGGTGTTCACAGCCTCTCTCTGTTTCTGAACAAGAAATTGTGGAGATGGTATTATTTCCTGTAGTGAATGAGGCGTGTCGTGTTTTGGCTGAAGAAGTGGTAATACGAGCGTCAGACCTTGACATTGCCACAGTCCTTGGGATGAGTTTCCCATCATTCCGGTGAGCTAATCTGGAGTTATTCTTATTCCCTTGCAAAACTTTTACATTAATTTTCCATTTTGCTCGTCGTTCATACAAATTTTGTCACTAGTTGTGAATGCTCTATTTTACTTGAAAGTGTCAAGTGGCGGACTGTGTGGGGTTATGCGTGTTTATTGACCGTAATGCTCTTTTCCCTGAAGGAGACCATGGGGTTCCAATGATTTTGAGTGGCTCTGTCGGCCTATTCTCCTACATTATATAGTACTGCCGTGATTTTTCAGTACGGCAACGCATGGAAGAAATAACCATGCATCAACCCCTCCCATTGTGGCCTAAGGTCACAGGGTCAAGTCACAGATGCAGCCCAGTGCAGGGAGCTTTGTGCACTAGTTCTTATATAAGACTTGTAATTTATCCTTGATGTCCCTGTTTTGTTGTCTTGATGGAATCGTGTGGGAGGAGGCTTGATATATTTAGCATGAGATCGATTCTTAATTTCTTATTTTATTCCTTTACATATCGGCACCAGAATTTTTTCCTTCATCTTGCTAACCTGCTCGTTTCTTCTTTTGTAGTGGTGGTCTCGTCTTTTGGGCCGATGCGGTCGGACCAAATCACATATACAAAAGTCTCAAGAAGTGGTCAGAATTATATGGTAACTTCTACCGACCATCAAGGTTTTTGGAAGAAAGAGCCACCAAAGGCATCCCACTGGTAACTAAAATTTTTTTATCCTATGGTTCAGTGAAACCTGTAATTATGGTAATCGCCTTACAGTACCTCCCAGAAAATCAGACCTATGTTTACCAGCCTGTGGTTGCTCATTTTTTTATCTTTTGCTTCTTTAATGGTGACCATTTTGAGCTCGCAAAGGTGGACATGACCCCATAAAATCTAAGGCACAATGTGCAGAGAACCAAAACTGATACAACGGGAATTTAGCTACAGAAGAGACATGTTTTCAGAGTGAAATCAACATTTAGCATGTTAAGAGAATTTACGAAGTGTTGGTACCCAAAATTAGCATAATGATAGACAATTAGGCTGTGGAAAACCATACATTTTCACCCCTTCCTTTTTTTTTCTTGCTTTATATGCCGACTGTGAATGATATTACATATATTTAGCCCATCACGTGCCAGTCTCTGCCCGCCTAGACACCTTTGCAAATTAAGCTCTCTCATGAAATTTACTTTCATCATGCAGAGTGCGCCTGTGTCATCCTCTTCACGTTCGAAGTCACGACTCTAGAAGCTTTCCTTTTCCATGCTTTATGCCAATGTCCTCCGCTGCACCAATCAGAGAATAAAACTAGCTTATTTACTTCCTTATGATCCAACAACAAGGCTCGAGAGCAATAAGGGGTTTGCTTATCGGATACTAAGCTATGCCACAAGCATTTTCAAACTTCTGTCTGCTAATTTATGTTGTGAAAGGCATTGCTTGTAGAGACAGCAATTTCCTGCGACGATGTGCGCCGCTCTTTTTCAATTGATTAGCCAATGCTAAATATGAACCATTTTACGGCATCTTCTGCCATTCAAAAGTTATGTCAAAAAGTGTGAAAGTATTGAGCGTTGAAGGTGGGCTTTGCCAATGCTGTCATGTCAATACTAGCCACTGAGATTGCAAGCCAGCCAGAGGGACGAGGAAAAGGGAAACAGCAAGCATGTTTTGCTATTTGACTTCAGTGAATCGAAAGCAAAAAAATCATTGTTTTGCAATATGGATAGGGCATGGCAACGGATCGATTAACCAAACGAGCTCATTAGAATAATTTATTCGGAATTTCTCTGCACTTATATTTGGGGAGAAAATCTTTGTGGTCTGGAATATTCGATTCGGACGTCTGAAAAACTCAGCTGATGGTAATTAATGGAGTCGAGCAGCATTGATTTGTTAGACCTTTCTCGATGAAAGAAGCCGGTTAACATGGATTTCGTAAATAATGACTGGAATTTTATATCTGAATGCGGTTATCTATTTTGGCTGAAAGTGTTTTGCGGTAAAATAATATCCGAGATATAAATCATCAGTGTTGCAGTGGACTTGCACATGTACCAAATCTTTGCTCTCCACGGGATTTTTCTTCCATGACCGGGGCCTTACTCCTCAAAACCCCACACCGCCGTGCTGAAGACAATGCTGCCTTTTCGAAAATGAATAGGTGCCGCCAATAATCGGCGATCGTACTGATCGGTGGTAGTTTCAGCGATCAGCTGCTAAAAAATGACCTCCCGGTCCTGTCAATGGCTGCAGTCCAACTGATGACAATGGTATAAGTGGAGAGACATTTTGTTGCTCTGCCAGAATAAAATTTCTTTCCAGAATTAAAGCCTTGAGCCTTTTAGGAACGATCTAAACTTCTCTCAACAGTAATATTCTTGCAAAACAAATAAAGCCTTAGAATCGTAAAGTTGTCTCTCAGAGAGACCGCAGAGAGAGAGAGAGAGAGAGAGAGGGAGGGATATCAATACTACAAGTACGAAATTGCACAAAAATGGATAGACGGTAACTTCATTCCATTTCTCTTTGAGATACAAAGTATAGGAAACTTATCAAACTACTCTATCTCAGTTAAATAATCGAGTATATCTTTACATCCGAAGGTACAAGCATGTCGCCTCAGCACGTACAACATGGTGATATCCTGTGCATCTTCAGGCGTATTCTCAAGCCTAATCTTACAAATCAAATCAGAGCTCAAACACTAGAATCAATTGAGTGAAGTAAATATGGCTGCAGTAAACCATGACGGAATCATGTCAGCATTGCCACAAAAGCCTGCAGTGAACTTCTCCATGACTTTGTGTTCCATCTGCTTTACTAGGACTTACATCTGTGCCCATGTTTAATTGTGTATCGATGCCAAAGCAACCCATGCTCACTCATTACAAATCTCCTTTGCTTAAAACTTGCTTCATATTTGTTCAACCTTTGGTTGGATGGACCCATTCTCAATAGCGCGTGACATTTTGGAATTATCTGTATGAGATGTATTGGCCACCGTGGAAAGCACCTGAGTCGATGAAGGCGGTGGAACACCAGTTCTGGTGATGCTATTGCTTTCCAACCATGGCTGATGTCCTGTTTCACTTTTTCCGTTTGCAGCTCCGTTACAGACGGTGTCCTTTTGAAGTCCCAATTCATTTCTGCTTAGAGAGGAATACTTGGTCTCTGATAAAAAAATAATTACTGTGAGAATCTTATAATAAGAGGGTTACTTGATCAAAGTACTAAACAGGTAGGGTAGCCTTATACAAACACACTTATGTGTAGTAAAACATTCAGCAACGAAATATCAGGTATTATCTAAGGATTAGCAAGGATAAAAAACAGAAGCATGTGCAATTTCATCATTTCAAAGAAAATGTTAAATGTCCCAAGGCAATTTCCTCAATATCATACAAGCATATCATGCTATTGAACTATGGCATCTAAGATTTACCAATCCTATGTCCAATACTCCAACCACTTATCTATTGAGAAGTGAAACGACGTAGGTTAACTGGTTCAAATATGTAGAAATGCCTTGTGTTGGACGATGTTACAGATTATTATTACTAAACTATTTGACAGTCACATAATGAGATGCTCAACTATGCTAACTTCATAGTGAAACAAACAACTATGACACCCGATTGTGTACACTGCAGAAACAATGACCTCAACTTTCAAGGTTTTTACTCAGTCGAAAATATCAATCAACATACTGCAAGATGTATTATGCAGAAGGATCACTCGCGCATTGGGGTTATGGACTCATTCTTCTTTCTTTTCTACTTTCCTTCAGAGAAGAAGTGCGGATTTGAGTCAAGGGTAATTAAACTTGCCTTTTATTTCTCCAAAAGTGATGAGCTTATTAAGACAATCTCGCACTTTCGTCAACACAATTCTTTCCTGCTCTGCATAGACCTCTGTTATGCCTTGTCCATGAGAAACCTGGGAAGATGAATTGCAGTTGTGGCCCATCAACCCACTAGGGGAAGCAGCTGAGATGAACATTGTGTCTTGTTCATCACACATCAAAGCCAAAGTTCCAGGAGACATGGGTCTTCCATTTGGTGCTTCGGCACTGTCTGAGACTGATTCCTCATGACAATTTTTATCTACCTGGCTTGAACTTGAACAGTTGTCAGCTGCTGTTTTCCCACTATCAGGATCCTTCAGGCTTTGATGCCTGTCTTGTGTCAATGAAGCAAGAGAAGCTTCTGTCTGATCTGCCACCTGCTTTTCTTTTGCATTCTTTTCTTCTGAGCACGAACATTGACCATAAATCAGTAACGACGATCCTTCAATTTCTATTGGTTTACAAACGCAACAAGCACAAAGATAATACCAGTCAAAGAAAAGAACAATCAAACGCACTTTGAATAATTCCAGCAGCAAACAAATTAACATCAATAATTTGCAATGTCACAGAAGCTGACTACTTCCTATCCAAGAGAGAATTTGTTTTTAATGGAACTAGTAGTCGTACTGAAAAAAAGTCACCAAAGAAAACAATGACAAGCCAGGAGATGAAGCTGGAACGAAATACATTATGAAAGAAACCTGCCCATATCAGTTGCTGAGGAAGAGACAAAGCAACTCAGAGGCTGGTTGCCCAAGGAATAAGAAACTATTGCAAAAATCAGCAGATCACATAAAGTTGAAATCCTCAACTGTTCTAAGCTCTTAAATACATGAAAAGTGAAGCTCCAGCACTGAAGCTAGTAATAGTAAAAGCAGCAACCTCACTATTACAGGAGGAGAGTCATCAGCTATGACCAAGCATGAACTTTAGTAAATGAAGATTGCAGCACATCAATACGAAGCATTTTCGTTTCAATAAATCTTTAATTACCATTTTGGTTTAGTCTCCACAAAGAGGATGGCAAGACTAGTACTAATGGATTTGTCACGAAACCCAACACCCTCTATCCCTAACATTTTGAGCACACAAACATCTATTTGAGATTAAGACTGAGCTCATTTCCATTTATCACATTACGGATGAGACACCAATGCGCAGAAGTCCCATTCTCACAGTCAGAAGACTTCTCATATTGGGCCAGGGTATCACAGGATAGGGAGGAGATAGAATGCACTTGGAGTGTCCATAACATTAGACCATCACTAGGCCACAGCCTTGTTCCTTCAATTCAATGTGAATTAGAAAAACTTTCTACCTTCTTGGATGGCCTTAGCACTGACATGTTATCCCAAAAGTTTCTTTTCTATCTAATTTCCCATGAAAATTGACAACTTACATGTCCGCTTCTGATCTTAAAACAGTTAAATGACACCTTAGTTTTCACTTTGGCTTACAGCTCCTAAACATCATCAGCAACCACAACTGAGTGGTTCTGGCTTTTGGCAGCGGTAGTCGTGGATGTGGTGAGATGAAAGGAAAATAGATCGCACCATAGCATAGACCCATAAAGTGCAAGGGAGATTGAACATGAAGAGGTAATTAGCAAAGTTAGGTAATAAGGATGGACCCTCAAGACACAATTGCCAAACGCTAGCTACATATTACTAATAATTGTACTTTCCCTATAAAACTGAGAGAGTGTACAAAAAGAACAATCAGACAAAATAGAAAGCCAAGGCAACTAAAACTCTACCATTTGAAGAGAAGTACACACCGTAATCAATGTGCACTGTCTCTACACCATCACGCTGGAACGCACAGGCACTTATTAATTTAAAACAACAGATTTTAAGTCAGGATTTCTCCCTCAGTCATAGTGTTTAGCATTCATTAACAAGACCAAGAAATGACCCCCTACCAACTAATTGTACCTCTTCCAATAAGTGGCTGAACTAGCCGAAGTAACATGTAAGGCAATTTTCAGCTCATTCATAGACGGATCAGTCATCTATATATACCTGCAAGTGTCTTGGCAACCTCGCCTGATAACACCACTAGAACAGAGCAAAGCTCTTTTACATCCTGTGGTTGAATGATATCTGCTAACAGGGACCTTCAATGAGGACAAAAATGCACCTTTTGTAAGAATGCAGGTTTTCACTTAATTAAAGAGAAACAAAAACAACATCTACCTGTATGTACATTTTGAAGGAGCCAACAATGTATTGCTACCACAATGGGCAACAGGTGCAGATGACAAGGAGAAAGGCGTGGAGGCTTTTGTATGGTTTGGCTGACATGAACATAGGACATACAGTCAATACACACTCAGATAGGGCCAAAAAGATTTATGCTGAAATAGATGGTCAAGTTCTCAGACTTAAAAGACCTCTGTAGTTTCTTACAGAAGTTCCAAACATAAGTGAGAGGGCATAATATACTAGCTGATGTCTACCTAGTTAATCACCACCAAAGTATAACATAAGATTAACTGATCAAGTTTACCTGTGGAAATTGCCCAAGTCTTTGAATGGATGGATCCTTGACAGTTGAGTTTGAGCCAAAGAAAAGTTCTTGACCTTTCTTTTTTTTGGACAATGGCGGGGATGCATAACCAGATGATCCAACTGCTCCCGTGATGGCGGCATTTGCAGCCTGCTGAATATATGCCATGTTGTTGGCATGGTCCCCATGGAATAGAGCCTGTCTCTCTTCACTTCCTTCGAAATTCTTGCAGTCCATGCATCTACAGTTTTCTGAGCAAAGGATGTTTGCTTGAAAGCACTCACAGTACTTTTTGAGGCAGCCTGACTTCTTGCAGTGGCAGCCCTTATTGTGCTTGCCCAAGGCCCCAGCATCCTCCTACAGTAATTTGAAACAGCTTCATTAGTTTGTCTCAACAGCCAGAAATAGCATGAAGTATGAACAATTTACTAGAGGAGAGAAATTTAGTTATGCTCCATCAAGCAACAAAAGTGTCATTCTATTTCTTTCACACCTTTTCTCAAGCATACACTGCAAGATGACAATCTCAGACAGTAAGCTCCTTTACAAGAAGTAAACATTAGGGACCTTTGCAGACACGTTTACATGGTTATTGACAACGGAGTCGATTTCTGGTTCCATATGTTCTAAATGCAAGCCCTAGTAAGAAAGCTACTGACTTTTTCCTTAAAAAAGCAGAAGTTGTCAATATGTCCAATCCAAAAACTTAAGCCATTGGATGGAGGAAAAGTACCAGTAGACAAGCAATCTAAAATTCCTTAATACCCTCTCTCATGTGCTTACTAGATAGAGAAAGGCACATGGAATTGACAAACAACAGCCACACAATGTCCTGGGGCCACACATAACTCTCATGCGATGGTAGATATTCAACTCAAAAACTTCAAAAATTTGATGGAAGGGGACTACATGATTATAAAACCCAGACAAACCCACAAACATGAAATATGAGATAACAATCTAATGGAAGCGATTATCAGTTTATGATTAGTCCTAGCAGTAACATGTAAAGCCAAAAACCAGTTATCCAACATATGTTTTGAGTTGTACACATTTGTTTTGGTGAAAATCAATGTCAAAGCTCCCAAGAAGGTAAAGCTCGGTCGCATTTATCCTCCAAAAGTTTGAAGCTAATTGACAAACTAAACTATCAAAATCAGCTCAGGGTTTAATGTGATAGTCACAATAAGATGATAAGGACCATTCAACAAAGGAAAAGGCTGTGATGTAACTAGAATGGGTAGACATATCAACCATGTATTTAACCTGAATTACAAATAGAAGCTAAGATTTCTCCAATTGATTTCTTTGAGTTGACTCACATCACAAATAGCAAAAAGATAACCATGCTAAAGTGCAATAGGAGGAGAAATGGATTAAAGAAGATATATTTAAAAAAAAAGCAAGTTTAGTTAATTGAAAGTACCCACCCTTCTGTCCCTTGCTCCATGAGGACTGCTCGCGATTTTAGGTCTAAATGCATTTGGATTACGTTCTAGAGTAGCTTCAACAGCTTCTCGTCTTGCAGCTTCATTTTCTTCATTATTGTGACAGTTTGAGCAGTTGCACTTATCACAGTATATACCAGATGCAAAGCATTCGCAGTAACTGATCAAAAAGTGAGATCAAGACCATATAACTTAGAGGAGGATATACCATCAGCTGAAAATTCAAATTTAACCACACAATAAAAGAATTGAATTTCGACAATAACAGAACAGTGAAGTAATGCCTTAAGGATAATCTAACTCTTAAGTATAATAGAAGGCCAAGCACGATTCATGATGCAAAGTACTCAAGAAAACATAATAATGACCTAGAAATCAAGAAGCACACAGCATTCGTGAAGATTTTGAAAAGAAGAGATTAGCCTAAAGTCGATTGCTTTAGTAAGTGTCTATTGGCACTAATAATGGCATATACCACCAGTTGCGGCACAACGAATCAATGGACACTCCAAAAATATGTCCTGCATATCATATATTTCTCATTATCCAATGTTCATACTCCATATTTTAATTATTACCCCTGCACAACTTATGAGGCTTTCACAAAAGACTGGTGACATAAAGCAAACCACAGAAAACTCTTCCGTAACAGAACTAAAAAATTTTATGGAACCTAATCTAGAAAGGGACAAAACTCGGAAGGTGCCAGTATGCCATTCTAGCATCATCGTTTTAGAAGCCTTCCATTTATGGCTATGAATGGTTTTCAGAATCCCAAAATACTGTTTTTAATCAAGGAAATTATTCCACCACCCTGAGTTTTGAAAAGTTGCAGGGATACCCTGTTTTTTAAAATTTTAATCTGATAACACCCCCCTAGATAAATTGACAGATCCAACATAAGCTAACGGGATGTCAGAGTAGTTTTAAAAACACAGGGAATATTCTTGCAATTTTGTTAAAACACAAGCTGTGTCAAAAAATGCTTTAATAAATGCAAAAAAAATGTCTTGACTATATTTATGAATGACTTTACACTCTCTTTGGCACCCTAAGAATCATTCTTTTTCCGAATAAAAAAACCAGAGAACCACATTCAGGACAACATGTTTTGACTGTGTCCAGATAATTTTTCCTTCAATAAATAAAACATGTTTTCATGACTTTACATTCTGTCTGACAACCTCAGAATCCATTCCTTTTCTGAGTAAAACCAAAAAATTTCATCTTGTAAAAAAGTGATCCATATTAGATTCTCACCATCATCTGGAAGACATGGTTATTAACAGATCTCAGATATGGTTTATACAGTATATTGTTGAACTTTGCAATATATCTACCAGACCTAGATCACATTTTGAGTGGTCTGATCGTGAGACAATCATCTGAATTTTGCATCATACTATAAGTATTCAGGAAGACACGCATGTTCACCATGCAACCCAATCCTTACCACTGCACAAGGCACAGAAGCTTATCCTACTCTAACAGCATATTTTGTGGGAAGAAAGGAAAGGAAATTGAAACCAAATGAGGCAAGGAACTGAACCACTATTCATATTCTTATAATTGGTTGTATCAAAAGAATGTGGGAATCTAAAAGGGGATTGGAGTCAAATGTCAAATATTCCCTAAAGAAGTAGTATGAGAGAGAGAAAAGGGTACACCTGGAAAATAACATAACAAGTATCTTTATGAGGGAACAGTAATTGGATTTCCTTCCTCATGTGAATCAGTGCAAAACGAGTCTTCCAATGGGAACACCCATTCCAATGAAAATGTGCTCTCCAAACATAAGGAAAGGAATGAAAGCCAAAATCTTGATCCCATTATGACCTCCATTCCATGTACCAAATATGGCCTGGAGTCATTATGTTCACATTTTCATTCAACAACCGAGCTATGCACACTAAACTTGCACCTAATTAGAAATCTTTCAAAGAAAAGAATTTAAATTTAATATTAATAGCTACATCATCGAAATCTTAGAATGGAGTGAGCCATTGAATGATGCCTAATGTGAGCATCTAATGATAAATACTATGCTATGGTAAAAGCAAACAACACCATCAATCAACAGATAATTAACACAATGACAAAGAGTATAGTCAAAATACAGGGGTCTTTCCTTTATCCCTTTGGCCTATGTTGAATAATAGACTCTAAATGCTGAATTAAATCGACACGCTTTCCATCAAAGATACTCAAAAAGATCCACAAAATGTCTGCATACCTTTCCTATCAAAACAATGAACAAGAAAAGCACTTTTAGAGTTCCATTCTGTTGCTTATACCGAAGAACACATCCCACATTACCATATTCTACTGGTATCTGTGTTTGGCACACAGCCTATAACTCACTGACACTTAACTAAGCCTGCGAACAGCTTCTACGAAGAGTTTATGTACTTATTGAACCGCGAAAAAGTGAAACTTCTGAGGTGAAACAGGCGTACATCGAAAGTTCCTTTTCTGCAGGATATTCTTTTTTGCACGGATTCAATAGCTAATACACATTAGCCAATATTTCAGCAGCATTAAATTTATTTATTCACGATATGCACCCTCAATAATACAGAAAAAGCTATAGGAGAAAATGTGCTATCTCATGGAGAGGCAAAAATGATGGATGATTTCAAGTTCATGGATGATGGCACCAAAAAAGCAGGTAAGGTCCCACTAGTACATATAATAGAATTCCAGTCGCTAAAGTGAAAAGTCAAGAAAATTCTATCAGTTCATGGTCACTAAAATGACCATTCTGTTCATGCAGAAATGTACTTACAGCTTCAAGCAACGTGAGTGTTTACAGTTGCACTGCTTTTGCTTCTTCGGAGTGCCCTCTTTTACTTCCACATTGGGTCTGGGTCTTGCCTTCGGAGATTCCATCCTCCTAAAAACGCAAAGTCAAAGAACATATATACCACGTTAGCTCAATCAAGTAAAGTCATATATTGTCAGTGCAGCAACCGAAAAATTACAACTTTGAATGGCATCGGCACAACTGCAGATGTCTGACAGGTCATAACAGGTAGATGACAGTAGAAATGCAGTAGTTGAATCGTTGCAAAAGAGAAACAGACCAAAGCCTTATTCTTCTGGCTTGTGATCAAGCAATTTAAAGAGAACTTAGCACATAATGAATTTCAACACCACAAGACCCCAGCGAAGGTATTGAGAATCAACATATCAAGCAAAGATTCAATGGAGATAAAAAGAGAGAATTTTCAACATGAAAAGAGAGAGAAGTTCCATTATCAAAAACCTAAATTAAATGAAATTCCACCTTACAGAAAAAAAAGAGTATATCAGAGAACATTTTTAGAGCAATGCCATCATAAGTACACTTTTACGCTTATAAGGAAACTTATTTAGGTCAAAAAATAAAAGTAAAAGTTTTCTGCATCGACATATTTCAGACACCTGCAACATCAGAAATTCAACAAGCTCACTAAGTGATATGGTATTATTTTCAGACAATTGCCAAAGGAATGATACAATGACAAGTCTGATACATACTCTTTTAGGCCTTTGAACATCTCTTTACCATGAAAACTTCAGGCACAAAAGGAAAGTTAGACTCCAATTGCGCTCAACACGTTTGCAATTGCATTTAAACGTTAGTAAAAGTCTTGGCACAGTGGGCTAGACATTCTTTAGAAGCATTAAACTGTTTTTGTGCAAAGAAGATAGATGGATGCAGTTCTGGGAAGATGAAGATAAATGGAGTGAAATGAGTTGAAATCTCATGACCTTAATAGGAAAGAAAGTACCTTTTACCAACAACAATGACAATCCAACAATGTTAAGATTTTCCACAAGCTCCCAAAAAAAAAAAAAATACCAGAAGTCAACGAAGGATATCAACAATTTAACATCCTAAACAAAGCATTGGACCGTCCTCAGGCTGAAATACCTCTATCGAACAAGAAAATAATAATGTAGAAAATGCAGACACTGGGAATAAGGAAGAGCTGAGACGGTGAAGCAGAAAATGGATGCAGGAAGAATAAAACCACTAGAGAGAGAGAGAGAGGGCGTTCAAGCACGTCCTTCCGCCATTCCTTCATTTAAAGTAAGATCCAAAACACTCTTCATCCATCAATTCAATAGCTCAATGCTGCAACTAACCAAGTGCATTCACCACCAAATCCACAGTTACCTCTTGATTCTTCCAAATACCCTTAGAACCACTTTCCTCGAAGAAAACAATAAGTTTCCAGAGGGGGAAAGAAAATCAAGAAGAAAGGCAGGCGCGCGCGTGCGCTGAGAAAATCACCAAGAAACCAACTGCGCACCAACCTCACTGCAGGATGAGAAGCCTGGAGAGGAGCCACGGGCAGCGCCACCCCCTGCGACGGCCGCGCCGTCGCCGCCTGCGAGACGGCTTGCTGCTGCGGATGCTCCGGCAACGCCACGCTCTCCCTCTCCCCGCCGCCGCCGCCGCCTCCTCCTCCTCCTCCGCCCCCTGTGAAATCAAGCTGCCTCGCCACGGAGCTCCCTCCCGGGTCCGATTGCTGCTGCCTCTTGGGCGACGACTCCCCCGCCTCGCCTCCTCCCATCAATCTCCGGCTCAAATCCCACAACCCGGATTTCAAACACCAAGAACCGCGTCCCAAAAGACTCGAATCCGCCTCGACGACCCGCCGAATTCGCTCGAATCAGGAACAAAATTCAGAAGCTTTCAGCTCCAAGCTCGCAGGGCCGGAAGAAGAACGACCTCCAAGAATTCAAATTCCCCGAAGCCGCGAACGCGTCGACGGAGCTCGAGATTCACACCCGACCAGTGACGAGAGAGATGCGGGCGCGACACCGAGCACAGTGTGATCGAACACAGAGAGCGACTGCAACTTCCGAGCCGGACGGAGATCAAATTTGCGCAGAGGAAAGCTCGAAAATCTCAATCTTTTTCCTCTCCGGCCGAGCGGAATTGCGAGAAGGGGGAAGAAGAAATTAAAAGGGGAAGCTTTTTTGGTGTGTTGTGGTGTTTGATCTTCGTTCCTCCTTCCCCTCCCTCTCTCTCCCGAGGTTTTGAAATTTCAATTTCGCGATTATTTGGACGGTCGGATGCGCGTCTGGGCCTCATCCGACGGACGAAACCGGACGAAACCGATCGACGGCCGGAATTCATAGAAGGGTACGTAGCCTCGGTCCTCGTCCGTGCGATCCCCGCCCGGGCACTGAAAGAGAGCGATGATCGAAAACCCTCGAGATTGCTGTTGGTTGAGCTCTGATCGCGGCCACGTGGCGGGACCTCATTAGCTGGAGCCCTCACCCGTTCGTGCGCATAGTTGTTGCCTCCCTCCGCCCCACTTAGAAAAGAAGAAAACAGCAGAAAAAAAGAACAAATAAAATAAGTAAAAATAAATTGGCGCTAAATGTGGCAATTTGCCTCAGAAATTGTTGACTGGGGTTAAATCAACTTCGGTACGGCCAGCATCCGGTACGAGGGGGTTAATTTGAAATTGGCCCCTTGAGATAGCAGAAATAACAAAATGACCCCACCGAAGCGGATTTTTCTCGTATCAGCCCCCATAATGTAGACGCGAAATCTCAGATTACCCCCTTATCAAAATGGGCGTCAAATTACCCTGAACATGACCTTCGCATGCGAGGGATATACCTGCGAAGAACATTGCTCGGCTTCACCCACTCGAGTGAACAGAATACTTGGTGATTTGTAAATATTTTAGTTAGTAACATGCTAATCAAGTGGTGTTTTTCCGACGAAGAAAAGTATACTTCGATCGATGACTAATACATAGACACATAAGGTTAGAAGTCGTTATTTATTCTTGAAATGAGTCACGTTTTCATTATATACAGGGGATTATCCATTTGTTGCCAAACGTTCATAATAAAAACCTTTTCGGATAAGAGATTTTGCTTCGGCCTCGGCAACATTTAGGAAAAGAAAAGGTTCACTTCAAAGACCTTTTCGGATGCAATTTGATCAAACCAAATTACGATCGACAAAGTAGGGCGGCGGCTCAACTCTATCTGCCCCGGTCATCGAAGGAAGCCTGCGCGTCCACAATTCGGATTTCGTTTCCCTTTCTTCGATTGCTGGATAAAGAATGTCCCGTTGCTCCATTTCTTTTTAGGCAGCTCACTCAAATTCTTACTCGATGCCTCTATCAGAGATGGCAAAGGGAGATGGAATTGCAATTCCGCTCCAGCCTTCTCCTACCGAATCAAATGCGAGGATAATTTGTATCCAATCACTGAGAAATAACCGGCAGCAATTCAAAAGGTTCGAGATAACTCTCCGGCACAAAGTTGCTCTAACTTGATTGCTCGAATTATTTGCTGTCATTCATATGCTCGATAGACATTGTGAAGATGGAGTTGAACCTTCGTTGATAGGAGCATTCACCTGATGAAAAACCATGAACATCTCCAGGTAACCCGATGCTGGAGAGAAAATTCTCTGCAAATTCCATTTGAATAACCAGTCACAGAAGCAGACCACACAAACAATTGTACAAGTTTTTGACCTAAATTCATACACAGGCACTATGCAACCATAAATGCTTCATTGCAAACAGTACAATTCTAGCTCCACCGTCCCTCCAACCTTCGACATCCTTTACACCAATTGCCTCCAAGCCTGCAAAAATCGGACATATAGCAGCAAATCGCGCCTCCGCTAATAAGGATCACCAATCCTCGCTCTGCCCAGGCCGTGGCGGTCATCTCGTCCCCTCTCCATGTAGAGATCACGACGATATTCTTTGGGTGGGAGGGCACCCCTAATAGGCGAACGGCTCCTCTCCCTGATGTCGCGTGCCCATCGGTCATGACTCGCAGGAAGTGGCGGTGGGTGCAGAGGTGGCGATAGTGGTCGCCTGTCAAAGCTTTTTCCTTCACTTACAAAGCTATCCCTTCCACGGTCTCTGTGGGCCCAGTCAGTTGGCACTGGTCTGTCAAACCTGCTCCTTCCCCTATAATCATCTTCTGGATAGTCCACATGTTCCCTTCCCATGTAGTCATCGGAGAACCCAACTTCATGCCTGGGAGGGGGTAGACCACCAGGGACAAAATCTCGAGGCCCGTCCCGAACCCATGAACGAGGTGGAGACCTGTACCCATTGATGGACCTAGGAGGCAAACGATGTGATGGGGGCCCAGGAAAACGCCTCGGAGCAGCATATAGAGGCGGTGGGGCCAGATAGCCCCTTCTGGGGCTACCCCTGTGTCCAGAGCGAGGTCTGCTGCAGTTGTTACAGTGATCTCGCCTTGCAAAGTTCAGATTGCCACATCTAAGAGAATAAAAGATGATCGGATGTTAGACAAAAAGAATAGTCAGACTGGTAATATCAGGCACGAGATAAGAGCTGCAAAGCTCAAATAGGAAATTGCTTGCTGGAGAGGTTGAATATGGACAGCTGGCCAGGTTCTCCTGCTAAGTGTCATGCACATATGCCATTATATTAATGATTAATCAGAATTAATTCTCAGGATCACAGTGCATCATGCACTTTGTGAATAAGAAATTGAAGCAGAGAGTTCTATGTCTCCGTTGCTGGAATACGAAATACTGGCTACTATTTGAGTCTGTAATCAGCTGCAGGTACTTGTAAAATATTGAAACCGACTATAAATAAAGTCTCTCCAAATACAAATCATAAAGAAAGCATCTAGATATTGCCTTGCAATTCTTTCTGAGCAAGCAAGTAACCTAAGGACAATAACATAAAGCTATTCTAAAGATTTAGCATCATGACTTACGAAGGATCTTCACAGTACCAATCCCCTTCCCTTGGTCGCACATTGGGATTGTTTCTAGCCACGGCTTCACCTCTGAATGGCCGAGGACCCAATCCAGGACCATCAAAGCCCCTGACATAGGGCCTACCACCGCCCCTTCCTCTACCATAATGGGGAGAAGAATCTCGGAACCTACCAGGCTCCCTCCTGCCGAGAAATTCACGGCCACGTAGTGGACGATCAAGATCAGGACTATAGTGACGTTCTGCATTCCTATGATGAACAGGAGATACAGAACCTGCACCAATTCTAAATCCTGGAAAAACAAGCCAAAAGCGTCTAGATAATTAGACCTCAGAAGAATTAGTTGATTTCAAGTAGTCATGACAGCCGGCAGCATGCAGTCAATGAAAGTGCCAAGTTTCAACAAATAACTGAACTGATTTTTGAAAACTGCTACTGGTCGTGAAGACAGCTCCTCCAGTCGTGTATCATGGAATTCAGATAAAAGGGAGATTGGGGATGGAATCTACAACTGACGGTGCAGTCATTACTTTTCAAGAACTTCACCCGCTGTAACAGACAAACTGACTACAAAAGGTGCGATCCAAGCAACTCACTTGCTCTTACCAATTAGGGATGTCCCCTGTAGTCTTCAGGATCAGAATACATTCCACAGTTTCCTAGATTCAAGTACCTCAAGTGTACCATGCAAACCACTACATCCGTGAATTAATGTTTTCCTAAGCGTATGAGAGACGTTCCCAACCATAGATGCAACATTAACATATACCAGCATCAATCCACAACAAAGAACATATCAGCATCCACATCTGCACACTAGAAGATAAATAAAAAGCATGAGTAAAATAAACCAACCCAATCAAAGAAATCATCCAAACAAAACCCCCCAGGCCTCCTGAAGACAAGCAGCAGACGTAAACCCATGTAAGAACCACAAAGTGACAATCTGCTACTCGGAATTACATCAAACTCCACCAATTGGTATGAACCCACTTTCTTCCAATCAAAACTCATCCGTTGAGTGCAACAAATTTGACAAAAATCCCAAACAGCGATGAGATATATTTTCTGCTTAATCCACATATCCAGTTAACTTAGAGCATGATGCAATTTATTCCCAGCAGAGATTTTGGAGCAAATACCATTGTCAACCCTTTTCTTTATGAATTCCATCAATATCCCTCTCCATGACTTTAAAAGAGGTATCCTGGCAAAATGTTCTTGTAAGGTGCAGTCTTCTCATTACCAGTTAACCACTTGCCAACCTCATTGGTAACAACGCATTTCAAAGACATTGCAAACGTCCTGAGACAATGTTCCCCCACCTCCAGCATTTGGCAGATTAAAAATGGAAGCAGCAAAGGCCATTTGACTTACCCAGCACCCGCCAAAAGGACAAAAAAGAATCTTAACAGATTGTTCAACCAAGACAAGCTATCCGCATTTTAACTTGAATGGTATTCACCATTGTCAAATCAGATTCCATATAGCCATCCCGAAATACTGGACCAAATTTCCAACTACAACACCTTGAGATGTAACCAGCCCTAATGCAGGAAAAAACAGGAACCACCTTCATCAAATTCATGACATGGAAAGTGAACAGACTGTCTCAGACAAGAGGGAGTAGAAACCTGATCAACCAACTCCAGGCATGGAAAAAAGCCCTCCAGTCAGTATGTGTAGCCACAGACTGATATTAGAATGAGGTACAAGGAACTTTAACCATAATGATAATAGTAAGCAGATGCCGAGAACATCAGCATGTGCACATCCCAACTGAAAACCTCATATCTGAACTGAAACTGCTGCCACTTTTCTTATCCCATTAACTATCGCAAGATAATACCTAAAAGCAGCCTTCAGCATAAATGAGATGCATGAATATACCAACTCTACTAAAATCAGAACTTTCCAGCCACAAACCATTCCAACCCTTTGTTACCCAAAGACATAATTAACCATCAAAATCCCAAAACCCTGACTTTTTAAACCAACGCACACTGGAATGCCTTCATCAAGACCCAAGTTCTTGCAGGCACATTCAAAGCTGTGACAGACAACAGCAGAGTTTATTCAACGCTTCAGATTAACAAATCTACTAAAACCACATGTTACACAAAAATGTTCAACTAACAAAAGGCAGAGCAAGCGTTCAAGAATTAGCACAAGCTCTTTGATGGCAGCAAGAAATTGTGATTTTCAAGCTTTTTATCACTGTTGCTTTGCACAAAATGCAACTCTTAGACGACACTATAATATGGCAAAAGATCTGGCATAAAGCTAGTAGCGTATTTTGGACTCAAGAGGTGACTGTGAGAACATCATCAATCATCCTCAGATAAAAAGTATACAGTATAATCTGTACGAGAGTAGATAAAGCATGGCAATAGGTTGATTATTCCCATTTATGGCGATGCAACTCAAACCACATTTTACCTTGTGACAAGAAATCAAATTTCATACAACCTCAATTTTTTTCCCATCTTCAAAGGTCACACCTCACATCCTTCTGCATCACAGCTGTGATGCCATTTTCAGGTGAGTAAGGACAAATAATAAGCTACTTTGAGCTAGGACTCGTACCCCAGCATGGCATCCGGATCAGAGGTTTCCAGTGCATAAGACATCTTCAGCCACAATGGTCAAGAAGAGACGGAATAATACCGCTAGCAACTCTTTGACTTAAGCCATGCAGATATCACCTCTCGGTAAGTTTCACCCACAACAAACTTCAATTATCAAAAATCAAGCAAGCAGTCAAATCAATGTAAGTGTTACTTACCTAGTAGCATCCTGATTCTGTAAATCTTAAACCACCACCCCACCCCCCACCCCCACTCCCAGACAAAAAAAAAAAAAAACTGAACCACACATTTGGCAGCTCGAAAAACACAAACAGCTAAGATTATCAGAAGAAACTAAGCTACAAAGTCATAAACATAGTTGATACACCAACGCAATTAGAGATCTAAGCGAGCCACACCTCTAGGATTCTGCCACTGTTATAGCATAGATGAGAAGCCGCGCATCCTGAGTATGTCAAATCACACAGCTAAATACATATACATCAGATGCTTATTCTGTAGGATTGTGATGTTGCTCCCGTCAACATTATAAATCAGAATTACTCTTGACCCCTAAACCAAAAACAGTATATATTCAATCTCACTGTGCAGAAATGCAGGAGGCGCAACGGAAAAGCGAACTCATCGTGCTTGATAATCATTAACCATTTCTAAAGCGACCGAAGAAGAAGAAGGCTATCGGATGAAGAATGAAAAAAGTACCGGCGTCGTCGGAGTATCGATCCGAGCGATAAGGCGGGAGCGGATCCCGTCGGTCATCGCCGGACTCATAGTCGCTCGCGGCGGCGCGACCACCGGTGATGCCATCGCCGCCGCCGCCGTCGCTGCTGGAGGGGCGGACGACGAGGCTGCTGAGAAGGGGCTGGTGGCGCGACGCCGGTTGGTCCTTGTCTCTTGAACCCATGCCTCCGCTCCCGCTGTCTTCCTGCTTTCTCTGTTCAGATCGGAGTCTCCGCGAGCGGGTTCTGTACCTTAACCCTAGACAGTGGAAGGAATCTTCTTCTTCTTCTTCCTTTTTTTTTTTTTGGAGTGGGGGCAATAATGGAAATTAAAAAATAGGTAAAAAGGTTTTTCCTAAATTTTTTGTTTTTGCATATGCTTGCGCTAGAAAGGGAAAATAAGAAAAATTGTTTAAAAAAAGGAGTCAATGACTTCTGTCTATTTTTTACCTTTTAGATCTTTAGTTAGCACAAGACTTGATAAGATATAATATAATATATGGAGTTTTTTTTATATCTTATACATTGTATAATGAATTGCATTAATAAAGAAACTCAATTTGAAAACGACAAATCCAAGTTGAGATTAAAGAAGAACCTTTGACTCTCTCGTCATTATTTTGATTTGTGAAGTTACGAATTCGAGATATGGAGATATTATTTATGAAGCCTGCACCCGCTCGTTATAGTATAGTTTGTGAAGCTTAAACTTTGTCCGAAGCAAATGAAAGATATAGAATAAGGAAAAAGAAAATGAGAAGAATGAGATACGACTTTCAAAAGAAGTTTTCATATTATGGATAGGATAAATCCTATCTACTTTCAGACAAAAACGCATTTAGAATTTGTTTCGAATTGATTTAGTTATTGAGTTATAAATTTATTGTTGCAATAACATTAACTCTACTCATTAAATTTCAGTCCGCGTTTGGTTTTTCAATTTGAATAAAAATAATAATAGCATAAATAGTCCACAAACTTTTATCTAATGTTTATAGTCATTCACAATTTTTTTTTAATTTATTCAATATGATAATTAAATTTTTAATCAAATATGTAATATTATTCCCGAACTCTTGAGATAAAGAACTTTTGATATATATAAATATTTAATATTATATTTTTATAAATTTAAGTTTATAGATTATATTAAATATATACTAAAATTTTATGAATTATATTATATATTGAGCTAAGTTTCGAAAATTATATTAAATAAATTAAAATTTTGATGGTCATATTATAAATTAAGTCCTGTTCAGAGATTTTTCATGTCGTTTTTCCCAAAGCAAAAACGCTCACCATCCCTCGAAGTCCGCTTTTTGTCTCGATCTGCCGCCCTCCCGTTTCGCTCGCCCCTTGCGTTTTCGCAGCGCGTATTAAAATGCGAAAAAATCGACTCTTCCAGACATATTTTACTCTCGTCACGAAGCTGGAAAGTCGAGAATGCCCTCATCGGGACACTCGTCAGCAGAGCGGTCACCGAAGCGAAGACAGCGCGACCTTTCCTCGGGCCAGAGCCTCTAGAGAAACGACACGTGGCTCGGGGGAGTGGGGGGAAAGAGAAACGATGCTCTGCGACGCAGGTTCGCCCACCCAACTGTTCCTCGTACGACATTCGGATTTATTTCTGCGATTCAACAACTGTGCATGGTCGTTCCTTTCTTCATCGCTCCCCATTCCACAGGTCGCTCCTCTCTCTCTCTCTCTCTGCGTCTCTTTGTGTTCTTTAATGGAGCTTTCGTGAACCCTCACTATCACTCACCGCCTCCGTACTTCCCTCTCTTCTCTCCGTGACCGTCTGTTTTCCGCTTGACTATGTAGATATGGACGTGTTCGTGTGAGACCTGCAGCTTCCTTCTTCGGCTTAACTTCGCCACGTTGCCGGTCAGCTCTCAAGTAGGAGCATAACAGTGACACTTCGCCTGCATCTCCCTCTCCCGGTCTCTCTGTTAGGAGTTCCGTTTTTCTCTCCCCTTTCCTTCGATCCGCCTCTGGGCGATCATCGGGTGATCGAGGCGAAATCAGGTAATCGCATTCGATTCTGAACCTTGATGATGATGATGATGGTCGCCTTCGAGGCTTGCGTTTTCTATCGGTGTCGAGATTTAACTTTTTTATACGGAGATCGGCTTATTTAGCAGTTCGTTCTCTTGCGTAATGTTTACGGTGTTCACATTCAGCTCATTAGCGGGCTCTTGGCTCTGTCATTGGTTGCTCGTATTCGTGACGAAGTAGAATTTCGAGGGATAGAGATTATATTCGTTTGATTATTTGGACTTCTTCAATTTACTCGATCAGCTCTTTTTTCTGCATATACAAAGCAGCATAGAGGAGTCTCAGTCCTTTATCGCGGCCTATTTTTAGTATGATCGAGTTATCATACACATTGATTCATGTTCTCTGACATATGCCTTTGCTTGAACATTTTTTGTTCGATTACCTGTGCAAACCAGTGGCTGATCATGGCCAACTTAGGTTCATGAATGTTAGGAAGCTTGAGAAGAGTAATCTCGTATCCAAATAGCAAGATACGATCTACTGGATTTTCAGTATCTGTTAGGAATTTTAGTTCCGCTAGAATGCTGACTGGACCCCATCTGTTGCTATCTAAAAAGAAAGAAAACGTCCAGAAATTTGATAAGCTGGTCTCACTGAAGCCCAGTAGGCCAGTACTCATGGCCTTGCACTGGGCCATAGACTTCCACTATTTTGATGTGCTTTTTTCCATGTAATTATGATAGAGCGAAAGGCACAGGGAAATATGTAGCCAATAGCAGCAATTACAAGATAGCCCCCAGCTATCCTCTGCTGTCAATGTGATCCTGCAGACTGCCTGGATTTCTTCAACTTACAGAGATTTAATTTTGACAGGAGAGAGGGCTGTAAGTGCCACGAAGCGCGAAGTAGTCTAGACTGGCTGAAAAGTGGCATGTGGAGCCCCCAACGTGAACCTTTGTCGATATACCATCGTGTACCATCAAAGGAAAATTCCAATCAAGTGGACATGGAAGATGATTCCGGTAATTTTCGTTTTGGAGTTTGGAACTGTTTATTCTTTCGATCACCAGTTGCATCAAAGCGAAAACTTAAGATGGTAGCTTCTTCCTGTCTTCAGTTTTGATGTTCTTTTTAAATAGTTTATATGCACTGAAGCCAATGCATAAGTTGTTGATCTAGGTGCTTTAGTTGGTAAATTGGGAAGCAGTAATGCTAAATGGTTTTTAAAACTTTTGCACATGTGGGAACCAGTTGCACGCTATTTTTATCAGTGGAATTTCTGTTTTTTTATCTTCTTAGTAAAAAGCTTGCATTAATGTCCACAATTATATGATAATATGTTGCAACTTGATTGTTGTATGTGTTTAGCTCTTTTGCAGAGCAGTATCGATCAAGAAAGTTCAAATCCTCCATGGAGGCATTCACTGCCATATGTGCTGGTGGCTACTATATCTTCATTTTTATTTGGATACCATCTCGGGTTTGTCCTTTAGCTTCTAATTTCAAATGTAGCTTAAGTTTGAGTTTGTACAATTTGAGTATGCATATATTATGATATATAGACGTTCTTTGCATATCTCATCCATGCAGAGTAGTCAACGAACCTCTTGAGAGCATTTCTTCAGATTTGGGTTTCAGTGGAGATACTCTTGCTGAAGGTATGCAGTAATTTACTCTGTTTTGCGCCAACCTCCTTCTGTTGAATAATTGAAAATATTGACTCGTGCTAAATGAAGGTTTGGTGGTGAGTACATGTCTTGCTGGTGCTTTTGTTGGATCTCTATTCAGCGGTTGGATCGCAGATGGGCTGGGGCGCCGTAGGGCTTTCCAATTGTGTGCCTTGCCCATGATTCTTGGTGCTTTCGTGAGGTAGTGTCAGTGTTCCTTGAAATAGTTATTTCCTCAAATTTGATACTAGATATTAACTCTCCTTGAAATAATTTTTCCCCAAATTTGATATGAGATATGGGCTCTATTTTGTGATTTTCAAACCCCATAAGAAGGCTTTCCTTTTTTTTTTTCCCCTCAACTTTCAATCCCGTACTTTCTGTCTTCTGTTATTTCCTCAGGAGGCAAATATATTTACTCGTGTAGTTGCTGCAAAGAGAAGAATGGAAAGATAACAGTCAAAAGCTAAGATTGTACACTGCTTGACTTTGACCATATAATTACCCTTTAGATGTCAAGCTGATTGTATCACTGATCCTTTCGATATTTAAATCCAGACGAATGGAATATATGCAGCAACAAGCTTCCAACAGTCTGAAATAATAGACTGTTGATGCACTCACAAAATTCATGATTTTATCGGTTGTTAGGATGCGTTGTACATGTTTTGTATATATGTGGCCCATGCATCTGATAATAGTGATGAAATTAAAGGAGAAACATAGTCCTTTGTGTTTGATAGAAGGAAAACCTCTAAATTTTCAGTGCGAAGAGCAAAACTCTCATGGGTATGCTGCTTGGGAGGTTACTGGTTGGGACAGGAATGGGTTTGGGTCCTCCTGTTGCATCTCTTTACGTGACAGAGGTACAGTGTCCCTTTTAAGAGTTCCATGGTACCATGTTTAAATTTTACAATAGAAAAATCATACAATGTTTAATCCTATTTTGATTTCCTATGAAATCAGATTTCTCCTGCTTTTGTGAGGGGTACTTATGGAAGCTTTGTTCAAATTGCTACATGTCTTGGGCTGATGGGATCTCTTTTGGTTGGAATCCCTGTGAAGGAAATCACTGGCTGGTGAGAATGTGTTGGATTTGATTCTGTTTGTACTCCTCAGATGCTTCAGTGCTGCTTGTGTTTTCTCCATTCCACCATATCTTCTGGCTTTACTTCTTCTTCTTTTCAATCCGGATGACATTTACACTACACAAGTCCATGAAAAACCTCTCACAGGATGTGTGTGCTACTTCGACTATGCACTCTGGGTGAGGTTGGGTAACGCCTGGTTGTGAGGAGTTGAAAACTGTACTTCTTGGTCACCGGGGGCAGTTCCTCTCCAATACCCATGGTCACCCATGGGGCATTTAGTGGCTAAACTTCTGTTCATAATGCTCCAAATTCTTTGTTCAGGTGGCGTGTTTGCTTCTTGGTATCTATAATTCCAGCCGCAATTCTTTGTCTCTCCATGAGTTTTTGTGCAGAGAGCCCACACTGGTTATATAAGGTTTGGTTTCTTGAGATCTTTGCTATTTTCTGCTGTTAGCATGTCTCTGTGTTCTGCTATCGATAGCAGATATACATATACACACCGATTTTTCACCAAAAGCAACTTATTTAAGGAGATTTTCCATCATTCCCAACAGATCCAGCCAAAGAAAATATAATTAAATTCTCTCTCTATTTGAATGTTCTCTAAAAACAGACTTAAGGAAAATCAATCTCTCTCTCTCTCTCTCTCTCTCTCTCTCTCTCTCTCTGTGCGTGCATGATGTTGCTAGGTTTTGTGAATCAACTAGCTTGACACTTAATGCTGCTCAATTATGTGATTTAAATGGTCGAACAAGTTTCTGTTATTCTGGTTCAAGGGGTAATGGCTTCTCAATTTGACGAAGCAGTGACCCTTGCTAAAGGTTGAGGCTGATCAAACTTAAGTAAATGCACTCAGATCTGTTTTCATGGCTTATGTTGTAACTTAACTTATTCCCCATGATTGGCATAATACAGAGAGGAAGAATCGCTGAAGCAGAAGCTGAGTTTGAACGGCTCCTAGGAGCATCACATGTCAAGCCTGCAGTTGATGAGTTGTCCAAATTAGACAGAGGGGATGACTCTGATAGCATAACAATCTCAGAGTTGCTATGTGGCCGTCATTTTAGAGGTAGGAATTGGCAATATGTGGTGTGTGCTGCCACTTCTCTTGGAGTCCATTCTTCTCTTTTTTGCAAGTTTCAGTACTGATGTCATTGGTCTCCTTCTCCCTCTCTCTCTCCCCTTCGCTCTCTGATGTGCTTCATTATTATATGCTTTCTGCAGTCGTATTTATTGGCTCAGCACTGTTTGCTCTGCAACAGCTCTCAGGAATAAATGCTGTGTTTTATTTTTCTTCTGCCGTCTTTAGAAGCGCGGGTGTGCCATCAGGTCTTGCAAACGTCTTCATAGGGGTGGCAAATTTATCTGGTATGACACTGCTTCCACGTATTTACTTAGTAGAGGAAAAACTTCATTTATTAAGTGGTTGATTCTTGTTCATACAGGGTCTATTATTGCAATGGCATTGATGGATAAACTGGGAAGGAGGGTACTCCTCCTTTGGAGTTTTTTGGGCATGGTAACTTGTTATTACTGTCCTAAGATTTCCACTTGATTGTTGAAGTTATCATTAGGGTGTGGATATCGCATATAAGGGAAACAATGGTGACAAACAAAAGAAACTGCACTGGCAAGAGAACCTGTGCAATTATAGTATTAGTATTAGACATGCGATAAGAGTATGCCAAGGTTAGCAATGGAAGTCAAGGTGAGGAAAACGTTATCTTAATTAGACTCCGTTTGTTTCACGGAAAATAACTTTCAGGAAAATATTTTCAGAATTTTTTGGCGTTTGTTTTATAGAAAATAAAATAGTCAAGGAAATTATTTTCCATTAATGGAAAAAACACCTTCAAAAGTGGAGAAAATGTTTTTCGTTTTTTTGAAAGAAAAAAATATGTTTTTTTGAAAGAGGAAAACATTTTCCGTGTTCTTTGTTTACTTTTAAATATCGCGGCCTCTAATAGCCGACTTGACCTCGCTCGAGGCCAGCTAGCTAGCGGCTTTTGAAGAACGAACCCTCGAAAATATTGTCATTTTTCAAAAAAATAATTTACCGAAAAATATTTTTCAGAAATGCTATATTTTCCATGAAACGAAGGGCTTCGTTTGTTTTACGGAAAATATTTTCCGGAAATTATGGTGTTCGAGGGGGGTGGAAAATAACTTTCCAAGGAAAATATTTGACAATTAAGAAAAATTTTCCTTCTAAAAGGGAGAAAATGTTTTCCTCTCTCGAAAGGATGGAAAATATTTTCCAGCCTTTGAGATATGCTCCTTAAACTATAACAACCTCATTCTCTCTCTTTTCTCTCTCCTCCCAGCCGAACTCTCCTCTATCCCTCTCCCTTTTCCCTTTCCAATGTACTGACACTTCTCTCTCTTCCCCTCTCTTTTTCCTTCCTAATATTTTCTCTACTGAACAGTGAAAAATATTTTCTGCTTCACTTTTAAGTTTCAAGCGAATATCGAAAAATATTGTCATTTTCCGAGAAATGACTTCATGGAAAATATTTTCCGGAGATGTTGTATTTTTCGGGAAACGAACGGAGCCTTAGTCACATGTTGAATTGAAGAAGGAACACTTAAAGAACTTTTGCATTGTTAAGCAGTAGTCCTAAAATTTATAACGTACTTGTTCAACATGCAGGCAATGTCAATGCTTCTGCAAGTTGCTTCTGGAAGTTCTTATCTAAAAGGCTCTGGGGCTCTTTATTTATCCGTGGGAGGCATGCTGATGTGAGTTCTCTTATATGTGTGTTATATAGATATATATTTATATCATGTATGTATCATGTATGTATTATGTATGTGTATTCCATTATTAGTTTATTGCGTATGAGGGCATTCGTTTGCACTTGGTTATCTTGTGGTCTTGGGAGGACATAAAACATGTCATCTTACTCTTGTCCTTGCATGGGATTGCTGTTATTTGGAGAGATCTTATAGAAATATCAATGAAATTATTTTTCAGTATCAATCCGATACAACGACCTATGGCTGGGAGATACCTAAGGCAGTCAGATTCCTTATATACTTTCCTGTAGATGGCTTCTTATGAAAAGATTAGCGATACCATAGAAGAATGATAATTAGCTCATTTGAATTCAAAGATCTTAAGATCTATAAAAAAAAATAAGTGTGGCCTTTTAGTGTTAATGTTGACCGTACTTGATAAACCCACTGTGCCTGTGTGATTTCGAATTTTATCCCAAATCCCATTGGTTAATTCTTGTGGACTGATTCCATTGATAGTTGTTGATAACTTACTGTGAAATTGTGCAGGTTTGTCCTAACATTTGCCCTAGGAGCTGGTCCAGTTCCTGGTCTTCTCCTGCCAGAGATTTTCCCCAGCAGGATTAGAGCTAAAGCCATGGCAGTCTGCATGTCTGTTCATTGGGTAATGTGCCCATGTCTATTTACTTCTTTGTTTTCCTCAAGATGCAGTTGCATAACCTGTTCTTGAACAAAGCAGATGCTAGAAATCTGTTGATATTAAAATTAGATATGACAGAGGAACTTAACGATCTTTTTTATTCATTTGCCTTGTCTTTATGTTTTCTACTTCAGGTGATTAACTTCTTTGTAGGCCTGCTCTTCCTGCGCTTGCTGGAGCTACTTGGACCTTCTCTCCTGTATTCAATCTTTGCAGCATTTTGCTTACTGGCGGTGATTTTTGTGAAAAGAAACGTTATGGAAACTAAAGGAAAGTCACTTCAGGAAATTGAGATTGCACTCCTTTCCCAGGTATAGGGCTGCTACAGGAGAATACTCTTACTTTCCTCCTAACCCGTTGTCTCAACTCCAAATGCATTCTGTAATGCGCCTTCTGTAGCATTCTGAAACGCTCCCTGCTTTGCCATTTGCCTTGGGATAGGTGGTTGTAATCCAATATTACAATATTACAGGAGAGAGAGAGAGAGAGAGAGAGAGAGAGAGAGAGATTATGCATTCGCAGAGGACATGTTAATCAGTCTGGCTTGAGGTCTGGTTGAGCAAGTCCTTCCTGTGCACTTGTATCAGATCTAATCAATTCATATGTGGTGTGTTTGCTCAGCTTGTGTTCAAAAGGAGTTGCCGGCATATTCATTATTGGTCTGAAACAGAATCATCTCAAGCTCGGCTCCTCTGCGACGGATGCTTTCACAGACGTGTATCATTTTATCTACACATCTTCTGGTTACAATATTGGGACAAAAACCCTTCATCCAAAACTAAGATGTTGAATAAGAGCTTCTGAAGACTGAAACAATTCATCAATTGATATCGACGGTAATGGGAGAAAGTGGTGGATTCATAGCTTCCCCGCATGGAAAACTTGGGTACTTATCGAATAGGAGATGACAAGTCAACGGGAATTTGTCTCTGGTGAAGAAAATTCACAGGAGAAAAAAGACACCATGAATGTAACCCTCTTATGGTCTTTTTACAGACACGTCTCCCTTCTCCTTGACAGCAAGCATATCAATGTTGAAAAAGTTCACCTTCAGAATTTCAACCTCCTTACAGCATTTCCGGAGATAATTGTAGCAAAATTTTACATAGTACTCACAAATTTAATCCCCACGTTCCCGCGATGACAAGGGGAACTGGATGGAGAAACCGGCACTTGTAGGTGTGAACTTCAAAGGGCCAAAATCCTCGAAATCAGAATCCGAGACTGCTACAAAATTTTACATAGTACTCACAAATTTAATTACCACGTTCCCGCGATGACTAAGGAAACTGGATGGAGAAACCGGCACTCGTAGGTGTGAACTTCAAAGGGCCAAAATCCTCGAAATCAGAATCCGAGACCAAGTCGTACCAACCACCTGGAGAGTCCTCATCATAGCTATTCTTTGATTGAGGTACCCTGAGCTCACTAATCGGAACTGGAAGTGGTTCTTCAATGAAGTACTTGTCTTGCAACAGTTCCATGGCAGTGGCTCTTGCAGCTGGATCGTAACAAATAAGACGCCGGACTAAAGAGACTTCATCACTTGAGCAGTTTGGCAGGCGGGATTCCAAACCGATGGGGTTTTCGATTTTGCAGAATGAAATTGTTCTATAATCTGGAAGTTCTGTGCAGCCTGGCCAGACTTCCTCACTCAGGTTGCCCAAAACATTGAAAATTCTACTAAGTTGGTCGATATCGGAAACCCCAGGGAAAAGGGGCTCCAGAGTCAAAAGCTCTGCAAATATGCATCCCAACGACCAGAGATCAACCTCGAGCCCGTAGTTTGTAGACCCATAGAGCAGTTCAGGTGCCCTGAACCAGCGCGTGCCGACACAAGATGTGAGAGAGCCTTGTGCATCTTCTCCAGCCTCTTCGGCCTCATAATCATAGGAACCTCTAAAAGGATCTTCTTCGATGTCACTGGTCGTGTATGTGGCCAAACAAGAAGTATCGCCATCATATATGCTTGTTTCCTTGTCAATTTCATGCCTAGGGTTTTTAGCCTTGAATTCATCCACCTCTCTGAGGTATGCCTCCCTAGTGATAGCTCCCTGCTCTTGCCTATCGTGACCTTCTGGACAAGCAGCATCTGCCTCCATAGTTTCTGGTTGTTGGACATGCGGTATCTGCCTCCGTAGTTTTTGTTCTGATGATCTCTCTTCGAATGATTCTGGTTCATAGTTTGGAGCAACGTTTCCATCACCCAGAAGAATCCTTGCCTGATCAGTGAATGAAGTGTATAAACAACTATAAACATAAGACCTTTTTTAGTTGAACCACTATGATTCGGATCACACATCTCTAAAGATACAGAATAACTGACAATTGCATTAAGACGTCAGGAGCAACTCATGCAAAGCACCGTGGCTTTCAAAGCACTACTAACCAAATCAGTCAAGTGAAAATTAACTTATGGCAACAAATAGCAACGGGTCGGCACACTGATAAGAAACTTAAGTCAGTATGAATCAAATTATTTCCAAACACGAGCCACATGCAGTGATTAAGCACCAGAATAGCCCCCAACTTCTTTCAAGTCCTTACTTCAATAACCACACCACTGCGGCTGACAATACCAAAGTCTGTTTCTACAAGTTGGCTACCATAATTGCACTGACATTAACAAAATTTCATTTACGAGGTGATATCTCTCCATTTCTACCCTATTCACCAGCTTCCCAACGTTTAAGCTCACTCTGGTCACAGGGTAAACAGCCTTGCATCCATAAATCGTGCCGACCGACTAAATTGACGATTCAAGGGAAACTCATGATTGACAAATCTCATAATCGACATATCCTCCTTCAAGCTCATCCCTCTCAAGATAAATTTGGAGGCAAACAAGAAAATGTGCAAATTTTGAAAAATTCAGCTGGCGAAACACAAAAAACGATGCCTGAGATGAGATTCGGCATTTTTTAACCATTGCCCTGCAACTGCGAGGTGAAGACCTTACCACATTAACACAGATCCTGAACCAACAAAGAACTCCGACACATACATACGATGCCGCAAACAACATAGGATCAGTCATCTTCCACTTCCTATTTCCTACTCCCGTCCCCAACAGCTAAAATCAAATCGCAATTCACCAACAGGCCAAACAAAGAAGTTTCCACCAACAAAGTTTACTAAATGTGTTTTTCCTTCTCAAAAGACCAAACTTGAACCGCAATCCCTAAATAAAAATAGCAGGATTTGGCTCTACCCAAAGCTAAAACTCAAGCCTCACCTGACCAAAATCAGCAATCTTAAGCACTCCCTCCTCCGACACAAGCAGATTCCCAGGCTTCAAGTCCCTATGAACAATCGAGTTCCTGTGACAAGCATCGACCCCTTCCAAGACCTGCAACATCCACCGCTTGATCTCGCCGACCCGCAACGACCCACTGCCCCCGTCTCTCCCCCTCTTGGCGTCCTCGATCACGGCCCCGAGGTCACTCCGGAGGAACTCGAGCACGAGGACGGCGTCCTCGTCCTCCCGCCAGAAGTACTCGTGGAGGAGGACGACGTTGGGGGAGCCGCGGAGGATCTGGAGGGCATCGATCTCGCGGAAGGCGGACTGGTAGTCGTGGACCTCCTTGAGGGCGACGGAGAGCCCATCGGAGAGGCGGCGGCCGCGGTAGACGTCGGAGTAGGCGCCGGAGCCGACGCGCTCTAGGACCTCGTACTTGGCGATGATCTCCTGGCGGGTGTGGATGCTCCAGCTCTTCGGCGGGTTCGAGTCCATGCGACCCCAGAGAGAGAGAGAGAGAGAGTGACGGCGGTGAGGAGGAGGCTCGTCGCGGGGCGCGGTGGAGCTTCGCAGCGAGACGAGTCAGACGAATTCGTCTCTTCTCTTTTCTTCTTCTATCCTGGTCAGATCCCAAAGAGGAAAGAAATCTTCTTTTTCAAATGACAATTTGCCTATTCTTAAAATCTTCGAACTTGGGCATTTTGTCTTTTCAATTGTATCCTCGATTGCTACTTAATCAAGGCCGGCGGCATACATATTTTGACAGCAGGCAATTGTCAAACATGAAAATAACTTTGTCATCGTCCATGATGCATGATGCGACTGAAAATTTTGATATCGATTGTCAATCGAATAATAGAATTTCTCCATAAGAATCTTAGTTAAAAATCTCGAATAATCATAATCTCAGTGGCCTCAACTTGACATATTATGGCAAATTAACTGAACATTGGAGCTGCGAGAGACCTCGGTTATAATAATCGCGCGAAATTAAAGATTTCATATGGTAATTCAAAAGTTTAAAACTTGATAGCCAAGCGCTCAGCCCAGCAAGTTTGTTCCAAGAACTAAGAAGAGGGGAATTATAGGGAGGAGTAATATAATTTGACTTCTGCTATTGGGGCAGTTAAAACTTTAGGGGATGATGAACAGAATAGGAGCACAGAGAGTATGGTAGGAGTTCACCATCCGGTTCTTGAGGCATATCAGAAATCAAAAGGAAAGTAGGAATCCGTCGCCCGTCGCTTCCAGCCATGTCAAGATTCGGTTGCTGTTGTTATCGCTTCCTCTGCAGGCGGCGCAACGCCATCAGCCGCTTGGTCGCATCAGACGTTGCGGATGAGTTTTCCATTAGACGGCTTGCTATGTTTTGCCACGATTAGATGACACTTAGGGAGTGTGCGTTTGTATCATTGAGACAGTGCATCCATGATCTACTTATTGTGGGTTCGGCCAGGTCGTCGACATCGGTATGTTCGGAACATCATCTTGTCGAGGGTGATGCCGGGCTTCCACACGAGATTTAGTACAACCCCGATCGTGGGACCAGACAATGCAGTCGATGTTCCACAGAGGAGTTGCCATCAGAGTCAGAGAGAAGACGATCTTAATGATCCAACTCTAGCTCAAACTGGGTTGGCAATGACACACAGCATTAACTGGAAACAAGAAACAAACCGGAGCATTTCTGTGTGCCTGGAAACTGTGGTTTGCAAGGATAATCTTGAAGTCAAGCCGGCGACATGAGCTAATGAGGGTTTTACAGGGTTGACATATTGGAGCTTCATAAGAATTAGTCATCAATCCATCTGATAACGTGTCTGAGACATGATAGGAAACAGTGCACTAAGGTAAAGCCATGGTTACAGGAAGAAACGTAATAGTAGGCAGTACATGAGAGAATGAACAATTCCCTCCACAACACTCATCAGTTCATAGGGGAAATATATAACAATAAAAGTTAAATACAAATCTCTCCCAACCCCTTCTAATGTTGCAGCAGCTACAGCCTACACAACTAAACACAGTCAGTCATAGCGTTCTTCTTCATTCCGCCTGTTTTCTCGGCAACCGATACGGCAAGCATTTGCTAACCATCTGATAGAGGTTGGTCGCCCGGCTCAATGCCAGATGTCTTAAGCTACACAACCTCCGCACATGATGCTCCTGCAATCGGCACACGATATATGTAAAAAATATTCGAGATTTCCAGATCCATAGATGCCTTCAGAGCAACTAAATGATGCTGTAAGCTACCGTATTCAGTAATGCCACCAGAATGTTAATCGACCTGATCCTTCAGAGTTTTTTCCATATAACCCAATCAGATCTAGATTGCTCAATCTCATGACCGAGAGGAGCGTTGCCGTTTGTTGATTTGGTCTAGCTTTGACAGGTTTGAAAAAAATGAGCCAACAGATACCTATTCCTCATATTAACTCTCATCAGAGAGAACTTAGTCCATAATGAGACAATTGCATCTCAAGAAAATTGAGAGACCTGCCCGAACACTGCTTGAATTTGGCTAATCATCAAGATTAGGATGTGAAGAAAAGATTTATCTAACATCTGAATTAGGCTCACGTGAGGGCTTGTTACTTTTCTGCCCAAATGGATGCAAGGGATAAGCAGATTGATAACTGATATGAGGTGAAGATAATAATTAACCATCTTTGCAACATTTCTATAATTCATCTATAAAGCATAAAACATCACATGTTTCTCTAGTTAATGTTATTCCAATGAAGTGGCTGATCTTTCTTTTGTCAAGAATTTACGTGCCTCCTGTATGATTCAATTGTGCTGATATTAGACATGCTGACAAGCTGTTACAGAAAATCCTCTTTCTTCACACCACTTGTTGTGGGATATCACAAATTCCTTGAAGCTTAAACATGAGGTTTTAAACGGTGTAACATGCATGCAGCCCGTCCTCCTTTAATAGCTTAAGATTTTGAATCGGACTTTCACTAGTTCCATAATATATCTGTGCACAGCTATGAATGTGAATTCCTGAGAGGGTAAGTCCCTAGAGCAACTTCGTCTTATCACTGCCATGCCAGATACAGTCGCAAGATAGTCAACCCAAATGCCACATTAGCAACTTCAACTCCTGAATGAAAGTTAAAGATAATCTTGTCCGCTGAAAGCATTATGATCAGCAAGAAAGAGCTACAAATAGAGAAGATAATGATGTAAACTTACGCAATTGCACGGCCGGACCTTCGAGGCCTTCTAGTATTACTCGGCATTTCTTTCCTTCTTGGAGGTTGAAGAACCACCTTGATTGCCGTATCAAAGACAGCTTTAACATTCTAACACAGCAAAAGGCAAACTATCAGCTTTGTTCCTCTGAAAAGTCGAATTTTATAGGTGGGTTTTTCGATTTACCTGCTGAGTCTTTGAGCTGCACTCGATATAAGCTGCAGCACCGATTTGCCTGCGGAGCTCCTCTCCCTGAGCAGTAGTTATGATATTAGATCCCATGTGATCGGCTGAATACCCCCTGTCCTCACGAAGATCTGACATAATTTACAAGATAGAATATGTCAATTGCTGATTTATTCTCTGCCGTGAAACAAAGAAGGCTCATTAGGTACGTACTAGCTGGTATCTACTTACCTAACTTTGTTCCCACGAGAATGACGGGAACATTAGGCGCAAACCGACGGAGCTCAGGCATCCACTAATAAATCATAAACAACAGTAACGGCTAACTCGATCAATACATCAATTAAAATACGTCGATTCACAAGCACTTAAAGAGAGAGTGTATGGCCCAGTGCACAGTTTCACATTAAGAAGAGACACTTTCATCTGGTAGGATCAGAAAAATGTGCAGTACTGAAAAGTGGAAAAAGGAAGTGAGGTGAGAGAGGGCAAAGGGGGAAAAAGCGAGATAAAGGCACGAGCATGGAATAATCAGTACCTTCTTTAGGACATTTTCATAGCTTGCTCTACTGATTAATGAAAAGGCCAACACGAATATGTCTGCCCCTCTGTAACTCAACGGCCTCAATCTACTGTAATCTTCCTGACCTTTCAACATGAAGAAGGCAACACAAAATTACTGAAAGAAGAAAAGGAACCAAAAGTTCCTCAAGCCCAGGCTCTCGCAACAAGAAGAAACCGTCATCTATGCATTTTCTAGACACTACTGCAAGTACCTGCGGTGTCCCACAGTCCCAAGTTAACAATGTTCCCATCCACAGCCACATTGGCACTGAAATTGTCAAACACAGTTGGTATATAATCCTGCAACAAAACAGCAAGAGAAAAGGAGGATCAAAGAGGGGAGTTCCAGCTAGTTCTTCGCAGTGTGCTCAAATCATAGACTTTTTGAAGATCGCATTTTGTATGGCCAAAGGAGTCATCCTTGTAAAGACAGAAACAGATGGAGGAACAGAGACCACTTCACAGAGCCAAAATGAATAAAAAATCAAGAAGACAAAAGACCGAGGCTCACTGTCGGGAACTTGTTGCTGGTGTAGCAGATGAGCATGCAAGTCTTGCCCACAGCCCCATCTCCAACAGTGACACACTTGATGAACTTGGAAGCACTCATCATCCTCCTCCTCCCCAAGAACACTCTTCAGCAAGAAGCTTGGGCTCTCAGTTAACACTCACCAAGACCCACCTCTCAGAGGTGAAAAAGCTTGCGACAGACGGAGGAGAGAAACAAGGACAAAATAGCATCTGGGTTGGTCGAGAGTCGTTGCCAGGCTCTTTGTAGCTCAAGAATCCAAGAAATTAAATATGAGAGAGAGAGAGACACTGAGAGACAGAGAGAGATTCAGTGGCTCGTAGTCAAAGGGTCTTCATCTACTGCAGTCTGCACTTTTTGGTTTCTCTTACATATAAAAATCAATAGATTTCAAAACGCATCACAAATCTCATGTTCTTTTTTCAAAATGCAACAAAACGGGGCCCGGAATCCAACGGCACCCACGGGCTCCGGAACCCTACGTTTGTCATTGGTGGTTTCCAACTGTGAAACATGACATCCCTCACAAAGCTAGGTTTGTTTTCTTTCAACCTTCCTAACCTATGTCATGATTAAATCCTCTGCCATCAATTCCCATCTTCTAGTCAAAACCTCCCTAGGGTTTCGGAGCTGTTTCGGGGAGGTGTAGGTGAAACAGCAAATAAGTACCCTTGGTCTTTCTTGTAGATACAAATCTGAGTTTATAGAAACCATTCAACCATAAAATCTTCCTGAATAGCTTCTAATGACTTTTAGTGAGATTACATTCATGTACTCTAAAAAAATATCGTGGTGTTCAGGTAAATACAAAATCTATATGGCTAAAAAAGATTGAAAGATTTTGATCATAATGTATGTTTTTGAACTCGAGACCGAATAACGCAATTAGCAAACTTTGTAGAAGTTCCAAGTACATGGAATGCACTGTAGTTTGTACCATGGAGGATGCATATCTGGGATTTGAAAAATAATTTCTAATTGATCCTAGCACATGTAATTAGTCAGATATACCAACGAAATATCATAGGTAAATTATATATGATCTTTTGTCTATACCATGTCGATTTGAATCGATTATAGTGATTTGAATTAAGTTAAACAAAAAGATAATGAAGGGTCTTGTGGTCCCGATAGCTATGAGTCGTACTTGTTAATTTGGGTTAGCTTACAAATAATTATGCAAAGTTTTTCGAGGGCTAGTTGGATGAGAAAATTTATTACTAATGTCTTTTAGTTGAAAAAAGCACGAAATAGAGTATGCATATATTTGAGTTGTTGGTGTGTTGTGATACATTTCTTTACACCCTCTTATGCAACTCATCTAGTTAAAATTCGATCGACTTCCCAAAGAATGAGTTTGAATCATCATGCTTGTGCATTCTTTAAGAGCCGCCCTGAAAAGTTCTGCAAATTTTTTGAGTGATTTGAAAATCGATTGCATGGATGGTATAGAAAATTTGAGTTTGATCTCTTTGATCACCATTCGAGAATATGCGAGCTTGTAACATATCCAGTGTGATCGTCTGATGCAGTCGTGATATTCCATATGTAACAAAAGACAGAATTACAACAACAACAATAAAAGAACAAGATGAAAGTTATGGCGGCTTAATGAAGCTGGCAATGGAAGGAAGCGGCAGTAAGAAGAAGACATCATCAAAACGACACGGCCATCGTTCGGCCGTGGCCAGCATAATAAGAAAATGATTGCGTCTTTTTGCTCCAATGAGCACTTTTGGGAAGGAGCAGGATCTCAGACAGAGGAGAGGCCAACCCCAAGAGACAGAGACACGGATCGATTCATTGGATTTTGCCGTGGCCAAACGTTGCTGTTCAGACACGTGCCGTCGTTTCGTGGGGCTCATCGCCCTGTCCTTAGTGCCGATCCCACATTGCAAAAGTTACGTTTCCCCCCAAAACCCTGCGAAAGATTCGACTTATGTACCAGTCATCCTTACCCCCCGGACTAAATTTTCATCACGACAGTTCTTCGACTAATATATCCATCATATATTTATCTCAAATTCATTTTTATATCACAAAAATTCTCAAATCAAAACATTCAAATCACATTTACACTAAATCGATATACTTGTGCCACGATTTAAGAGAAACACGACACTTGTGCATTGATTTGAATTTTTTTTTACAACGCAAAAATGAGATCGGAATATGTTTGGCATGAATTGGAGAGCTTTTTTGTAATGCAAAAATTATTTTGAGGTAAATATTGTATGATTATGTCGATTTAGTGACATTAGCTCATTTATTTTTCTTTTTTTTTCCAAACGAGTTGTTGTTCAAATCCCAAATTTAGTCATTTGGGTATCCACAAATGCTTATTATTTTGTGGACTCCATTTACATTTATCTATTTTGTCGTTGACAAAAAAAAAGGAAGCTGTAAACTCATTTGGGCCTGGGCAGATCTTAGGAGGAGCAGTTGATAAATCTTTCTCAGGTGGGTTTAGCTGGGCTTTACCATCGAAAATCATTAATGATTTTTGCCTTATTTTTTATGTGGAAAAAAGGGGGGGGGTTTTGTGTTGTTCGGATTATATATTAAATGGGAGGAAAAAAAACTGACCGAATAATTAATTCTAATTGCGGAGTAATTGGCTTCATAATGTTTGGGGAGGTGGATGATATTTTACCAACTCTCATGTTGACTTGTAGATTCAACTTGGGTTCCATTGGATGGGAGTCAACCGAATTTCACTATAGACCAATATCATCAGCCCTTGTGCTTAAATTACTCTTTAGCTCAGCTTTATTTTAAAGAGACTCCGACTAGCATTATTGATTTGGAATGTGTTTACCATTCAATACGTCTGTTGAGCATTTTCAGTATACAAAAAACCTGAAATTGTACAGATCGAAATAATGTCTGTTGGTTTAAGTTGGTGGGTAAATCTAGTCGAATCATTTCGATCGGTATGTCGTTCAAGATGCTGAATACTTCATGAATGTAAGTAAGTCTGTGCACATCAGGGGAAGAAGCATGGGGAGCGTCTTCACCATACATTTGAATATGGAAAATATAAAACATGTAGATAAGATAACCCAAAAAAATAAAAATAAAAAATATGCTGAACCGACTTCCATGACAAAAACAACTGGGTTGGGTTCATAGTGCAAGAAAGAGAGGATGACGTTGGAGCCCCGCGAAAATCATACGGGAAGACGACGACTGTTCCTCATTTTGATCCTTCATGTGCCGGCTTTGCCACCATTTGCATGGCCATTTGGGCTTACTTCATTATAGGTGAATTTTATATGATTCACTTGAGATTATGCTCCTCCTGCCACCGCCGCTGCCACGTCCTCCGCCGGCGACGCCTGTTCTATTCTATGCCTTCTACATCTCGGCTTCTCCATTACTAAGATCGGAACCGATCCACACCTCCGATTAAGCATCTAGAACGGAATAATTGTCGAGACAACACGAAAATTTTCTTTCCTTTATTATTATTATGATCATCATCATTGTCGTCATCATCCATGGTACGAGCAACTTTGGGTAAGAGACATATGGGACACACTATAATTTTCATAGACCAATTAAGTTTAAGCACCCGATCTTTATAGATGACTATAACGTCGAGCGTAATTAGTGCGATTTGAACAACTTTTATTTTTTGAGCTGAATGTTTCATGACATTTCGACAGACTATGCCAACTATGAAGGTTTTACTATATTACTTTCTATGAGATTTTGTGGGACTATTGTTAATTGCTCTAAAACCTTAATCTGTTAGATGAAGACGTTTATTAATATTTAATTATTTTAACACTTTCCTCACATTTAGTCTGATCTTTTTGTCTAGTATAATTGGGGAGGTAAATAGGGTCCTAGAAAAATTCGAACTCAGGATCTTTTGCTCTGATATCATGTGAGATTTTATGGGACCATTGATAACTGCTCCAAAAGTTTAAGCTGTTAGATGAAGAGTCGATTAATATTTAATTACTTTAACTTTCTTTATCAGAATTTGAGAAATAACATCAGACTTTGCCGATGTTGAACGGCAAGCGGTTCATTATCATGTCTTGTGAAACTTGTCTGAAAAATTGAGAGCACAGGATCTTGAAATGAACATCTGCAGACTGTCATACCGTAGATGGAGCTGATAAAGTCTAGACGTACACCTCTTATAGGATTTTCTGAAGTGCCACATTCGACCTCTCGAGTGCACTTCGACATCAAGTCTTCAAGAACGATGAAGATTTGAAATCTGGCATGCTATAAGCATAGACGTAAGGCCAGCAACAGGTTATTTACGGTTCTGATGATGTCAAGAATGCTGTTTCCATGGAAGGGTTTCATGGTCCTTGTTTACAAGCATTGATCTGTTCAATGCATGGAGAATGAATTTTTCTGAAATTCTGACGGTATCCATTATTGAACTTGAGCTATATACAGTCGAATTATCGAGAACATGCATGCTGACATTGTTGAGGATGCTTATTGGGTGGGGAAAAAAAGAATTTCATGGGTCATATTAGTCTTCGATTTTCTCATCTATCCACACCGATTGACAAAAGCCGCGTCTTCTCTTCAGCTCAAACCCCATGCCTGCGTAGCAAAAATCATTTTGTTAGTTCAACAGTAAAATGCCCAACAATTTAACCAATGTCACTTTCATCAGCAATTCGACTGGAAGGCGCATTATCATATGATCTTAAAACCGGAAGAAACGGTTGAAAATGGAGCGACCATGGTTCGTCGTCCTTCATAAATCTGAGCTCATTGATTCAAGGTTAAAATATGCACCTGAATCCGCCCATCTGATGTGCCAATCACCAAGAATTCTTCGTCTCCATTGAGGGCCATGCAGTGAATCTTGGCATTCGTTCCGCTCTGTAGTGTCTCGACTCTTTGATGCTTCTCTTTGCACCAGACTTCCACTATTCCCCCTTTGCAGCCCAAGTAAACGAGGTCTGAGCTCACTGCGATAGCTCGAACATCCGATGTTGATGGCAGCGTTCCTACGAGCTCGTAATTGGAAGCGCTCCATATCTTTTGGCGCTCCAAGGAAGACAACATCATTAGCCATAAACAGATGCAATGCTACCACAAAAACTAAAAAATAACCACTTTAATAAAAGTTGGCAAGATTGTGGGATTTCGAGTACGAAGGTCTTTAATATCACCAGCCAGAAAGTAATTAATTGTCAGCACGTCCTAGATGTCAGCGAACCACAACTCAACTGATCACAAAAGAGTTAGGCCACAAAATCTACAGTCCCGACATCTGTATAGCTTCTTACATCTAAATCTTTATACAAAAATGCAGCAAATGATAAATATGGCAACACAAGATATATCCTGTTCTTCCTTGTTATGGATACCTTAACGGCTGCTCCGTCCAAGGAAGAGCTGGCTGAATATAACAATCCACTGTGAAGCTGCAGTGCATGGATCGGATTTCCTTTTCCCAGTAATTTTCGAGAGCCACTCTGAATGCTGTTGAGGGTCCCTGATGCCAAATCAATTTCCTGGGTTCAACAAATTCTGACAGTCAGTGCTCCAACAGGAGCAAAAAATATATCCATGAAGCGACAGACGGATTATTATGTATGCAAAAGTACAGAGCTATGGAGCAGAAAAAAAGGCGGTACCTGAATGCTACTATCATGGCATCCGCAATAGAGTTTTCCTTGCATAAGAGACAAGCACTTGACATACTTGTTTTGATGCAGTAATTTTGAACCCCCGTTCCACGAATGAACCTGATAGAGAAAAATGAAAAGAACAATTACAAGCCAGGGTGACAGACCGAGAGTGAGGTGACGCTGATATTGGCATATTCAGGGTAGATTGAATTGAACGGCAGCCTCGATGTTATGCTGTTCAGTTATGAAGAGATAGACTAAAATGGTCCAAGGCAATTGTCTTTCAAGAAATACATGGAAATTATTTCATACTGCAGATGAACTACAGCTAGCTATGGGTTTAAGAATTTCATTTGATGCCCAAATAGGCCTAAAACCTTGACAGGTTTGATTGATGCATTGAACTTCTGCACAATTCTCTCGCGTGTGCTCTGAAAAAATCTATACTTTCAGTCATTGAAATGAAGAACTCTCACGATATTTCACAAGTTACCTTTACACCAGCTCCTTGTGGAATGAAACACGCAATATTATTAGCCACGACCAGATTATGAACCTGATCCCTCACATCATGTGCTTCAGCGCAATGTAATGCATCATCGCCAATGGACCACACCTGCTCAGCAGAGAAAGAAAGATGCATCATTAGAACCAAGTGTAGGAATTATGTCCGACCTCACAAGATTAATGTATTCCCAAGTCTTAGAATCTACTTTAGCTTACCTTTATTGTTTTGTCGAGAGAACCACTGTACAGTCTTTCTCCAGATCGTGATACCGCCAGGCTGGTCACTGCCTTGGTGTGTTCTCGAACTTCTTGGATTAGGTGGAGAATGCTTCCCCGCCCCGTCCATACCTTCAAGTTTGAGAAAACAAAAAAGAAAAAGAAGGGTCAGGTACTGATTTCATATGACCATATTTTAGCTTAGGCTAGTATTGACTGCAGCAATTACTGATTGAACATCAGAATTTTATATTGTTCATAAACTTAAAAGAAATTATGATCAACTGGTCTACCCACATTATGAGATTCATTAGCCAAAACTGATTATGCGTATGGCTGCTGGGAAGAATTACCTTTATCGTGCCATCAGAATGGCCAGAAAATATAATGTCCTTGTAACAAACTATCGATAGAACTTCTCCGTTGTGGCTGCAATCAACTTGAACTAGGTCCTTGTGATTCCAGAGGTCCTGCAGTGAAGGACAACATGATAAGCAGATACAATCAAATGCCACTTTTAAGATGATGCAGACTCTGACGGGCTTACCGCGCTCGATTCACTTCCTTCGGAGAGAACTTTCAACATCTCAAATGCAAAAGGAGAGTGCTTCTTCAGCTCCCGCAAACCTTTCAAGATATCCTTCATTGAGGGAGCTAGATCACGCAGACCCTCTGAAATTCACAAATTAAAGGGATAAAGTAGTGTGATTCATTCTGAATAAACTGTAGACCGGCAGACTAAAAGGTCCAAATTAAATATTGTGTATCAAGGTGCATCTAGGGAGAAAATTTAGCTGATTATCTGTTTTTGCCTTTTCCATTACTTACTGATTAAATCCATGTATTTGATTGAGCACGATTTTCCCAACCTCGCATATAATCTATATTATGCGACTGAAGGCATGCAATCTATACTGCTACCTACCAGCATCCTGGATGAAGCTGTTTAGAGCGAGCATAGAAAGGGCTTTATCTTCAACGTCTTTTGCTAACTTGAATATTAGTAGAAACCGTTTGAGCAGGCAAACTCGGGCTGCTCCTCGAATCCCGGTATCTGGGAGAATGCCAAGCATGTGCACCAGCCATGTGGCGGACTCAAAGCATGCTGAACTCAAATCTGCATTTCTGCTTTTTAAGCCTTCTGCTAAGGCCTCAAAAAGCAGACCGAATTCATGGCTTACCAGAGCATATGCTACTTTCCTTTCCCAATCATCAGCTGCCATCTCTTCTTCTTGCTAATATTATTAAGATCCAGGGAAAGGGAAAAAGAAAGTTAATATCTTCAACGGCCCAAAGCATTTTCATAGCGGTGGAAAGAATATTTCATAGATTCTCACCAGACTTTCCTCAAATTCAACATTGCTGCTGCCGAGATGCTCCATTCGCATGACAGTTCTATATCTCTTCTCAAGTCCTGCACGTTTCAAAAGGAAAGCCCGGGTAAGGGGCTTTCCAGATGCAGAGAACCTCCCTTGTAACGACACGATTGTCTGGGCGGCAGCTAGTTGGGCAGCAGGGAAGTCGGTATTTCTGAGGCATGAAATAAGGGTATCTATTGCCTCTTCCCGGTATATACTCATCTTTCTAGGCTCTGCCTACAGAAATAAAGATACGGAAATATCAGGTGTGGCTTTGCCAAAGATAACGAGTTCTAAATTGTCGATTAATTGTGTGTGTGTGTGTGTGTGTAAGAGAGAGAGAGAGAGAGAGAGATCAAACCAGTAAATCCAGCTGGAGAAGGAGGCCGGCTACAATGGGACATTGGTCTTGGAGGGCCGTCTGCAGATAATTCAGGAAGGTGTGCATGGTACTGAAGGCACCTTCATCCTTAATGATGTGAAGAACTTGCTCGTTGAATGTCCTCCTGGTGAAATTCAAACGCAAACAGCATCATATTCATTGCCCGCCCATGATGGATTTATGGTACTGAAGATGGACAATAAAATTCTTTGCAATTGGTAAGCAACTGCTTTTCTGAAACTACCTGGTTAGCCTAACTAGCTCAGAGAGAAAACGAACTATCTCAAATCTCTCTGCATCTGCTGCGCCGATGAAACTTTCTAATACAGGAGCTAACTCGGCTTTATCTGCGATTATCTTCCTGCACTTCCCATCTTCCTGCATGCATTTTGATAAGACGATGACTGCAGCCATCCTCTCCTCAGACCATTCTGCCTCCAAACTCCCTATGATACTGTCAAAAATGCCTGCTGATACCACCTTGCTAGTCACTGCAGCCGCCATGTTTTCCTGGCAGCCCTCGAGAATCTGTCTCAGTAGAAGAACCGATGCTGTCCTTGGCTTTAAGCACATTGACATCAACTCGTCAGGGCTCTTCTTGATGACCGCTAAGAGGGAGTCTATAATGTCCATTTCTATGAGGCCGATCGCGGAAGGCCGCAACAGGTATATCAGCACGACGGCCTCCAGCAGACCCTTCTTCAACAAAGCCACTATGCCGTCCACATCGGAGTCAACCTGAGTAAGCGTGTGAACCACAGATTTCTCCCTCGACCCCAGTTCGCAGAGGAGGAAGACCGTTGCCCTCAGGACCCTGGTGTCCACAGAATTGAATAGGATCTCCACGAACCCGTTCACGACAGGAGGCCTCGAGAGCATGTTCACAATGTTGACTCCCAAACTGGCCTCCTGCCAGAACCGCTCGATCCGGAGGACGGCCATCTCGGACTCCTCCAGGATCTCTGACATACAGAGGTTGTTGATATTATGCCTTAGCTCGCTAACTGTTCCATCGAGGCTTGCTTGGCTTATGACACTATTCGGCGAGGTTGAGGGCATCATCGGCTTCACGAGCGGCGTAATCTCGGGGCTATAGCTCTCGGACTTGTCCAGAATGGCACCAGGGTTCTGCTCCTGCCAGCTCGCTATAAGGCGTTTCAGCACATAGTTCGTCTTGGGGAGCCGAGTGCTCTGCAGCTTCTGGCGCGTGATCGGGCACGTCGAGTTCCCCCTGTCGAGCCACTCTTGAATCGCTCTGCGCTCGTACGTCTGGCCAGTCTCTAGAGTCACCGGGTCATCGAAGAGGTTGCTCGTTATGGGACAAACGAAATCTTTAGGAAGGGTGTGCTTTCCACCACCAGACAGGTTTTCGGACTCTGCCATGAGGCGTCCTGGGGGACTGATGGTTATAAACAAGAATATTTGCAAACACAACATAAACAAAGTCAGAAAAAGTCCAAGGGACAGGGTGGTGATGATTAGTTAAAAGAGTTAATATCAGGATTTTACCCACCAGCTCGGCTCTGCGGGATCGGACAGCCTTCGTTCCTGGGGATGTGCTTTACTAGGCTCGAGCAAGGCCATGTTCCTGTTCCTTTCCTAGAAGACAAGAACACGACACAAAAACATTAAAAACTAAGACAAGAGTGGACGTAGGTCGATGACCCCAATGCAGAGAGATTTTCCCATTTTGCTTTCTTGTTTGTGTCCCCCGGGCTCACCTCGTCCTCTTCCTCGGATTCGGATGAGGACCCGGCGGCCGAATCGTCTCGTTCTGACGAAGAGCTGGAGGTTCCGGAATCAGAAGCGGAAGTGGGCGGCGGTGGAGGAAACGGCGTCGATCTGATGGTGGGAGGAGGTCTCTTCTGACTCTTCGGAGCGGTGGCGGTGGCGAGTGAAGCTGCAGAGACCCTTTGAGGATAAGACGGCGGATTGTTGCTGCTCCCACTGTTGCTGTAGAATTCAACTGACCGGTCTCTCTCGGCCCATATTGGCTGCACCCATAAAAAGATTGATTGCAGAAGACTTTGAGCGTCCAAACAGTGAAACCGAACGTCAAGTTCAAAGTCACCACCAAGAAAAGGCAAACCAATGCACTCCCTCATCAGTTTCAACGCGTCCAACCCAGCAAATGATGTTTGACTTTTCCAGAACAAGAACTCGCCATGTAACTGTAATTCATCCACGAACAACCGCGAGAGAAAGTGACGGTGGCTTTTCCGTGGCAAATTCTGCCGAACTGGCGATGGAAAAGGCGCCTTTTGGGTTTTAGCGGATTTTTCATAGGAAAATTACACAAACAAATCTTTAATTTTGACTATCTTTATATTTTTAGTTTGTTCAATTTGTGCGATGCCGTCCCTAAATTAATTTAGTCCCTTAAATTATTTTGAACATGTACAAAAGTTTAGTGATAAAATTTATGAATCACGTTGTGCATAGAATTAAAAGTTTAAAGATCACATTAAATAAATAAAAATTTAAAATTTAAATGATATATATTGAGATAATGTCTGAAAATTAATTATGTTACTGTCCCATTTCTAATTGACCCCCATGGTGCTTTGGAAACAAGACAGAAAAGAACAACGGCCGGGGTCGCCGGCGGAAGAGCCTCCGCGGAACGAGAACCGGGTCAAACTCATTTTCGAACAACTCTGACGGAGTCAAATCTTCGTGTTAAAGAGAGAGGCCAACGCGGAGACTTGTTTTCGGGGACTAAAATCAATCATATCGAAATTCACATACGTCCTGAGTAGAAAAAAGAAGATAGAATTTCCTTCGGTAAAGTCTTAAATATATAGTTCAGAAGTTAATTTCATCATAAATCTTTTGGTTATGTCAATTTTATCTTAAATATTTTCACGATTTGCCAATATAATTCCTCCGGCCAAATTTCTAAATAATAAATCTAGAAATAAACTAATAAATCATCAAAGTATTTATGAGCATATTGACGTAATTGAAAGGTTTAGTACCGAATTGACCTCTGTACCAAATTGATTTAGGACTTTTTTTGGACAATTATCTTTCCATACCCTACATCATGATTGATGGTATTCATAGCTTCATTCATAAGATTGAATGAACCTACGTGATACTATTCCCGTAAACACATTCTTGATGTGAACATGGCTTCTGAATATTTCAGACAAGAACACAGGAATGGGACGAGGCGGGAACGACGGATCCTCCGCGTTCCCATCCCGGCCCGGGGTGCAAAACCTGCCCCGACACCGTCTTCCGATCCGGTTTATATTCTAGAATTTAAAATGACTTTACTATGCACTTGCTTTTTTCTTATGATCGAGAAAAATTTGTATGTTGAATTTGAGTCGAAACAGATTTCATGAGGACATTGAATCTAATAACCAATTTTCATTATTAATTTGTGATATCAAACAAGAATCAAGTATTTTCCCATATTAGCATATATATTGGTATATGGATGATTGCTGTCTTGATTGAATGATGAAATGATATGAAATGAGATAAGATTGAAATATTATGTGGCTCGTGTTCAATTCGTGTGTAAATTGTCCTCCCAAAAAAAGCAGAAATTTTTCTTTAAATCTAAAAAGTGTGCAAGATAAAAGTTTTTATGTAAAATTATGCACTTGTGCGCTCATAAGTATATATACATATTATAAGAAAGAATACAAACATTTTACTGGGGAGAATATGTAGCAATTAGAGTGTGTTTATTTTGTAGAAAATGAATAATTTAGAAAATATATTCTTCTAAATAATTATTTATATTATTTATAAAAATGAATGAATGAAAAAGATTTTTATTTTATTTTTTTAGAACAATATTTAGATATAAATTGTTATTCATAATAAGAACAGGAATGATACCCTAAAAAGAAGAAGATAGGAGAAGAAAATGCATTACATTATAGCGTCCATGGTTGAAGCCGATCTCCTGTGAATCCGCTGTCCGGTCCTCCATCGTCTCCTCCTCCTCCTCCGCCACGCCAAAGCTTCCTCTCTTCTCCACCACCACAGGCGGCGGGTTCACTGCCCTGCCTCCGTCTCCGCTCTTCAGGACTTCCCTGAAGTACTTTGCAAAGACCGCACAGTTTTCATCGATAACGCGCTCGTAGTTGCTCTCCAGCTCCTTGAGCTTCGTCGCCTGGTCTCCGCTCATCTTCGAGAGCACCTTCGTGCACGGAAGAACCACTGACACGTCGCATGAGAAGTCGTCGTTGAGCTGGCTTTCGAGATGAATCGGGCCAGAATTCGCCATGATCTTCGACCTCTGGTCATTGAACCACTCGAGCACGGGGATGAGATGGACCAGGAAGAGGTCCTCGAAGATCGCCGGCGCGATCTCCGACCGCGCGAGCGAGGGATCGGAGGAGAAGACATCGATCAGGCGGAAAGCCGCGTTGAGAGGCTGACCGCAGAGGGAGTAGATAAGGGACAGGAGGAAGGAGGAGAAGGAGGAGCCGGGATGGGAGAGGAGGAGCTTCTCGGCGAGGTGGAGGGAGGAGGAACGGACGGAGGGGTTCGCGGTGGAGATGGCGTTCTCTAGGGTCTCGGCGGCGAGGTCGAGCGGCCGGAGGAGCGGGGTGGGCTGTGGGAGTTTCCGGCGGAAGGCAGAGAAGATCCCGTGGCGGAGCTCGGCCTGCGAGAGGGCCTCGGACAGGAAGGCGGTGGAAAGGCGGAGGATTTCGGAGGGCACCGCAGTTGCGGTGGTCATGGTGGTGCCGAAAATGGGCGAGTGGGAGTTGAAGGGGCGGTGATATTAACGGCCAAGGAGGTTGACGGTGCTACTTTGGGCTGGTGCGGAAGACGGTCAATCAAATGACCAAACTGACCCCGCCACGACAATGAGCAGTTTCTTTATCTATCAACGACCTTGTCCACTCGCCTGCACAGCCAGCGAGAAGGGTACAATGGTAATTTGGGTGGGTGCGCGTCGCTTTGAAATAACGCGGCAAACCGAAATGGATAGAGGGGTGGGACCCCATTGCCGACCAGGCCGGCTTGACCGTGGGGATCTTGTCCGACCTGTTAACCTGTTCCTCAGCCTTCAAATTGGCGTTGCCCCCACATTTCTTCGAGTATCTTAATGAACGCGCGTCGTCTGAGCTTTGTTTCTTTCTTACCGAGCCTGCGATTCTTCTCGGAGCTAATGACGAGATCAAGAGAGATGAAAGGAACTCGCTGCTGTCAAGTAAACAATGCAAAGCCGATCGACGGTGTCATGCGCTCTATGAACAAGGCGAAGCTGAGGAATGATTCGAGGAAAGACTAGTCAACATTAGACCAACTGATACTTCGAGACTCAATATTGATAATACATGTCCGCGATAAATCACTAAGTTTAGAGAGCGAATGCAACGCTGCAACAATTGCTAGTCGAGCTCGAGTAGATGATAACTCAAACTCGACTCAAATGATTACGGAGGATTTATTGAGGAATCTGTTCATGTTCTGTTGCAATTTAGTGTATCTCGTATCATATTTAGGATTTACTTTTTGTTTGTTAGTTAGCATAATAATATGGTATATCTCTTAAAATTAGCCAGAGAGATATTTGCTAGTTAATTTTTTTAAAAATAATTTTCTGCTAAGTAACACCTTGCAAAGTTTTTTGTATTGTATGATGAACGATACAAGTAAGTATGGATTCTCTAATGGTATTGGAGTAGACTGTATAAAACACGTCGGACAATTCAATTCGTATTGTTTGTGATATATGGCCAAGGAAGCATCTGCAAAGAGGAACAATTGAGACAAAAAACAAGGGAGAACAAAAGAAAAAAAAATGATATGAGACATTAAGCTCCTTAGCCCACACATTTGATATCTTCAGATATAGTCTATCCAATTAACAACCTCACATCTCCTATTTAGCCCTTGTTCATTGAGATATCGAGCTTAGAGATTACATTGAGGCTATTAAAAATCCTTTGTACAGAGAAGCAATGAGTGTAGAAATTAAGGCACTCTAAAGATAATGGGACTCGGACTATGGCAACTTTGCAGGAGCGCAAGAAGCATATAATATGCAAAATAGGCTTACAAAATGAAGCATCGAGTCGATAGTTGTATTGAGCAATATAAAGCTTGTCTTGCCATGACGGGATCCACCCAAATAGAGGGTGTGGACTTCCATGAAACGTTTGCACCAGTGGTTAAACTAGACAGTGTAAAGCGTCTTCTTGCAGTTGCATCTGCTCGTTATTGGGAGTTGTATCAAATGGACATCAACAATGCATTGCTACACGCAACTTGGATGAGAAAGTTAACATGAAACTTCCACCAGGTTTCAGGACAACTTGTGTATATCGATTATAGAAGTCCTTATATGATCTTTGACAAGCAACTCAAAATTGTTTTTCAAAATTCTTTAATGCATTCAGGGAGTACGATTTTGATCAATCACTAGCAGATTACTTGTTGTCCACCTACTCTCGTGGCGGTACTTTTCTAGTCATGTTGATTTGTGCCGATGATCGCATCTTAACGGGAAATAATTTAAATAATGTGCATCGCTCAAATGGTATCTTGATTAGTGTTTTCATATCAAGGACCTCGCCTTTTTGACCTACTTTTTGGTAATTAAAGTGATGCAGACGACTTTTGGGTTATTTTGTACTATGAGAAAATATGTACTTGACATCCTATGAAAATGCGGTATACTAGAAGCTAAGCCAACGATTTTTTGGATGGAGCAACAACATTGGCAAACTATAGCAATTGGACTTGCTATGACGAACCCAAGTCGTTAATATCAATTAGTGGGACGTCTCCTTTATCTCACTATCACTTGGCCTTAATTATGTCATTCAGTCCACATACTTTCCCAGTTCATACAAGAATCGAAAGGAGCAGTGATGGGAAGCCGCTATACATGTTCTTCGATATCTTAAGAAAAACCCAGTACAAGAGATTCTATTATCAATCTCGACTTAACTTCGCTTCATTGCCTTTTTTGAATCCGTTTGGGCGAGTTGCTTGGTCACTCGGCTATTAGTTATTAGTTACTTTGTCATGCTTAGTGGTTGTCCAGTCTCTTGAAGAACTAAGAAGTCGATCATAGTTTCTTGTTTCTCTGCCGAAGTTGAATACTGAGTTATGGCAACTAACACTAGCAAATTGATCTGGTTGGTACTTTACTTGCCTCCCTTGTGTATTGCACGACAAATCCATAGGTCTGTATTGTGACAGCTAGGCTGCCTTACACATTACAACAAGCTCAGTATTTCATGAACAAACAAAGCACATTGAGATTGACAACTACTTTGTTGGGGAACATGTATGGTCCGAGGCCATTACAACTGAGCATGTATCCACTAGATTTCAACTGGCAGACATGTTTACCAAGGTGTTGGGCCAAGATCGATCTACGTTTGTCGTTAGCAAGTTGGGGTTTCATGACCTCCATGTGCCAACATGAGGGGGAGTATTATGGAAGTTTCGTTGAAGATTTTCTTTATATTTTGTTAATATTGCGTCTCTTATAAATATGTAGGATTTGCAGCACAATATCTAGTATATCTCTCATGAAATGAGCCAGAGATATTTGATAGATTTTCCTTTTTCCATTTCTGTTAAGCATTATCTTGTATAAATATTTTCACAAACACAAACAATTACAAATTCTCTCACAACTCGAGAAAATGCAAACCCTAGAAAACCGAGAAGATTGATTTCTGGGAGGGTAAGATCAATACTAAGTGTTCAATTTACTAAACGAAAGAATGATTGGTTGGTGGATCATGAGGGCAAGAGGGAGATGAACTTGATCGTGGCGTCGACGGCGTTCTGAGCGGCGAGAGAGGCGAAAGTGGAGGCCTCGTTGGAGAGCGAAGAGCCACCGCCGGCCAAGTCGGAGAGAGACCTGAAGGCGATGAAGGGCATGTGGAGCTGGTGACACACCAGAGCAACGCCTGCACTTTCCATGTCGATCGGGGTGGCATCGAACTTGGACCTCAAGAACTCTCTATAAGCTTTGTTATCCACAAACATGTTGGCACTGGCTCCCCTCTCTACTCTCACCACTCTCGGTGCCCTCGGCAAGCAGGTCGAAGAGTTCGCGCAAGCCCCTAGCTTCAATTCCTGCATTTGATTTCAGCCATATCAGTAAACTTAATGCCATTAATTCAGCACCTGATGGCAGAACCTATTGTTGAGAGTGAAGCAATGTCTAACGTTGCCTAAAGTTTGAACATTCATGGACATCGGTCTCGCATTAAGTATGCTTTCAAAATGCCTAAGACTTTCAATCTTGACAAATCTTAAAATCGCCTAGACTCTCGAAATCAGCATGCTTTGTTCGTCGCGAAAGAGTTTGGTGAAGTGTTGTAAGCCACGTAGCTTGTTCTTGGAAGCAACGAGGCGACATTACACAAACTAATTACCGTGATCTTTGCCGATAATCCGTAGTAGCTCTGGTCAACGGGAACCCAGAAGGCGTGCTGACTGACTTCAGGAACACCGTCGATTGGGAAGATCTCTTCCGGTTGATACCACACTCTGTTCAAAAGATTTCCCACTCCTTCTCCGTTTTGGCTTCCGTTGCTGTAATTGGCAAATTCGAGATACCCAATTTCCCTCGTGTAGTCCCCACTCGATTCTAAAGCCAGCTCGTCGTTGGGACCATCGCCAAATCGCTGCACGAAACGGAACGAAAAAAAAAGGGGTCAAGATTTATGATGAAAACGATGAGGCGACAAGTTAGGCTTGGACCACAACTCGCCACCCCTCCGAGTCGAGTCCATCTATCCGATCGAATTTAAGTTCCACCTATCATCAGAAATTCGTATCATAATTTCGATATATTCTTGTTTTGTAGATTTTGACGTACACTAATCATTTACAATTAGTAACTTGTTATGGCTTTCGAGATGATGATAAGAAAAGAGTCGGCACAATAAATATTTGGTACCTGCCAATTCCAAAGGCCGGTGTGAGCCCAATACTGAGGAATGGTCACATCTCCGATTTGGAGTTGGGGATTGGCATTGCCTGCAATCCCGTAGTGCACAACGCCTTTCACCTCAAATAGAGTGAGAAGCAATTCTGTGGTTATGCCTGCGTTAAGCTTCAAAAGCAAAAATAAAGAGAAAAAAAGAAAGAGGCTTTATCAGGAAATTATCAGGATCAAATTGAACAAATTTTTGAAATAAAGATTGGCAATTGATATAGGGAAGAACAAGATAAATTGAATGAATAAATATATGTACCATGCTTAATCCGGTCATGACAATAATGACCTTCTTATTTTCCAACTTCCCGAATCGGAACCTCCTTCCTGCACGACATGAAAAATCCTTAAATTTAGTTTGGCATTTATGTCTTTGCCCCCCTCATTTAGATCAAATTTAGGTCGCAAATTTTGCACACGTCGTTGACTCATGGCGTCATTGCATAAAACGACCGGGCCATCTAAAAGCCGCCCAAGATTGGTATCAGAGTTTTGTTGATGTACAATGTCGTGATTAAAGTTTCAATTGAGAAGACGGTCCAGTACCCAAATCATACGAAAACAAAAACTTCAAGTGGTGAAATTGGACGGTTTTTAAAAAGTAGGATCAAATTCAACTAAAAATGATTGAATTTCAGGCGGTGTGGACGTGGTGCTTCCTCAAGCGAAGATAGAAACTTTGAACTTTATGTACTCGATTAATAAAAAGGAAGAAGTTCTGCTAGCGATGAGCTAAATTGCAACAAGAGCTTAAAATGCTGGGAGCACATGTGCAACATACGTGTCGAAGCCATAATTATATCTTTCTTACCTGAAATATCCAAGTAAGGAAACTTCAGATCGGCTCGAAAGCTTGGAGATTGGAGAAGAGGGTTCATCTCAAACGAGTTGGGCACGATTATAGCAATGTATGGACCTCGACTGTTCATCAGCCTGATCTTCACCATTGAGCTCGGAGGGACCGCACAATTTGCACTCTTGATCGTTCCCGCAATCACTCCCAAAGCAAGAAGCCCAAGCATTGACACCCTCAAAGGACTCACCATCCTTCAACACTGAACAATCCCAAGAAATTGAAGAAAACAACCAGAAATTTCGGTGAGCTCAAGAGATCAGAAAGGATGGAGATGTGGAATGAAAGATAAAGCACGGGAGCAATGTATTTATGGGGCAAGTCCGGTCAAATTAGAGGAAGAGGAGATGACACACCAAGCCTCTCTGGATAAAGACAAGTAAACAGAATAGGTTCGGACCAATGTGCTGGCTTTGGTTTCGATGCAAGGCCAACACGCAACTAGAGAGAGCCATAGAACAGTACATCGAAATAGAAGACGCAAGTGAAGTCAAAGTCAATATAACTCGCATCATGATAAAGAATATTATCCCCACCTTGACCCAAAATCAAATTAAAAAAGATCGATCCCCGTCCAAAATGGAGAATTTTAGGTCAAACAATCACAATATAGAGCTTTACTTGCCATGAGACGTAGTTATCCTTCACCTAATGCGAACACATGTGATGATAATCGCTTCTGAAAAATGATCCGTCATCTTTTGTATAGACAAGGGTTTTTCGCATAAAGAAAACTACGCACAACTTATAAACAAAAAAAAGCAAGTGACAAAGGGAAATCAACCCTATAGTTGAAGTTACTTAATCATCTTAGTTTTGATTAACTTGCTATGGTCATACTCAATTTATTTAGTCAATGCATAAGATCCTTTTCCAATCTTCCTTATGTATTTTTCAATCTTCCTCTCCGTTTTTTTATTTTTTTATCAATATTTATCCATGTAGGGTTTGAAGTAAATCGTTGGTCAAAGGAAGAGAAGCCACTAGCAAGCATGTGGCGGCTTCGATGACCCTTTGGCAGCATGCTTCTGGGAAATGGGCATGACGTGATTTGCAGGGAATGCGTCTCTCTCAACATAATTTAGAACCGAAAACAAATTCATTATAAATGAGGAGGCGAATACTTTGGAAAAGGCAAACAAATGAATTCGAATTGTGTGATAAGATCATTCTTCAATATGTGATAAAGCTCTCGGATGAAAAACATAAACTTTTTGTGGTTGGTTAAATTTGATATGCAAGTATTTCTTTTTTTCTTTTTCCAATGATCGATAAGTATTCGAGAAGCAATTCACCTTGGTCTCAACAAAATGATTGATTCTAAGGACACCGAAAAATGGAACAACAAAATGCAGCCCTCACTCGGATAACTAATGGTCTCTCACCATCGCATAACACTTGGCGTTGCAGAGATAATTAGTTATTGTTGATATCAAGAATCACCTGATCACTAAATAAACAAATAAATAAGAGAGAAAGGCATAAGGTCTAAGGTTTGAATAATTATAAATGAAGTCGTTCTTATAAATGTATAAATAGAAAATCTTATAAATGAAGGCTTCATTTATTTCGTAGAAAATAATAAATGATTTAGAAAATGTTCTTATAAAAATGATCACTTACATTGCTTAAGAAAAAATGAACGAATTAATGATATTTTCATCATGTATGAAAATGTTTGGACATAAATTTGTTGTCAACAGTAAAAATGTTTTTATTGACTAATTATTTCAAGATATACAAGCGATCATTTTAAGAAATTTTTTTAAATTATTTAATTTTATGAAACAAGCATAGTGGAAGAGGCAACAAATTTGGAAAATGACAAGTAAATGAATTCAAATTGTATGATAGGATTGTTAGCTCGTATATCTTGTGTCTGTATGTGGTAAACTATCAATTAAAGTCATAAATTTGTTAATAGATGGTCGATTTTTCATGTGACCATTTATTTGTTGCCCAATGATATTAAAGCATTCAAAAGGAGATGCATCATGGTCTCAATAGTGTTAGAAAATCCAATCTAAAAGTTTAAACTGATAGGTCAAGATCAGTACTTATATATAGAAAATATATAAACCTTATTGCAAAAGATGTGTAATATATCAACATCCCTCTCAGTTCTCACGTGCAAATTAAATTAGGAATGACGTGTGGAAATAGACAAATTGATAGACACACACAAACAAAAGGTATAGAATTTGACTATGATACCGTGTTAAAAAAATCAATCCTAAAATTTAAGATGTTAGATGGAGGGATATCGCATGATATAAAGGGAGTATTAATCTTATTGTCAAGTTATTTGAGATACTTTAATAATGGGAACGATTAGCTTTAAAGAAACAAAAAAGTGAAAAAAAAAATGCCACACCAACTCAAAATCCACCAGACGGCTAAGTCAAAAGAAAAGAAAAATGGACATCGAGATGAGCGATGCTGCTAGGTAATAGCCTCTTGGTAGTCCGGGTTGGAAGCTCAATCTATCTAAGGAAAGTCAACTTCGACTGCCTAGCTATTACCAAGGAAGCCAGGCATTCGAACAATAGGAATTCGGATCCTAATGCACTTAAATTGTAAACTTGTCATAGGCTTTAGGCTTTGGGCATGTCTCTATCCCACTTCACTGAATCATATCACGGCTCTTGCGCTGTTAGATGAACATCACGCTATTTCAAACTTGGTTAATACTAACAACGCAATCATAAAAGGGAGAAGGCAAAAATGATCTATCATCAGAGCGAAGAATTGCATCCCCTTGGCGGGCCAACAGACCGCCTCTATCTGCCTTCTGGGCATTGAATTTGCTGTTGCATAGTAAAACTATTTTCTTATATCTATGTTCTCTACTTTTACAAGAATATAACCACACATATATACACCAACGTAAGCCACCCTAGAACCTCCTACATATACGGAAATCTCCTACAAATCAGAAGATAATATACAAAGACCTTAAATAGAAAAACTCTCCTATTGAGGTCCTAATTGACAGCTCATGTTAACACTCCCCCTCAAGCTGGTGAGAAAATGTCTTTCATACCCAGCTTGACAAGTGAGCTGTGGAATGCTCGACTCGATACAGCCTTTGTAAGTATGTCCGCCAACTGGTCTTCAGATTTGACAAATGGAAAACTTACCACCCAATCATCTAGATTTTGCTTGATAAAATTCCTATCAACTTCAACATGTTTAGTGCGGTCATGTTGAACTGGGTTGTGGGAAATCTGAATCGCAGCCTTATTATCACAAAACATTTGCATTCCTGACTTAGGTGGAAAACCAAGTTCTGTCAACAATTTTTTTAGCCACAAAAGCTCAAATAGTCCTTTAGCCATCCCTCGAAACTCTGCTTCAGTGCTAGACAAAGATACTACTTTTTGTTTCTTGCTCCTCCATGTAACCAAATTTCCTCCCACAAGTGTGAAGTATCCTGATGTCGATCTCCTATCCGAGGTATCGCCAGCCCAATCAGCATCCGTAAATCCTTCCACCTCATGGTGATTATTCTTTGCAAAGAATAATCCTTTCCCTGGTGCCGACTTCAAGTAGCGTAAAATTTGAACTACAACATTCATATGATCTTCACTAGGAGCGTGCATAAATTGACTTACTACTCCTACAGCATATGCAATATCAGGCCGAGTGTGCAATAGATAAATTAATCTCCCTACCAACCTTTGATATCGGTCTTTATTGGTCGATACCTGATTAGGAAAAACCCCAAGTTTATGATTCTGTACTATAGGGGTATCGGCAGGTTTGCAATCCAACATCCCTACCTCAGCCAACAAGTCTAACACATACTTTCGTTGAGATAGGAATATACCCTCCTTTGATCTGGCCACTTCAATACCCAAAAAATATTTTAGGCCCCCCAAATTCTTCATCTCAAACTCATTTGCTAGTCTCCTTTGAAGTTCTGTGATCTCCTCAAAGTCGTCCCCTGTGATGATCATGTCATCGACATATATAATCAATGCCGTCACTTTGTCATGTTGTTGTTTCAGGAACAATGTGTGGTCCGAATTACTTTGAGTGTACCCATACCTTTTCATTGCAGAGCTAAAGCGACCAAACCAAGCCCGTGGTGATTGCTTTAATCCGTACAACGACCTCTCAAGTTTGCATACCACTTTTGATTCATCAGCACAAACATATCCTGGTGGGATTTCCATGTATATCTCTTCTTCCAAATTTCCGTGTAAGAACGCATTCTTTACATCAAATTGATGTAAGGGCCAGTCCAAATTTGCTGCAAGTGATAACAATACCCGCACAATGTTTAGTTTTGCAACTGGAGAGAATGTTTCTTGGTAGTCCACACCATAGGTCTGGGTATATCCTTTTGCTACCAAACGTGCCTTGTACCTCTTAACAAAACCATCCGCTTTATATTTGATGGTGAAGACCCATTTACATCCTACTGGCTTGTTTCCCTTCGGTAACTCGACAAGCCTCCAAGTCTTATTTTTCTGCAAAGCCTCCATCTCTTCTTGCATTGCTTGAACCCACTTGGGATCCCTCAACGCCTCCTATACCCCACTAGGAACTCTACTTGCAGAAACATTCGAGACAAATGCCTTTAAACGTCCGGACAACTGCTTCGTCGAAACATAATTGGTGATCGGATACTTTGACCTTCGTCCTTCCACATCTGGTGAGTACCTATTAGGAGCCTTGCCACGATTATGTCTGTCGAGCAATCTATAATGAACAGCTACATCAGTATCAACAAAAGAACTATGTGTGGTAGGAGAACTTACCTCAGGATTATCCTCAGGAGAATTGTCAGGTACTAAAGAGGGGGTATCTTGAAGTGGAGAGAGCTGTTCCCGAGGTTGCTGTTCTTGAGGTTGCTCATGTGTCTCTTGCACTAAATCAACCTGATGACTAGATTCCTTAGTGTATTGCTGTTTATTTTCCGATGTCCCACCATGATCCGTGACCACACCATGACTGGCCACAACCCCTGCCATCATACCACCTTCCCACCAATTTATCCTTTCATTAGAAGTAATCTCCCCCTGAAAGGTACAATTGGATATAGGAAAGAAAAATTCAGACTCGACAAATGTGACGTCCATTGTAATATGGGTTTTCTTGGTAGCAGGATTGTAACAGCGATATCCTTTTTGATAAGTGCCATAACCAATGAAAACACACTTCACCGCACATGGATCAAGTTTTGTCCGTTGGTTCTTGTGGAGATGGACATATGCCACACACCCAAACACTTTGGGAGGTAGTGTGATGATGGAGGAAAGAGGAACATGGGATGCAAGTGCTTGAAGTGGGGTCTGAAAGTTCAACACACGAGAGGGCATTCTATTCATCAAATGTACCGCTGTAACCACAGCGGCATCCCAAAAACGAGATGGAACCTGACCACCTATGAGGAGTGCCTGTGCCGTCTCGAGGATATGTCGATTTTTCCTCTCGGCGATACCATTCTGTTGGGGTGTCCTGGTGCAAGACGTTTCGTGTATAAGCCCTTGATCTTGAAAATAAGCTGCAAGATGCTGGTTAATATATTCCCTACCATTGTCGCTTCGAAGGACTCGAATTTGAGTCCCAAACTGCGTTACAATCATCCGATGAAACATACGAAATATTGCTGCCACTTCATCGTTATGCTTCATTAAATAAACCCAGGACATCCGGGTACAATCATCCACAAATGTTACAAACCAACGAATCCCAGATAAAGTAGTAATCGGTGAAGCGCCCCACACGTTCAAATGAACCAAAGAAAACGGCTTGGTGGTCTTATTAAAACTCAAAGGAAAAGAGACACGATGGCTTTTTGCCAAAATACATGTCTCACATTGGAATTCAGTATCTGACAAATTATGAAACAAGTCTGGAAATAAATGTTTCAAATACCCAAAAGATGGGTGTCCTAAACGACGATGTCACAACCAAATCGCTTTCTCTTTATTAGTAGACCCACTAATTGTGTGATGTGCTCGGCCTGCATGAAAGTCATCAACATAGTACAGCCCCCCCCCCCCTTTTAGTACCACGACCAATAATCTCCTTCGTGAGGATATCCTGAAATAAGCAAAAAGTCGGATACATAAGAACACAACACTTTAAAGCATCCGTGAGTTGACCAACATAGAGTAAATGATTAGACAGAGAAGACACTAATAACGTATGAGACAATGATAAAGAAGGTGTCAGATCAACATTGCCAGCGCCAGTGACAGGATAACTAGTGCCATTCGCATTATAGATACTCTGTCTCCTCGGAGTGGTGTAGCAAATAATATCGTTGCGAATGGGTGTCATGTGATCCGTTGCCCCAGAATCAACAATCCACCCTTCCTCGCCACATTGAGAATTACTAACAAGTGCACACCCTATGTTACCTTTGGGAGTTGCATCAGAAGTATTGGTAGTGTCTACTTGCGGCACCAAAGAAAGGGTTGAGGTCCCGGTAGCCAATGATGCTTGCCCCCGTCCTACATAATTTTCTGTCTTTTTCTTGTTCTGCAACTCCTTCCACCAATCCGGATAACCGTGCAATTTAAAACAAGTATCTTTTGTATGTTTAGTGTTACCACAATGAGCACAGCCTCCTGAATGTTGTAGTTTAGCCTTCGAACCTTTGTTAATCCTCCATCCACCATACACAGTATTAGGAGGGATCATCTGAAGAGCTTTGGACTCATTGTTGGCTTCGAGAAAGGGTGAAATAACCTTTTCACCACGTGATACAAGGGCTGTCGCGGTGCTTGATGGTTCAATTGAAGATAACATAATAGCTTGGCGTACATCTTCCCTCCTTACCCTGGCATAGGCTTCCTCCACCGTTGGGAATGGATGCATCTGTAGAACGTCAGCCCTGACTTGGTCAAGGCGATCATCGAGCCCATCAAGGAAGAGATATACACGGTCTTCTTGCACAAGGGCGTTGTAGCGTTCGATATCACGAGGACAAGTCATGGGATTAGGCCGTCGAAAATCAACCTCCCGCCATAAACCCTGAAGATCATTATAATACTTTTCAATCGGGCCACCCACCTGCTTCAGTCGAGACAAACGTCGCTTTAGATCATACATTTGAGAGACATCAGTGCCATCAAAGAACGTAGTAGCCACTGAATCCTATACTGCCTTTGCTGTTGGGAAACGAATAAAGTTTCCAATCAACGTCGGGTCCATGGAGTTGATAAGCCATCCTTTAACTGTACTATCATCAGTCTTCCACTTCCGAAAATTAGGGTCGGTCGGAAGTGGAGAGGGTAGATCCCCATTGATATATCCCAATTTGTCCTTCCCGGAGATATACATCTCAACAACTTGGGACCAAAGGCCATAATTACGGCCATCTAACTTGACTGCAATTGGTGGGGCGGAGGTTTCAGCATGAGAAGGTGATGCCTGATGGTGAGTCAAGATTTGTGTCAACTTGGACGTCAAGGTTTCAAGGAGAGCATCGGTAGTGGAAGTCCCTCCTGAAATCTTCATAGTGTCTTCCGCCGGAGCCGAAGAAACTATCTCGATGGGTGAATTGTCATCTGCCATGAGTCTCGATAAAGCGTGCAGTCAACGTGGTAATTCGCACGAAACCACGCGAGGCTATGCCAGAGCAAGGAATTCAGATCGTGATCAGAACACAGAGTCCCTAGATCATTCGCTCTGATACCATGTTGCACAGTAAAACTATTTTCTTATATCTATGTTCTCTACTTTTACAAGAATATAACCACACATATATACACCAACGTAAGCCATCCTAGAACCTCCTACATATAAGGAAATCTCCTACAAATCAGAAGATAATATACAAAGACCTTAAATAGAAAAACTCTCCTATTGAGGTCCTAATTGACAGCTCGTGTTAACATTTGCTTCCGGCCTCACATTGCTCGAGTCTAAACTGTGTTAGTCAATAAGTTTCCCGAGACCTGAAACTAGCAGAATGCGTTCTCAATCGATGCATTCGAGCGTGCAAATCCGTGCTGCTCGCGATTCGGGGCGAAGGTGCCCGCAATCGTCATGCAAATTGCCTAGATCGCTTTTTCCGTTAGTCATCTCTATTATTGTTGAGATAGAGAGTCATAATCATCCGACCTTTCAAGTCAAGAGGGATAGAGGCGAAATAGGGAAATAAGGATACTTACAAAGCAACTTAAGTACCATACGAAAATCCTTCCTTAAAGCAGTCCAACTCCGGAACCATCCACAAGATGTGAATTCGTCCACCTCACCATTTTATCTTGTCTGGTTTTTTTTTCTCCCTAACGTGGGCCTCGTGGCTTCAAGTGTTCGATATTCTTAGAGGAGTCCGCCACACCAAGCCACGCCATGATGGGCCAATAGTATCTCCAGCTCAGAATTACTTGCGTGACGTGTCAAATCTATCGCCCTGGAGCTTCACTTGATACATGTGGCACTGTAAATTTACGTGTAATTAATTGGATTGATTGTTATAAGAGTTCGAATATCGCGTAAGATCACACTCAATCCATTCCTGTTTTAATTCTCACCGCAGTCATCTTTGTCATTCTAACTCTTTAAGGTGTGTATGAAGCCAAAACTGGGGTGAATATAGAGCTACCCTATCGCATATTATGCTAAAGATTCGAAAAGGCGAGGAATAAATATAAATATTTTCACTTCCGATCAATTAGTCTCACCTCTTAATTTATTTGGCTCGAAAGGTGGAATCAACAGGGAACCAATCAAAACAAGACAACGAATGGCATTTTTATTTGTTGACCGAACAATTTATATATTTATTTGAAAGATTCGAAAAGGCGAGGAATAAACTTTAATAATTTCATTTCCGATCAATTAGTCTCAACTCTCAATTTATTTGGCTCGAAAGGTGGAATCGATAGGAACCAATCAAAACAAGACAACAAATGGCATTTTTGTTCGTTAACCGGATAATATATATTTATTATATCTCTCGAATCGACATGGAAGGGATAATGTTTGGCATTTTCTAGGGGTGAATTGTTGATTTCCGAATATAGAATTTCCCTCAAGACTGCATCAAATGCTGATAAAGGAAATCTCTTGACAATGGCATCAAACACTGATTTTATATTATCTTATTTCATTAAAAAGGGTATTTTTCTCCTTGGAATCTTACTTATATTACACAGACATTCGCGTCGGGTCGATGCATTGTTCTTCGAGAATTCGACATTGTCTAGACAAAAGGAGAGAAACAGAAGGCAAAAGAGGGACGAAAACAATATCTCCAAAGCAAAAGCGAGAGGACCCGCCATTACATGATTTCAACTTTGAAAAGGGCACGATTGATATGCCAATTCCCACCATTATTGCTCTCGGAAAATGGCCAATGATGCTGTCGAACTGATATAAACTCTCATAATTTTCTTTGATTTGTCATCATCCGGGTCTGCAGCAGATGTTATATTGGAGACGACAAGTCAAAAGGTCTTGGAGTCTCCATGGGCGATGTCTTGATGCATGAACATGCAAGGACATAGCGAGGGTCAATAATATGAGGTGAATTTAGTATCTTAAACTATTGCGAAACAAGGTGTCAATTTACCTAGACAGACCAAGATAAGACTAATGAGAGCAAATGTATCAATGTGAAGCGAAGTAAATTCAATTGGAAAAAGGAGGTGTCATGTGGGGCAATTGTCCATTCCAAAGCCAAAACTTAAACTTTTGAATAATTAGAAGTACGAGCGGAATTCATATAATTAGAGACCCATATGAGAATCTTCTCTCTCTCTCTCTCTCTCTCTCTCTCTCTCTCTCCATTTTATGTCTTTATGTATGCCGTTGAAACATGTGAATATTGATTATTTTGAAATTTGTGATTGGATATATGAACAATTAAAATTGAGATTGTTCGAGCACCATATATTATATGAGAACATGGGATCTCCATCCCTAGGAGCCATCTATTTCAAGACAATGTCCACCCGAAAGCCGTGCCACGTATAAATCTTGAGCAAAATCTAATCCTTGATACTTGATAGGGCAAAGTACTCTAGAGGTTTGGAACTTGATGTAAATAATATTATTGAATCCTTAACCTTAGATACAATAAAGTGTTTAATCTTTAATCAACTGGGAAAAAAATGCTATATAAGAAAGCCATCATCAGAAATTCTGGATTTCTACTTAACAAAAAAAAAGTATTAATAATTGAAAAGAGTTGATTGTACTTCAAGAAAAAAAAGAAGTTCAGATCTTATTTGTAAGGATCGAACGGTGTTGTATTACGATTTCTCATGAACTTTTTTTTTTTCCGTTTATGTCCACTAGCTTGCACCATTATTTGATTTTGCTTCCTCCATCTCTTTCATGTAATGGAATCTTATAATTTTTCAAGTTTTCGACTAGCACTTCGGTGATTCCTTATTAGTCTCTCAATCAAACCGATGAACTGAGACATTCTGGCCAACAATATCATTTCTAGTGATGATACCCAGCATAACATAGCGAATACGGCATCGGTCTTTTCCTGTGGATCTTCTCATCGGTCCTTTCCAGCAATGCCATGATCTCCGCAAATTCAAGAATCTCATATCAACACGACTCGACATGCTTATGGGAAAAAACCATTGTTGGCAAACTCGAAACGTTTATGAACTTAGATGCTTCGTTCTGCGATATGTGCAGCCAGAAACTGTAATGCTTTAGAACGATGTCACTTGACACAAATTCATAACATGGAATTCGACTGGCGAACACAAACTTCGTCTTGAGAGGATTCATCCTGAAGCTAAAGGTACATGGCTTTCAAAGCTCGACCCGCTACGTGAACGGAGTAATGACTTGCAAATCGAAATGCAAATACCTTTACTAAGCATAATAATTACAGCAATAATGCATATGAAAATACCACTAAATTGAAAGGATGAGCTAGAGATACACAGCACAAGATGGCTCCCATCTTTTTTTACCATGATATATGGCATCATGAGCAATCAGCCTCACATTTTTCTTTATTTCCCTAGCAGATTGACGGCTCGTGATGTTATATCAATCGATCATGAAGCTCTTGTTGTACTATTTTCCCTAAAACCCCAAGTCATTTTGAAAAAAAAAAAAGGTCTCATCGTAGTCCTCCTCCAAAAGCAGAGGCCCAGTAAGCTGCTCCATTGTCGCTTCCTACTTGGAGCGTGCACGAGACTGGGACAAGACATAATCCTCTATTCCTCAAGTCGTTCTTTGCCTCTTCACTGATGGATTCCTGTTGACAAAGTGCAAGAAGATATTAGAAGGATATGAATTTGTTGATCCTAATGACTGTCGTAGTAGTCCCAAACTGCTACAAACAATTGCAATTCTAATTCTAAGGCTCTTAGGATAGGCTTTTAACAGTAGATTCATGTGGAAATAGTAAACTCTTCCCATGCTGTTAATTAATCAATATTCTCTGCTTATCTTAGTCTTACCAAATTTTATCGTGAATTTCTGGATTAAAGATCATTCTGTAGACTAAAAAGGAGGCTTTCTGAGCTATTCTTTTCGATGCATCCCCGACTTAAGCACAAATACGTGTATCAACAAGACATCTATCAAATTACATGACAACTTCCAAGCAGAGAACGCGTTTCAGCATAGGTTGTCTAAAGAAGTATATAACTTTTTTTCCCATTATGCGTATATTATGTAATACAGGTTTCCTTTTACCCATCACCAATGAAAGAAATCGCAGCATTCTTTCTTGTTGACAAGGGCCATGCAATGTGGCTATTTTGCTTTTCTTGTATGCTGGATGCTAAACGGAAGAAGGCTCTTTGTGTGGCATTTCTACCCATCCCTCAGGATCCTCGGGGATGGGTAATTGTTGGATGCAAATGAATAAATTTTGGTTATCCATTGAAGATCTTTAAAATGTTTGTGCCGTTACGACAATTTGCGTGGATGTTCGACAAACTGATGGAGGGCCTGAGATAGAAACCCCACATCTTTATGTATCAATCTCATATCCATGACTGTGCATTGGGAATTAAAATGCATTGTCGAACACGATTCTCCTCTTTAGCTTCTTCTGTAATGAATATATACATTGTCATAGATCTGTGTGAAAAGCTAAAAACAGTCTCCTTTTTTTTTTTCCTCAAAGTAAGTCTATAAAGCTGAAAAGGAAATTGTGAAGTCTTTAGTCAATCTGGATTGAATACTTTAATCAATCTAAACTGATGAAAAACGGTGAAGTTTTTATATAGGTGGATAGCTTTCTTTAGTCTTTACAGCATTAAACTGAACATGTTCTTGGCTTTCCCACGAAATAAAGGTATATACTCCATAGTATTTAAGAGATCCGATAAAGCATTCGTACCTGACCCGAATCCTCAGAAAACACAGAACTCCTCTCCCCATGAACCTTGCATTACAATTTAGCAATTTAATCAGTAAAACTTGTACTACATGTTTGAAACAAAAATAAAAAGTAACATGCACGCCCGCGTTTGTGCACGTGTGGAAGCCGAAAAAATTTCTCCGAGAAAAACCGTGTATTTCTTACATGTTCTTGCCGTTGATGTATCACATCACTGGTAGAACAAGTATTTGTAGTTTTATCTTTTCGCGTGTTTGGGACAATGCAATAAAAAAACATAATAAATTTGGCAATAAGAAGTTGATGCATATCAAGATAGGGATCTCTTACAGATTGATGGTGTCTCATTTTTCCTGAAGCACAGCCCAGGTAGGGGGAACTGAGCGCCTGTGAAGAAGAGTTAAACGAGAAGAATAGTTAGTACTTCCTTAACTATTGAGAAAGACGTCGTCTCTTCTTGCATAAAACGAAAGGGATGCGGACTAAAAGATAAAGAAAAAACAACCACCTCAATTTGATTCTGAAGAAATCTGATGTACCCAATAGCTTCTAATAGCACTGAAGCTGTGTCAGTCTGCAAAAAGATCCAGCATAAAAATAAAGAGAGAAAAGAAGGAAAACAAACCAGTACCAAAGTCTTATATATTCACTTCTTCTATGTCTCATAATCACAAAAGGGGAGACAAAGCTTCAGATAATATTGAAGAAAGAAGGAGAGAACTAATTGCGCTTGAAAGAATTAATGATGCGACATAATCTTACATGTCTCCAAAATTTAATACCTTTCCAAATGGGGAGACTAGCTGGTGGAGGGCTGAGATTCTGTCTCCTAATTTCTCCTTCCTCACCTATTTCAAAAACACCAAAAAAAGAAAAAAAAATGATTGAATAAATGAAGCAAGATGTGTTTCGTAAAAATTAATGGTGACCCTAAATCCTCTTTTCACAGTTTCTGCCTTTTCCATCTCTCTTTTTCACTCCATTGGAAAGTAAGATGTTAGCTTATATGAGAGATTGATGCTGCTGGAACAAGTGGACAATGAGAGAGAGACAACATTACCCATCCCCCCCGCGGCGCTTGTGTGCGTGTGCGTGTGTGTGTGTGTGTGAGAGAGAGAGAGAGAGAGAGAGAGAGAGAGAGAGAGAGAGAGAGAGAGCATGATTGGGTACTTTGAAGGTATTAGATTGGCTGGTTGAAGAAGGCTGGACCTTAGCTTTCTTTTGTGCCCCACCAGTTGCATTGCTGTTACACTGATGAAAGAGCAACAAAATTAGAAAAAAGACATCTGAATCTTATTAGTATAAGAATAATCTCCAGCTGTTAAGTAACCAGAGAAACTAATGTGAAAAACATAAATAGCATGACTACAGCCAAACCCTCTCTTTTTTTTATGTTTGGGATTTTCGAACCGATCTACGAAGTCAGTTTTAATTATTGTTACATGCAGTTATTCAGTTTCATTACTGAATGAAACTGAAGAAAATTATTGACACATACTGTCTTTTTTTTATTCAAATAATTTCTCACCTCAGAGGATAGATCTGGTGGGGTTTGCCTCTTATTAGCAGGCTTCTTGTTTGAAAAATCCAGTATGCTGCTGCTGAAACATGTGGTAACACATGACTTGGGTGGTGAACCAGGAATCATAGGGTGGTGGTGATGTTGAGACCAAGCTGACTTGTTCGTTGTCCCTTGAAGAGCATGATAATCACTTGTTGCACGCCCATACATACTGTAGGTGCTTGCTGAATCTTCCTGCTTCACATGAAGATGATGATGGTGATTGTCCAGAGCAGAAGCATCATTTGGGGATTGCTGAAGCACTTGTTGCTCCTCCCAATCCTCCACCCTCTTTTCTTGAAAGTAATTCATCATTCCACTACTCTTGTCTTCTTCTCCAACCAATCCCCCCCTAAAATACACCACATGACCCACAAATTAAGCTAACATACATTTATCCACACATGCACATTCATGTGAGTTCTTTTACTGATACTTGGAGAAAGTTGTCCTTAATTTTGTTACATGGTCAGGAAATTGAAACAAAAAAGACGAGACAGAGAGAGAGAGAGAGAGAGAGAGAGAGAGAGAGAGAGAGAGAGAGAGGATTATTACATGAGGAGTTGGCTCAATGACTCTGGAAGCTGCTCTTGGTTAACGCTAATATTATTTTCGACCCAGGAAGGATTGAGATTAAATAAGGAAGAAAAAGGAGATGTCGGTGGGTACTGAAGAAAGAGGTTACGAGAGGAAGAAGAAGAGTGGCAAAAAGGAGAGCGTGGTGGTGGAGGATTGATGTTCCACCAGTGATTAGGGTTCCCGGACATCATTTGTTGCACTGGTGATGAGCTCTGCAAATAAAAACCTTGCTTCATGCCTCTCTCTATCTCTATCTCTCCCAAGAAACCAATGAGGAAAAGTCGGCCAAATGTTCCACACTTGATCGCTTCTTCTCTATCCCTCTCTCTCTCTCTCTATTTTCTTCTTCTCCTTCTCCTTCTCCTTCTCCTCGCTCTCTCTCTCTCTCTCTCTCTCTCTCTGTGGAAGGCTAGTGAAAACAGGGAGTGTGTAAGCTAGCCTTTGGGGAAAACCTTGGGAGGTTTTCTAGCCCTCTGTTTAAATAGAGGAAGTGATGGGTTGCAAAGTAAAGTAGACAAAGAGAGACGGAGAGACTCATTGAGCTATGACTATGAGAACCCCCTTGTCCTTCGTTTCGCAACTTTACTCTTTAAATATATTGCCCCCTTGTCTGTTTTTTTTTTCCTTGCCTTTTTTGTGTGCTTTCTTTTTTTTTTTCTTTACCTCTCTTTCTTTTTTCCTTCCTTTTGCCACCTTTATCTCAAAGTTGGACAGGAAAGGGGACGGCATTTTCTTTTCTTTGGGGGAGAAGAATTGGAATTAATGGATGGACTACAATCACCTCGAGTGTAGGATTCTCCATCCCATCTATGACAGGTGTCAAGCTAGTAATGTTTAGTAAAGTTACAACTTTTTGGCTTGGTGAAGTATAACTTTTATGGTGAAGTACGAACTTTTAAGTATGTATTAGGTTGGAAAAACTTACATACACAAGTACACTCACAAATTCTACAAATAGAGATGAATATTGCTTTTTTCATACAATTGGACTTTAGAAGGTATTTAGATAATTTTCCGACCAAAATACCAAATTGGATGACATGAAACTAAACTTTTGGAGTAATACTCCCAGGCCCGGGAGCATAAACTCTTAGGCTGGAAAGTCAGCTAACTTGGAATACCTCTATTTATCCATTCTCAATTTGACTCCAAAAGATTCAAACAAGTTTAAATATCCATTACATGTTAGAAACTCGTACTTTAAAAAAAATTGTTTTCTTAGTTTGATCACGAAGAAAATAGTTTTAGGGGCTCCTCCAACTCGCAAAATAATTAAAGCGTCAAAAACGTTTTCAGCAAAATATTCATTATAGCTAGCAATGGGATTTAGGGGTTTCTATATGTGCTCCATTTAATAGCTTGAAGGAAACAAAGAGATTAAGTGGATAAACTAGAGAGAGGTTTTTCATTTCTCTTTTACCGTCCAATTAAGGGCAAGGGGTGATGACGAGGAAGACAAGATTTACAATTTGGGTGACGAAGTTTTGACGTTGGCGTTGTTCAGAATGTGTCATCTTCATGGACAGGGAGGTAAATGATGGATGCCCTGCAACCATTTGCTTTTGTATTTTATATCTAACGGTATAAACAGATAGGAGTCTGATAGCTGAATGTGAGGATGACCCGTGAGAGAGAGAGAGAAGAGAGAGTAGAGACGACACCACACGCTTCTCAGAGAGGTTCAAAATCTAGGGTTTAGAGATTCCAAATAAATTTCAAGATACTCGAGAGACTGCTGATGGTGTTATTGATAACTAAAATCGATTTTCGATAATAAAGTATAAGCGGGTACATCGCCTTTGAGTACCTGATAAAAATTTTACACTGCCAGTATTTAATCCGTCACTCTGTTCCTTGATACAAGCACATTCTGATTTTGGAGAGAGGGAGCCTATCATTTTATATTGTCTGCATCGTTTGACCGAGTGATCTAATTTTCAGGCCGACCCTAAAGAGGATTCGACATTGGCTTTAAAGAGTTAAAATAAACAAGTTCAGCTGATTGGGCGCATGACTCTACATCAAGGGGTCACGATGGTGCAAAAAAAGGATGAGGATAAGCAAAGTTACTGCACTAAAGTCTTTAATCAGTGTAAAAGGGTTGTTTTCTTTGCTTGAGAACACAAATGGCTGAATCCCATGTCTCGTGCATGTAAGAAAAGCTTATCAGATCATTCGAAACGCAGTGATGGACATTAGCACCGCATGAAAGACTACTTCCCATGAACATAACCTAAAAAAATCCATTCATTCGAAGTCACTCAAGCATGAATTTTTTTCATCTTTCCTTAGTTTCGAGGAACATTCTGCACAAGAATATTAAAACGATAAGGACATGACAACAGAAACTAAAATATGAATAGAATCATTCTATTCGGCGATTGTTTATGCTCATATTCCACGGCAAAACATTCCCTAAGCCCGCATTTTCATACAACATCCAAGCAAACAAACAAGCCCTTGAAATCTCGAGCTGCTGTTCATTTGTTTTATTGGGACGGTGAATTCTTTTGATGATTAATATTCTTTTTTAATGATTATTTTATGGGGATGGATTACTGGGGGGGAATGTTTGGTCCTCATTGACAAAAGAAATTTGTCATGGGGCACAATGTCTTGAGTGGCATGCATCCTTTACATGTAGCTTTCTTTATTTTTAACTCTGTCTCCCTCCCATGTCCTTCTGCAGAACAAACATGGAGCTAAACCAGCTCTCTCTTGTCCTCATCTCAGTCCCTTATATTCCTCTCTCTCTCTCTCTCTCTCTCTCTCGTGAAAATCTTGTCGATATCGTGTAGAAACTATAATAGCAACAAAGAAATAGCCTTGCTCACATGAAAGATGGAGGGACAAACCAAAATGTCGTCTATCACTTTACGGAGACACAATTATGTCATCAAGTTTAAGACCATAAGTTGTCAAGTAAATTAGATAGCGAAAGTATATCTTTGAACTAGTAAAAGACTCGCGCAGTGCGTGGCACAAAAATTATCTGTTTACTTATTTTTAATTTGAAGATTGTCCTTTTTTTTTTTGGTTGAAATGATTGTCTTTGTTTAAACAAAGTCATTTCACAATAATTTTTTCTAGCCGAATAAATCTAGTACCACAATGACAACCGCTTGCTGGCTGCAGGCAAGGAGTGTTACCTCGATTAGATTAATTTTTAGGCGTAAGTGTATTGGACATCCTAAAATCTGTCGTCAAAGAATAGTTGAATTCTAAAACTCTCAAAACCTTATAACTTCTCATTAAAGTGTTATTAAGTGTTAAAACTTTTATAAAGTGCAATAGATCTCAGAACTTAATTGCAATTCCTAAAATTTGTTGCAAAAATGCAATTAAGTTCTGAGATTTTCAAAAAATGCAATTAAAGAAAGAATTCAATTGGACCAATTTGACGAGTTTTTAGAACTTGATCACACTTTTTGAGAGTTTTATGACTCAATTATACCTTCAAAATAAATTTTTAAGACTTTCAATGCACTTTTAACTAGTTCTTATGATGTTTATCGGAGCAAAGAAAGACTATGGGGTCAGTTCTTCCGTAACGGATGATATCAAATCCTATAAAGAAAGATGAGTGTGCAATAAGCTAAAACCTACATTATCCCAAGAGAGACCATAGGATAGAATAGAACTGACAATGGAGCTATAGACCATAGGATAGAGTAGAACTAACAATGGATTATGGACACGAACGAATAAGGTAATCGTAAGTTGTCTAGCCTAACACCATTCATCGGACACCTAGCTTTTCTCTAGGTGGTTCACTTCGTTATTTTGTATCATCTCTACTCTTGGGCTGAAGAAAGAGCTCAAAAGATCTGCTCGCACTTTCCAAACTCCATACATTATTGACTAAGACCGGATTGAACCTCATACATATATTGAAGTTGTAGATATATTACGGCATATTGTGGTTACATATATATATAGGTTATTTTGTTCATGGCAAAAACATATTTGTGAGAAAAAGAAAGAAAATTATTTAATCTAAAATTCGATTTCATGAATAAAAATAATTTAATGTAAAATTCAATACATTGAAATTGATTTTAAGATATCGAAAAGAGAGAAGTTAGCAAGGTTTTTTTTATATTTTATTTGTTGCATATGTGCACCAGAATTCTTAATATTTATTGAGGAATTGCAATTGAATCAGAAAATATTTAAAAAGTACAATCAAATTCTAAAATTTATCAATTATTGCAATCAAGTCTTTTTTGTTAACACCGTCAATTTGACTAATAAAAATGCCAGCATAACATTTTCAAATATTTCTTTCTCTTACTTGTCATTTTTATTATGATTTTCTCTATTTGGTTTAAGTTAGATTAAAGAATAAAAAAGACTAAAATTTTATTTGAAAAAAAAGTTGGAAAAAGAAAAAAAAATGCAGGGGCCTCTTAGTGGGCACTACCTCCACCGCCCAATATTGGAGGCAGTCAGCCCTAGGAGAGGGTAGCTAGTTCTACCCAGAGTTGGGTTAGCCTTAACAACCTTCACCTGGGGATGGCTAGTCGACCACCCTTGCCCTAGGTAAAGTCAGCCTTCACTTGAGGCCGGCAACCCTCGTCAATTCCATGCAAGGCCTTACCAATTCCAACCGAGAGCCAATGACCCTTTCTAGGCTGAGGCGAGGCCTTACTGGTCCCATGCAAATGTTAGCAAGGCTCGGCCATATATGGGTTGATCGTGATACTTGCCTTCACCAGGCCTAACAAGGGCTGATGAGGACTCACCCAAGGCTAGTGACCTCTTCTAGTAATGGGCGGCAGTGGTAGTGACAGTCCACCAAAGAACCCGTGCATTTATTTCTTCATTTTCTGGACAAATAAAATACCTTTTTGGTTTTAATCTAATTGAAAGAAAATTTGGAGAAGAAAATTATAAAATATGATAAGTAAGAGAGAAAATATTTTTAAAAAATACCACGTCAGCATGTACAGATATCAATGTTTATGGTGTTAATGGAAGAACTTAATTAAATCAATTTGAAAAATTTTAGAACTTGATTGCACTTTTTGAAAATTTTAAAACTTGATTGCACTTTTGCATTAATATTTAAGACTCCTAATGCACTTATCCCTTTTTCTATCAATAATTTTTGTGATTCGAAAGGGGTCAAAGATTGTGTAGGAAATTCAAATGTGACAATGGATATAATAATCCCCTAAGGAACCCATCCTAGGATACATGATTTATAACTACGGCTCAATAGAATCCACCAAAGTGATATAAAGTTTTAGATATACTCTAGTCCAACATATCAAACGTGAAATTTCACTAATGAAAGCATATTAATCCTCAAGAAGGTCCTAAAGAGATTTATATAGAGTCAACTTACAACAACCATTCAAGTTAGGACATTTTGACCTTATCTTTTTTTTCTTTTTCTAATTAAGACTGAGCAACTCCTAAAGAAAGTATAAATATGATATTGACTCTTTGTGACATTCTGATTTTTGACCCCGTCCGAAATAAAATGAGATAGGATTTTGTAGAAAAGATTCAAGCCTAATTTGAATGGATGATGATTTGATTGGATGGAGATTTGAATGTGACTTGAGGTGAATGGGTGCAAATTCGTATGTATGAGGGAGTGTTGTATTACAGCCTTCATTCTTGGCTTGTTGGAGAAGTTTGGGAAGGTAAAATTGCTATTGGATGAAGTTGAAGACTTTTGGGGCATGTACTCAAGTGTTTTGGATATTTTAGTTTGACTATTTAAGGTTTCTTATTCCCCATTTACAGTTGAACGTTGGATATTACAGCTGGTTCTACTTCAGCTTCTTTTAGATATTTTCACTTCTTACCACCTCCATTTATCCAGCTGAGATACGTTGCTCTCAAACCAGCAACTTATGAAGTGACTTACAAGGCTTTTTCAGCATCATCTGAGTCTTTTTTAGAGTTGAAGTAAGCTTCAGTTGTAGTCGCTTTCGTGTTGTCGTTGTCGTGGACTTGTTAGTTTACTGATCATGTGAGTCAACTTTCAGACCTTTCTTAGGTTGCGATTACACTTAAGGAGTTAGATGAGTGTTAACCCGTGTGATAAAATGAGTGTTAGACTAGATTAGCACAAGTGACAGTAGTTTAGTTCAGAATATAAGAATTCTCTGGAATATGTTTACTAAACTATTATTGTTTGCTGATTTTGTGGAACGAGATGTAATGAGATTATGAAGTTGGTTCATTCATGAAAAATATTTTAAATATCTTCAACTATGAAACATATTTTACTCGAGATTTTATGGATTTAAAAGAGATTTATGTTAATTTCGTTTGAATAAAACAGAAGCTCTGTTTTTGCTGAAACTTGTGACCTTTTGATATTCTATGGATTTTTATCAATTCTTGGAGTTCGAATTTCGAAAGAGTTCATTCACAATAGTTGTTTATCACATCTTGGAGTTTAACATAGTCGAATTTCAGATCAAATGAATGAGTTTTGGATTTCGAACTAAAGTCGTTTTGGAGAACATGATTTCTGAAAACAGATGCAGTTTTTGTAATAGTTTGAGCGATTTACTGCTCTCTTACATAAGGATTTGGAGCAAGTTGTCTTCATAAAAAATGTTGATTTATGTGTCCTTTGTGACATATTCAAATTTGAGGATTTTATAAACTCGTTTGATTATGTTTCTGGGTTTAGACGTGGAGACACGCAAGAAACTTGATTTTGCCATTAGGGTGGTTCGATGTTTAACTAAGTTGTTTTTTTTTTTGGGTCGAAAATGTTTAACTAAGTTGACGCGGTATGGGACGTGTGCAGCAAGGCCAGATGTTCAACTTCCTTAATGTTGGCTGGATGGTATGTGATATATGATAATATATGATTGTGTGATGATTGGCGTGTGCCACAGACACCCTACGGGGTAAGAGCTTAGCTTGAGGCTTTGCTAGACATCCTACGGGGTATGGACTTAGCTTGAGGCTTTGTTCCACAGACACCCTATGGGGTAATAGCTTAGCTTGAGGCTTTGCTAGACTACCCTGAGGCGAGAACCTTTCGCGGGGTATAAGCCTGACGAGGTGGACAGCTGCATTCCTGAGGCGAGAATCTTCGCGGGTTGTGGCAATGATTTGAGGCATTGAATACGGTGGCTAATAAACATCTGAATGTTTGATTGAACTGTTGATATGATGAACCTTATTATGGGACGAAATTGTGTGACATGATATGGGACGTGTCATAACAATTTGGCCTTATAATCGAGACCTTTGTGAAATGATGATGATTGATGTGATGTGCTCTAGTTGTTAAAGATGTTTATCGTATGCTTATATGCATGAATTGTGGAGTGTGAACGTCACTAGACGACGTAAAGTCTCAGACGTTGTAACATCTCAGATGTTGTAGAATCTGACCATACCATACATTGTACTGTCTCAGACATAGATTGTCTGACAGTTTCCAGACCTCAATTTGTTTATGTGAATAGGTTATCCTTGTGTGGATTGATTCCTAATCGGGGCTTGGAGAGTTGACTCGTTGAACTGACACGTGCGTCATAGGGTTCCATAGGCGATAGTTTTTTAGTATGCCTTATTGGTGGACCTAGAGCTCGTGGTTGTAGATCCCGGAGTAGATAAACCTTTCTTTTGGTTTAGTCTTTTGTATTTGAACCCGGGATTGTTTATGAGATGTGCTTTGTGTAATTTTGTTGTCTTATTTTCCTATCCCAAGTTGAAAGTTGTCAGGGGATTGTTTATTACGCTTCTGCATGTGCATAGAGGATTGGGTCGGCGTTGCTACCTGAGAACATCGCATTTTATTTGATCATCGTGTGATGTGCGGGCGCTCGAGGTTCGAGGCATGACACTCTTCACTCCAAAAGCAAAATTAATTGCATTGAACTCAACGAAAGCATAAAAATACTAGATGATTTGTTATTCAGTGAAACTACACTTAGTAATTTAACCATGACTTTTTCTAGAATATTTCAAATTGCTTGAAACTTATTTCATCAAAAACTAGACACATAGGGTTTTCCAATTATATATTATAAGACCACATTGGAGCAAGAAATTATTTTCAAAAGCTCAAAATAATATTACTATTGAAATTATACCCATAAAAATGAACTTCACCTCTTAGCGGTTTTGTATTAAGCATTGGAAAAGACTTAATCCTTTTGAGACGATCATCCGTCATTCCGTTCAAAATCATAAAATTTTTTACTCAGCCATGAAAATCAAATGAAAATATCATCTAATAGAACATGACTTGGAACAAAGAAACTTATAAACCTTGAAAATATATATCAAATTTGTGATGAAGCTAACGGTATTTAAACTCTTCTTTCAAACTTTTGTTTAGTATGAGTACCCAAAAAAATTATTATACATCAACAAAACCTTAAGTTCAAGCTTTCAAGTTGTATTTTATATGGTCAATTGAACATATCTATTACATAGTATTTTTTATGCCAAAAGGTAAATAACATAATATAAAGAGTGTTGACATAAATATCATAAGCAAACAAAAAAACACATCGAAATACGTCTATTAATTTGTGTGGACCAATTGCACTCCCTTTTAGTTTTATACAACATTTGCAGTTGATGAGCTCGTGACTTTCAAACAATTTAACGAGCTCCTAAATATCATTATAATTCATCGACTGTGTCTCATCTTTCATTCTGTAGACCTAACTAAGGATTAGAAACAATATCTGCATAAGTTACTAGATCAACCACACAGCCTATATGGCGGTCATACTCTCCCAAATGAACTATATAATCTAGTAGTATAGTTGAAAATTTCTACCTAAATGATCTCCTGAGTTGAGCTACTATAAGATCATTCTACACGTAAGGAGCTTGAGGAACTTCACTAGTAGCTGCTTCAACAATTAGATCCTGGATCTCACCAAGTTCAATTTACGAGGTAGGAGGCTCCAAAATCATTTCTATTGGTAAAGAAAAATATACGGTAGTCCTACCATATTGTTGTTCTAAATAGTCTATTAACTGAAACGGTTATAATCTTTCAATCACATTAATTTCCAGAAATTTCAATGTATATAATTTCATAACTCTTGTGCCTCCATTGAGATTATAAAACTAATATCTTCTTTGAATATCCCATGGAAGATACATAATAACACGGAGTATTTTGGAGTTTAACTTACTTATTATTAAACGATATAACCTCACTTTTATTAGACATCCCCAAATCCTAAAATGATTCAATTCGGTTTAACTCAAAATGAGTCAACGAAACAGTTTTTTTTAAGAACACGATTTATAATGTAACAAATTATTTTCAAAGCATCATCTCATAGAAAACTAGGTAAATTGATCATATTAATCATACTTATCATCATTCCATGAGAGTGTAATTGTGCCTTTTAGCTACACTATTTTGTTTAGGATCTTGGGCATGGTAAACTGAGGTATTATCTCAGAATCTTCCAACTATTTGACAAATAGCCTTTTAAGTTATTCAATATCACCATGGCTACCAAAATACTTATCACCCAATTAGATATAACAACTTTTATGACTTTTCCTAGTTATTTTTTTTATTTCAGTTCAAAAAATCTTGAACTTTTCAAAAGTATCCGTTTTTTCTTTAATGAAGTATAGATAATTATATCAAAAAAACTAATCGATTATGTGGTGAAATAAAAATTTACATACAAGGCCGTCGTATAGGGTCTAGTAACATCAGTATGAATGACATCAAACAAATCGGAATTATGGACCACATTTTTCTTCTTTTTCTTAGCCATTCTAATTTATAGCAGTTTAAGCAAGTCTCTAGATCACTTTTAAAATAAGCAACGTGCCAATCTTTATAGGCCTCTATACCCTTTACCTATAAATGTGATCAAATCGATTACGCCATAATGCATAATATTATTTCTTAAGCAGAGGTCTTTTGAGAATAATTTTTTTAGCCATATAAGTGACTTATATATCATTAAGAGTTAAACACCATAATTACAATCCATAGGATATATTGCAACAACTAACCTTATTTGAATTAAAAAAATAGAAAAGTAATATTATTATTTATTTCAAAAGAATAGCTACACTTATCTAGACATTACGGAAAATAAATTCCATCTGAAAGAATATACATAAAAGTGTTTCTTAACATCAAACTAAAATCAAAATTTAGAATTGAAATGACATTTCCCATGAGCTCCATGTCACCTTTGTTATTGTTTCCGATTGTGAACTTTAATTCATCTTGATTTCTTTTCCTCTGATTTATGTATCATTGTATGATAAATGCAACATGGTTTGTCATACCGCTATCAAGCTACCATGAAATAGATGGGGCTTCAAATAGGTTGAATTTCACAAACTAATACTAAATAAGCATTTCTTGCAAGCTCGCGCTTGGATAACCAAGCTTTATATATGTCGTGGTCTTTTTTTATGTGATATTTCTTCTTACGAAAGAAGGAACAATTACCATTATTCTTCAATGAAGTTTTCTTAGGACCCAAATTAGCGAAATGACCAAGGGCTTTATGAGTTTCTTTATGAGTATAATTTTTGGATTTCTTACCTTTCTTATTATTTGAACTAAAGGCATAGGAGGCAAGATGGCCTCTTTCTTTCTTGAGAGTTATAAACATAATCATATGATCACCTTTGAGCATAATACATGACATAAAGTTTATACTCACCACATGACAGCGGCCATGAGAACATATTCTAGCTTTCGTAAGTTTGCCACCATTAGGTGTATGAACCACTAAGATTAGTCACTCCTTAATTATATACTATACATATGTCCCTTCAGGACTCAATTTACAATCACCTCTTTTGGAAGTATGATTAAGCCTTCGAACATGAGACATTCTATTACAATATGAAACCGATATTCTCAAATCTAATCAAGTTTGCCGCTTTAGAAGTCACGGTCCAATTGAATCATTGAAACTCTCTCATGTCAAGGATCTAAATCTTGTATCTCACATTTACACATACATATAAATTTGGACTTGAAGATAGGGGCAATTTGTCACTAAATTCATATTCGTGTCAATCACATTGTTTATTTATTGATACATATTAAAACCTTATACATGTTATAAATAAATCATGCTCTGCACATTATGTATGTAATCACATATGTGAGTTAGGATTTGCATTTCAGAAACCATAGAGAAATACAGGGAAAAAAATGTAAAAATACCCTAAAAAAACACATGCTTAGGGCTTTGTACATATTTTCACATCCTTAAAAGTATCAAGCATGTAAAAATAATAATATGGCACATTGCAAAGCATCAAGATGCGAGAATGCTAGCACTGAGTACACTCCAATTGGAGCTTTCATGTACTCTCACGCACCGCCTGAGTGTGTGGCACCAGGGCGTGAAGCACACGCTTGACAACTCTTAACTTGCCTAAAACATCGGTCTGACCAGTTTCAATTGTTCTGACCAGATGATCGATTTGGTCAATGATCAATTGTGATTGGGTCGACCAATCAATCGTATCGAGTAACCCCGATCAACTAGGTTACCCCATGTTACTGGTTGTTGACATCAATCCTAACTTGCATTGCATGGATTGAGTAACACCCCCATGTGCTAGATGCATGCCAACACCACAGTGGTGCATGTGGCCTCCATTGTGGCCGCGCCACCCATCCAAGTGCTTGCTTTGATGACTATCCATCTTTGTGCTCAAAGTTTTAGACTATGATTGCTTTAATACCGCATGCAAACCTCAAAAATGGCACTCTAAGATCTCTATAGTCAGAATCTAGAATGCAATAATTGAGAAAAGGGGATTTCCCTATCTAATTTGGAAACATCATTCTTGATATGGAATAGAAATTATCCTTGGGTGCTTCTCCTCCATTGCCCTCTGTATCATCGACTCAATAAGACTATCCTCACGAATAACATTTGGTTAATGCTCCTAATTTGAGGTTATTGGTTCATCAAGTCAGATGAGAGACTTGAGTATTATTTGTAGTATTTTCACGTATAATCCCTCTCATCATAGTTTGGGCTCTACTCGGCCCATCTAAGCTAGTCTTATATTAGACTAATTAAGAATATATATATATATATATATATGCCTAACCTTACTAGATCAAGCTCTTAATATGGTAAATTATGTAGTCCACATTAAAAGAATAAAACTCTAACGCAAAACATTAAGTAATAGCCTCATGTGAATGATTAATGTAATAAGCAATTAATGAAAGCAATAGATAGATGATTTAAGTGATAACTAGATCAACAAACTACAATATAGACGTGCAATACAAGTTTTAAAAACAATTATTTGTTTTTTATGTATAAGTTATGCTTAAACAACTGGATTTCCAAAGAAGAAAGCAAAAAAATCAACCTCACGTAAATATGTACATTTCAAATAAATCAAGTTGTGAATGTAATTTCTTTAGTTTTTGTTGAATCGAATAAACTTTGTCATATATATATATTGGTAAGGTAAGTAGTATATTGATCTTTGAGTGCCAAAATTACAAAAGAGGGAGAAACCGGTACTACAGGCCTACACTTACACCCATAGTGGGCTAAGTGGAGGAGTACCGCGGATCTCAATCACTAGAGCTTATAAACAAGGAGGACATTCAATTAAACAAAATACATCAAAAAAGAAGAGAAAAATACATCACAATTACAGAAAAATAGAGTCGTATAAACCCCAATTGTGCTTAATTCTTCTATTCCTAGTAGTGTCAATGACATTCTTCTGCGTACTAGCAAAATCCTTGACAAGCTTCGTGAGCCTCATCTTCATCGCGGGGAGGAATCTATCGCAATTCCTAAATAAAATATTATTCCTCGACTTCCAAATGATATGGCACATCGCACCTAAGGCGAACCTCGCAATCCTTTGGGAGAATTGGTTGTCGGATATATGATTTATAGCCCAAGAAAGTGTGTTGTTCCAGTCACCTTCATGCCAATCAAGTAGGCAATTCCGCGACCAGAAGAGAGCTAAGTGCTTGGTGATAGAGCACCCAAAGAAGAGATGATCTATCGAGTCCGGCCTTAAATGACAAAATGCACACGTAGCATTATCAGCATTAGTAAGTCTACCACAAGTTAGAAGAAAAACCTGAATATGGAGCCTCTTTTTAGTCATCAGCCATAATAGGAACTGGTGTCTTGGAGTGATGAATTTATCCCAAATGAAGTTGGACCAAGGAACCCGCAGCGACCTCGGTCTAACAGTATCCCAAGCCGAGGACGAAGAGAACTTGCCAGAACTAGATCCCTTCCACAAAAGCCGATCATGATGAGCATTGCGGGTCGGGAGATCACCACCCCAATCAAGTAAAGTCTCCATGAGAATTGAATTAGGATCCTGATTCTGTAAGAGATCAGCAAGCAAGGCATTTCTTGGGTACCCCGACAGATAAATATGTCGATTACTAAATAGCAGATTGAGAGGGCCGTTTGGATGCCATGCATCAAACCACAAAGAAATAGAAAGGCCATCTACCACATGCCAACAAAACATATGCCTGAATTCCTTCCCCAATTCAATGATCTTCTTTCAAGACCAAGAACAGAAAGTAGGCCTACGTACCTCCCAAAAGCTTCGATTTTTGAGGAAATTAGAATGTATCCAAACACACCAAAGTGATTCCTTATCAGAAAAGAGAGCCCAGATATGTTTAAGCATTGAAGCTTTGTTGCTTTGTTTAAGGCGTCTAATACCAAGTCATCCCTCCTCCTTGGGAAGGCAAACATCCTGCCAAGAGACTTTAGCACCACCAGAGCCTAGAGAAGGACCCTTCCACAAAAATTGTCTGATGATTTTTTCAATGCAATCAAGTATCGAACCAGGTAAGATAAATATGTTGGACCAATAAACCTGGATTGCATGAAGGACAGATTTAACCAATTGGAGACGACCGGCAAATGATAGAAACCGTTGAGTCCATGACTGAACTCTCTTAATAATAGAGTTCACCAAAGAGATACAATCAGCTTTCCCTAACCTAGCTGCTACCACGGGTACTCCAAGGTAACGAAAAGGTAAAGCTCCCAACCTGAAGTTTAGAAGACCGATAATATCTTGTGAAGAAATATGATTGCCCGAGATATATACTTCACTCTTGGAAGAATTTGGGAACAGGCCCGACCACTCAGAGAAGGTACGGATCGCAAACTTCAAGCAAGAGACAGAGGCAATATCCGCTTGGCAAAAGAGCAACACATCATCAGCAAAGAAAAGGTGGGTCAACTTTGTGGATTTGCATCGCCAAAAGTAATTAAAATCCGGACATGTAGTTCTAGTGGAGATAAGTCTAGAGAACACTTCCATGACCAAAGTAAACAAGTAGGGAGAGAGAGGATCGCCTTGCCTTAGCCCCCTTGAACTTGAGAAAAATCCATCTCTCCATTGATGGATATAGAAAATTTAGGAGTCTGAACACAAACTATCATTAGCTTAATGAATTGCATTTGAAAGCCAAAGCCAATAAGTGTCGCCTCCAAGAAGGCCCAATCCATAGTGTCGTATGCTTTCCTAAAGTCGACCTTTACCGCGCACTTTGGAGAGTAGGTGTCATGCTGGAAACCAGCAAGTAGTTCTTGAGCTAGTAAATTATTGTCTAAAATTTTCCTCCCTTTCACAAAAGCCGCTTGTGACGCACCAACCAGAGAAGGAAGCACCTTAGCAAGCCGATTTGCTAGAATTTTTGTGATACATTTGTATATAGTATTGCAGCAAGCAATAGACCTGAAATCACTTACTGAAGAAGCATTTGGGCACTTAGGGACTAATGCAATAATAGTGGTATTCAGTTGGCGCAGCATGTTACCCAAATTGAGGAAGTCCAAAATAGCAGAAGTGACCAACCCACCAACAACATCCCAATTTTTCTTGAAAAAATCAGCATTAAACCCGTCGGGACCTGAAGCCTTCCCCGAAGCCAAAGAAAATAGAGTAGAGCGAACTTCTTGTTCTGTAAAAGGAGTAGTCAGATTAGATATTTGAGAAGTATTCAACTTACTCTTGAGATGGACAGCAACATCATGTGCAGAAGGCCGAGGCAATGGGTCAAGGGGACTCTCAAAGAGATGCTTATAGTAGTCAATGAAGGCCTCAGCTACTTCAGGGGCCGAAGAGATTCGAGAACCGGAGTCGTCAAGGATCGAGATGATCCTATTATTAAGCTGCCTCTTCTTAACCGAGAAGTGGAAGAACTTAGTATTACGGTCTCCCTCCTCTAACCAGCGAATTATAGACTTCTGTTTATAGAAAAGTTCTTCTTGTAGGCGCAGACTGTAGAAGGCATCACAAGCAAGTTTCTCCTCTTGTGCCAGAAGGGAGTTACTTGGGTCCTGCAAAAGAGAGTCTTGAATGGACTGCAGATTTTGTCTAGCCATCATCGTGCGCTTGGATATATCGGAAAAGGAGTGCCGATTGGACAGCTTAAGTTTGGCCTTCAGTAGCTTCAACTTTGTATACAGCTGGAACATAGGTGATCCCCTTATATCTATCTCCCAAATCTGAGAGACCAAAGGCAAGAAACCAGGATCTGACATCCAGAAGTTATAAAATTTGGAAGGCTTTCTAACCTGGATTAACGGCAAGACTCTCACCAACATAGGAGTGTGGTCCGAAATACCGGGCGAAAGAAAAGAGGCTTCCGAGTATGTAAAGTCCATAACCCATCTGGGGTTAACAAGTACCCTGTCTATTTTACGCTGGATCCGATTCTGTCCTTCATAGGAAGCCCAAGTAAATCTCCTCCCAACATATTTAAGATCCTCTAGCTCAGCTGCCATCAAGCAATTATGAAAATCATCAAAAGATGGGGGCCAAGCTAGAGTTCCACCTTCACGATCAGAGGGGTATCTGATAGCATTAAAGTCACCCAACACTATCCATGGCGTATCCAAAAGAGAATGCTTTCTCAACATCAGCTCAGTCCAAAGTAACCGCCTATCAACAAAGGTATGGCCAGCATAAACGAAAGAAATGGCAAAGGAAATACTTGAGTCAACCGAGCAAAGCATACCATGCATAGCTTGGAAGGAAAAGGACATGAGTTCAAAACATACATGTTGAGGATCCCAGCCAATCCAAATGCGACCAAGGTCAGCCTGAATATAGTTAGTCTTCCAAGACCAACCCGGGAGCAAGTTTGATGAAATCTCCTCAAAATTATTCAAGGTGACCTTGGTTTCCAAGATTCCAATACATAGAAGGTTGTTAGACCGTACAAAAAATATGACTTCTGCCTGTCTCACGGGGTGACATAGACCCTTAATATTCCATGATCCCAAAATCATATGTACAAATAATAGGAAGGGGAAGGAAAACTACCTCTTTTTAGCATTACGGCCTTTTTCTTGGCTGTTGACTTCTTCAACGCCTCGACAGAAGGGGGGGAGCTCGCATCAATAGGGGAACTCGCAATAACAGGGAAATTCACATCATCATGGAGCACTTTTTCACTCCTCAAAAGAGCACCAACAACAGAGTTGAGTTCGGGGTTGTTCAATTGGAATAAATCGTGGGAGGAGTCCACCGAAGAGGTGTCATCAGCACTATCAGGGATAGTTCCCAGCTTCTTTGATGCCTCAACCGAGTTTACAACAGTGGTACCATGAGGAGGGATAGAGGGTACATGACAGCTCACAGGATTCAGGGGATTCGTCCCTTGAGTCTCATCATGAGAAGAGCTGGGATGGAAGGAGCTTGTGGTTGCAAGGTTCAAGGGATTACCCCTCTATTCCGAAGGAGGCAGCCCACCGGTGACTTGTGCTGCCTTCTTTGAATACTTAGATTGGACCGTGATCCATTCAGATTGTGTCTTAGCCACCTTTGGAGCTGGAGTAGACTGGACAGCCTCCCTTGAGGCTGAGTGACCATCCAAAGGAGATGAACGAGGTGCCATGGGTTCTAGAGGAGCTGTCAGTTTTTGATCATGACATTTATGCCCGAAAGTCTCACACTTTGAGCACAGGAGGGGCTTCCATTCATATTCCCCAGTGACAATGATTTCCTCCTCATCCTAAAAGACTGAAATCGAGTCATAGATAGGATTTTTAGCGCTGATTTCCACACAGACCCGTGCAAAAGAAATGACTTTCCTCTGTTCAGTATGCTGATCAACATAGAGAGGCTTACCCAAGGTGCTAGCGATAGCACTGATACCCCTAGAGGACTAGGCAGCATAAGGCAAGTTTCTGAGTTTTACCCACACCGGGACTTTATCATGCCTCTCTTTTTTTGAAGACAAGCAAAGGATGCCATTGTTGAAGAACTAGAGGGATCCTCGCCACTGTAATATGTCCTCTTTCCAGAATTTCCTACAGAACTCCACATCCGGAATGTGGAAAAAAAAGAATCCATCATCATTTGCTTTCATATCCACCAAGTAGTTTCCCCACAGGTGTTTTAAAGCGACTTCAATCAACTTGAAGGTAGCTTCTTTCCAATGAAATAACCAACCACTGATTCGTGCCAAACTTTGTCAGTGGCCTCAAGAATCTCCTCAGAGATGCGCACACATGGTTTACCATCCTTAAAGGAGGAGGGTATAAAGGAGAGATCATACCCAATAGCTGCACTGGCCCTAGCCACGTTGGCCCAAGATTTGGGTTGGGGGAGCTTGCCTTTGATTTGATCCCCAACAGCATCTACTGGGGCTGTAAAAGACTGTGGAAGAGGTCCTTTAGACCCAACAATTTCTGCAGAAACATCCCTTAGCTTACTTCTTGAACGTCCCACTCGGCTTCGTGACCTAGACTTTCGTCTAGCAACTTCCTCCCCAGCCAACTTTGGAATAGAGACCCGCTGTGCCTGAGGCTCAAGAACACCCTTCCCTTTGTCAAGAACAGGGCCTGGTGTTGATAAATCTTCCTGAGTGACCTTATCAGTCAAAGGAATATACGGAGGGCCAGAGGCTTTCCCCTTAGAGGGATCCAACACCTCAAATTTCCTAGTCATCCTGCTTCTGCTCCTGGCTTTCCTGCCTCTCACCGAAGGAGCACCTGTATGAGTAGAGACGACATTGTCCACGGGGGGCAACAATTGCAATTCGATGTCATCAGGCTCCTTCATAGTGGAGAAGGAAACCAAACTACTAAGAGTTCACAGATTGAGAAAGCAATCGTCTACTGAGGACAAGTCGTGATCGACAGCTCACCCACAACGATTAAAATTAGAATCAACAATCACCACCGCAGAGTTTAGTGAACTCAAGTATGAACTGGTCAATAAGCAGCTATATCATTCTTATAATTGGTTGAATCAATGAAACTATATCATTTAAATAAAAGAGGTGTCATTCGAGAATGTATTTTATTCATAGTTGGATAGATTTTGCTGAATGATATAAAATATAGTTAATCCAGTTTAATTAAATAACAATTTGCATCATTCACATTAATAATATATCATTAACAATTATATTCAGAATATCCTTTAAAAATACATTTGAGATACTTTCTCTTTATCATTCTTTTCTAAAATTTAAACTCACTAAATATAGTTGGTAAATCAACTAATTTTCTTCGGTCGAATGTGGCCACGGGAAAATAATCATGCCATGTGACCACATCATTTTAAGTGATGGATGTCTGACAAAATTATGCTTTGTGTCTAGCCATGTAATATTATAAATGTTTTATATTATTTTAATTTCATTTTATTGTTATTTTAAATGGATAAACATAAGAATGAATAAATTACGTTTTACTACATTTTTCATGTTAATTTTCTAGAATGAGTTATATTATGTTTTGTGTTTCTTTTTCTTATGAAACACCCACTTGTATTCCGAAATAGGTAAAAACAAATTGACTTCATCGAGAAGAGTAAGTCACTGTTGCTACTTTTACGTTGCAATTTTTTTACATTTACACATTAAAGAGATGACATGCCAAATTTCAACAAATAATTTGTCAAACTTAAGACTCAATTTGTTTCATGAAAAATGAGTAATTTGAAAAATATTTTCCTAAAAATATTCGTTCGTACCTCTTACAAAAATAAATGAGTTGAAAGTATTTTCAGCACTTACGAAAATATTTGAGCAAAAATTATTAAGGATAATGACAATAGTTTGTATTGGCTATTTATTTTAAGTGGTACGAGCGATCATTTTTATAAATATTTTTCAAATTATTCATTTTTCACGAAAGAAATGACGTACACGTAATCTCTTTAAATTAATGATATCGTTATCATAATAAAAAGAAGAAGAAGGGAATAGATTTGACGGTCCTTTTCAATTGAGATGACGTAGAATAGTGAGATTGGTGTCGGTTTCGTATTAGATGCATGTAGCAAACTTTACCACCAAAACCCAACACCAATCAAACTTTTCTATCATCTTCTTAATCGAAGAGGATCATCCAATCTATTCCCATCTTCTCATCGTTGTCATTACACTAAAGATAAGATTAATTTAAGGCGATATAATTAAGTATCGACAAATTATTTGTTGAAACTAGGCATGTCATTTCTATGATGAACGAATAATGCTCGTGAAAAGGCGCTTTTCTTTGTTCATCTTCTTCACGCTCGGATCATAGGATTCCTTCATCACATGCTGGAAAATTCTCTGCAATCAATTCAATTATTTTACCCTTCTTATGATCCCAAGACAGACTTACTTTAAGACCATATATGAAAACAGCTTTATAGTACCCCTAAAAACCCTAAGCCTTGCCTTCTTTTCTTGGTTTAAACGCTAATCAAACACAACCGGGAAAAGAGGGAGAGATTCCCCAAACAATTATATACCCCAGCTAGCTATTCTAACATCACTATGCAATTGCATCATTCCTTATCTCATTATGTTACGTAGATATGAGAAGCTAGATGCAATAATTGGAAAAAAAAAAGATTATTTTCTCAATAAAATTTATGTTAGTGGGGAGGCATAGGAAATATTATGTTATTATTAAGCGGTAAAATAGAGAAAACTATTGCTCGACATCTCTTGCGAGTGGCATTTTATCTGCAAGACTCCCATGAATCTCACATACTTGCTCTCGCAAGAATCTCTTTGTTAAGTATCACAAAAAGGACGGAGAAATCATATATACATTACGTAAACTTTATATAAATTATTTTGGATAGAAATTACTTGTAATTACAAAACTCATTGAAAACCCTAGTGTAAGGGTTTGAATCTTCGGTTAGATTTGGCCAGCCGCTTGCCAGAAGCAAGGCACCACTCGAGCCCCTGGTTAGGCATGGTCAAGCCTCTAGCACATCTAAGCAAGAATACCTTGACCATCTTTGGCTAGGTACGCATCTTTAGATTTAGGCGCTCGCCAGTCGTTCGGGTAACTATCAAGCACAATCTCGAGGATCCTCTAATCCTTCGAACACTAGGTCTTGTCATGACTCCATAAATTTCCCTTTCGAACCTTTTTGCACTTCTATCTGCATTAAATTGATTTGAGGTCAAACTCGAGGCACTATCTCAACATTTCTATATAAGAAATTCCCCCTTTCTTATCCTATTTAAGCTAGCTCCAAAACTTGCAATGGGAACCACCAATGGATGAACGGATAAATGATGGTTCTAAACATACTTGGGAAAACAAAAGTGCAATTGGCAAGTCCATTAATGCGCCAGTCAAGGCCATCACATCTTTATGCCAAAGGAAAATCAATCAAATTACAGTGGTTTTCCAATGGAAGGATGATCAGACAAGCTAACAAAAAGACTCCTTTCCAATACAATTTACACTAATGATGATAAAAAAAACCATCTTCTTAAAATAAAAAAGATAGTGGATCACATAAGACATTCCACTTATCGTATAGACTAAATGATGCAAGTTGTAATTCTGATGGAATGACCGATCATTTCCTTAAAATAAGAAGATAGTACAAAATACTCCACAAATCTCATAGACTAAACGGATGCGAGCTAAAATTCAGATGGAAGGATTCACACAAACACGTCCAGTTCGCGATCAATAAGTGGAGCCTATGTGACTCTAAAAAAGAATATGAATTACACATTAAAATCAATAGGAGAAGGAAGTGCGTTTTAACAAAAAAAAAATCATCATTTTTTATTTCTTTTTTTTTCGTTGCACAAACTTAGGCATTGTCTCGTTTCAAAATCATTTATTGAGTGGCATATGCCTCGACGAAATCATATGCTTCGACTCACCACTTTAAAGACGATATGCTTAGGAAGATATTCCCCCACTTCTATATAATACTATTTTATGAAGACACTTTTAACGAATAATGCACATTTGTCATTTGATGACAGATTAGTGGGGGCCACGGTGTTTAATTTATTATATAATAAATTGTTTTATTATCAATTATGAAGGACAATATCTCAGTGGTCAATTTTGAAAGTACCACCGACGTTCCCTTGTGAAATTAACAATTGACCGAATCCAACTAGGCCACACATCCCAATGCATCCACGTCATCGTCTCCACTATTCTAATAGAAAATATTTAATCCCCAATTTTTTTTTGTATTCTTATTGATCACATGTGAATTTCTCTGGACGAGATTAATGGGATTGTAAGATTTTATCGCTGGTCGCATAAATCAAGTAAGACTCGAATCGAAAGTCAATGTCGTTAAGAGCGTGCCCGGTGCAACAAAGTTCAATACTTTCACTAGGAAGATCGTCAAAAGAGAGCTCAAATTCGATCCCGTTAATCGCTTAAGAGTTTAAATCAATGAGTTTTGAGTTAACTAGTATTAAATTTGCTCCTCCTAGTTTATATATCTTTCTACAAATGAACTAATAACTCAGGATCGCATCACCGATAGTATCAATCTTATGTCGCTTGACCAACTGCCCATGGTCTCTCTAACCAAATAAGTATCGATCATGAGATTTCTTTACTGAAATATCCACTAAACACCGAAATAAACTATAGAGCCCAATCAACCATCTTCCGTGATACCATTTGTTAGGAGCCTCAACAAAAGTTCAATACCTTCACAAAGGGAGATCGCAAAGAAGGAGCTCGAGTCCGAGTTTATCAATATATCTAGTTGGACCACATTCACTCGAAATTCTTATACTAATGAATTATGGGCCAATCAACACCACACTAATTATCCGATATAGAATTTCTCTAACACACTTTATATGTGCATCTCATTGGAGGCAATGGCTTAAACCAAAGATTATTTGCCGGTAATAAGTGGTATCCCTGACATCTAACGTTTGCACAAGGTCCACGTGAGTTTTTGAAATTTTAAAATGCCCGGCCGATATTTTCAGTATGACCGTCTCTCCATCACACATGAATCGAGTAGCCATCATAGAGATACCATTTGAGATCAGTCGAATCCTAACTATCAGCGCTGGCTATTTGGGTCAAACTTGGCGAAGGAAAGGACAATCGGTGGTCCAAATCTATCACGGACCGTGTTCACTGATATGTCTTATGTCTCATGCGCCCAAGAAAAATCCAATCAGCCCCAAGAAGAGACCAAGAGCAAAAGGATGGAAGTGAGATCGCATGCCATCTCGCCAGGAATCGGAATTTTTCCTGACCAGTCCGGGTTAATAAGTCGCCAATAACAAGAAGACGAGCTACACTTTTGTCCCCGGTCCAAGGTGTGCCTCGCTACTGTAGTGTGGTGTTCTATGCTAGGAAGGAAGAAGATTTAAGTATGAGGAAGCTATGAATTTACGAGACGATTTGTACGCATTCGTTGATTAACTCCATACAGTGCTAAAACATGCAATATGATTCCCAAATTCCTAGCATGTTCAATATGGTCATTAAACATCAGTGGTCCTTAAACTTTAGTGCAATGTACAGATGATCTCTAAATTACATGCAAACTATTTTGTATTTTCCATCCGATCAGTTCAAATTGAAAGACAACATCGAAAATCTCAATTGAAGACGTACTAAAAATTTAAAGACCGCATTATTAAATACCAGAATGAATGAACTGAAAGTTCAAGGATAGCATATCATGAATTGGAATACGGCTCAAGGGTCACATCGGAAGAATTAAAATTTCGAAGATCACGTCGTACACTAAGGCTAAAACTCGTGAAACTCTTATTATTCTTTTGGAGACATTGGGGGTATCTACGGGAAAACATTAATAGTTTCGTGGGTGTCCCTAACGTCACGCTTCGTCGTCCCGGGAAGGGGGGGGGGGGGGGCTACTGTGCACGCGTGCTACTAAAATACTTGCGATTATTCTGATTATTTTAATTGGGTCACGAATTTCTAAAAGCCAGAGAGAGAGTGGGCCCGGAGGCCCAAAGGTTGTCGGGTAGCTCCGGGCGTAGGGGGCTACGACTAGATGTCTGGGCCGACCATTGGATTAAGCCGAAAGCGACGTCCCGTTTTGGACTGTACGGCCCTGCAGTAGACCCGGGCCCACCCCCGCAATTCCCCCTTACCGACCTCCAACGACTTCTCTCTTTCTCTTTTTTTTCCCTCCCCCCCTCCCTGCCTTTCTTTTCTTTTTCTTTTTTCTTTCTATTAGATTAAATATCTTGTGCCCAATAATTGTTCATTTATGACGTCATCGATGTGTCAACCGTGACCTGTCGGACATCAAGAGAGAAGCACCCCCCCCCCCCCGCTCTTTTTATTCTTTTTATTTTTTTCTTCTCAAGGTAATTGGAAGGACAAGATAATTGGAATTATTGCTTCGATTCCAATGTTTGCATGGAGCATTCGATCTTCAATAGAGAATACAAACGATCCTCGTTCAAAATCTATATATAGTCAGATCTGGCCGATGATATCGACGATTCGATGCATGATGTGATCGTAAAAAATAAGCTTTTAAGTTATCTATCAAAACTTTCCAAAGACGCTTTTTTCGAGCACTTACTAATAAATTTATCATAGAAACACGAGAACCGTTCACACACCAAGTCCGTGGGCAAAATATGCGGATCTAATTGGCATGTCCAGATGGCGGGCTGTGATTCTTTTTTTCTTTTCGATCAAAATGAATAGCGATCGCTTTGCTTTATGTGAATCGGTATTGGCAGAGGTCATGTTTGGCCACAAACCCTCCAATTAGTTTCTCAATTAAAGCAATCTAATGCCCCCAAAATAAGAAGAAAGAAAGAAAGATGCCTGACCCTTCTTACCTGTTCTTCTCCGACAACTTTCTTGTTGTAAAATCGATGCGTCAAACAAAGTAAAGACGGATGGATAAACTCTGGCTATTAACTAGGCTGCCCAATTAGGGTATCATCTGTTTCACCTAATCTGATAGTGACACTGACTCTCTCTCTGTGACAACTGGTTGACCTCCATGATTGGATGGTGGAAGCAGAGTCACTCCGCCCTCATCCTACGCTTGCAACGAACGTGCGGTGATCATGTAATGTAATCATGATTCGCGACATCTGTTGCTCTTACCATGGAGGGTTCTCTGCGTCCTATGATTACCACGAACTTGAACATCATTCGTTCGAAGGAGACTTGATCTTCTGATGATTAAGTGCTTATCCGATGAAAAACTAATCAATTTATGAAAACGTTGTTCATTGACTTAAAATAAAACGACTTTCGCACATCAAGGAGAAAACGGCTTTCGCTTCTAATAAAAAAAATGCACTTTTCCTAAATGATCATACAAATGAAAACTCCTTTTACATAAAGTTTCGGTGAAACAACTTTATATACTCAAAAGTCCCACAGGTTAAGTCCGATCAATTCATTGTTTCATGAAATTAGGTAAGTTTATCATTAAATGGGTTTTGAAGCGCGAGCGAATTCGATTATCGATGCTACAATCTTGATTCCCGCGTCAAGATTTAATCGAGAAGTTAATGAGCGATGGATTTCGACATGGGGTCATTCCATAATTGGATTGAGTCCTTGTTTATTCTGCTTTAAAGTTACGATTAGCTAATTGATAAAACCAACATGATTAGGGTTGTCCATCACAGAGGTAACATCATGGTTGAGACAAATTCAAGCTAATGATGGCAAGTGCAAGCATCCAAAACTAGCCAGCCTGACACGACAGACGTAGGTGTAAAAATCCCAGCTCAAGAAGAGCGTCGAATTAGTCATGCTCCTATGCAGAAAAATCGTGAAATCCTGGTGGGAACACTATGCTTAAACTCTCATATCATTGGGGTTGATTTTAATATTCAAATGGTTCAACAGAAACTATTTTGCTTTCGTCAACTGATAATTGTTTCTCTTAGGGCTACATCGATCCGGTTGATATGTGTTTGCGACACTTATTTTTGTACTTAGTTAGTATGGTAGTGATTGGTCGCTACTTATTCTTTCTGTGCAATATTATGCCTGCAACGCATCGAGTATCATAAAAGAAAATAAGATTTATGCATAAGTGACACATACACCATTTATTACCATTCTGTCCATGGTATATAACTGACATAAAAAAATTTCGGAATATTTGTATCACAATAGAAAAATTTAGGGTTTTAATGACATATAGTGTGAGGTATATATGTCAGGTTTATGATTTTTTATGGTATTACCCCAATAAAATATGAATAGATTGGACTACTCATGGTATCATCTTCAAGCAGCCCATGTTAAATATGTTTAAAACGCAACTTGCTAGAGTTATTCAAGTGAATTTGGTCCTTCGAACGAAATAAAAACAAATCAAATGAATTTTGTCCCTATCTTGTACTTGAAGACTAAGTTGACCAGAAGGGATCACCTTCAAGTAGTTGTCATTAGTCTAATCCAAATAATAAGTTAACAAACGCACGTCAATCATACTCCCATCCGAAAGGCATCCTTGCTCACTCTTTTTTGACAATTCTCCTTCGAACGTCTTCTTTTCGTACCACGAGAAATATTATCAAATCGAAAAGATTGGCGCAATTTAGTTGACCCTACTGCCTCAATTCAATCCAAAAGGTTGATCAAGACAAGAAATAACTCTATGGGGAGGTGCTCTTCTAGGACAGAATTTGGTTTCGGAAATCATTTCGCTTAAGATTCTCGAAGGACCGGTGTTGCCGAAAGGAGCCTATTTCACGAATAACATAATCATATATCGTTTTCTTGCTTGATAACGCTTTTGTCGTTTTGACTTTTCAAAATTCTTTTGTATATTAAACTTGGAAAATAAGTGATGTGAGATTACGGCAAAGATGATTAGACAGGAATTATATATAAAATTTTTCAAATCGACATGATTGAAGTTCTGAAGCACCATCGTTAATCATGCTCGAGGGGGGAAACAAAACACAAAGTCGTTAATGTAATGAGTTTAAGAGGCAGAAAAAGAAAGGAAAGCCAATGAAAATAAATTTGGGGCGAGTCTAACCGTTATAACCAAATTTACAAGCTCATCATGCAAAGCAGTGATTAAGAAATCCAAAGTACGATAATTAGATCATGGCGTCTCATTCTTACTCGTTGAGAAGGTTATTCCAATGCCCCGGTAAGAGACTTATGACAAATTTATTACCTCAAAGAGGTCGATCTTACCTAAGATTCGTACAAAAGAGAAAAAGCCAAACGTTGTCTAAATGGGAGTATGATTACCGAAATCTGGATTCGTACAATGAAATTATAATCTTAAGATCTTATATCTGCTGAAGTCATTCAAAATCCCAAGCATAGAGTATAATTTACTTGATTTGTGTATCTACCAATGTGTTTGGCCAAAAAATGTTCTATGACGAAATACCTTTCACTGAACTTTCCGTCTTCAATTTTATCAATGAAATGACAGGTTCTTTGGCGATCTGGACGAGAAATAACATAAACTAATAACTAGAAAACGTAAAAGACAACTGATAAAGTGAATTGCTGATAAAGAATTGACAGAATGCTCATCATTGTTTGGATTGCCGATCCTTTACAATGTTGAGGCTTCTGCCTTTCATAAAATTACGAGACATCAATCGTCATAAGCAATCACTCTCTCTCTCTCACGGGCCTCTGTTTTGCAGGTCTTATCTAATGAGTAATCGTATCGTCTTATCTCCAAGTGGTTTCTTCTTTGTCTTATATTCAAACGGATATGGGTTTCAGCACCGAACATATAGTTCCTTTCCAATGGGGGCTTGTTTTATTGCTCTCACGGAACTTCTGTTGCCTCGAGGGATCTGTTCGCTCGGTAACTCATTCATATATTCGTTCGGTGTCAGACTCTACATTTGCATTTCTATGGCTAACCACCTTATCATAACTAAGTCGTGTATTTGGATATCGGGTTGGACTAACTTCAAGTGTCAACACAATATGTATGTCTATATGTATGTTTGCATGTAGTTCACCTATCTATCTATTATGAAGGGAAAAGCTTGCCATTTACTCTCACTTTGTTGATGGCATGCCTCCTCCATCACAACCAGTCCACTGCTGTGTTCCACTTCTTCACATTTCTCATCTTCCCTCTCGCTACTGATGATTCCTATTTCGTATCGCGATAATTTCTTTAAGAAATAAGTCGAAATAGGTTTACGAGAATTAAGCCCGACTAGATGTGCCTAACGTGACTAAATCGTACCCATTTTATAACCTGTTTTAAATAAACTAAGAAAAAGCAAAGTAAAGTGAAACCGATGAAGGACGACGTCGATTGCTATCCGATTTTGTTCTTCTAGGTACGGCATGAACACTTTCTAGCGTGTAATCGAGCTCCTGTGGTCGTGGTAACCTGTCGGTGGAGACAAACTTTCTGGTCGCCTTTTCCTGATCTTTCTCATTTCTGGCCCGGCTGCCGGGAGCTCCACACGGGGCCTTAACTTGTGATGTACAAAGGCTTTCCCATCAATAGCAGTGGGGGAAGAGGAAGCTCTCATCGTCCGATGTGCCACCAGCAAGCAAGAGAAAAATGGGGTCACCTCCATTGTTGGTTCTAGAGTTCGACCTTAAAGAAACTTAGGCCAGGCTGAAGTCACTACTCTCTCTCTCTCTCTCTCTCTCTCTCTCTCTCTCTCTCTCTCTCTCCTAAGAAGATATTTTTCGTTTGGATCATGTCATGTCGGCTTTTGCAAGATAACTACTCAACATTCTTCTTTTGCTTTTGGAGCGGCGCCTATGATGATGGCAAGCAATTCCAGTGGCCGAATTGCTATCCCAAGAATGAATAGTTGGTCTTCCAAAACTGTCGCAAGTTGCCAACGGAAGCAAGGCTCGTAATGAGACGAATATGAGAAACTTACATGAGAAGCATAATGCTATGAACCATGTTCTGCCTAACCTCCGCCTTTCCCATGTCCATTACGTAATGTTTTAGCAACCTTCCAGACTTCTCCTTGCTTTGGTCGTGCTTGAATTACCACGCTGAAATAGTGGTCAAGTAATAATGTATGACTGGAACCATGGAATCGAATGATAGTGTTTCCTTTTCCATCATGGGAAAGAACTGATAGGATCCGAGACCATAGCAACAACACTATGAAATCAAGCGCTTGAAAACAACTCAATACAGCTCTCGACCTTCTCAGCTCAAGACTAGAATCATTGCAGCAACAATTGACACCAATAATAAAAGAGAATACAGTCTTCCTATTGCGAATGAAAAGGCAGTTCATCAGTGAATGGTTAGTGACAACCAGTCGCACTGACACACCATACAAATGACAAGAAGCTAGACGCAAATCTCGTGTATATAATAGAAAGTGACAGTATCGCAAGGCTATATAACTATACTCAATGGTATTACACTCCAGACTAAAATTCTCCCCTGGACTGCCCTGTAAGCATCTATAATTAGTTACTACAAAATTGCAGCATAATCAAATTGATTGGCGATTCCCTTTAGGGATCAAAGTTTCTACCACTAATGCGAACCAGCCGGGAAGCGTTCCTGATGCTAGGAGTACGTCTCGATTCATCATCAAGAATAAGCAGGCTCATCTCTTAGTCTTAAAAGTAAGGTTTACTTGAAGTAATACTTCCTTCGAATCTTCCTATCCTCCCTTCTCCTCTTAGCACTCTTCTATGTCGTGCAAAGACAAAAATGGCTTCCACACTAAGTCATCGTAACTCATCATGAAGCTCCGGTTCTGGCTCGTCCACGATTTGCTGTTCAGCTTTTTCTTCGGATGTGGCCTGTGTTGGCTGGTCATCTGCAGAGGGGGATTCCTCAGAAGCTGCATCGGACGAATTTGTGCTCTCAGGTTTATTCTCTGTCGGCTTCTCTACTTTTGGCTTCGGCTTCGGAATTCTATTTACAGTTGCAACCTAGACAGATAGCAGCGAAGAATCAATACACCTAGTAAGTCTGACAAAGTTACACTAGCACATTAAAAATGTGGAAACTAAGGGACAAGAGTACCTTATCTTGCAAATTGAAAACCTTCATATATACTTCTTCAGATGTAAATGCAGGTTTGGAAAACCCGGCATTCCTACAAGATCAGTAACGGCAAAAGAAACTTGATCATATAGTGTATGAAGTCAATTAATGTAGTGGCTGTAATAACTCTTTGAACCATGCTTAAAGTATAGGGGGAACAAGAACTGACAGTATTGGACCAACTATTAAGCGTGCATATTTAACAACCTAAAGGCGTGTGCAGGAAAGGAACCTCAGTAAATTGTGACATTAAGAGAGAAATCAGGCCCCACAAGATGAAAGAAATTTCTTATTGGACCAACTATTGGAGGGCTTTTCTCATATAAACATAAACCCCACAAATTCTAGGGTCTAGCTCTTCAACATTGGGCTGATTGCATCTGTTGCTTTCAAAAATATCATTTTAAATTGACCATGGAGACATGGGAATATTTTGTCTGCATTAGGACAGGTTAGGAGGCAGGACGGTATAAAATTCGATGTGAAAATCCCCTGGAATGTCTATATCCTATATCTGACCAAATATAATAGTGAATGTTGTCATACACGGTCTAATTCAATGTTTGGCAAGTACCAAACAAAAATAAATTGGCTACAAAATCAACAAAAAGAATTGGGACTGTTAAATTACGCAGCCAGATGATTGATATTTCTTGCCAGCTGAGAAACAACTTCATCAATCAGTATCGAGTTAAAAGCAAGTGTGTCTGAGGCTGGCACATGAGAGAGAGAGAGAGAGAGAGCAAAATTTTCATCGATTTGCTGTCTGATGACTAGTTCAGAAGACCAAGTTTACGGAGATTAATTTTCTACTTTTACCAATGATTGGGAACTTGCCAGCAATGAGCCATAGGAGTTATGTTTTGGCCTCATCTAAGCTTTCACTGTCCAATTGCTTAAACACCATATGCCATTCAAGGGCAACTCCAAAAGGTGATACTTCTATATTATTTCCAAAGTCGTATATGGGCAACTAACACGGCCCCCAAACAGTGGCCAAAAAGGAGGCTCTTTGATACTGCTATTACTCTATCCCCAAAAGAAGAAACAATATATTCATTATGCCCCTTTAATTCATTAGTTTTTATGGGTCTTATTTACATGGCCAATAACGTAACTTCAAACTTAGACCAATCACAAGATACTAAACCCCCCCCCCCCAAAAAAAAACAAAAAAGCAGGTAAAATTGGCTCATTTCATTGCAGCAAATATCAGGTGGACCGCAGACTAAGTGATTGAAAACGAACTGAGGTGAAAAACCCAAGTTGAAAAGACATAATTAGAATCAAACTCACTTCTGTTCAGTCTCCTTCTCATCCAACCAAATCTTTAAATTGTTCGCCTCTTTTAGAACCTGTAGGACAGGACAGACACTTATATTTTCCTTCAGAAGGAACTCACTTGAAATAATCAAGATAACCAGGAGACAGTCCTAAGCAGAAATAAGATGATAACGAACCTCATCAATTCTCTCTCTAGGAAGCCAGGATTTTTTGGTTTCCCAATCCTGTATAACCTGAAAACCAATAAGGCAATATAAGGATGGCAGTTCACATTACATTATATACAAGCAGTCAATAACATAGCAATCCAAAAAGGCAGAAAAAAATCAATATTAAAATGAATTGCTATTGTTATGAATTATTAAGGTTGGTTCTACCATATGTAAGACTTACGATTCAGTGAAAAAGAATCCACGTTAATTTGCAAAGCCCACTGAAAACCATGGACAGCAAAAGATAACACGAGAAGTTGCAGATTAAGGAGGCTAGAGAGAAAATGCAAGTGGAACCGTCGGCAATGTATTTTCATATGCCTATTCTGCTTCTGAGAGGAAAAGAGGCTCATATCTTCATTTCTCAGAGATTCAGCATAGTAAAACAGCATGCCTTGACTTTCTAGAGAATAACTCATCCTAATATTCCAACTGCCTTACACAAGAGAGTTTCGTCAAAAGTGGAATTGCCTCTAAATTTTTCAACTACTTATTAATGGCCATAAAAGAAAACATAGATTTTAATGTACCTGCGACATTTAATCATGTATAAGCCCCAAACAAAAAATGCTAATCTACTGCAGTCCCAGGAAACTTGTATTAGTAAACTTTTTTTATGCATCAGTTAAAGCCTGAAAAAAAAAACCATGAACAGGGAACTGAATCTGAGCCGAATTCTAAGATCCTGTCAGACAGCAGAATCAGCTAAACACTTCACTGGCACACGAAGAAAAATGTAAATAGAAAGTAAATTAAGTTTCAGTACAGATGGTTCAAGCAATTCCATATTATTGTTCAAGTGGCAATACAATTGCTCCAAGAATTGATACAGTTTCAAAGTTCAGCAATAAAGTTTTCTATTCTATTACCCACGCAAGCCATAGACAACTGGGCTTCTTTTACCAATTGAAAAAATCCTTCCGTGTAAAATATTTTTTAAGATTTCAGAAGATGCTAAAGGCTTGGAAAGCGATTGTAGCAAGATGTATTGTGTTGGGGTTCTGTAGCTGGTTACAGAACTTTGGACCACTGAACTTTGATTCCATTCATCAAGTACACAACCTTTACTTGCTCACAAGTGATGGAATGTGTCCTACTTCCATTTATTTTCAAGTAAAATTCCGATGTAGCTGCCTCAGACATGTCATCACCAACAGTGCCATAGGCAACTACTTAGGATTTTAACTAGAAAGTTGGTCATAAAAAGCCCAAAAGAGCATCAATTTGCATATAAATAGACATTAAATTCAATAAACAAGTAGAGTTCAGCAAGTACTCCAGAATAGAGTAACCACCATTGAAAACCATCCCTCCTACTGGTGTCATGTTTAAAGCAACACCACACATGCACGAGATTTTGTTAAGCATAAGCTATATGTTGATTCATATCACTTTAATATATACAGCCACAAATCCATAGCTCTACCAGATGTCATAGGTGTGAGAATAATGAAACAAAAATGCATAGAGTCCTGGTGCAAATAAGAGGCTATTTCGTCATGCTCAATATTATCGACTAATTCACACACAATAAAAAGTGTTGCCAAATCGACACTTCCAAACCTAATTAAATTTGTCGATATTACATGTAGAGTAAGCATGAAAGAAGTCAAATGGACATAATAATTAGGTCATTTCTAAGAACAAAAGGAAATTGCACCAACACATAAGAATTACCATGACCTGGAGACAGCAATAGAAGACGAAAGAACTTCAAAAATACGAGGAGGCAGCAACAAGAGAGTCATTCGCAAAGGAGGGTGTAGAGGAAGCTAAAAGTAGATATTAGAGTCAACAACCTATCTATTCTCACTCATCGTATTCGCATTCTGGTCATCAATACTTATAGGCTTGAATAAATAGTTTTCAAGGTTAATATTGGGCAAATAGAAAATAAAGGGAAGATAACTATTCCCAACAGAAGTGCCACCTACTTTGAATTCAAAGTAACCATTTTTGATAGATACCTTTTGCAGTTGATCCAGGTAACTCCGAGCATGCCTGACTGCCGCTGGCCGTTCAGTAACTTCTTTCAATCTAAAAGGAGAAAAATCCCACGGTTAAAGTGTATACTGCAAGCTAAATAGGAAAATTACAACTGAAAGATAAGTGATCCAGATATTCCCCCAGTCAAAAGCCATCATCTCCTCCGACGATAAAACCAACCTGAAAAATATTGGATCCCCAATTGCTTTTAGCGAATTCAGACGTTCCTGAAACTCTGTGGCAGTACCATCTTCACCATCCATGTAAAGCCATTCTTGCACCTGAAAATATAGCCAAATAACTAACTAAATGCCAGATTGCACTATATGTTTCTAAGCTATCAGGGATGTGAGAGAGAGAGAGAGAGAGAGAGAGAGAGGGAGAGACGGGGGGGGGGGGGGGGGGGAATAACCTCATCAAGCTTTGCAATGAAAGATTGGCGTTCATCACCAGTAGAGACCTTTTCAAGCTCCTCAGATGTCTCAATCTGTGAGCAACAGGAGGCAAAAACATTGGCAACAGTAGTTAGCATAACAGACAATAGGGCAAGAGGAGGAAAGACACAAATGCAGACAAAGAAGCAAGGCACCTAGTAAATATGGAGATGAAGATAATTTGAAAGTCAACAATGTCCTCCAGCAATACAATATCAGACCAAATCCAGAGATACAATAGATCAGATAATTAACTCTCAAGTTATGGACAAAAGCAGTCGACCGTAAGCATCACAGTGGGTTTGGAGAGATAGAGACATAATTATTCATAGATCATTCAAACTCCCAAAATCAAGACTCTTACTTTTTCTTTTGTGGCATATATGTACCCTTCCAAATTGTTCTTCAACTCGGCAGTTCTCTTTCTCTCTGCATCCTTCTTGTCAAGTAGTTCTAGTTTGTTCTTTGCTTCAAGAAAAGACTCTTCAGGCAGAGAAACCCCAGGTCCCAATGTCTTGTTAATTATCTGAAGCCAAGCAAAATTAGGACTGAATAATGTAAACAAAAAAAAAAAGAAGGTTGTGCAAAGGAAGTATCATGAAACAATTGTATTAGCAGAAACATTCTTTTTACCTTCAGCGGAACCCTGGACTGAATAATGTAAACAAAAAAAAAAAAAAAAAGAAGGTTGTGCAAAGGAAGTATCATGAAACAATTGTATTAGCAGAAACATTCTTTTTACCTTCAGCGGAACCCTGTATGTGCGCTTTTTCAATTTTTTTTCT